>CM073463.1:42284166-42962500 GCA_037074535.1 Gleditsia sinensis
TACCAAGGGGTTTTATTACTTTAGAACATATTTTTCAAGTAGTCTCTTGGACACAACTGAATATCCATCATAAATCAATAGGTTTGTTAAATGTTAACTATTTCTTTGATGGTTTATTGTCTTTTCTTGATCAAGCTATGGAACAAAGGTTTATCTCACACTCAACACGATGAATTCTCATCTTAGCTTCAAATACTGAGGAGTTAATTGATGCTTTACAAGAATTTGTTCATGTACTTGATCCAACTACAGCTCAAATAGATTGGACAACAGACAATAGCAGAAAGCGTAAATTGGACTTGGATCTTTATCTGTAACTGTAATAGGACATGGCCATTACTGTACCACTTCTATTTTCTTAGGATATACTTAAATACTATCCTTGTTAACCACATAACCTAAGAAAGTAACACAAGTAAGCCAGAATTCACATTTTGAATGCTTAACATATAGCTGATGTTTCCTTTGAGTTTGTAAAACTATTCGCAAATGTTGCTTATGATCCTTTGAGCTTGAAATATACTAGTATATCATCAATAAATACAATAACAAGTTAATCCAAAAATGGCTTAAGTATTCTATTCATAAAGTCCATAAATGCAGTTGGGGCATTTGTCAAACCAAATGACATGACTAAGAACTTATAGTGCCAATACCGAGTCCTAAAAGAAAACTTTTAGAATATTCGCTTCCTTTATCCTCGATTAATGATACCTAGATCTCAATTTTTTTAAAAAAATGTTGAGCACATTGTAGTTGGTTAAACAGATCATCTATCCAAGGTAATGGGTATTTATTACGCACTGTCACTTTATTCAATTATCTGTAATCTATGCATAATCGCAGTGATCCATCCTTCTTTTTAACAAATAGGACTGGAGCACCTCAAGGAGAGTACTGGGGCATATAAATCTTTTGTTTAACAAGTCTTGTAACTATTTTTTTTCAATTCGTTATTTCAGTGGGCGTCATTCTATTGGGGGTATAAACACTGGTTGGGTTATAGGAAGTAAATTAATACCAAATTCTATTTTTATTTTTATGTAATCCTAGCAATTCCTAAAGGAATAAATATAAAAATTCTCTAACCAATAGAACTTGATTTACATTGGTATACTTTATATCAACATCTCTCACCACTGCCAAATATCCTTAGCACCTTTTTGTAATAACTTATAGGCTGCTAAAGCAAAGATTAGATTACTAGGTACTTCACTACGGTCTCCTTGTATGAAGAAAGAAGATTCTTCAAGAATATTGAATTTAATCATCTTAGGATGACATTCTAAAATGGCATGACATAATGCCAACCAATCTATTTCCAATATCACATCAACGTCTACCATATCTAGACAATCAGGTACAACAAATATCATTTTTAGAAACGATTATATTTGATATTTTTCTCAATTCTTTAAATTCTCTGGCAAGCCTATCCCTTTCACTTTCAGGCAAAAATTTACCCATAGATACTTTTAAAAATGTGATAACATTCAATCAATCTTATACTAGGAAATTTATCAAACTTGGAATAGAAAGAAAATTAAAACCCTATAGAATCCCTCAACAGCATCAGAAGTATAAATATGTCTGCCTTATATCCATACTAAAGGCCCTACTAATGAATTTTTTGCTCCGATAGCCATAGGGAAACCTAATGCTCTGATACTAACTTGTCATGCTCCTAATTTAAGGGCACATGAAGCATATACTTTACAGATAAATCTTTAAGTTTATAAATATCAGAGTAATAATAGAAGTAAGGATCCTACCTGTGGCGTTCAAAGCATACTTTAGAGTACAAGTACAAATAAAACAAAAATCTATGAACCCTTGAAACAAGGTAGGCTCGCCCAGAGATTATGTCGTCTAGCTAAACTTTATATTCTTATTTGAAAAAAAATGTAGATATCGCGTAGTGAGTTTAACAACTCAATGAGCAGATAATACCTCCTATGACCTCTTAGGTCAACATATGGATGTACTCATATTTTAAAATTTTTCACATAGAAAATATAGCTTGGAAGTACATCCATATAGGACCCATATTTCAAATATTCTCAAATCAAAAGATATTCAGATATCCAAAACCATATATTGTACTAATGTGATCTTAATTAAGCATGATATTAATAACTTTAAACTTACATTTTGTTTGATTTAAGTAAAATATAATTATGAATTATCTCAATTTTGTATTTTGTGTTGTAGGAACAAAGGAAGAAGAAAAAAGAAGAAAAATATGAGAAAATTATGGAAAAATACTGATTTCTAACCCTTTGTCACTAACTGAGGCATATCTCACTCATTTGAACTCTGATTGAGGTGATTCCAGCGGCTATAGAAAGAAGAGACATAGAAACATTTCATGTTTGGCACTTCGACAAAATCCAAAAGATTTTAGGCATTGTGACGCCATGAGAAAAGGCATCCAGAGCATCGCGACGCTAAGCTACCTAGACAGGGGTGCCGCAACGCTTAACCCAGCGTGCTGTGGCCCCCAAGCACCTTCAAGTCTGTTTGCCACTGCACTACATGGGTGCCCAGATAGTGTATTCTCGTAGCGCCTCGATGCCCGAGTAGTACGCCGCGGCGCTCGCCGCCGCATCAATTTGCCGAATTCGCGAATTTTAGGTCTTTTTGACTCCAATTGAAGCCCAATGGGCTAAGATTTGACCTAGATATACTCCTACTTCAATTAGGAGGAGTTAATCTATAAAAAGGGAGGAAAGAAAGTAAAGAATGGATTCAATCATTCATCCAAGTTTTTAGTTTCATTCTTCAATTCTTCTTTAGATTTTCTTATGGCCCTACGTTGCTAGTTCTTTTTAATTGGTTGAGGTAGATTGAAACCTCAAGGGATCTTCATGCATTGTGAGATTTGGATTTGATTTTATTGTTTCAATCTTAATTGAGTATTTATTATTCATCTGCTCTTCTTCTCAATGATTATTCATATGATTACTAGGAGGCCTACTAGTATATTGTCTATCTTAATCTACCGCTGAATTATGTTTTGAACAAAGTTTTCAATTATGTGATTCATGTGGCAAATAGGTTTGAGGATTTTGGATTATAAATCATTAAACCTATGATGAATAATTAACTAAATTAGATATAGCCAATGTGTTTATATTTGTTTAGCTCTATTAGTTTCTCTAGTTCTTCATGCGGTTGATAAGCTATGCTTTACCAATGTGCTAAAGGATTGCTTGTTAATTAGGGTTTAATTGGTGCGATTGTCATTAATTCACTAGACATAAGGAGAAACAGGGTTAGAAACCAAATGATAGATATTCAATTAAAGATTGATTATGTTGTCAATGATCAATACAATCCCTTGACAGTGGATATCAACCGAAACCAATGCCTTTCTCATTAATTATTTTCATTATTGTTTACTTTACTTAATTTGCGATTATCAATCCCCCCTTTTTTCTAATCATATAAGGTAATAAAAATCTCTATGGGATCAACCCTTACTCCCACTACTACAGGTTAGTTTTGAGGTAACGAATCAATTTGGGTATACCTGCGACAGTACGCACCATGTACTGTATGATCATTAAAAAAAAGTTGTTATGCATCAAAATATTTCACATGAAAACATTAGGAGGATTCCATTTTAAAACCACCATATCAAAGTTGATACCCTTTCATACTTTGGTGGTGTAGGATTTGCCTAAACTCAACATCGTAGCTAAGGTTTATCCTACCACCATTCAAGAGAACACGCAAAAGGGCTCTAATATAGGCATTTCCCAAGCACATAATAAAAGAGGGCAAATCACATATCATATAGTTGACATCTCACCTAGATAAGAGGAATCTCGCTCTCTTTTACATATCATATCCTGTGTATTGGTTGTCAAACGAGGTTAGTGTAACAACTCCATTTAAGTATCAAATTTTTTTTTTAAATACCATGAAGTTATTACCTCGTTACAACTTAACTCAATATAACATTTATTTAATTTATACAATACAGAGTTCACATACATGTCATTAATCAAAACATACGTACAACATATCAAACACATAAAATCTACATCTTATTTATTCTGGTTGACTAATTCTGAAGATATAGGTGCGGGAGGTTGCACCTTCACCGGGATCTAAGCCAACTCGACGACAAACATTTTATTTGCTTCTGGGATCTGCCCAACATAAAGTACTCAATCCAATGTGCACTAAAAGCCAGAGCTATAGAAAAATCTGCATAACTAATTTTCTGAACATGATATGAAAATATAGTGAGAATTAAATCCCAGTAAGTTCAACAATAAATCATCATAAATATAGCTCATCACATCATGTTCAGCTGTATAAACTACAGAAAATATCTTTGGTCACATGAATGCATTATATCTATGCACATAAGAATCATACAGTATTGATATGTATGACAGGATTAACTATTTTTAGAATATCATATGATGACTATCAATTTATTCTCATATCAAGCTACCCCAGTATGGGCTTTTCTCGCTCCGTCCGACATGGCCCACTTTCTCTTTCTTTTCTCATTAACATGATCATAATCATAACCATTGTTAGGGCGTCCCCTACTGGTGCACCACACAGATTTCCATGTGACCGTGCTCATTTCTTTTCTTTTCACAATAATAGCCAAAAATATGTTTTCAATAACAAGTATGTTCATCAAAATATAACTATTACCATAAATCATTGGTAATCATGCCATGAACATAACCATTTCAAATATCACTTTATAAAATATTTCCATGTCAGAATTTCACACTTAAGATGGTAAGAAGTTCATACAATGGCAATGGCTATGGCTTATACTAGTCATTTATTATTTTCATTTATAAGATTCGTCTTCTTTTTTAAATATTAATTTTATTTCTTTGTTTTCTTGATGCAGGTTTTCATCATATCTAACCTTCTCTTTATGCTTGGCCTTTAGTAATTTTCTACTTATTTATAACATTTCCAACATATATTCTTACAAATTTATAGAGTATTTTCCTCCAATTTGATTTCTACTATTACCCTAGAGTTAAAAAGGTTCATCTAGGGTAGAACAATGTTGAAAATAGGCTTAACCAGCTTCCAACTCGGTCTGCCCATGTTCCAAGACACGGTCATGCTTTAAAAATACTTCAAATGTACTCAAAAACAGCCCCGAACACGGCCAACCCGTGCTTGAAGCTACCAGAACACGGCCTGGCCGTGTTCTGTGAGCTTTGCTCACTAATCAGAGAATAACTCCCTCATTTTAACTCCGACTGAGGTGCTCTTGGTGTCTATGGAAAGCTAAGATGATTATCTAAAACTATTATGTTAATTATATCAGCATAATAGTAATAAATATTGGTGTTATAACTCCCTTAAATTCAATAATATTTCTTCTCGCTTAGGTTCTAACCTTTACTTACTAACCTGACTATATCTCCCACATAAGAATTCCACATTAAGTGATTTTAGTGGCTAAACACCCGTGACACATAAATATATAATTCATATGTTAACCATTTATTTTAATTCGATATAGAATTTTCCCAAAATTTAAAAAACCGAAGCTATCCTAACATATTCTTCCCTGATTAACCATTTTCTAACCTTTGTTTACTAATCGAAACATATCTACCTCATCTGAACTCTAAATTGAATGATTTTAGTGGCTAAACATCCGTGACACATATATTTATAATTCATATGTTAACCATTTATTTTAATTCCTTATAGATTGTTCCCAGAAATTAAAACACCGAAGCTCAAAATTCTGCCACCCATTGCCATACCCATGCAGAACTATCTACACCAACCTAAGTATTCAAACATACATCACATGCAAGATCAATATGTAACATGATATAGCAACATCCATGACCAATCATCAAAGTTCTAAGATCAAAATCTCATATAAATATTATAAGTTTCAAAAGTTTTCTTCAAAAAGAAATATTGTTAAACTTACCTAAGAATCTGCCTAGCTTACTTAGTGAATTAGTTTTCGTGTTTCCTCTTGAAAGAAGTAGCAAGATTCCTCCCTTCCCTTAGATTTTCTAGCAGCTTAGGTAAGAGAAGGAGGGTGAATTTTTGAACCTCAAGGAAGAAGAAGAAAAATGGACTCAAGTGGAGATTAAGGTAACTTACCTTGAGTACTTAGCCTTCTAAACTTCTCCTTCTTCTTCCTTCCTTTCTCCTCCTCTCTTTCTCTCTTTTCCTCACTCTACCTTGCTTCTATTTCTCTCTCTTCCTCTCTTGGACGAAATTAAAATATTGTAGGGGTGGGTTTTGCTTAAATAGACCACCAAATAATACACCTTTGATGATCATGGGTCTACCTTATCACAATTAGGATACACTTTGTTGAAACTTTGGAAAACAAACAACTTATGTTCTTGTCTTCCTCTTCCTTAGTCAAGATATGCATAGGAAAAGGAGATTTGTATTTTGAAAATTATGATGATATGTTCTTAAGATAAGGGACAAGGTCCCTTTGATTTAGGGATTCATTTCCATTTTCTTTTGTCTTAAACAAGTATTATAGGTTTGCCTTTTTAGGTGGCAAATTTCGAGCCATTGAATCTCCATTATTTGGTTGATATTATTTGTGTGGGATAGGAATGTTTTGTCCTAATGCCATGTATTATCATACCACTTGCTAAAATTATGAGTGTAGGATATAGATGTTTTTGTCCTAAAGCCTTGTATTATCATGCCACTTGCCAAAATGATGAAGGTAGAATCACACCACTTGCTAAATTTTTGTCTTAATGCCATGTAACCTAATCTTTATTATTATTACATTATTATATCATCACCTAATTTATTTTATTTTATTTTTCCTCTTGGATTTGGGCTTATTCCTACCCATTTTCTTTGCTTTGGATAAAATTCTACCTTTCTTGGAGGGCTTGGTCAAATTTTCGTAATTTTTGGGCTATTGGTCCAATTACTATATCCTAGTCCAAGTCTATGTTTTATTTCTTGCTTAGGTTATCCAATGGACTTGCTAGAAACTTATGTGAAGTGGAAAAGCTCTATATGAAGTGTCCATAGGTAAAAGCCCAATGTATGGGTAAATATTTTAAACTTAGTAACTCTAGTTCATGAATTGGGAAAAATTACCCTAATCCAATGTTCTTGAAATTTTAAAACATTTACTTGTTTCTAAAAATTTATCTTCCTTGTCCAAGAATTTTGCATCTCTTTAGTATGTTATTTCTAATTGTTTTTCCTATTAGGTTTTCCCTTTTTATTTGTTCTCTTAATATTAGAAACATTTTCTATGCATATATATAAGGTGAAGAATATCTAAAGATTATATTTCCTTAGATATCTAAAATATTGTCTAATAAATTTTATTTCCTTAATTAAATATTTTTGTACTTTTATCAATAAAAGAAACGAAATTACGGATGTTACATTTCTTTCCCCCTAAAAGAAATTTTGTCCTCAAAATTTCAGAAATTACCTAATAAGAACAATTACAGATATTTCTTCCTCATGACTTCTTCCAACTTCTTCTGGTGTCAAACCTTCCCAGAACACTTTAACAAGGGGAATGGTTTTATTTCTCAGTTGCTTCACGTCAGTGTCCAATATGGATGCAGGTACTAGCTGGTATGTCATGTTCTCCTTTATTTGGATTGGTTCATCCTATATTACATGTGATGAATCTGGAAGATACTTCCGTAGCTGTGATATGTGGAAAACATTATGCAGGTTGGAAAAATTAGCTGGAAGAGCAACTTGATATGCTGATGTCCCTACTTTCTTCAGAATTTGGTAGGGTCGCAAAAATCGTGGACTTAGCTTTCTTGTTTTGAGAGACCTACCAACTCCAGTAGTCGGAGAAAGTTTCAGAAATACATGGTCTCCTTCCTCAAAATCCTAGAGGTCTATGTCTTTTATCGTATTAACTCTTTTGCCGACTCTGAGCTGTAAGTAATTTGTCTCGTATCATCCTGATTTGTTCAGTGGTTTGTTGAATTAGATCAGGACCCAACAAGTTCTTTTCTCCTACCTTAAACCAACATAGTGGAGATCAGCACTCTCTACCATGTAAAGCTTCATAGGGGGCCACCTTAATACTAGAGTGATAACTATTATTATAAGCAAACTCTACTAAAGGTAGGTACTTATCCTATCCTTTACCTTACTCTATCACACAGGCCCTCAACATATCTTCTAAGGTTTGAATGGTGCGTTCTGTTTACCCATCAGTCTGAGGATGGTAGGCAGTACTGAACCGCAACTGAGTACCAAAAGCTTCCTGCAACGCCTTCCAAAACCTTGATGAGAACCTCGAATCTCTATCAGAAATGATATTTAATTGAATTCCATGCAGTCTAACTATTTCCTGGACATACAATTGGGCTAATTTATCCAGTGAATAGTTAATTTTTATTTGCAAAAAGTGAGCAGATTTGGTTAATCTATCAATTATTACCCAGATAGAGTCATGTCCCACTGAAGTCTTAGGTAATCCCACAACAAAGTCCATTGAGATACTATCCCATTTCCATTTAGGGATCTCGAGAGGTTGTAGAAATCCCGCTGGCTTTTGATGCTCCACCTTCACCTTTTGACAAATGAGACATTTCGCCACAAACTCAGCAATGTCTTTTTTCATCCCTGGCCACCAATACATCTTTTTTAAATCTTGGTACATTTTAGTACATCCAGGATGGACTGTGTATTTACTCTGATGCGCTTCCTACAAGATCTTAGTCCTCAACTCTCGTTCTTGAGGGACACAAATCCTTCCCTGATACATGATTGCTCCATCTTTCATGACA
Organism: Gleditsia sinensis; assembly: GCA_037074535.1. Taxonomy (NCBI): domain Eukaryota; kingdom Viridiplantae; phylum Streptophyta; class Magnoliopsida; order Fabales; family Fabaceae; genus Gleditsia; species Gleditsia sinensis. Next base: position 42,292,941 of record CM073463.1, read on the forward strand.
GAAAAATTACCTTGGTCTTTATGATCCTGTAAGTATTAGTCGTGAGCTTGAGCCTCTTTGATCTGGGCTCTAAGGTCACACCCTATACTTAAACCATTAATGACTAGATTCTTTGGAGTAAGAGTAGTGGCTAGTTTCAAATTTCGAAACTCCTCTAGCATCTGCATCTCATACACCATCATCTGACCCATGTGCAGATATTTTTGACTTAAGGCATCTGCTACAACATTCGCCTTTCCAGGATGATACTTTATCTCAAACTTATAGTCATTGAGGAATTCTACCCATCTTCGTTGCCTCATATTTAACTCCTTCTGATTAAAGAGGTATTTAAGACTCTTATGATCACAATATACTTCAAAGGTTGCCCCGTACAAATAGTGTCACCAAATCTTTAAGGCAAACCCTACTGTCTTTAATTCAAGATCATAGGTTGGATAGTTTCCTTCGTGGGGTCTCAGTTGCCTAGAGGCATAAGCAACTACTCTCTTATCTTGCATCAGTACACATCCTAACCCTTTCTTTGAAGCGTCACTATACACTTCAAAATGTCCTGTAGGGCCTGAAATAATTAAAATAGGAGGGGTGGTCAGTCTTGTCTGAAGCTCTTGGAAACTAGCTTCACATTGATCAGTCCATGTGAAAGGACTTTCCTTCTTGGTCAATTTAGTCAATGGCAAGGCTATACGAGAGAAGTTTTGTATAAACCTCATGTAGTATCCTACCAAACCCAGGAAACTTCTAACTTCCGTAACTGTCTTTGGTCTCTCCCACTGAATCACTACTTCCGTCTTGCTAGGATCTACGACTACCCCACTATTAGAGATGACATGTCCGAGAAACTTCACCTCTGACAACCAAAATTCACACTTCTCCAATTTGGCATATAACCTTTTCTCTTTCAGCACTTGTAGCACGATTCAGAGATGTTGTTCATGTTCTTTCTCACTCTTAGAATATATCAAAATGTCATGAATGAATACTACAACAAATTGATCTAGGTAGGGTCAAAAAATGTGATTCATGTAATCCATGAAAATTGTAGGTGCATTTGTCAACCCGAAGGGCATTACGAGAAACTCATAGTGCCCATACCTAGTCCTGAAGGCAGTTTTTGGTAGGTCCTCCTCCTTAATCCTAATCTGATGATATCCTGACCTCAAGTCAATTTTAGAAAATATGGAGGCTCCCTTCAGTTGATCCAATAAGTCATCTATCCTAGAGAGAGGGTACTCATTTTTTATAGTCACCTTATTCAGCTGTCTGTAATCTATGCATAGTCTCAAGCTCCCGTCTTTCTTCTTAACAAACAATACAGGAGCTCCAAGGTGATACACTCAGTCTAATGAATTGCTTGTCTAATAGTTCCTCCAATTGCTTCTTTAGTTCCTGTAGTTCCTTCGAGGCCATTCGATATGGTGCAATAGAGATAGGCCCTGTCCCAGGTAGGAGATCAATAGAGAACTCTATCTCTCTTTTGGGAGGTAAGCCTGGAATATCTGATGGAAATACTTCAGGAAACTCGTTGGCTATTGGGATTTCATCAAGCTTCGATTCGACTTCTACGTTTGATAAATACAAGAGAATGTATCCAAGTACTCCATTCTTCAACTCCCTATTAACTTGATTGGCATTTAGCATCAATAGCTGGACCTCCTCTTTTGGAGTAGGAGGTAGAAATTCAACGGTCTTGTTACAACAATTCAACAAGACTCGATTTCTAGACATCACGTCTAACCCTAGAATGACCTCAATACCTCTTAAAGGTAAACAGACGAGGTCTACAGAAAAAGTTTTCTCCTGGATGGTGACTTGACAGTCTTTACATACAGAGGAAGTTAATACCCGTTCCCCTGTAGGGGTTACTACGGATAACTCATAGGGAGTTTCAGAAATAGGAAACTGAAACTTCCTAATACATTCTTCCGATATAAATGAATGACTAGTACCAGAGTCAAATAACACCATAAGAGCAAATCCATAGATATAGCATGTACCTTGAATCATTTAAGAAGATTGAGCTGTCTCTTGGCCACTCAGGGTGAAAACCCTTCCTTTCACCTGAGGCCTCTGTTCTAGCTGCTTCCCCACATTCTGTGGGCAGTTTCTTGCAAAATGTCCCTTATGTTCGCAATTGAAGCAGACATCTTGTCCCATGTAGCATGGCCGGTTACCATGCATGCGTCCGCACTTAGCGCACTTGACTGGGGTGAGGTCTTGTTGAAAAGGCCTAGGACCCGCAATCAATGGCCTCTTACTAGCTCCATATCCACTTCTTCTCACGTTCTTTCCAGGGTTGGGAAAATTTTTCTTCCTCTTCCATAGGTTTCAACTTTGCTTCTCGTCCTCCACTGCCCTTAAACTCTTTTCCAGGAGTCTACATTTATTTATCAGAGGTACAAACTCCCTGATCTCCATAGCTATAACAGCATTCTTTATCTCTGGGTTTAGTCCCGCTTCAAACTTAACCGCCTTCAATGCTTCATCTGGGTTATATCGCAGATAAGAGGAGAACTTAGATAGCTCCTCGAACCTTGCGATATACTAGTCCACGGTCATGCTGCCTTGCCTGAGTTGGAGAAATTCGATCTCTTTCTCTGCTCGTACAGTACTTGGAAAGTACTTTTCAAAAAAAGTGTCCTTGAACACTTGCCAGGGGATCTATCTTCCCTGAAGAGCTAAAAGTTCTCTAACTCTACACCACCAGTATTCTGCTTCATCCTTTAACATATATGCAGCAAAAATAATTTGCTGCTCTTCAGTATAGCCCATCACTTCAAAGATTTTCTCTAATTCCCTTATCCACCTTTTGGCTACCGTTGGGTCATAGCCACCCTGGAAACAAGGTGGTCTAGTCTTCAAGAAGTCGAATATGCCATTATCTTTTCTAGCCATCCGGTTGTTAGCACCATTCTCACCATTTGGGTTATTAGCATTCTGGAGATATTGTAAAATTTGGTTGGTGGTCATGACTTGGTCTCGAATTGCCGTTTCCAGGTTGTGCAGGGTTTCCTCTGCATTGGTTGCTAGATTCCTCCTTGGTGGTGCCATTTCCTACTGTGGCAAAACAAAGTTATGCTGCTATTGAGGTGATCAAGCCCAATAGTTAGTTCAAAAATATTTAATAGCAGTCATAACACCACCTCGGCATATAGATAGGAAATACTAGTAATTTCTTACCTATATGAATCATTGATCCCCTACACAGCACAACCACAACATACTCAAGACACTATAAGATCGATTCAGATAACCATCCACCCACTGAACATCTAGGATCGACCTGCTCTGATACCAATTATGTAACAACTCCATTTAAGTATCAATTTTTTTTTAAATACCATGAAGTTATTACCTCGTTACAACTTAACTCAATATAACATTTATTTAATTTATACAATACAGAGTTCACATACATGTCATTAATCAAAACATACGTACAACATATGAAACACATAAAAATCTACATCTTATTTATTCTAGTTGACCAATTCCGAAGATATAGGTGCGGGAGGTTGCACCTTCACCGGGATCTAAGCCAACTCCACCACAAACATTTTATTTGCTTCTAGGATCTGCCCAACATAAAGTACTCGATCCAACGTGCACTAATAGCTAGAGCTATAGAAAAATCTGCATAACTAATTTTCTGAACATGATATGGAAATATAGTGAGAATTAAATCCCAGTAAGTTTAACAATAAATCATCATCAATATAGCTCATCATGTCATGTTCAACTGTATAAACTACAAAAAATATCTTTGGTCACATAAATGCATTATATCTATGCACATAAGAATCATACAGTAATGATATGTATGACAGGATTAACTATTTTTAGAATATCATATTATGACTATCAATTTATTCTCATATCAAGCTACCCCAGTCAGGGTGAGTATTTTCTACTCTCCGGTACGGGCTTTTCTCGCTCCGTCCGACATGGCCCACTTTCTCTTTCTTTTCTCATTAACATGATCATAATCATAACCGTTGGTAGAGTGTCCCCTACTAGTGCACCACACGGATTGCCATGTGACCGTACTCATTTCTTTTCTTTTCACAATGATAGCCAAAAATATATTTCCAATAACAAGTATGTTCATCAAAATATAACTATTACCATAAATCATTGGTAATCATGCCATGAACATAACCATTTCAAATATCACTTTATAAAATATTTCCATGTCAAAATCTCACACTTAAGATGGTAAGAAGTTCATACAATGGCAATGACTATGGCATATACTAGTCATTTATTATTTTCATTTATAAGATTCGTCTTCTTTTTTAAATATTAATTTTATTTCTTTATTTTCTTGATGCAGGTTTTCATCATATGTAACCTTATCTTTATGCTTGGCCTTTAGTAATTTTCTACTTATTTATATAATTTCCAACACATATTCTTACAAATTTATAAAGCATTTTCCTCCAATTTGATTTCTACTATTACCCTATAGTTAAAGAGGTTCATCTAGGGTAGAACAATATTGAAAATAGGCTTAACCAGCTTCCAACTCGGTCTGGCCATGTTCCAAGACATGGGCATGCTTTAAAAATACTTCAAATGTCCTAAAAAATAGCCCCGAACACGGCCAACCCGTGCTTGAAGCAACCAGAACATGGCCTGGCCTTGTTCTGTGACCATTGCTCACAAATCAGAGCATAACTCCCTCATTTTAACTTCGATTAAGGTGCTCTTGGTGTCTATGGAAAGCTAAGACGATTATCTAAAACTATTATGTTAATTATATCTGCATAATAGTAATAACTCTTGGTGTTATGACTCCCTTAAATTCAATAATAATTCTTCTCGGGTAGGTTCTAACCTTTACTTACTAATATGACTATATCTCCCACATAAGAATTTTAAATTAAGTGATTCCAGTGGCTAAAAATCCGTGACACAAAATTATATAATTCATATGTTAACCATTTATTTTAATTTCTTATATAACTTTCCCAAAATTTAAAACACCGAAGCTATCCTAACATATTCTTCCCTGATTAACCATTTTCTGACCTTTGTTTACTAATTAGAACATATCTACCTCATCTAAACTCTAAATTGAATGATTCCAATGGCTAACAATCCGTGACACATATATTTATAATTCATATGTTAACCATTTATTTTAATTCCTTATAGATTGTTCCCAGCAATTAAAACACCGAAGTTCAAAATTCTGCCACCCATAGCCATACCCATGTAGAACTATCTACACCAAACTAAGTATTCAAACATACATCACATGCAAGATCAATATGTAACATGAGATAGCAACATCCATGACCAATCATCAAAGTTTTAAGATCAAAATCTCATATAAATATTATAAGTTTCAAAAGTTTTCTTCAAAAAGAAATATTGTTAAACTTACCTAAGAATCTCTCTAGCTCACTTAGTGAATTGGTTTCTTTGTTTCCTCTTGAAAGAAGTAGCAAGATTCCTCCCTTCCCTTAGTTTTTCTAGCAACTAAGGTAAGAGAAGGAGGGTGAATTTTTGAAACTCAAGGATGAAGAAGAAAAATGGACTCAAGTGGAGATTAAGGTAATTTACCTTGAGTACTTAGCCTTCTAAACTTTTCCTTCTTCTTCCTTCCTTTCTTCTCCTCTCTTTCTCTCCTTTCCTCACTCTACCTTGCTTCTATTTCTCTCTCTTCCTCTCTTGGACGAAATTAAAATGTTGTAGGGGTGGGTTTTGCTTAAATAGACCACCAAATAATACACCTTTGATGATCATGGGTCTACCTTATCACAATTAGGATACACTTTGTTGAATTTTTGGAAAACAAACAACTTATATTCTTGTCTTCCTCTTCCTTAGTCAAGATATGCATAGGAAAAGGAGATTTGTATTTTGAAAATTATGATGATATGTTCTTAAGATAAGGGACAAGGTCCCTTTGATTTAGGGATTCATTTCCATTTTCTTTTGTCTTAAACAAGTATGATAGGTTTGCCTTTTTAGGTGGCAAATTTCTAGCCCTTGAATCTCCATTATTTGGTTGATATTATTTGTATGGGATAGGAATGTTTTGTCCTAATGCCATGTATTATCATACCACTTGCTAAAATTATGAGTGTAGGATATAGATGTTTTTGTCCTAAAGCCTTGTATTATCATGCCACTTGCCAAAATGATGAATGTAGAATCACACCACTTGCTAAATTTTTGTCTTAATGCCATGTAACCTAATCTTTATTATTATTACATTATTATATCATCACCTAATTTATTTTGTTTTGTTTTTCCTCTTGGATTTGGGCTTATTCCTACCCATTATGGGCTTATTCCTACCCATTTTCTTTGCTTTGGATAAAATTCTACCTTTCTTGGAGGGCTTGGTCACATTTTCATAATTTTTGGGCTATTGGTCCAATTACTATATCCTAGTCCAAGTCTATGTTTATTTCTTGCTTAGGTTATCCAATGGGCTTGCTAGAAACTTATGTGAAGTGGAAAAACTCTATTTGAAGTGTCCATAGGTAAAAGCCCAATGTATGGGTAAAGATTTTAAACTTGGTAACTCTAGTTCTTGAATTAGAAAAAATTACCCTAATCCAATGTTCTTGAAATTTTAAAACATTTACTTGTTTCTAAAAATTTATCTTCCTTATCCAAGAATTTTGCATCTCTTTAGTATGTTATTTCTAATTGTTTTTCCTATTAGGTTTTCCCTCTTTATTTGTTCTCTTAATGTTAGAAACATTTTCTATGCATATACATAAGGTGAAGAATATCTAAGGATTATATTTCCTTAGATATCTAAAATATTGTCTAATAAATTTTATTTCCTTGATTAAATATTTTTGTACTTTTATCAATAAAAGAAACGAAATTAGGGATGTTACAGTTAGCACAACCCCTCCTAGCTGAGGTGTCAAGGTGCACCTGGTCTAATATCACCTGTTGTTAATAAATAGTGTTTACAATAGGATTCTTCCACATAAATAATTATTTACACATATGTCATATCGTTAAAAATAGAGGTTTCAGTAGAAATTTAGAATTTTTAGTCTAAGTACAATTCCTCTGTAAAAAACTTGCTAATAAGATTAATCATATATACATGCCATTTTCTAAGGCAATCTTATAGCTTTACATATCAATGCCACACACACAATATATTTCCTTTACCATATGATGAGAAATACATTTAAAATTACATATTCAATGAGTTCAAAAATCCATTTTCAAAACCATACTCTTCTTGAACTATATGTAAAATTATAAATAAGTAGTAAACAAAATCAATTATACATTTAAAGTTCAAGAAGAGCATAGGGTAACTTATAGGAAGAATTATCTACTTATAGGGTAAGGCTTTAGGTTGGACAGCCTCAAAATGTACTTTTCTAGTCGAAATTTGACCAAATACACCTAATATATGAGTCTAGAGGGTCTAAAAACCCAAGAAATGACTCTAGAAGCTTGGTCAACTAATGGTACTGTTTACAGCTAAAATACTGTTCATGTAACAACTCCATTTACATAAATGTAACAATTTTTTTTTATATTTGTAAAATTCCATGAAGTTATTATTGCTTTAATTCTAACCACTTAACTCATAATAATAATTAATTTAACCAAGCATAATTGTTATTAACAGTGATACAATACTGAGTTTCCATACACACCATTATTTTACAAACATTTGTACAAAGGTCTAAAATATACATATTATCCCTAATCATCTACGTAGACTACTTCTTGGGACACTGGTGTGGGTGGCAGCACCTCCACCGGAATTTCAGTCACATCTAGTACAGATATATCTGATATAACTGGTAGTTGCCCAAGGTAGGGCACCTCGATCCAACGTACGACAATAATAAGTGCCATGGAGAAAATCTGCATAATTATTCTTCTGAACATGTATGGAAATATAGTGAGAATTAAATCCCAGTAGGTTCAACAATAAATCATAATTTACCATCAATATAGTTCATCATGTCATGTCCATCTGTATAAACTACAGAAAATATCTTTAGGTCACATGAATGCACTTTATCCATGCACATGAAAATTGCACAATTATGACATGTATGGAATAAATACTATTTTTCAGGATATCATATGATGACTATCAATTTTATTCTCATATCAAGCTACCCCGGTCAGGGTGAGTATTTTCTACTCTCCGATACGGGCTTTTCTCGCTTCGTCTGACATGGCTTACTTTCTCTTTCTTTTCTCATTAACATGATCATAACCGTTGGTAGGGCGACCCTTACTAGTGGACCACATGGATTTCCATGTGACCGTGCTCATTTCTTTTCTTTTCACAATGATAGCCAAAAATATGCTTTCAATAACAAGTATATAACTATTACCAAAAATCAGTGGTAATCATGCCATGAACATAACCATTTCAAATATCACTTTATAACATATTTCCATGTCAAAATTTCACAATTAAGATGGTAACAAGTTCATACAATGGCAATGGCTATGGCATATACTAGTAATTTATTATTTTCATTTATAAGATTATTCTTCTTTTTTAAATATTAATTTTATTTCTTTATTTTCTTGATGCAGGTTTTCATCCTATCTAACCTTCTCTTACTAATCAGAGCATAACTCCCTGAATTTAACTCTGATGTAGGTGATCTTGGTGTCAATTTAAAGATAAAACAATTATCTAAAACTATTATGTTAAACAATGTAGCGAAATATTAAGAAATCAAGGTGCTATTACTCCCTAAATGTACAGGTTATTTCTTCTCAGATAGGTTCTGAACTCTACCTACTAATCTGTCCATATCTCCCTCATAAGAATTCCAAATTAAGTGATTCCAGTGGAAAAAAATCTGTGACCTCTATATCTATAATTCTTATGTTAACCATTTATTTGAATTCCCTACAGGATGTTCCCAGAAATTAAAATACAGAAGCTATCCTAACATGTTCTTCCCTGATTAACCATTTTCTAAACACTGCTTACTAATCAGACCATATCTACCTCATGTGGACTCCAAATTGAGTGATTTGAGTGGTTAAAATTTTGTGAGACACATATCTATAATTGTTATGTTAATAAGTTATTTTAATTCCCTACAGAAGGTTCCCATAAATTCATAAACAAAAGCTTTCCTAACAGATTCTTCCCTGATTAACTGTTTTCTGACCACTGCTTACTAATCGAACCATATCTACCTCATATGGACTCCAAATTGAGTGATTCCTGTGGCTAAAAGTCCTTGAGACATATATCTATAATTTTTATGTTAACAAGTTATTTTAACTCCTTACTGATTCTTCCCATAATTTTAAAAATAGAAGCTAAAATTTTTACCAACCATAGCCATACCTATGCAGAACTATCTACACCAGTCAAAGTATTCAAACATACATCACATGCAAGAATAATATGTAACATGATAAAGCAACATCCATGACTAATCATCAAAGTTCTTAAGATCAAAATCCCATATAAATGTTATAAATTTCAAAACTTTTCTTCAAAAAGAAATATTGTTAAACCTACCTAAGAATCTCCCTAGCTCACTTAGTGAATTTGTTTTCTTGTTTCCCTTTGAAAGAAGTATCAAGATTTCTCCCTTCCCTTAGCTTTTCTAGCAGCTTAAATAAGAGAAGGAGGGTGAGTTTTTGAACCTCAAGGATGAAGAAGAAAAATAGATTCAAGTGGAGATTAGGTTAACTTACCTTGAGTACTTAGCCCTCTAGACTTCTCCTTCTTCTTCTTTCCTTTCTTCTCCTCTCTTTCTGTCCTTTCCTCTCTCTACCTTGCTTCGATTTCTCTCTCTTCCTGACTTGGACGAAATTAAAATTTTATAGGGGTGGGTTTTGCTTAAATAGACCATCAAATAATTCATTTTTCATGATCATGGGTCTACCTTATCACAATTAGGATACACTTGGTTGAATTTTTGGAAAGCAAACAACTTATGTTCTTGTCTTCCTTTTCCTTAGTCAAGATATGCATAGCAAAAGGAGATTTGTATTTTGAAAATTATAATGATATGTTTTTAAGATAAGGGACAAGGTCCCTTTGATTTAGGGATTCATTTTCATTTTCTTTTCTCTTAATCAATTATGATAGGTTTGCCTTTTTGGGTGGCAAATTTCTAGCCCTTGAGTCTCCATTATTTGGCTAAAATTATTTGTGTGGGATTGGAATGTTTTGTTCTAATGCCATGTATTATCATACCACTTGCTAAAATTATGAGTGTAGGATATATATGTTTTGTCCTAATGCCTTGTCACCTAATATTGATTACACCATTATTTCATCACTTTATTTTTATTTTTATTTTTATTTTTCCTCTTGGGGTTGGGCTCATTCTTGCCCATTTTCTTTACTTTGGTTAAAATTCTATCTTTCATAATGGACTTGGTCACATTTTTATGATTTTTGAGCTACCGGTCCAATTTCTATATCCTAGTCCAAGTCTATATTTTATTTCTTCCTTGAGCTATCCTATTGGCTTGCTAAAAATTCATGTGAGGTAGAAAGATTCTATATAAAGTGTCCATAGTTGAAAGCCCAATTTATGGGTGGAGATACTAAACTTAGTAACTTTAACTCTTAAATTAGGAAAATTTACCCTAATCAAATCTTCTTGAAATTTTAATACCTTCACAAAAATTTGTCTTCCTTACCTATGAATTTCACCTTTCTTTAGTATATTTATTTCTAATATTTCCTCTTAGGTTTTCTCTCTTTACCTATTCCATTAATGTTAGAACATTTCTATGCATACGTAAGGTGAAGAATTTTTAAGAATTATATTTCCTTAGATATTTAAAAATTGTCTAATAAATTTTATTTCCTCAATTAAATATTTATGTACCTTTATTAACAAAAGAAAGGAAATTAGAGATGTTACTTTGAATACTTTTGTACTTTTATTAATACATGAAACGAAATTAGGGATGTTACAGTTCACATAGGCCAGAATCACTATTCATGCCGGTCGAAATTACTTTTCACACATATTGGAATCACTTTTCACATTGGTTGGAGTACTGTTCATGACACCAAAAGTTGTGAGATGACTATGAAACTTCATATCCTATAGTTTATGTATCTTTTAAATTTATCTACAGTGTCAGATTTTCAATTTGAGGTCTCTAAGTAGGTGTTTCAGAGTTTACCTATTTTTAAGATTTTCTACTTCTGATCTGCAGCAATTTTTCAGTTGATTTGAGAAATTGTTTAGCCAATATCGGAGTACTCTCTGTCTTGAATCCACTGGTACTTTTAGTTTTGAGATTAGATGCTCAAAAATACTCCAAAACTAGAGAGAGAAAATAGAGGAGAAAGACACTATTCATCACCATTTTACATAAAAGAATTTTCTACCTCTCATTTTTTTTAAATAATGGAGGGACCATTTGACAATTTTCTAATTGTTAGAGGATGTCCTTGTAAATTTCATTATTTAGATTTTGACCCCTAAAATTTTAGGAAATTACAATTTTACCCCAAAAATATTAAGAAGTTTTCGTTTTCATCCTTAAAATCTTTCAATTACATTACTACTCCTTTATTTTTTTTATATTAATCCATACATAAATGAAAATTACTAAATCTTAGGGGTGCTACATTTTGAACCATGGAAATTGTCTTCTTGGAGGTTTTAGAAACCAATTAATGTGCATAAGAAATTTTGGTTGTTCTAGTTTCCAATTTCGCCCCTACAACTTTATAAAAATATTGAAAATGCCTTCCTTAAAAATATGATTTTTGGAAATGATAAAATTACCCTTTCTGTAACCATGAAATGACAAAAATTCCCCTTGATTCCTTATATGTAGTGGCAGACAACATGCTTAAAAAGTCTAGTAGTTGACTTCTTGGTAGGTATTGTTGCAGATTCACCAAATATAATGAATTCCTTAACTTAAAACTAACCATTAGTGGTGGGAGTAAGGATCAATCCCATAAAGATTGGCTATAACTATTGTGAATCAATTAATGATCTTAGTGTTGGTCTTGGTTGACATCTACCATCAAGGAATGTATTCATCATCGATAATATAATCAAATTCTATATTTAATATCTTTTATTGGGATGTTATCCCTCTTCCTTCTTTGGTTTAGTTAATTGATGACAATCACTTCAAATAACCCTAATTAATAAGTAACCTTAGCTAATCAGTAAATTTATTTTATTAATACATGAGGAAATAGAGAAATTGATAGAGCTAAACAATACAGACGCATCGGTTACATCTACTCTAGTTAATTATTCATCATAATATAACAATCCATAACCATACATAATCAATATTCCTATTTGTCTCTTACATAAAAGGGATGAAAACTTTGTTGATGCATGATTTAGTAGTAGATTGAAATAAATAATATACTAGTAGGCCTCCTAGTAATTATATGAAGCAATCAAGAAGAAGAAGAGCAGATGAATAATTAATACCCAAATAGAATTGAATAAATTAAATCTTGATTAAATCTCATAATGCATAGAATCCTTGATATTTTAATCTCCCTCAACCAATAAAAAGTGTTTAGCCACAAAAGACCATAAGCAAACCTATTGGTTTTTACTGCTTCCTTGTCCTTCTATTTATATATTTTGGTAACCCAAATGACCTAAGATTTCTTTTTGTTAGTTTCTAGTCCACAAGGCTACGTTTTCAGGCAAAAATAAAACATTTTCAACACTTTTTCCTCTTCTCACTGTGGCTAACACCACAATGCCACTAACAAGTGCCACATCACTATGATATCTAAAAATTTTACAAAAAATGTTAGACACAAAATTTTTACTCTTCTTCGCTTTTCATAGATGCTAGAATCAACTCAATTGGAGTTTATATGAGAGAGTTATAGTCTGATTAGTGACGAAAGGTCAGAAATCTTTGCAATTTAGCATTTTTCATGAACTTCTCTTTTTTTCTTTTTTTCTTCTTCCTTTGTTCCTACAACACAAAAATCAAAACTAAGTTAATTCCTAATCATATTTTACTGAAGTCAAACAAAAATTTTAAAGGTATTAAAATCGGGCTTAATTATGCACATATCAATTACCCCATACTCAACCTTTTGATTGTTCTCAAGCAAAATAATCCCTAAAGAAAAAAATACAAAATTAATGTATGTAGTGAGTGTTAGGCTTACCAAACTTTTTCCTCATAAGATGAAAATATGCTTGAGAAAAAGTTCAAAAGATTAAAGCCATGCACAAGATTAACTCAAATTCAATCCATAATTTATTCTCTTGAATATTCTGTGTGTGTATGTGTCCTTGAATCAATTAAATATCCTCACTTGGATGATTTTATATACCCTAAATTTGGACTGACGATCTTTAATTGATTTAGGAGTTCTGTAGACTTATTTTCATGTCACTCTCTACTAGTGTAGGCTAAACACTGCCTCTAGGATCAATAGGGCTTTCATTAAACTTGTAATGTGGCCAAGTTGTAAGATAGGAATAAGAATATAATTTTATGCTCAATCACCAATCATCACATGATTATATATGATCTCTTGAGCTTTACCAAGATTGGGGAATTTTTTCCTTACACTCATTCTCTTGCTTCAACTGAATTTAATTCCTTTCTCATTCTTTTATTCTTTTTTCTCCATACTTCGTTTTCCTTCTTTACTCCACCCTTCCACCCATTGGTCAAGAAAGGTCTACAAAACAAATTTTCAGAAAAATAATCAAGGAGTGATGAATAGGGTCAAAAATAAAGATATTTATCATAAAATTTTGCTTTTGGAAATTTTATGGATATATAATAAAAATTCAATTAAGCTCAAATAGAGGAACTAGAGATATATAACTACATTAAGCCACACTTGAAACCCTTAATCTATTAAATAATTCTTAAATCATCTCCTAAATAGTAGTGTTAGCTTAGGATTTCACCTCAAGTGACATACAAATAAGTTCGAGAATCTTATTGCAAGAGTTTAAATTGCATAGAACTATGAGTTTTCTACATTTTTCAAGAGCTAAAAATAAATTTGGGTTGTCATATCATTGGAAAATGTGAAAATTGGGTAGCCACTTAACTTGCGAAACGCTATAAAGGTGCAATGGTAGTGAAAATTGAAAAATTGATGTTCAAATGGGGTCACAATCATTCAGGAAAATGTACTTCCACCCCAAAATTCAAAATTTACATTATCCTCAATGTTAAAGAAAGATAAGAATAAGGAGAATATAAGAAAAGCATGAGCTAAGTGAACTTCCCTTAATTTTTATTTTATTTTATGAACTTAGATGAAATTGTTATAGTGTTAAACCCGAAATTTTTCTGATATTTACCTTTCTTTCTTTTTCTTTATTGAATATGTTGAGTTGCCTCTCAATATGTGCCTTTGTTTAACATCGTTAGCTCAACGTAAAACTCCCTATTTCATTCAAGGAGGATCCTTCATGTCCACTTTAGTTTAGAATTTATGGTAATGATTTAAGCCTTAAAGGTCTACTACATTATAAACAAACACATTAGTAAGAAATAGAGACCCAAACCAAGTGGAATTTATCTTAACTTTATGGGGTTTAGTTGCTTTGACAAATAAAGCTTAATGTAGTTTGTAACATCCTTAATTTCATTTCTTTTATTAATAAAGGTACATAAATATTTAATGTAACATCCCTAATTTTGTTTCTTTAAAGATACATAAATATTTAATTAAGGAAATAAAATTTATTAGACAATTTTTAGATATCTAAGGAAATATAATCCTTAGAAATTCTTCACCTTATGTGTATGCATAGAAAATATTTCTAATATTAAGGGAACAAGAAAAGAGAGAAAAACTAATAGGAAAAATTATAAATAACATACTAAAGATAGGCGAAATTCTTTGGTAAGGAAGATAAATTTTTGTGAAATAAGTAAAGGTCTTAAAATTTAACAAGATTCGATTAGGTTAATTTTTCCTAATTCAAGAGTTAGAAATTTCTAAGTTTAACATCTCCACCCATAAATTGGGCTTTCACTTATGGACACTTCAAATAGAGTTTTTCCACTTCACATAAGTTTCTAACAAGCCCATTGGATAACCTAAGCAAGAAATAAAACATAGACTTGGACTAGGATATAGAAGTTGGACCGATAGCCCAAAAATTATAAAAATGTGACCAAGCCCTCCAAGAAAGGTACAATTTTATCCAAAGCAAAGGAAATGGGTAGAAATGAGCCCAAATCCAAGAGATAAAATAAAATAAAATAAATCATGTGATGAAATAATAGTGGAATAATAATAAAGATTATGTTACATGGCATTAAGACAAAAATTCAACAAGTGGTGTGATATCCTACATTCATAATTTTAGCAAGTGGTATGATAATACATGGCATTAGGACAAAACATCTATATCCTACACTCATAATTTTAGCAAGTGGGTAATAATACATAACATTATGACGAAACATCCTTATCCTACATAAATAATTTCAGCCAAGGAAGGAAGATTCAAGGGTTGGAAATTTGCCACCTAAAAAGGCAAACCTATCATACTTGATTAAGACAAAAGAAAAGGAAATGAATCCCTAAATCAAAGGGACCTTGTCCCTTGTCTTAAGAACATATTATCATAATTTTCAAAATACAAATCTCCTTTTCCTATGCATATCTTGACTAAGGAAGAGGAAGACAAGAACATGAGTTGTTCGTTTTCCAAAAATTAACCAAGTGCATCCTAATTGTGATAAGGCAAACCCATGATCATGAAAGGTGAATTATTTGATACTCTATTTAAACAAAACCCACCCTTATAACATTATAATTTCGTCCAAGTGAGGGAGAGGAAAAATATAAGCAAGGTAGAGTGAGGAAAGGAGAGGAAGAGAGGAAGAAAAAAGAAGTAGAAGTCTAGAGGACTAAGTGCTCAAGGTAGGTTTAACAATATTTCTTTTTGAAGAACAATTTTAAAACTTGTAACATTTATATGGGATTTTAATTTGAGAACTTTGATGATTGGTCATGGATGTTGCTATATCATGTTACATATTGACCTTGCATGTGATGTATATTTGAAGACTTAGGCTGGTGTAGAAAGTTCTGCATAGGTATGGCTACGAGTGACAAAATTTTAAGCTCCAGTTTTTAAAATTTTGGAAAGAATTGGTAAGGAATTAAAATAAATTATTAACATAAAACATGTACATCTTTTTCACGGATTTGTAGCCACTGGAATCACTCAATTTGGAGTCCATATGAGGTAGATATGGTCCGATTAGTAAGCAGTGGTCAGAAAATGGTTAACCAGGGAAGAATCTGTCAGGTATGTTTCTATGTTTGAATTTCTGGGATAATTATATAGGTAACTAAAAGAAATTCTTACCATGAAAAATGTATATCTATGTTTTGCGGATTTTTAACCACTGGAATCACTCAATTTTAAGTCCATATGAGGTAGATATGGTACGATTAGTAAGCAGTGGTCAAAAAGTAATTAATCAGGGAAGAATGTATTAGGAAAGTTTCTATTTTTGAATTTATGAAAACATTCTGTAGGGAGTTAAAATAACTAGCTCACATAAAAATTATAGATATATGTGTTATGGAATTTTAGCCACTGGAATCACTCAATTTGGAATTCTTATGACGGAGATATGAACAGATTAGTAAGTAGAGGTCAGAACCTACCCGAGAAGAAATAACCTATAAATTAAGGAAGCAATATCACCATGATTCCTTAATATTTAACTAAACTTTTCAACATAATAGTTTTAAATAATTGTTTTATCTTTAAATTGACACCAAGATCACCTAAATTGGAGTTAAAATGAGGGATTTATGCTCCAATTAGTGAGAATATGTGTTGGAAATGATATAAGTAGGAGAAAAGTGACTAGAGGCCATGCATAAAGAAAATGAAGAGATAAAAATAATATTTAAAAAAGAAGAAGAATCTTATAAATGACTAGTATATGCCATAGCCATTGCCATTGTATAAACTCTTTACCATCTAAAGTGTGTAATTTTGACATGAAAACATTTTGATGAAACATTATGGCATGTGAGTATAATGAACATACTTGTTATTGAAATCATATTTTTGGCTATTAATGTGAAAAGAAAAGAAATCAGCACGGTTACATGGCGTTTCGTGTGGTGCACCAGTAGGGGATGCCCTACCAACGATTATGATTATGTTAATGAGAAAAGAAAGAGAAAGTGTGCCATGTCGAACAGAGCTAGAAAACTTCGTACTAGAGAGTAGAAAATACTCACCCTGATTGGGGTAGCTTGATATGAGAATAAATTGATGACCATCATATGATATTCTAAAAATAGTTGATCCTGCCATACATGTCCTTACTGTACGATTTTTCATGGACATAGATAAAGTGCATTAATGTGACCAAAGGTTTTTGCTGTAGCTTATATAGATGAACATGATGTGATGAGCTATATTAATGATGATTATGATTTATTGTTGAACCTACTGGGATTTAATTCTCACTATTTTTTCATATCATCTTCAGAAGATTAAATATGCAGCTATTTTTCATGACTCTTATTATTGTTGTACGTTGGATCGAGGTGCCCTACCTTGGGCAAATACCAATTTTATCAGATGTATCAGTAGTAGACGTGATTGAGATTCTGGTGGAGGTGCCGCCACCTGCACTTGTGTCCCCAGAAGTAGTCTACATGGATGATTAGGTCTCATATGTACATATATATGTTAAACTTTTGTACGGATGTTTGTAAATTAATTATGTGTATATGAACTCAATATTGTATCAATAATAATGGTATATTTTAAACCTTAATTATACTTGGTTAAATTAAATAAATGTTATCATGAGTTAAGTAGTAAAAAGGTAATAACTTCAAGGTATTTTACAAATATTAAAAAAAAATTGAGTTGTTACATAAATAGAGTTGTTACATAGTTCTATAATTGGGTCTATGCCTTTAGGGTTACCAATTGTTTTGCAATGGCAATTCCTTGTTCCTAAAAAATATTTATTAACATTTCTCTTTTTGATCAACCGTACTTTTACCAATTATGATAGGGCGTGTCTCTCCGATTTCCAAGTGCTTTAGGTGGCTAGGACGAGATTTCAAGCTTGATCAAAGATCCTATAAAACATAAGATACATATGTTTCATTAGAAATTAGTAATGAAGTAAGAGAATCTTTACCTATTTATTTCACTTTTAGAGCTATTATTAATGCTTCAATATTCTCCTGCAAGTTAATATTCAAGGCTAGTTTCTCAGCCTTTTTCTCATAAGGCTTGCTAATTGCAACATCCTATCATACAAAGTGAAAAATAGTAATAGCATAGACAGAATAATTAATAGTAATATCTTTCATGGTATTACAATTACTAAACTTGATAATTTTTGCCTCCAAATTCAATTATTATTGTGCCACTATGAACATTTATTTTAGCTTTCGAAGTCATTAAGAATGGTATCTATAGGAAAATTGGAGTGGTTTGATCCCTATTTTCCATATCAAGCATATAAAAATCAAGAAGAAAAATTAAATTATTAACTTGCATGAGAACATCGTTAACTACAAACTTAGGAAGGGTGTTAGATTTGCCAACCAATTGAATTATAACATTAGTTTCTTTTAAAGGTCCAAGTGCTAAAAATGCATAAATAGAGTATGGCATAACATTAATAGATGCATGAGAACATCCTAATCTACACTCTTAGGAAGGGT
This sequence comes from Gleditsia sinensis, assembly GCA_037074535.1. NCBI lineage: Eukaryota > Viridiplantae > Streptophyta > Magnoliopsida > Fabales > Fabaceae > Gleditsia > Gleditsia sinensis. The sequence continues at coordinate 42,311,593 of CM073463.1, forward strand.
GTTAGATTTACCAACCAATTGAATTATAACATTAGTTTCTTTCAAAGGTCCAAGGGCTAAAAATGCATAAACAAAGTATGGCATAACATTAATAGATGCTCCTAGATCTATCATAACCTTATCAAATTTAGTGTTGGCTGTAGTGTAGGGGATAGAAAACATACACGTGTCCTTACACTGTATAGGGAGTTTTCTTCAAATAAATGTAGAAGAAACATGCTACCTTACTTTTATTTTGTCACTTTTTTTCAATTTTTTGCTTCCTTTTTTGGGTGCATAGTTCCTTTAATAATTGGCATAACAGGGCACCTGTTTGATAGCCTCTAAAAGAATATTTATCTCACAATTTCTGAAAGTCTCATATAGGTTTGAATTCTTTTCAATTATTTTATTTTTTTGAGAGCTTTAGGGAAATGGAGTACTCTTAGGGCTGTCATCTTTTTTGAAACTTCACCCTTTTATCAATTGTTAGCATGATGGCACTTACATTTTCCCTTAGATTTAACACATTTTGTTAAGGTAACTTACCTGAATTTAGAGCCTCTAGTCGACTGACGACAGTTGCTAGTTGACCTACTTAATTCTCTAAGTTTTGAATGTTGGCCCTTGTCTTATGTTGAAATTGCTTTAATTCCTATTGCATTTGAGTAGTGGAGTTAGTAATAGATTTAACCATTTCCCCTAAGGCTGCCAATTTTATGCATTTGTATACTTGAAATTGGAGTGATGTCTCCATCCAAGATTATATGTATTATTTAATAACTTTTTTTATTATTATACAATATAGAGTTCACATACACGTCATTAATCAAAACGTACGTACAACATATCAAACATATAAATATCTGCATCTTATTTATTCTGGTTGACCAATTTTGAAGATACAGGTGCGGGTGGTTGCACCTTCACTAAGATTTGAGCCAACTCAACCACAAACATTTTATTTGATTCTGGGATCTGCCCAACATAAAATAACTCGATCCAACGTGCACTAAAAGCCAGAGCCATAGAAAAATCTGCATAATTAATTTTCTGAACATGACATGGAAATATAGTGAGAATTAAATCCCAGTAAATTGAACAATAAATCATCATCAATATAGCTCATCACGTCATGCTCATCTGTATAAACTACAGCAAATATCTTTGGTCACATGAATTCACTATATCTATGCACATGAGAATCGTACAGTAATGACATTTATGACAAAATTAACTATTTTCAGAATATCATATGATGACTATTAATTTATTCTCATATCAAGCTACCCTGGTCAAGTTGAGTATTTTTTACTCTCCAGTACGGGCTTTTCTTGCTCCGTCTGACCATATCTGCCTCATACGGACTCCAAATTGAGTGATTCCAGTGACTAAAACTTCGTGCCACATATATATATAATTCTCAAGTTAACCATTTATTTTAATACTCTACAGAATGTTCTCAGAAATTAAAACACAGAAACTATCTTAACATATTCTTCCCTGATTAACTATTTTCTAACCACTGCTTACTAATTAGACCATATCTATATCATATGGACTCCAAATTCAGTGATTCCAGTGGTTAAAAATTTGTAAGAAATATATCTACATTTTTCATGTTAACCATTTGTTTTAATTCCTTACTGATTCTTCCCAAAATTTCAAAAACAGAAGCTTAAAATTTTGCAACCCATAGCCATACCGATGAAGAACTATCTACACCAGCCTAAGTATTCAAACATACATAATATGTAACATGATATAACAACATCCATGACCAATCATCAAAGTTCTAAGATCAAAATCTCATATAAATATTTCAAGTTTCAAAACTTTTCTTCAAAAAGAAATATTGTTAAACTTACCTTGAGCACTTAGTCCTCTAGACTTCTCCTTCCTCTTTCTTCCTTTCTTCCTCTCTTTTCCTCACTCTACCTTGCTTCTATTTTTCCTCTCCCTCACTTGGACAAAAATTCTAATGTTATAAGGTTGGGTTTTGCTTATATAGATTATCAAATAATTCACCTTTCATAATCATGGATCTACCTTATCACAATTAGGATGCAATTGGTTGAATTTTTAGAAAACAAACAACACATGTTCTTGTCTTCCTCTTCCTTAGTCAAGATATGGATAGGAAAAGGAGATTTGTATTTTAAAAATTATGATAATATGTTCTTAAGATAAGGGACAAGGTCCCTTTGATTTAGGGATTTGTTTCCTTTTTCTTTTGTCTTAATCAATTATGATAGGTTTGCCTTTTTAGGTGGCAAATTTCCAACCCATGAATCTTCCTTACTTAGCTAAAATTATTTATGTAGGATAAGGATGTTTTGTCATAATGCTATGTATTATTACCCACTTGCTAAAATTATGAGTGTAGGATATAGATGTTTTGTCCTAATGCCATGTATTATCATACCACTTACTAAAATTATGAATGTAGAATATCACACCACTTGCTAAATTTTTGTCTTAATGCCATGTCATCTAATCTTGATTACCCCATTATTTCATCACTTTATTTTATTTTAATTTAAATTTTTCCTCTTAGGTTTGGGTTCATTCTTGACCATTTTCTTTACTTTGGTTAAAATTTTACCTTTCATAATAGGCTTAGTCACATTTTCATGATTTTTTGGGCTACCGGTCCAATTTTTATATTCTAGTTGAAGTCTATGTTTTATTTCTTCCTTAGGCTATCCTATTGGCTTGCTAAAAATTCATATGAAGTATAAAAACTCTATATGAAGTGTCCATAGGTGAAATCTCAATTTATGGTTGGAGATACTAAACTTAGTAACTTTAACTCTTAAATTAGGAAAAATTACCCTAATCCAATCTTCTTGAAATTTTAATACCTTTACTTACTTCACAAAAATTTATCTTCCTTACCCAAGACTTTCACCTTTCTTTAGTATATTTATTTCTAGTTTTTCCTCTTAGGTTTTCTCTCTTTACCTATTTTATTAATGTTAGAACATTTCTATGCATACACGTAAGGTGAAGAATTTCTAAGGATTATATTTCCTTAGATATCTAAAAATTGTCTAATAAATTTTATTTCCTTAATTAAATATTTATGTACCTTTATCAATAAAAGAAACGAAATTAGGGATGTTACTTTGAATACATGAAACGAAATTAATGATGTTACATATTATAATAGGGAACATACCTTATTGGTTGTCCAGGGAAACCACCTACCACATTGGCTTGTTCTATGGGTTCTTCTTGAACTGTTAGGTAGTTAGATAACCCATTATTGAGCAAATACTACATCCTTTCACTAGTTGGATCACACCTGTAACAAATTGACACAAAAGAAAGCTAAGTTTAGTCCTTTGATGCACAAGGGAAGAAGTACTTACCTCACAAATATACCTAACTGGGGGATCAAGCCTGGTGCTAAATTGTTGGGTGTCAGTAGCCATATTTGATATCACGTTTCTGGCTATTTTACGATTTTTATCTGCTAGTGTACCTTTACTAGTTACATCAATCATGCTCTTATCTCCCTACAAAAAACCATCATAAAAATAAAAAATTAGTAACTACACACTAATTTGATGATGTGGGTAGCTTGCATAAATTTTTTTAAATCTTTCCTAGTATTCATAAAGGATTTCTCCATGTTGTTGCCTAATGCCACATATTTCTTTTCTTATATTTACAGCTCTAGATGTAGAAAAATATCTATCTAAAAATAAATTTTTCATATCATTTGAAGAAATGATAGTTCCAGATGGTAAATAATATGGCTAATCTTTGGTTGTATCTCTTAAAGAGAAAGGAAAAGCCTTGCATTTAATTTTTTCTTCAGTTATTCCAGGGGGCTTTATGTTGGTATACACCGCATGGAATTCTTTTAAATACTTGTATGGGTCCTCTCTTGCAAGACCATGAAAATTAGGTAAGAGATGTATCAATTTAGATTTCAATTCAAAATTAACATTCTCATCAATATTAGAGGAAGTAATGCATAAGAGCTGCTGATGTAAATCTAGAGCTGTAAGCTCCTTCAAAGTAGGGTTTCTAGCCATGACTACTTTCTCATTCTCCTGATAATGTCTTCTTGAACTTCTTTTCTGTTCCTGTATACAAATTTTCCAATGTCTACATTGTATTGAAAATGTTGAGAGTTAGTAGAATGTGTAACATGCATAAACAAATATTCGCAATAGGTAAATAGAAACAGTTCCCAACAACGATGCTGAAATTTGGTAGGTATTATCGTAGGCACACAAAATATAATAAATTCCCTACCTCCAAGTTAACATGTAGTAATGGATGTATCATGTTAAAAAAATTCTATTTAATGTGTATTTTATAAAGTTTACTTTTAAGATATTAGAGAAGAAAAAATAAGAAGAAACATTAGAGGGAAGAATATCAGAGGGAGTAAAAAGCCACTAGTTATGCAATCTACACCTTTTTAGACAAACTTCACAATAGCTAAGTGTAAAAAATATGGACGGACACATAGGGATAATCTTTGCTATGTAAACCAAGTTATGTGTTATAACTAAGGTAAAATAGACACCTGGCATGATGATATCCACAAGAAAGGAGGAATGGACTATAACAAAGACAACAGATGAAGGGAAGGTCATATGACTTTGTCTTGGTACCAAATAGGGGACATCCTTTTAACCTTGATTGAGCTAGTTAGAGTATGGCCACTCTAACCCTGTAATAGTGTTATGTGAGTAGAAGGTGGGAGAATGGCTCACATGACCTTGTTATTGAGATAAAGATAAATGAAAGACTAAGCAGCCATTATATATAATTATATGTTATAACAATATTTACACCGAACATGTGATAATTAAAAATTTGTGCATAACATGCCTCTATCATGATATATGTATTATACATATATTATACATAGCTAACGATTTCTATAGCTATACAGTTGACATAATACTAGGAGAATTAGTTGCTATATACTGTGATTATTGTTGAATCTAATGGGAACTTCTGTTCTCATTATTGTTTGGTATTAGGCTTAGATAAAAGTTGAAAAAATGTGAAAAGAAGAAGAAAGAAGGAGTAGTAGCTGAGAGCCATCGAGAGAAAAGGAAGAAAAGAAAGAATGTGAAGGGAAAGGGATACAGGGTAATTTTTTGTCCACCTAACCTCCATAACTTCTTATTCTCTTCTTGAATCACCCTTTTACCTATGGAAAAAATTATAGAAATTTTGGGAAGAAGGAAGAAGGAGTGTTAGCCTAAGGAAGGAAAACCGTGGAGAACTAAGTGAATCTTGCTAGGAACTAGTGGAAGTTAGATTTTTGATAGGTTTAACAATAATCTTTCAATGAAATTACATGTCTTTTGGAAGATTTAAAAGTGTTTTAAATTTTATATGTTGATGATATATGATGTGGAATGTGCATGTTATGAATAGCCATGTAAAGTGAAGGTATGGATTCATATATAATCCATATATTGTGTTTGGAAATTTGGATTGGAATGGATGGTCTAAAGGCTGTTTTGATAATAAGAGTAAGGTTTCTTATTTACATGATGATGAATTGCATGGAACAAGTGCTAAAAGATGCAAATGAACATGAACTTTTGGCTTGAATTTTCAAGAGTATATTTAATACATAGAGAGTGTATTGGCTGAAATTTAACCACTTAATGTTTTAATGATATTGTGACATTTATAAATTCTTAAGGGAATGAATGAAAATGGGAGGAATTGAAGGAAATGTAGAGAGCCCTATGTTGGTCAACACGTGGAGGTAAAAAAGGCTAAAAATGCAATCATAACTTAAAATCTTTAATTGATAGAAATTAATGATGGTCAATAGATGGTAACATTAGAATGTTTAATATAGCATTATAATCATTATAGTTTAATGAATTAAAAAGGAAAATGGTCCTTATAAAGGATTCTAATGAGTTAAGCTACATAATGGAGAAAAGAGGATTTACTACAGGAATAGTAAAATTTGACCAAATGAATAGTCTCACATGCCTAATGAAAAGAAATTCATACGGTATGAATAGTAATTGTTAGGCTTAATAGTAATAAACCAAGGAAGAATTTTAATAGAATAATGGTATTGATATTAAGTAAGGAATTTAAATAAGTATAAAAAGCAAAGAAAAGGAGTATAAAAATAAATTGGGTTAAAGAGAATGTTTATGATCTAGGTTGTGCAATTAAGAGAAATAAGGTAATTAAGCACTTATGTTCATGATAGCAAGCTAAATCTAAGTACTACTTTCCATCCTCAAATAGATGGACAGTCAGAGCAAACCATCCAAATATTGAAAAATATGCTTCAGGCATATGTGCTTGATTTTCAAGGTAATTGGGAAAGATTCTTACCCCTAGCTAAATTTTATTATAACAATAGCTACCAAGCCAATATACAAATGGCACCATTTGAGGTTTTACATAAAACATCCTAGGTTTCCTAATAGGTAAGTGAGTTGAATAAAGTTAATCTTTTGGAATCTAATTTGGAATAACATACAATAGATAGAATATTACTAACCTAAATTGATGATGCTAGTTTGGAGAGCATGCTTCAAGCATATGTCTTCGAGTTAAGTGGGAGATTACTTAGCAAAATTCGCCTATAATAAAGTGATATTGGATGACTTTAAAACTTATGTAAGAGGTGTTACAAACTTTCTATTAAATGATTCAGTGGGTTCAAACTTATTGTAAGATGTCGTTGATAAATTGAAATTGATTAGAAAGAGAATACAAACAACTCAATATAGGCCAAAAGTCTATAAGGACCATGAATGTTAAGCACTAAAAATTATCAGCTAGTGACCAAATATTTTTGAAGGACTCACCCATGAAAGAGGTAATGAGGTTTGGAAAGAAGGAAAAAATTAAGCTTTAGTATATAGGTTCTTTTGAAATTTTGAACAAAGTAGGTATAATAGTATATCGCCTAGTCTTTCCATAAAGATTTAGTGGTGTTGATACAGTCTTTCTTGTATCAATGCTAAGGAAGTACCTATCAGATTCTTCTTAAGTTATCTAATTCCAAGAAATTCAATTGGACAAGAATTTGGCTTAATTATGAGAAAAAACCGATGTATATTGTTGATCGACAAGTGAAGAACTTATGGTTGAAGGAAATCCCTATAATTAAAGGTTCTATGGCAAAATCACTTAAGTGAAGAGATTTTTTATAAGGTAAAGATGATATACAAAAGAGATATCCCCAATAGCTTGAGTAGTGAGGTTGATAACTATAATTTATGCCTTAACTTCATTCCCTACTTGTGATAAGATAGTTTGAAATTCGGGAATGAATTTCTTAAGGGGGGAAGAATGTAACACCCCTAAAATTTAGTAATTTTCATTTATATATGGATTATTAAAAGAAATAAAGGAGTAGGGATGTAATTGAAAGGTTTTAAGGATGAAAATAAAAATTTAATAGTTTTGGGGTCAATTTGTAATTTTCTAAAAGTTTAGGGGTCAAAATATAAATAATGAAATTTGCAAGGACTTCCTCTAACAATTAGAAAATTGCTAATTGGTCCCTCCATTATAATTTTTTTAAAAAAAGTGAGTCAAAAAGATTTATGAGGCAAATGAAAAGTATAAATAGTAACTGTCTCTCTCCTTATTTTCTCTCTCTAGATCTGAAGTACCTTCGAGCTTCAAATCTCAAAACTAAGGGTATCACTGGATTCAGGATGAAGAGTACTATGATATTGGCTGAATAATTTTTCAAATCGGCTGTAGAATCACCACAGATTGGAAGTATAAAATCTTAAAACAAGTAAGTTCTAAACTTCTATTTAGAGTCCTCAAATTACAAATTTGACACCATAGATGGATTCAAGATATAGATAAACTATAGGATATGAAAATTTTCAACTATTTGACAACTTTTTGTGTCATGAACAGTAACAAGTGATTTTGACTAACTCTGACCAAGCTCCCGAAGTCATTTCTTAACTTTTTGGACCCTCTAGACTCGATTTTGAGGTTTGTTTGGTCAATTTTGGATTGGAAAAGTGCATTTTGGATCTATCTAACCTTGAGCCCTTACCTTGTGAGTAAATAATTCTTTCTATGACTTACCTTAGCTCTTCTTGAAGTTTAAATGTATAATTGGTTATGTTTACAAGTTATTTATACCTTTATATGTCACTGAAATAGATTAAATTACCTTTTGTTTTACTATCTGGCATATAGTTCAAGAAGAGTATGTTTTGAAAATAGATTTTTGACCTCATTGAATATGTGATTTTAAATATATTATGCACATGACATTGATATGTACAACTATAAGATTGCCTTAGAAAAGGGCATATATATGTGATGACCCTGATTAAAAAGTTTCTGACAGAAAAATTATACTGAAACTGAAAATTCTATATTATACTGAAACCTCTGTTTAGAATGATATGTCCTATGTGCAAATATGATTTATGTGGAAGAATCATATTGGAAACATTGTTTGCTATCAGAAGGTGATGTTAGCCCTGGTGCACCTTGACACCTCAGCTAGCAGGTGTAACAACTCCATTTATGTAAATTTTTTTTTTTTTTTTTTTTTAAAATACCATGAAGTTATTACCTCGTTACAACTTAACTCAATATAACATTTATTTCATTTATACAATACTGAGTTTCCATACACACTATTATTTTACAAACTACACACCATTATTTTACAAACATTTGTACAAAGATACATATTAGTTCTAATCATCTATATCGACTACTTCTGGGGACACTGGTTCGGGTGGCACGTCCACCGGAATCTCAGTTACATCTACGACAGTTACATCAGAAATAACTGGAAGTTGCCCAAGGTAGGGCACCTCGATCCAACGTACAGAGATAATAAGTGTCATAGAGAATATCTGCATATTTATTATTCTGAACATGATATGGAAATATAGTGAGAATTAAATCCCAGTAAGTTCAACAATAAATCATAATTTACCATCAATATAGTTCATCATGTCATGTTCAGCTGTATAAACTACAGAAAATATCTTTAAGTCACATGAATGCACTTTATCATGCACATGAAAATTATACAGTTATGACATGTATGGTATGAATAACTATTTTTCGAGTTTTATATGATGGCTATCCACTTATTCTTACTTCAAGCTACCCCGGTCAGGGTGAGTATTCTCTACTTTTCGGTACGGGCTTATCTCGCTCCGTCCGACATGGCACACTTTCTCTTTCTTTTCTTATTAACATGATCATAACCGTTGGTAGGGCGTCCCCTACTGGTGCACCACACGGATTGCCATGTGACCGTGCTCATTTCTTTTCTTTTCACAATGATAGCCAAAAATATGCTTTCAATAACAAGTATGTTCATCAAAATATAACTATTACCATAAATCATTGGTAATCATGCCATGAACATAACCATTTAAAATATCACTTTATAAAACATTTCCATGTCAAAATTCCATACTAATACCTTGGTAACTGGATAGTAATTGTAGTCTGTAAACAGCGCACCAGAAAAGTTCCCAGGAAAGAGAGGTGGGTCACTAATGGACACGCTTAAGTACCATGTCTTTCCTTGCCAGAACTTTCCTTAGACATGCACTTTTCACAAATCACAATTTTGTTTTCCAGTAACTAGAATAATTCTTTTCTGATGTGAAAATACTGCAACCACGGAGCATACTAAGATTTTTCAAATAAAACCGGCACTTTCAAAACTTCTTGTAAATTTATATGAGTACTAGGGTAAATTCCATGTTAAAAATTACACACTTAAAATGGTAGTAAGTTCATGCAATGGCAATGGCTATGGCTATACTAGTCATTTGTTAAGATTCATCTTCTTTTTAAAATACTAATTTTATTTCTTTATTTTCTTGATGCAGGTTTTCATCCTATCTAACCTTCTCTTACTAATCAGAGCATAACTCCCTCAATTTAACTCTGATGTAGTTGATCTTAGTGTCAATTTCAAGATAAAACAATTATCTAAAACTATTATGTTGACCATTGTAGCGAAATATTAAGAAATCAAGGTGATATTACTCCCTAAATGTACATATTATTTCTTCTCGTGTAAGTTCTGACCTTTACTGACTAATTAGACCATATCTCCCAAATTTGAACTCCAAATTGAGTTATTCCAGTTGGTAAAAATCCATGAGCCCTATATCTATAATTGTTATCTTGGCGTACGATTTTAACTTCCTACAGAATATTTTCCAGAAATTCAAAAAACTAAAGCTTTAATAACATATTCTGAACAAACATTTTCTGACCTCTGCTTACTAATCAGCTTATATCTACCTCAAATGGACTTCAAATTGAATGATTCCAGTGCCTAAAAATCCATGACACATTTATCTTTAATTCTTATGTTAATAATTTATTTTAATTCCTTACAGATACTTCTCAGAAATTAAAATACCGAAGCTATCCTAACATATTTTTCCCTGATGACCCATTTTCTGACCTTTGTCTACTAATCGGCTCATATCTCCCTCATATGGACTCCAAATTGAATGATTCCAGTGGCTAAAAATCCATGACATACATATCTTTAATTCTTATGTTAACCATTTATTTTAATTCCCTACCAATAATTCCCAGAAATTAAATTACCGAAGCTATCCTAACATATTCTTCCCTGATGATTCATTTTCTGACCTTTGACTACTAATCAGACCATAGCTACCTCATATGGACTCTAAATGGAATGATTCCAGTGGGTAAAATCCATGACACATTTATCTTTAATTCTTATGTTAACCATTTATTTTAATTCCCTACCAATAATTCCCAGAAATTAAATTACCGAAGCTATCCTAACATATTCTTCCCTGATGATTCATTTTCTGACCTTTGACTACTAATCAGACCATAGCTACCTCATATGGACTCCAAATAGAATGATTCCAGTGGCTAAAAATCCATGACACATTTATCTTTAATTCTTATGTTAACCATTTATTTTAATTCCTTATAGATTTTTCCCAGAAATTAAAATACCGAAGCTTAAAATTCTGCCACCCATAGCCATAACCATGCAGAACTATCTACACCAACCTAAGTATTCAAACATACATCACATGCAAGATCAATATGTAACATGATATAGCAACATCATAACCAATCATAAAAGTTCTGAGATCAAAATCTCATACAAATATTATAAGTTTCAAAAGTTTTCTTCAAAAAGAAATATTGTTAAACTTACCTTTAGCTTTCTAAACTTCTCCTTCTTCTTCCTTCCTTTCTTCTTCTCTCTTCTCTCCTTTCCTCACTCTACCTTGCTTCTATTTCTCTCTCTTTCTCACTTGGACGAAATTAAAGTGTTGTAAGGGTGGGTTCTCTTATATAGACCACCAAATAATTCACCTTTCATGATCATGGATCTACCTTATCACAATTAAGATACACTTTGTTGAATTTTTGGAAAACAAACAACTTATGTTCTTGTCTTCCTCTTCCTTAGTCAAGATATGCATAGGAAAAGGAGATTTGTATTTTGAAAATTATGATGATATGTTCTTAAGATAAGGGACAAGGTCCCTTTGATTTAGGGATTCATTTAATTTTTCTTTTGTCTTAATCAATTATGATAGGTTGCCTTTTTAAGTGGCAAATTTCTAGCCCTTCAATCTCCATTATTTGGTTGATATTATTTGTGTGGGCTATGAATGTTTTGTCCTAATACCATGTATTATCATACCACTTGCTAAAATTATGAGTGAAGGATATAGATGTTTTTGTCCTAAAGCCTTGTATTATCATGCCACTTGCCTAAATGATGAATGTAGAATCACACCACTTGCTAAATTTTTGTCTTAATGCCATGTAACCTAATCTTTATTCTTATTATTATATCATCATCTAATTTATTTTATTTTATTTTTCCTCTTGGATTTGGGCTTATTCTTACCCATTATGGGCTTGTTCTACCCATTTTCTTTGCTTTGGATAAAATTCTTCCTTTCTTGGTGGGCTTGGTCACATTTTCATAATTTTTGGGCTATTGGTGAAATTACTATATCCTAGTCCAAGTCTATGTTTAATTTCTTGTTTAGGTTATCCAATGGGCTTGCTAGAAAATTATGTGAAGTGGAAAAACTCTATATGAAGTGTCCATAGGTAAAAGCCCAATGTATGGGTAAAGATTTTAAACTTAGTAACTATAGTTCTTGAATTAGGAAAAATTACCCTAATTCAATGTTCTTTGAAATTTTAAGACCTTTACTTGTTTCTAAAAATTTATCTTCCTTATCCAAGAATTTTGCATCTCTTTAGTATGTTATTTCTAATTTCTTTCCTATTAGATTTTCCTTCTTTATTTGTTCTCTTAATGTTAGAAACATTTTCTATGCATATACCTAAGGTGAAGAATTTCTAAGGATTATATTTCCTTAGATATCTAAAATATTGTCTAATAAATTTTATTTCCTTAATTAAATTTTTTATGTACCTTTATCAATAAAAGAAACGAAATTAAGGATGTTACATTTCTCTCCCCCTAAAAGAAATTTTGTCCTCAAAATTTCAGAAATTACCTTATAAGAATAATTGCGGATATTTCTTCCTCATGACTTCTTCCAGCTCCCAAGTTGCTTCTTCCGGAGTCAAACCTTCCCATAACACCTTAACTAGGGGAATGGTTTTATTTCTCAGTTGCTTCACGTCAGTGTCCAATATGGATGCAGGTACTAGCTGGTATGTCATGTTCTCCTTTATTTGGATTGGTTCATCCAGTATTATATGTGATGAATCTGAAAGATACTTCCGCAGCTGTGATACGTGGAAAACATTATGCAGGTTGGACAAATTAGGTGGGAGAGCAACTTGATATGCTGATGTCCCAACTTTCTTTAGAATTTGGTAGGGTCCTAAAAATCGCGGACTTAGCTTTCTTGTTTTGAGAGACCTACCAACTCCAGTAGTCGGGGAAAGTTTCAGAAATACATGGTCTCCTTCCTCAAACTCTAGAGGTCTATGTCTCTTATCGTAGTAACTCTTTTGCCGACTCTGAGCTGTAAGTATTTTGTTTCGTATCATCCTGATTTGTTCAGTGGTTTGTTGAACTAGATCAGGACCTAACAAGTTCTTTTCTCCTACCTCGAACCAACATAGTGGAGATCGGCACTTTCTACCGTATAAAGCTTCATAGGGGGCCATCTTAATGCTAGAGTGATAGCTATTATTATAAGCAAACTCTACTAAAGGTAGGTACTTATCCCATCCTTTACCTTGCTCTATCACACAGGCCCTCAACATATCTTCTAGGGTTTGAATTGTTCGTTCAGTCTGCCCATCAGTTTGAGGATGATAGGCAGTACTGAACCGCAACTGGGTTCCAAAAGCTTCTTGCAACGCCTTCCAAAACCTCGATGTGAACCTCGGATCTCTATCAGAAACAATATTTAAGGGAATCCCATGAAGTCTAACTATTTCCTGAACATACAATTGGGCCAATTTATCTAGTGAAAAGTTAATTTTTATGGGCAAAAAGTGAGCAGATTTGGTTAATCTGTCAACTATTACCCAGATAGAGTCATGTCCCACTGAAGTCTTAGGTAAACCTACAACAAAGTCCATCGAAATACTATCCCATTTCCATTCAGGAATCTCCAGAGGTTGAAGAAATCCTGCTGGCTTTTGATGTTCCACTTTCACCTTCTGACAAGTTAAACATTTTGCCACGAACTCAGCAATGTCATTTTTCATCCCTGGCCACCAATACATCCTTTTTAAATCCTGGTACATTTTAGTGCATCCAGGATGGATTGTGTATTTACTTTGATGCGCTTCCTTCAGTATCTTAGTCCTCAACTCTTGTTCTTGAGGGACACAAATCCTTCCCTGATACATGATTGCTCCATCTTCCATTACAGAAAAATTACCTTGGTCTTTATGATCTTGTAAGTATTGATCGTGAGCTTGAGCTTCTTTGATCTGGGCTCTAAGGTCAGACCTTATACTTAAACCATTAATGACTAGATTCTTTGGAGTAAGAGTAGTGGCTAGCTTCAAATTTCGAAACTCCTCTAGCATCTGCATCTCATACACCATCATCTGACCCATATGCAGAGATTTTCGACTCAAGGCATCTGCTACAACATTCGCCTTTCCGGGATGATACTTTATCTCAAACTTGTAGTCATTGAGGAATTCTACCCATCTTCGTTGCCTCATATTTAACTCCTTCTGATCAAAGAGGTATTTAAGACTCTTATGATCACAATATACTTCAAAGGTTGCCCCGTACAAATAGTGTCGCCAAATCTTTAAGGCAAACACTACTGCCGCTAATTCAAGATCATGGGTTGGATAGTTTTCTTCGTGGGGTCTTAGTTGTCTAGAGGCGTAAGCAACTACTCTCTTGTCTTGCATTAACACACACCCTAGCCCTTTCTTTGAAGCATCACTATACACTTCAAAATGTCCTGTGGGGTCTGGAATAATTAAAACAGGAGGAGTGGTCAGTCTTGTCTTCAGCTCCTGAAAACTAGCATCACATTGATCAGTCCATTTGAAAGGACTTCCCTTCCTGGTCAATTTAGTCAATGGCAAGGCTATACGAGAAAAGTTTTGTATAAATCTCCTGTAGTATCCTGCCAAACCAAGGAAACTTCTGATTTCCGTAACCGTCTTTGGTGTCTCCCACTTAATCACTGCTTCCGTCTTGCTAGGATCTACGGCTACCCCTCTATTAGAGATGACATGTCCGAGAAACTTCACCTCTGACAGCCAAAATTCACACTTCTCCAATTTAGCATATAACTTTTTCTCTTTCAGCACTTGCAGCACGATTCGGAGATGTTGTTCATGTTCTTTCTTACTCTTAGAATATATCAAGATGTCATCAATGAACACTACAACAAATTGATCTAGGTAGGGTCGAAAAATGCGATTCATGTAATCCATGAAAATTGCAGGTGCATTCGTTAACCCGAAGGGCATTACGAGAAACTCATAGTGCCCATACCTAGTCCTGAAGGCAGTTTTTGGTACGTCCTCCTCCTTAATCCTAATCTGATGATATCCTGACCGCAAGTCAATTTTAGAAAAAATGGAGGCACCCTTTAATTGATCCAATAAGTCATCTATCCTAGGGAGAGGGTACTTATTTTTTATAGTCACCTTATTCAGCTGTCTGTAATCTATGCATAGTCTCAAACTCCCGTCTTTCTTCTTAACAAACAATACAGGAGCTCCCCAAGGTGATACACTCGGTCTAATGAATTGCTTGTCTAATAGTTCCTCCAATTGCTTCTTTAGTTCTTGTAGTTCCTTCGAGGCCATTCGATATGGTGCAATAGAGATAGGCCCTGTCCCAAGTAGGAGATCAATAGAGAACTCTATCTCTCTCTTGGGAGGTAAGCCTGGAATATCTGATGGAAACACCTCAGGAAACTCGTTGGCTATTGGAAATTCATCAAGATTCGATTCGACTCCTAGGTTTGATAAATACAAGAGAATGTATCCAAGTACTCCATTCTTCAACTCCCTATTAACTTGATTGGCATTTAACATCAATAACTGGACCTCCTCTTTCGGAGTAGAAGGTAGAAATTCAACGGTCTTGTTACAACAATTCAACAAGACTCGATTCCTAGACATCCAGTCTAACCCTAGAATGACCTCAATACCTCTTAAAGGTAAAATGACGAGGTCTACAGAAAAAGTTTTCTCCTGGATGGTGACTTGACAGTCCTTACATACAGAGGAAGTTAATACCCGTTCCCCTGTAGGGGTTACTACAGATAGCTCATAGGGAGTTTCAGAAATAGGGAACTGAAACTTCCTAATACATTCCTCTGATATAAATGAATGACTAGCACCAGAGTCAAATAACACCATAAGAGCAAATCCATAAATATAGCATGTACCTTGTATCATTTCAGAAGATTGAGCTGCCTCTTGGCCGCTCAGGGTGAAAACCCTTCCTTTCACCTGAGGCCTCTGTTCTGGCTGCTTTCCTACATTCTGTGGGCAGTTTTTCGCAAAATGTCCCTTCTGTCCGCAATTGAAGCAGACATCTTGTCCCATGTAGCATGGCCGGTTACCATGCATGCGTCCGCATTTAGCGCACTTGACTGAGGCGAGGTCTTGTTGAAAAGGCCTAGGACCCGCAATCAATGGCCTCTTACCAGCTCCATATCCACTTCTTCTCACGTTCTTTCTAGGGTTGGGAAAATTTTTCTTCCTTTTCCATAGGTTTCGCCTTTGCTTCTCGTCCTCCACTGCCCTTAAACTCTTTTCCAGGAGTCTGCATTTATTTATCAGAGGTACAAACTCCCTGATCTCCATAGCTATAACAGCATTCTTTAACTCCGGGTTTAGTCCCGCTTCAAACTTAACCGCCTTCCATGCTTCATCTGGGTTATATCGCAGATAAGAGGAGAACTTAGACAGCTCCTCGAACCTTGCGATATACTGGTCCACGGTCATGCTTCCTTGCCTGAGTTGGAGAAATTCGATCTCTTTCTCTGCCCGTACAGTACTTGGAAAGTACTTTTCAAAAAAAATGTCCTTGAACACTTGCCAGGTGATCTGTCTTCCCTGATGAGCTAAAAGTTCTCTAGCTCCACGCCACCAGTATTCTGCTTCATCCTTTAACATATATGCAGCAAAAATGATTTGCTGCTCTTCAGTACAGCCCATCACTTCAAAGATTTTCTCTAATTCCCTAATCCACCTTTCGGCTATCGTTGGGTCATAACCACCTTGGAAACAAGGTGGTCTAGTCCTCAGGAACTCGGATATGCCATTATCTTTTCCAGCCGTCCGGTTGTTAGGACCAATCTCAACATTTGTGTTATTAGCATTCTGGAGATGTTGTAAAATTTGGTTGGTGGTCATAACTTGGTCTCGAATTGCCGTGGCCAGGTTGTGCAGGGTTTCCTCTGCATTGGTTGCTGGATTCCTCCTTGGTGGTGCCATTTCCTACTATGGTACAAAACAAAGTTATGCTGCTATTGAGGTGATCAAGCCCAATAGTTAGTTCAAAAATATTTAATAGCAGTCATAACACCACCTCGGCATATAGATAGGAAACACTAGTAATTTCTTACCTATATGAATCACTGATCCCCTACACAGCACAACCACAACATACTCAAGACACTATAAGATCGATTCAGATAACCATCCAACTACTGGCCATCTAGGATCGACCTGCTCTGATACCAATTATGTAACAACTCCATTTATGTAAATTTTTTTTTTTTTTTTTTTTTAAAATACCATGAAGTTATTACCTCGTTACAACTTAACTCAATATAACATTTATTTCATTTATACAATACTGAGTTTCCATACACACTATTATTTTACAAACTACACACCATTATTTTACAAACATTTGTACAAAGATACATATTAGTTCTAATCATCTATATCGACTACTTCTGGGGACACTGGTTCGGGTGGCACGTCCACCGGAATCTCAGTTACATCTACGACAGTTACATCAGAAATAACTGGAAGTTGCCCAAGGTAGGGCACCTCGATCCAACGTACAGAGATAATAAGTGTCATAGAGAATATCTGCATATTTATTATTCTGAACATGATATGGAAATATAGTGAGAATTAAATCCCAGTAAGTTCAACAATAAATCATAATTTACCATCAATATAGTTCATCATGTCATGTTCAGCTGTATAAACTACAGAAAATATCTTTAAGTCACATGAATGCACTTTATCATGCACATGAAAATTATACAGTTATGACATGTATGGTATGAATAACTATTTTTCGAGTTTTATATGATGGCTATCCACTTATTCTTACTTCAAGCTACCCCGGTCAGGGTGAGTATTCTCTACTTTTCGGTACGGGCTTATCTCGCTCCGTCCGACATGGCACACTTTCTCTTTCTTTTCTTATTAACATGATCATAACCGTTGGTAGGGCGTCCCCTACTGGTGCACCACACGGATTGCCATGTGACCGTGCTCATTTCTTTTCTTTTCACAATGATAGCCAAAAATATGCTTTCAATAACAAGTATGTTCATCAAAATATAACTATTACCATAAATCATTGGTAATCATGCCATGAACATAACCATTTAAAATATCACTTTATAAAACATTTCCATGTCAAAATTCCATACTAATACCTTGGTAACTGGATAGTAATTGTAGTCTGTAAACAGCGCACCAGAAAAGTTCCCAGGAAAGAGAGGTGGGTCACTAATGGACACGCTTAAGTACCATGTCTTTCCTTGCCAGAACTTTCCTTAGACATGCACTTTTCACAAATCACAATTTTGTTTTCCAGTAACTAGAATAATTCTTTTCTGATGTGAAAATACTGCAACCACGGAGCATACTAAGATTTTTCAAATAAAACCGGCACTTTCAAAACTTCTTGTAAATTTATATGAGTACTAGGGTAAATTCCATGTTAAAAATTACACACTTAAAATGGTAGTAAGTTCATGCAATGGCAATGGCTATGGCTATACTAGTCATTTGTTAAGATTCATCTTCTTTTTAAAATACTAATTTTATTTCTTTATTTTCTTGATGCAGGTTTTCATCCTATCTAACCTTCTCTTACTAATCAGAGCATAACTCCCTCAATTTAACTCTGATGTAGTTGATCTTAGTGTCAATTTCAAGATAAAACAATTATCTAAAACTATTATGTTGACCATTGTAGCGAAATATTAAGAAATCAAGGTGATATTACTCCCTAAATGTACATATTATTTCTTCTCGTGTAAGTTCTGACCTTTACTGACTAATTAGACCATATCTCCCAAATTTGAACTCCAAATTGAGTTATTCCAGTTGGTAAAAATCCATGAGCCCTATATCTATAATTGTTATCTTGGCGTACGATTTTAACTTCCTACAGAATATTTTCCAGAAATTCAAAAAACTAAAGCTTTAATAACATATTCTGAACAAACATTTTCTGACCTCTGCTTACTAATCAGCTTATATCTACCTCAAATGGACTTCAAATTGAATGATTCCAGTGCCTAAAAATCCATGACACATTTATCTTTAATTCTTATGTTAATAATTTATTTTAATTCCTTACAGATACTTCTCAGAAATTAAAATACCGAAGCTATCCTAACATATTTTTCCCTGATGACCCATTTTCTGACCTTTGTCTACTAATCGGCTCATATCTCCCTCATATGGACTCCAAATTGAATGATTCCAGTGGCTAAAAATCCATGACATACATATCTTTAATTCTTATGTTAACCATTTATTTTAATTCCCTACCAATAATTCCCAGAAATTAAATTACCGAAGCTATCCTAACATATTCTTCCCTGATGATTCATTTTCTGACCTTTGACTACTAATCAGACCATAGCTACCTCATATGGACTCTAAATGGAATGATTCCAGTGGGTAAAATCCATGACACATTTATCTTTAATTCTTATGTTAACCATTTATTTTAATTCCCTACCAATAATTCCCAGAAATTAAATTACCGAAGCTATCCTAACATATTCTTCCCTGATGATTCATTTTCTGACCTTTGACTACTAATCAGACCATAGCTACCTCATATGGACTCCAAATAGAATGATTCCAGTGGCTAAAAATCCATGACACATTTATCTTTAATTCTTATGTTAACCATTTATTTTAATTCCTTATAGATTGTTCCCAGAAATTAAAATACCGAAGCTTAAAATTCTGCCACCCATAGCCATAACCATGCAGAACTATCTACACCAACCTAAGTATTCAAACATACATCACATGCAAGATCAATATGTAACATGATATAGCAACATCATAACCAATCATAAAAGTTCTGAGATCAAAATCTCATACAAATATTATAAGTTTCAAAAGTTTTCTTCAAAAAGAAATATTGTTAAACTTACCTTTAGCTTTCTAAACTTCTCCTTCTTCTTCCTTCCTTTCTTCTTCTCTCTTCTCTCCTTTCCTCACTCTACCTTGCTTCTATTTCTCTCTCTTTCTCACTTGGACGAAATTAAAGTGTTGTAAGGGTGGGTTCTCTTATATAGACCACCAAATAATTCACCTTTCATGATCATGGATCTACCTTATCACAATTAAGATACACTTTGTTGAATTTTTGGAAAACAAACAACTTATGTTCTTGTCTTCCTCTTCCTTAGTCAAGATATGCATAGGAAAAGGAGATTTGTATTTTGAAAATTATGATGATATGTTCTTAAGATAAGGGACAAGGTCCCTTTGATTTAGGGATTCATTTAATTTTTCTTTTGTCTTAATCAATTATGATAGGTTGCCTTTTTAAGTGGCAAATTTCTAGCCCTTCAATCTCCATTATTTGGTTGATATTATTTGTGTGGGCTATGAATGTTTTGTCCTAATACCATGTATTATCATACCACTTGCTAAAATTATGAGTGAAGGATATAGATGTTTTTGTCCTAAAGCCTTGTATTATCATGCCACTTGCCTAAATGATGAATGTAGAATCACACCACTTGCTAAATTTTTGTCTTAATGCCATGTAACCTAATCTTTATTCTTATTATTATATCATCATCTAATTTATTTTATTTTATTTTTCCTCTTGGATTTGGGCTTATTCTTACCCATTATGGGCTTGTTCTACCCATTTTCTTTGCTTTGGATAAAATTCTTCCTTTCTTGGTGGGCTTGGTCACATTTTCATAATTTTTGGGCTATTGGTGAAATTACTATATCCTAGTCCAAGTCTATGTTTAATTTCTTGTTTAGGTTATCCAATGGGCTTGCTAGAAAATTATGTGAAGTGGAAAAACTCTATATGAAGTGTCCATAGGTAAAAGCCCAATGTATGGGTAAAGATTTTAAACTTAGTAACTATAGTTCTTGAATTAGGAAAAATTACCCTAATTCAATGTTCTTTGAAATTTTAAGACCTTTACTTGTTTCTAAAAATTTATCTTCCTTATCCAAGAATTTTGCATCTCTTTAGTATGTTATTTCTAATTTCTTTCCTATTAGATTTTCCTTCTTTATTTGTTCTCTTAATGTTAGAAACATTTTCTATGCATATACCTAAGGTGAAGAATTTCTAAGGATTATATTTCCTTAGATATCTAAAATATTGTCTAATAAATTTTATTTCCTTAATTAAATTTTTTATGTACCTTTATCAATAAAAGAAACGAAATTAAGGATGTTACAGCAGGGGTGGTGCTAGCCTCGTGTGACGACCAATACATGGGATATGATATGTGAAGGAGATCGGGATGCCTTTTATCTGGGCGAGATGTGAACTATATGATATGTGATTTTCCCTCCCTTGCTGTGTGCTTGGGAAATGCCCATATTAGAGTTCCTTCGTGTGTCCTCTTGAATGGTGGTAGGGCAAACCTTAGCTGGGATGCTAAATTTAGACAAATTCTACACCACCAAAGTACGAAAAGACTTGAACTTTGATATGGCAGTTCTGATATGGGATCATCCTAATGTTTTAATGAGAATTATTTTGATGCATAACAATATTTAATTAATGATAATACTGTATTACATATGGTTTTAGATATTTGAATGTGATTTGAAATGAGAATATTTGAAATACGGGTTCTATATGGATGTACTTTCGAACTATATTTTATGTGACAAATTTTAAAATATGAGTGCATCCATATGGTGACCTAAGAGGTCATAGGAGGTATTATCTGCTCACTATTTTGTTAACCTCACTACCTGATATCTATATTTTTTCATATAAGAATATAGAGTTTGGTCATTTCCTCCCTTCAAATAGGTGATCAGCTAGGTGACATATTCTTTGGTGAGCCTATTTTGTTTCTAGGGCTCGTAGATTTTGATTTATATTGTACTTGTACTCTAAAGTATGCTTTGTACACCATAAGCAAGATCTCTACTTCTATTGTTACTTTGATAGTTATAGACTTGGTTTGTATATTAGGTATACATAGAAATACCTATATGAAACTATTTCCAATGACAAGGGAGTGTATTATGCATGTTATGGCAAATATATATTCCTAAAGTATGTGTTTCACGTGCCCTTAAATTAGGGGCGTGACAAAAGTCACTTCCTGATCACCTCAAATATATGTTTTTTGTGGGAAGGAGAAACACTTCCTGTTATTATTTCCAACTAGCTTGAAGCTTATCAATAGGAGAAATTAATTTAAGTTCTCAATGCGATAAGCCCTTCCACATGTATGCACAAAATATTATTGGAGGAAGGAGATAAACCATCTAGACAGCCTCAAAAAAGGCTAAATCCGCCTATTATGGAGGTAGTGAAGAAGGAAATTCTTAAACTGTTGGAGGTTGGGGTAATATACCCTATTTCAAAAAATAATTGGGTAAGCCCACTCCAAGTGGTTCCAAGAAAACAGGAATAATTGTGATAAAAAAAGTCAGAAAGAGCAATTGGTACCCACCCGGATTCAAAATGGGTGGAGGGTTTATATAGATTATAGAAAATTAAATTTTGTAACCTGAAAAGACCATTTTTCTTTACCTTTTATTGATCAAATGCTTAAAAGGTTATCTAGTAAACCTTATTATTGTTTTTTTGATGGCTATTTAGGCTATTTTCAAATTATAATTGCTCCTAAAAACCAAGAAAAGACAACCTTCAGTTGTCGATTTGGGACATTCACATATAGGCACATGTCGTTTGGGCTTTGTAATGCCCTTGCTACTTTTCAAAGGTGTATGGTTAGCATATTCTCATATTACCTTGAAAATTTTATTGAGGTATTTATGGATAATTTTTCAGTTTATGGGGATTCATTTGATGATTGTTTGCATAACGTTTCATTAATTTTGAAAAGATGTCAAGAAACTAACCTTGTTTTAAATTTTGAAAAATGTCATTTTATGGTTGAACAAGGTATAGTTTTAGGCCATGTTGTCTCCAAAAGGGGAATAGAGGTAGATAAAGTAAAAATTGATATTATATAAACTGTGCCTTATCCCACTTGTGTGTGGGAAGTTCATTCTTTTCTTAGCCATGCAAGTTTTTATAAAAGATTCATAAAGGACTTTTCCAAAAAAGCAGCACCCATGTGCAAATTGCTTCAAAAAGATGTCTCTTTTGAATTTAATGAGGAATGCAAGGAAGCTTTTGATAAATTGAAAGAGTCTTTGATTTCAACTCCAATCATCCAAGCAACAAACTAAAACCTCCCTTATGAAATTATGTGTGATGCCAGTGATCATGCAGTTGGAGCAATACTTAGCCAAAGAGTTCGAAACACATCCTATGTGATATATTATGCCTCTAGAATATTGAATGATGCCCAAAAGAATTATACCACCACTGAAAAAGAGCTCTTAGTTATAGTCTTTACATTAGAAAATTTTAGATCATATTTAATATGTACTAAAATTATTATTTTTACTGATCATGCAGCTTTAAGGTACTTGGTGATGAAAAAGGAGGCTAAACCCAGGATAAGCATATAAGTGCTATTGCTTATAGAATTTGATTTAGAAATTAAAGACAAGAAATGGTCTAAAAATAATGTAACAGATCACCTAAGCCGCCTGACACATGTGGAAGAGAAACTAAAAATTAAAGAATCATTCCCATATGAAAATTTATTTTCAATTTCAGTTTATTTGCCATGGTATGCAAATATTGTAAATTATTAGGCTACTAATCAGTTACCTCCTCTTTTAATCATGGCAGTTAGAAATAGGATTAAGAGTGATGCCAAATATTACATATAGTATGATCCCTACCGATGGAAGGAATGCTCAAATCAAATTATAAGAAAGTGTATTCCTGACTCTGAAGTTCTATAAATTTTAACCTTCTACCATTCTTATGCATGTGGAGGACACTTTGGAGCAAAAACGACAACAAAGAAAGTATTAGACTGTAGTTTTTACTGGCCTACTCTATTCAAAGATTCATATAATTTTTGTAAGTCATGTACAAACTGTTAGAAAACAGGTAATATATCTAGGAAAAATGAGATGCCTTAAACACCAGTATTGTTTTGTGTAATTTTTTATGTTTAGGACATTGATTTCATGGGACATTTTCCTTTATTATTCGGATATAATTATATTTTGCTGGCTGTGGATTATGTCTCAAAATGGGTAGAAGCTAAACCATTAGGACTATTAAAGCCCTATTAAAGAAATATAATGTCACTCATAAATTATCAACTGCATACAGCCCCCAGACCAATGGGCAAGTTGAGGTATTCAACTGTGAAATAAAAAATATCATTAATAAGACCATAAATCCAAACTGCAGGGATTGGAGTCTGAGATTAGATGATGCTCTCTGGGCATACAGACTAGCCTATAAGACCCCAGTTGGTATGTCTCCATATAGGTTAGTATTTGGCAAAACTTGTCATCTTCCATTTGAATTAGAACGTAAAGCATTTTGGGCTATAAAGAGATTTAACTTGAATCTAGAAGAAAGTGAAGAATACAGGAAATTACAGCATTAGGAATTAGAGAAAATCATAAGCGAGGCCTATGAGAACATAAATATCCATAAGACCAAAACTAAACTCCTACACGATCGCACGATTTCACGCAAGGAGTTTACTAAAGGACAGAAAGTCATCCTCTATAATTCCAAGCTTCGATTATTTTTAGGTAAGTTTCATTCTAGATGGGAAGGACCATTTATTGTTACTGATATTTTTCCTTGTGGTGCAGTTAAAATAAAAAGCATGTATAATAAGAATAACTTCAAAGTCAACGGGCATAGGCTTAAACCATGTTATGAAGGATTTCAGTAAGAGGAACCATAATGGACAACTCTTGAAGATCCTCCTTGATTTTATGAGTTTATGTTGAGCTAACGACGTTAAACAAAAGTGATAGTTGGGAGGCAACCCAACAACAATACTTTTTCTTCTTCTTCTTCTTTTTCATAATTTTATTTCTTTTATTCATTAAATAAAAAAATACACAGCGCCACGGCACTCACTCAAACCACTACAACCAACCCATTATGGACGAGAGCTATAGTGCTTTGCATTGAAGTAGAGAGCGCCACGACACTCTCTATAAGAGGCACGTAGCCTCTTTACACCTAACACACTATTCTCACTCCCATCCATCCCTAATCACCATTCCATATATCCAATAAACCTTAATCAGGTCCAATTATGTTTCTTTGCTTGAATTAAGTATTTTCCATCTTCTTTTGCAAGATTGAGCACCTCTTTCAGTAATTGATTGGGAATCATTGGAAGTTTTCAAGGATTTCAAGGAAAATTTGATCCTTCATCTTCTAGCCACGAATCAAGCTCCGCTGGGTGTAGTTTTGCTCATATTCCCTGCTATAGTTGATCTCAATACTCATTTGTTATTTGTTTGCATTGAATTGGGACTTTAATTTAGGAATCCATCACTTATTTTTCCCATATTTTAAAAAGTGCACAACAAGTGTTTGATAAAATGCCCCAATGAATTTTCTAAGTCAAATGGCTCCTAAAATTTTAAAATTGGGCCTCTTCAAGAGGAAGAATAGAGTAGATAACCCTCTAGTATTTGATGGCATGACATTCATGCATGAAAAGGTATATTAGCACCACATCAAAGTGGTGGTGCATAAACCCATCGTTCCTGAATAAGGATTTATTGTCACAGTTAGGCACCCTCATAGAGACAATATCCTCCATAGGTATTGGGAGATTTTTTGCATAAACACAGAACTAGGAGTCATTCCCGTGGTACAAGAGTTTTACTCCAATGGTACAATCCATGAATGTCGTAAAGCACGGGTTAGAGACAAGATGGTGTAATTCACTCTGCATGCCATCAATGAGTTCTACTCCATACCTGACATTGAGGATGATGAATACTCTGTGCTTCTTTAGCCATACATTGATTTTGAAGATATTATTTGCACTCTTTGCTACAGGGGGAATCCTGAAAATTGGATAATAATGGCCAACCAGTGTATTTTGCCAAGGCTGATATGAGTAAAGAGGCTAAATCCTGGCAATATTGCATGACAGCAAAATTCATGCCCAGCTTGAACATGAGTCAAGTCAAGAAGGATAGGGCTGTTGGTGTGTGATTCATGCAAGAT
Organism: Gleditsia sinensis; assembly: GCA_037074535.1. Taxonomy (NCBI): domain Eukaryota; kingdom Viridiplantae; phylum Streptophyta; class Magnoliopsida; order Fabales; family Fabaceae; genus Gleditsia; species Gleditsia sinensis. The sequence continues at coordinate 42,337,565 of CM073463.1, forward strand.
GAATACAATGTCAGGACGCAAGTGCACGTGTCGTGACCAAGTAATAAAGTGATGAGTGAGTATCGTCCCACATGGAGTGAACTAAAACTGTTAGAGGCTCTTGCTGTATGAATGCTATAGTAACGTTAAGATGTTTAACAAAATTGAAATAGAAGTGGCTTGACTGACTTGAACTATAACTAAAATAAAGAGTAATAGGAAATAAAAGAGGAAACTGTATTGGGAGAACTAGGGTTGCTCAGGGTTGTCATGGATTATAGCACTCATATATGCTCTAGGCTTTGCTGCAGCAATTGTTCTGAGTGCCAAATTCAGTCCTGAATGGAGTCTTCCCAGACTGCCCTTTCTTACAATTCCAAGGTTCAGACTCGCATTCCTGCATCAGTCCTCACCTCGAAATTGTACATGAAGTTCATTATGGGACTAATGGGGTACCCGTATATCCCTACATGAGGTAACCCCTTACATTCAACTTTTTCCTAGCCTCCATTACCCTTCCAGATGAATAGTGGCCTTGGTTTTCTTCCTCCAAATTTCTGTTATTAAGGAAAGAAAAACTAATAGGAAACACAATTGAATGGTGAACAACAACTGTAACAAAATGGATTAACAATAAAAATGTGCTTAGTTCATTACAACCCTTGTGCAACCCCAGCTGGAAACTAGCCAAGCATCATAGGTACGCTGGTTACAAAAATCCCCAAAATACTGGGATGCATCCTAAGTGATAAAATTACAAAGTGCAGTTCTTCCTTTTTTTATAAAACAGTAAAAACAACAACAGAGATCAAAATTCTTTTCTAAAATACCGCTTTATCCCTTCATGCTGCACCTCCCGGTGTCAGCAGCATTCTAGACTATGGCGTTCTTTTCTTCCAATTCTCTCCTCTTCCTCCTGTCTCTCTCTGCCTCTCCATTAGCTATTTTATGGCTTTTTATAGGCAGCCTTTGTGGTCCCAGTAAAGTGCCCTGGGTTGTTGACATTCCTTTTGCTCTGCAGCCGGCGTCCTTGTTGTGCAGCTTTTTCCTCTCCATTTTCAGTAGTGGAAACAGTCCTGTACCAGCAGCCTGTAGTGTCCCTGCTGCTGTCCCCTGCTCAATGGTGGCTGCTCCTACTGCACAGCTATGCCACCTGCGCCATATCAAATAGTATCAGCATATTGTAGGAAAGAGGGAGCAGCTTACCCACTATCACCTGGGCTTTTGCTATCATTGCTACATATGCTTACTAAAATGCTGCAGCAATGAGGTAGCTAACGTTATATCCAGAAGAGTCATCCCATTTAATTAAATCAGGGGGGTAAGAGTGCTTAAAACACCAGGAAAATTCAGTAAACAAACATGGACAGCACATAGAAACTATAATGAAATGCAGTTATCAAGGGCCATTCTACTTTATTCTATACCGAAAGGGTTTTCCTATTGATGTAGGGAAAATTATTCATAGACAGATGCTAGGTGATAACTCTAATTTATTAGAGTTTTTCTATGCTTTTCTTGGGTTATTTACTCTGCATTTTGTTTTATTAGCATTAATGCCCCCCTGATTTAATAGTGTGTTTGTGCCTCACATGAGTATAAGACCACTCATTATGTCTGCTGTGAAATTCAGTATGCATACATGGCAATTGAGGCAGAAAACCAAGTGATTGTGGTCGTGTTAATATGATGCATATGATTGGAAGCTGATCTTTTGTGATACGCTACAGGTGGGAGCGATTCATGGCTGTTGCAGCAGGTGCAGCCATGACTGACCAGCATGGAGGAAGCAGCACATAGCTGACACAACAGAATGCTGGGATGCAGAAGCGTATAAACTGTCTCCATTACTTGAAAGGGAGAAAAAGGTGATGGCAAAGGTACAGGCCAAGAAAAAGAAAAAGAATGTTACAGCTCTAGCCACCTCACCAGGACCACAAGGCTTGCCTATAAAAAGCAGAAAGGAGAAAACAAAATGAGATACACGGAGGGACAGAAAACAGAGAGGAGAGCCTAGAGTCCTGGACGAGAGTGAGCTATAAGGAGATATTGTCCCCTTAGGAACCTACCTAAGAGGAGGAGCTGCTGGATGTGAAGAAGAGGATCCTTTCTAAGAATTCCCTTATGTGCTTTATTGTTTAGTGTTGAACTATATTTTTCTTTGACTGTATCACTCTTCTTTGCATGATGGTTATCCTGATACTTGTAACTAATTTGAATATGAAGCTGGGTTAAGTTCCTAGCTAGGGTTGTAGATGGGTTGCAGTGAACTCTTGCACATTTTAATACATGGATTATTCTGCTGTAGTTTTGCTTCTGTCATCTAACTGGTTTGCATTGCTTAACTTTTTGCTGTTAACTAAACTTTAATAGTAGAAAACTGAGGGTGACATTGACCTGGAAGGGTGGTGAAGGCTGGAATAGAGTTGGATGTTATGGGTTGGTTAAAAGACCAAAGTACAACTAATATAGGAATATATAGTTGTCCCATATGACCCAATAGTTAGGATTCAAGCATAACTCTGGGGCTTGGAGACCTTTTATAATGGTCTCAATGCTCAAACCATAACCATAGTGGATGCAGCAGCTAATGGGGCAGTTTTGTCCAAAACCTACAATAAGGCGTATGAGCTGCTCGAAAGGATGGCTAGCAACAATTATTAATGGCCTATGGACAGAGTCTCAATTGGAAAGAAAACTGTGGGTATGCATAAAGTGAGTGAAGTCACTGCTTTCATAGCCCAGATAACTTCATTGGTAAATGTTTTAAAAACCAGCAACTGACTTGCCCTCAAGGGGCTAATGCAGCCCAGGAAACTAGAGTGTCTTGCCTTCTATGCAAAAGAACTCATTTATTTGAGAGTTGCCCTTCAAATTTAGAGTCAGTGTGTTATGTAGGAAACATGCATCGCAGTAACAATCCCTAATCAAATATGTATAACCCTCGTTGAAGGCAGCATCCCAACTTTTCTTGGAGTAGCTATGGTGCTGGCCAACGAAGTAATTCTGCCCTTCAAAGACCACAAGCTCCCCTAAGATTTTAGCAGCAAAAGCATCAGCCTAATGAAACTCCCAACTCGTTGGAATCCTTGCTTATGGAATACATGGCAAGAAATGATGTTGTGATCTAGAGTCAAGCTGCATCATTAAGGAATTTGGAAACCCAAGTTGGGCAGCTTGCCAATGAATTAAAAAATAGACCTCTAGGGGAACTTCCAATCAATACTGAATTCCCCAGGAGAGAAGGGAAGGAGCACTGTAAGACCATAGCTCTTAGGAGTGGAAAAGTAGTGGAAGCACTCCAAGTAAAGAGGCAGGATCAAAAAGACCTTGCTATACCACTGGATAAGAAGGAAAACAAGCAGGGTCAAGTTGAGAAGGCGAGTGAGAAAGCAAGAAACTCTGGAGAAAAGTCTACATCTTTGTCATAGCAAAATACTACAGCTTTGCCACAACAAAAATACTGCTGCTTTGGTGCAGTAAAATATGCAACAGACCAAACTACCTCCACCATTGCCTTAAAGATTCCAGAAACAGCAGAAGGACCATCAGTTCAGAAGATTTCTGTATGTTCTCAAGCAGCTGCACATTAACATTCCCTTGGTGGAAGTATTAGAGCAAATGCCTAACTATGTCAAGTTCATAAAGGACATCTCAACTAAGAAAAGATGGTTTGGAGAATTTGAGACTATTGCTCTAACACAAGAATACAGTGTTGTGCTGCAAAATAATCTGTCTACTAAACTCAAGGATCCAGGTAGCTTCACTATTCCTTGCTCTATTGGAATCCAGTATTTTGGCAAGGCTCTCTATGACTTGGGAGCAAGCATCAACCTCCTGCCGATGTCAATATTCAAGAAGCTAGGGATTGGAGAAGCAAGGCCTACCATGATTTCACTACAGCTAGCAGACAGATCTATAGCACATCTAGACGGGAAAATCGAGGATGTCTTAGTTAAGGTGGATAAATTCATTTTTCTAGTAGATTTCATAATACTGGATTATGAAGCAGACGTAGATGTGCCAATCATTTTGGGTAGGCCATTCTTAGCCACTGGCTGAACCTTAATTGATGTTGAAAAAGGGGAATTAACAATGAGTGTTCAAGATGAACAGGTCACATTCAACGTATTTCAGTCCATGAAATTCCCTAGCGAAGTGGAAGAATGCTCGGTTATTTCTGTGATAGACACATTAACATCGGAGTAGTTCAAAAAATGATGTAGGGGCTCATCACCAATTGTGTGGCAGGATAGCTCAGATTCAAAGGGGGAAAACGATAAAGAATGGGCCTGGATAAAAGCAAAACATGGCACTGGGAAGCAAGGTCTGATGAATGAGCTGTTGGATATGTCTGCGTGAGAATTAAACCTACCAAAGGCATCGATAGAGGAACCACCAACCTTGGAATTGAAGCCATTACCTGCGCATCTAAAATATGCTTATCTGGGTGAAACAACCACTCTTCTTGTGATCATTTCAGCACTTTTGACAGAAGAGCAAGAGGAGAAGTTAGTCATGACATTGAAAAAATTCAAAAGAACTTTAGGTTGGACCCTTGCTGATATTAAGGGTATCAGTCCCTCATTCTATATGCATAAGATCCTATTAAAAACAATGAAGGAGGGTCCATTGAACCTCAATGAAGGCTCAATCCAATAATGAAGGAGGAGGTAAAGAAGGAAATCATCAAGTGGTTAGATACTTGGTGCGCACTGTCACAGGTACGCCTAAATTAATACCTTACCTCAAAACTAACCTGTAGTAGTGGGAGTAAGGGTCGATCCCACAGAGACTAGAATTACCTTATGTGATTAAAAAGGGGGATTGATAATCGCAAATTAAGTAAAGTAAACAATAATGAAAATAATTAAGAGAAAGAGATTAATGATAAAGATGTTGGTTTCGGTTGGTTTCCACCGTCAAGGGATTACATTGATCATCGACAACATACTCAATCTGTAAATGAATATCTATCATTGGGGTTTTAACCCTGTTTCTCCTTAAGCCTAGCAAATTAATGACAATCGCACTAATCAAACCCTAATTAACAAGCCATCTTTTAGCACATCGGTAAAATATAACTTGTTAACCGCATGAAGAACTAGAGAAACTGACAGAGCTAAACAAATATAAACACATCGGCTATATCTAATTTAGTTAATCATTCAGCATAGGTTCAATGATTTATAATCCAAAACCCTCAAACCTATTTGCCTCACGAATCGCAGAATTGAAGACTTTGTTCAAAACACAATTCAGCAGTAGATCAAAACAAACAAAATACTAGTAGGCCTCCTAGCAATCATATGAATAATCATTAAGAATAAGAACAGATGAACAATCAAAATTCAAATCAAATTGAAATAATAACATCAAATCCACATCTCACAATGTATAGAAATCCCTTGAGGTTTCAACTCACCTCAACCAACTAAAAGAACTAGCCACGCAGGGCCATAAGAAACTCTAAAGAAGAATTGAAGAATGTAGATGAAGAATTAGATTCAGAATTCGATCCTTTCTCTGGTTGCTTTCCTCCATTTTTATAGACATTCCTCCTCCTAATCGAAGTCAGAAAGAGATTTAGGTCAAATTCCCGTCCATCCCACTTCAATTTGGGCGAAAATGACCTAAAATCACGAAATCAGCAAGTCCTGTACGGTGGGCGGGCGTTGCGGCGCTTAAGTAGAGTGCCGCGATGCTACGAAGATCCTTCCACAGGGCACTGCGGCGCGCTGGGTTGAGCGCCGCGGCAGTTTACGTCGAAGGGGCTCAGGCGCCGCGGCGCTCCATCCTAGGTAACTCCGTGCCATGGCGCTTCGGATTGCCTTATCGTAGAGCTGCAGTGCTCCATTCTGAGTTCCACGGCGCCTAGAATCTTATGGATTTTGTCAAAGTACCGAACACGAAAGTTGTAGCTCTATGTTTCTTCTTTCCATAGCCGCTAGAATCACCTCGATCGGAGTTCAAATGTGCGAGATATGCCTCCATTAGTGATGAAAGGTTAGAAATTAGTATTTTTCATGATTTTCTCTCTATTTTTCTCTTCTTTTCTTCTTTATTATTCCTAAAACACAAAACACAACACTCAATCAATTCATATCTATTTTCTACTAAAATTAAATAAAAAGTAACATAAAAAATGTCAAAAAGATGCTTATTTTATAGCATGTCAATACTGTAATTATTTACCCCATATTAGACTATTCCTGGATTAGTCCAGTCCAATGTGTTCCTAAGAAAGGGGCATGACTGTGGTGGAAAATGAAAACAATTAGCTTATCCCCACCAAGGTTGTCACTGGTTGGAGGATTTGCATGGACTACAGGAAGCTGAACAAAAGCACCAGAAAAGACCATTTCCCCTTGCCATTCATTGACCAGATGTTAGATAGACTTGTGGGAAAAGAGTACTATTGTTTCCTAGACGGGTATTTAGGCTACAATCAGATTGCTATAGCACTCGAGGATCAGCACAAGACCACATTCACATGTCGTTATGGCAACTTTGCATTTCTGAGGATGCTGTTTGGGTTATGCAATGCTCCAGTAACTTTTCAACGATGCATGATGGCAATTTTCACAGAAATGGTGGAGGAATTTGTGGAGATTTTCATAGATGACTTTTCAGTTTTCAAAGATTCTTTTGACTTGTGTTTGGGAAACGTCGCTAAGGTTCTTCAAAGGTGCGAGGAAACAAACCTGGTGTTGAACTGGGAGAAGTATCAATTCATGGTGAAGGAAGGGATTGTGTTGGGACATAAAGTTTCTCAAGATAGGCTAGAGGTTGACAAGGCTAAAGTAGAAATCATTGAGAAGCTGCGTCCTCCCACTTTAGTTAAAGGCATTAGAAGCTTCCTTGGCCATACGGGATTTTACATAAGGTTTATCAAGGACTTCTCCAAGATTGCTAAACCTCTATGCAATATACTAAAGAAATACAAAGTCTTCTGCTTCGATAAGAACTGCATGGCAGCATTCTGTGACCTTAAGGAGAAATTAAGTACAGCACCTGTTATTGTGGCACCAGATTGGGCTTCACCATTTGAGCTCATGTGTGATGCGAGTGAAGCAACATTAGGAGTCATCCTTGGGCAACGCAGGAACAAAGTTTTTCATTCCATATATTATGCAAGCAAGATGCTGCAAGGGACCTAGCTCAACTACACAGTGACAGATCCTACTTGGTAGGTGCAAAAGTAATTGTGCACACAGACCACTTTGCCATCAAACACCTAGTCAAGAAGAAGGATTCAATGCCTAGACTCATCCGATGGGTGCTCTTGCTACAAGAATTCGATCTAGAAATATGTAATAGAAAGGGAACTAAGAATCAAGTAGTTGACTATCTCTCCAGACTGGAAGGTAGCAGTGAAAGTATAGAGGAAATCAATAAGAATTTCCTAGATGAGCAACTCTTCCTCATGTCCCAAGCTCATACACCTTGGTATGTTGACTATGCAAATTACCTAGTGAGTAGATTTCTCTCATCAAATTTGACTTTGTAGCAGAAGAAGAAATTCCTACAGGATGTGAATTCATATTATTGGGAAGAACCATACCTCTTCAAGCAGTGTGTTGATCAGATGATAAGAAGATGCATTCCAAGCAAAGAGATGGAGCAAATCCTACAGTAATGCCATGCTTCACCTTATGGAGGCCACTTTGGAGGAGTTAGGACTGTGAACAAGGTGCTGCAAGGAGGGTTTTACTGGCCTTCTTTATTCAAAGACTCCCATAGTTTTGTGTTGAAATGCGACAAGTAACAGAGAGTAGGGAATATATCTCGAAAACACGAAATGCCTCTAAACAACATCTTAGAAGTAGAATTGTTTGATGTATGGGGAATTGACTTCATAAGACCCTTCCCTTCGAGTTTTAGGAACTAATATATCCTGGTCAATGTTGACTATGTCTCAAAATGGGTAGAAGCAAGTGTGTCTCCAGCTAATGATGCAAAGGTGGTGATCAGATTCCTTAAAAAACATTTTCACAAGATTTGGAACTCCTAGAGCCATCATTAGCGATGGAGGATCTCACTTCTATAACAAGCAATTCAGGGCACTGCTGGTCAAATATGGAGTAAGACACAAGGTGGCAACACCATACCATCCTTAAACCAATGGGCAGGCTAAAATCTCCAACAGAGAAATCAAGAGGGTATTCGAAAAAATTGTTGGCCCAACTAGGAAAGATTGATCCTCAAGGCTGGATAATGCATTGTGGGCTTATCGAACAGTCGATAAAACACTGTTAGGGATGTCACCATACAAGTTAGTGTTTGGTAAGGCTTGTCATCTGCCAGTAGAGCTAGAGCATCGGGCATATTGGGCAGTCAAGTATTTAAATCTGAATTTGGGAGCTGCTGATGAAAAAAGGATGTTGCAGCTAAATAAGTTGGATGAATTCCGTAGTCAGGCTTATGAGAATGTCAACTTATACAAGGAGAAAGTGAAGCAATGGCATGACAAAAAGATCCAACTGCGGGACTTTGAGGTAGGACAGAAAATGTTGCTATTCAATTCTAGGTTGACCTTGTTCCTTAGGAAACTAGAATCCCGCTGGTCTAGTCCTTTCCGCATTAGCAAGGTCTTCCCTTTTGGAGCTATTGAATTGGAAGAAGAAAAGACAGGGAGAACATTCAGGGTTAATGGACAAAGGATTAAGCACTACCTGGGAGGTGATGTGGAATGCCAGCACAGCTCAATCCAATTGTAAGAGGAATGAAAAGGGAAGAAGTCAGGTTGTTGACTATAAAACAAACGCTTATGGGAGGCAACCCATTTTCTTTTTAATTCATTCTTATTTTATTTTATAGTTGTTAGGTAATTTGAATTTTGCCTCTAATATATTCTGTGTTCATTTTACAAGCCCATGGAAGCATTAGAGTAAAATTTAATTTTTGTTGTCATTTTCCACAGAACTTGCTGCAACAAAAGCACCTATCCTTGAAGCAAGGAGTCCTCCCTTGGTATGGAAATGGCGTTGGACATAGGGCACTGAAAAAGGAAGAAGAAAGAGAGGCAATAAAATCTTAAGAATCCCATAAGTCACGACCACACCCCCTCATTCTCCCCAGCCCACTCTTGTGTACCCAATAACCCTCTGCCATTTTTGACCGTCCCTGTCCCTTGCCTTCTCGTTCACCCTTGTGCTCTGAGACCTCCATCGCACTTGGACAGCCTTCTCAAGGAACCTCTACCAGCAAGCCATGCTAAGGGTCAAGACTTCAAAGGAGACACGACGAAGAGACAGTCCAGAGGACATTCTGCGCTGAAAAAGGCTTCGATTTTACCACATTTAAGGATATGGGTTTGCCGATGTACGTCACCATAGTGGTGAACTAGAGGAGATGGGATAGCTTTACAAAACACCCCCAGCCTGCCATTGTCTCACTGGTGAGGGAGTTCTATGCTAACTTCCCCAAGGATGACCAGGATTGGGTAAGGGTCAGGGAAACCTAGGTATTAATCAACTTGATCACCATCAACAATGCCTACAAGCTAATCGATGAGGAAGATGACTATGAGGAGCATATGGAGGCTCTGTTGGAGAAGGATTGGGACGAAATGCTGGCACGAGTATGTGTCTTAAGCACCACCTGGGATAAATCTTCTCAGGGCACTACAATGGTGAATAGAGCTTCACTACTGCCTGCGGCCAAGGTGTGGTACCACCTCTTGAAGACCCATCTTTTGTCCTCCAATCACAGGCAGACTGTGAGCAAAGACAGGGTAGCCATGGTGGATGCCATAATTTTTGGGAGGCCCATCAATGTTGAATGAGTTATTGATAACCAAATCAAAATTTGCATAAGCCGTAAGAAGGGTAGTCTGCTCTTCCCTTCCTTTATCATTGTGATGTGCTTAGCAAGCAAGGTTCCCATCTCAATGGATGAAGAGATGCTAAAGATGGGAAGCACCATAAGTACTATCACTATAGCGCGCATTGTGCAAGATAAAGGAGAGCTCGAGCCATCAACCCTTGCACAAGTGCCACCACCTCCCGAAAGCCAAGCAACCTCAACCTTAACCTAACAATCAGACGACAAGACATTACACTTTCTCCTACAGGAGCAAGCAACCATCCTACAACAGCAAGCCCTATTTATGAAGCAACAACAAAGGTTCTGGCAATACCAGCACATGAAGGATATTGCCCTCCAGCAAACACTGGAGCAGAATTTCAAGCAATTCTTCCTTTTTCCCAAATTCCAAACAGACTTATACAAAACAAAATTTTGGGAAGAAAGGAGGGCACTAGGACCATAGCTTGGGCAGGAAGAGGAGTCCCAAGACTTCTTCCATGGTAGAGAAAAGATGACTCATGCAGAAGATGAGTCCTCAAAAGACGACGAGCCAATTGCCAAAAGGAGGGCAGCCATTCAAAAGAGGAAGAGCAAACTCTCGAGCCCACCACAGTCAACCCAAAAGAGGAGTGGGCTCTATAGCGCGTCAAAATCTCAAGAGGGAAAATGCCGCAAGGGTACTACTGCAATCTTGCTGGCATCCCAGGGAAGCCCCTTTCACTACTATCTCCTTTTTGTTATTCTTAAGTTATAAATATATCATGCATACTACTCTGCTTGCCTTTAGTCTATATAGCTTGTTAGTTTACTTCTTCTTCTTACTCTGCAATATGTTAAGCAGTGAGAACACTGCTCATGCTTAAGTTTGGGGAAGGAAGGTTTAGAGTGTTGGTTCTATTTTTATGATTTTGTTCAATTTGTGTTAAGTACTTGGTAGTTGTGTCCTATTTTAGTGTGTGTAAATACAGGCTCAGTAAGTAGCATTTAGGATGCTTTCATGCTTTTGCTATAGAAAAAAAAGTTAGAGAAGTGCTTTGTTTTAGGGCCTGCTACTAGTTTTAAGAAGCTCTATGAGGAAAGGCTGGCAATTTTCTGTTGAACAATAGTAATTCTGCATAATATTCTCATACAACCGGAACCTTCCCTTATGAGCACAAGCTTTGGTCAGTTTTGGCAAGAAAAACTTGGAAATTTCTCAAGAAGAGGTCCTAGGATTGTCAAGTTAATGTTGTGAGTCTCTTAAAACAAATTTCTGGATGATCACAAGAGGCATAAGTTTGAGGCTTAAGTTTGGGGGAAAGAGAGAAAGAAAAGATAAATGTTTACTACTCCAATGCCTCTATTGTCCCTTAGTAACCAGGGGTATGCATGAGCCCCATGTGTACTTTTGCATAAAACAGTGACATAGAGGTATGAGTAGGATATTGCTTAAGGGTGATAATACTGAGTAACAGGGTTCGTGCATCTCAAATGTTGGCATTCGCATCAAAAGGCACCAATGACCTTTGTCAAAAAAAAAATAGAAAAGAAATAAGTCACATCCAACCCACCTTAATTGCCTTGGTTACTTTAGTTGCGCCTCTAATGTGTGCTATCTTGCTCTAGTTGAGGAGACTTGATATATTAGCACGAAAAATCATAGGACCTTGATTGATCTTGACCCAAGTGGCTCTTGGAAAACTGTCCATATCACACACAAAATTTTGAAGAAGGTTTCGGTTCAGGTTAAGAAAAAGGAAAAAGGCATGTGGTATTTCCTATTTGGAAGCAATTCTGACAGTTGAGGGCTAGTAGCAATGTTGCATGGAATAAGGGGGCTGGAGCTTAGTAGAAGCTGTTTAGTGGGTCGAGTAATTTGCTTGAGGACAAGTAAGACTATAAGTTTGGTGGGAATTGATAACTCTAATTTATTAGAGTTTTTCTATGCTTTTGTTGGGTTACTTACTCTGCATTTTGTTTTATTAGCATTAATGACCCCCTGATTTAATAGTGTGTTTGTGCCTCCCATGAGTATAAGAGCACCCATTACGTTTGTTATGAAATTCAGTATGCATACATGGAAATTGAGGCAACAAACCAAGTGATTGTGGTCCTATTAATATGATGCATATAATTAGAAGTTGATCTTTTGTGATACGCTGTAGGTGGGAGTGATTCATGGCTATTACAGCAGGTGCAGCCACGACTGACCAGCATGGAGGAAGTAGCACGTAGTTAACACAACAGAGTGCTGGGATGCAAAAGCGCATAAACTGTCTCCATTACTGAAAAGGGAGAAAAAGGCGATGACAGAGGTACAGGCCAAGAAAAAGACAAAGAATGTTGCAGCTTAAGCCACCTCACTAGGACCACAAGGCTTGCTTATAAAAATCAGAAAGGAGAAAACAAAAGGAGATACACAAAGGGACAGAAAATAGTGAGGAGAGCCTAGAGTCCTAGACAGGAGTGAGCTATAAGGAGATATTGTCCCCTTGGGAACCTACCTAGGAGGAGGAGCTGCTGAATGTGAAGAAGAGGATCCTTTCTAAGAATTCCCTTCTGTGCTTTATTGTTTAGTGCTAAACTATATTTTTCTTTAACTGTATCACTCTTCTTTGCATGATGGTTGTCCTGATACTTGTAACTAATTTGAATATGAAGATGGGTTAAGTTCCCAGCTAGGGTTGCAGATGGGTTGTAGTGAACTCTTGCACATTTTAATACATGGATGATTTTGTTGTAGTTTTGCTTTTGTCATCTAACTGCTTTGCACTTCTTAACTTTCTGATGTTAACTAAACTTTAATAGTAGAAAACTGAGGCTGACATTGACCTAGAATGGTGGTGAAGGCTGGAATAGGGTTGGATGTTATGGGTTGGTTAAAAGACCAAAGCACAACTAATATAGGAATATATAGTTGTCCCATATAAGCCAACAGTTAGGACTTCAAGCATAACTCTGGGGCTTGGATTTATACAGGAATGTATGGCTGAACCCCAGAACTACAAGGAATGGTAGTCTGGAAAGAAACCATTCGAGAGGAAACTGGGCTTTTGAGCAATTGCTGTAGCAATTTCTAAAGCAAAATGAGTGCAGAAGTTCATGGCAACCCTAAAGCAACCCTAGTCCACCTAATATATGTTTGATCGTAAGCTAGTGTATCTCAACTTGTATCAACCCTTGTTAAGTTTGTCTAGCCTTATTTGTACTTGAACCTTAAATCTTGTGAACCAACAAAATTTTACTACAGCATTTCACAAGTCAAAAAATTTTATAATAATTTCTAGTACACTTCCTCATGGGACGATACTCACTCATCATTATATTACTGAGTCATGATACATGCACTTGTGTTCGGACATTGCATAAATACCTTGTAACCAACACTAGGTTGTATTAGTTCTCAAGGTAGCTCCCTCTTTGCTCCTAGTCTAATTACTGGTCTATGTAGGAATGCAAGAGTAAGCTAGGATTCTACTGAGGCTCTCATCCAACCAATGAGACTTATATCCTATGTAGACATACAAAAATATAAAGGGCATAAGGCAGTAGAAGAGGAAGAGTTAGGGGTTCAGCCACTGACTGTAGAGAAACCTAGCAACCGTTCAGCTCCACCACCATCCCAAAACACTATTGAAGACTTATGGGAGTGAACTGAGTGCCTGAGCCACCAGATGAATGACCTGGCACTCTAGCAGTACTCTATAGCACATCATAACATTGCTTGTTTCAGTCAGTTAGCCCATGCCTTGAACCTTTCAATAGCATTCCTGACATCTCCTGAACTGCCCTTTAGGCCTGGAACCAAGTAGGGATAGATGGATGGTGATAACTAATCAGGGAAGTTCCACTAGGCCCCTCCTCCTTTTATTACTTGTCTCTCTTATCTTATTATTTACTATTTGACATTGGGGATAGTGTAAGTTCTTAAGTGTGGGGGGTTACTTTATGATTCAGTTGTATAACTATACAATAATCATATATTTGTGCACTATTTACTTTGCTGCATGCTACAATTCTATGATTTATGCACTTTTATTCCAGTTATTGAATGAGGTGAGCATGTAAACTTAACTCAATCTATGAGTTAGTGTTAGTCAAACCAATAGCCAATGATATAAATGTTTAAATTGCTAATAGCTCTTAAGAGACGTAGGAAAGTCATGATTATGTGTAATTGTAATTTCTTTGCAATTTATAACCGCTACCTATTTTTAGAATCTTGAAACTATTCTGCATAGTAACTTTGGGTATTTAATTTATCTTTTACTTAGACAAAGTTTATATAACTCAAAATATTTTGTGATCTCATCAATTCTCTAGAACTTATTTAAATGCTACTTAATGCGAAATCCTAGGATGATACTATTAAATAGGAGATAATTTAGGCATTATTTGATGAGGTTAAGCCTTTCAAGCCAAAACCAAGCAATTAAACAATAATGAAAGTAATTAAGAGAGTAATTAATAAGAGAGGCATTGGCTTCGGTCAATTTCCACCGTCAAGGAATTGCATTGATCATTGATAATATAATCAATCTTAAATCGAATGTCCACCATTGGGATTCAGTCCATGTTCCTCCTTAAGTCTAGTAAATTGATAACAATCGCACCAATTAAACCATAATTAATAAGATATCATTTATCACATTGGTAAAGTCTAACCTATTAATCGCATAAAAAATAAGAGAAACTGATAGAGCTAAACAAATATAAACACATCGGAAATATCTAATTTAGTTGATCATTCATCATAGGCTTAATGATTTATAATCCCAAATCCTTAATCATATTGGCTTCATGAATACAGTAATGAAAACTTTGTTCAAAACCTAATTCAGCAATTGATTAAAACAAACAATATACTTGTAGGCCTTCCTAACAATTATATGAATAATCATTGAAAAGAAAAGAGTAGATGAATAATCAATATCCAATTAAGATTGAACTAATAAAATCTATTTCAAATCTCACAATGATAACGATCCTTTGAGGTTTCAATCTTCCTTTACCAACTAAAAATAAATCAGCCACGCAAGGCCATAAGAAAATCTAAAGAAGAATTAAAGAGGTAATTAAGAGCTTGAATGATCTTTAATGCTTTTTTTCTTCTCTTTTAATAGATTGGCTTTTCCTCATTGAAGTTGAACTATTTCTAAGTTAAAACCTGACCCCTCAAGCATCAATTAGAGCCAAAAAGTTTTAAAATTTGTGATTTTAGCATTTAGGTCGGTGGCACAACAGAATTTTTTTGACAGGACATTGTGACCCTTCGAAAATCTGCCAACGGGGTGCCGTGGCGCTGGATCCCCTAGATGCTCAAGCACTGTGGTGCTTCAGTTCCTAAGAATGTCGCGGCCGTCTGGATCTACAATGATATGATGCCCAGAAACTTCCAAAATTTGCCAAAGTGCCAAACATTAAAGTTATAGCTTTATATCCCTTCTTTCCATAGCTGCTAGGATCACCTTAATTGAGTTCAAATGAATGATATATGCCTCAATTAGTGATGGAGGGTCGAAAATCAGCATTTTTCCACATTTCCTCCCTATTTTCCTCTTCTTTTCTTCTTCATTATTCCTAAATCATAAAACACAAAAATCAATTAATTCCTATTTATTTTCTTCTTAAATTAAATAAAAAATAACTTAAAACATGCTAAAGAGATGCTTAATTTATGGCATGTCACTCATATATACTTATGTTGTGTTGATGATTGGGAAAATGATAATATACATATGGCTGAATATGGTAATGACCAAATGAGAAAGATAATGGAAAATATTATAGGGATGTCCTTTGTAGTAGCAAGGCGACCAAGGAAGGTCATATGGCTTTCATGTCGGTACCAAATAGGGGAGACCCTTTTCAAGGATATAAAAAGAGAAAGAGTTTAGCCTTAAGTGAATCGAGGTGAGTATGGCTCACTCCGACCTTGTAATAACGGTATAGGAGTAGCATGATGGATAATGACTCACATTTCCCTATTACCAAGAGAGAGAAAAAATAAAAGAGTAAGCAACCATTACGTATAATTATCTATTGTGATAGCATTTTTGTTAAATGTGTGCTAATTATATGCTTGTGTTTAATATGCCTTTATCATGATATATGTATTTAATATGCATTTATTATACATGGCTGACAATTATGTACTGTATACAGCTCGACATAGTATTATGAGAATTATTTGTTATGCACTGTGGTCATTGTTGAACCTATTAGGAACTTTAGTTCTCATTATTGTTTGGCATTATGTTCAGATAAAATAAATAAAAATGTTGGTTGTGTTCTTATCTCTGATTTTAGAGATCCAGTGGGTAGAGATACTCTACCTAGGGAAATTTCCTCTTATCTAGGATGTAATAGTGGTAAACTTATTTGAAATCTCTGTGCATGTACTTCCTCCTCCACTCGTTGCACCCAAGGAGTAGCATGTTGCTAGCCAATCTAGCCTTTGTATATATAAAATAGTGGTGGTAACTAAATTACTTACTATCCATTTTAGGAGGTAACTAGTTACCCTCTTGCCTTTTATACGACAGGTAGTACCCGAGGTTACCCGTGTAAATGAACTGACCACTAATGTAGAACATTATTTCAATATTAATAGGATGTTCTCTATTTTGTATGCTGTTATATTATAATTTAGTCATTAACTATATTGGTGATATAAGTGAAACTTTAATTATAAATTTTAAAGGAGTCAATATTAGTATAAACCAATAAGAGTTCATAACACAAAACAACGGCTCTAATAGAAAGCCACAAAACCGAGGTAAAATTGTCTTATCTTTACGGGGTTTAGCCCCTTTATTAAATAAGGCCTAAAGAAACTTTATAGCTGGATTTATGGCTTTGAGATTTGCAAATTTTTTTTGTAATGACTATTCCATTCTCCTTTAAAGTATTCATCAACCCCTCTTTTTGAGCACCTAAATTTTTGAAAATTATGATAAGTGGTGTCTCTTTTATTTTAAAATATTTTAAATGATTTTGTTCAAGGGGCTACAAAACAAAAGAAAAGAGTTTCTTAGATTTTGAAGAAATGGACTTGGATTTCTTACATGAGTTTTGCAGTTTTGGGGCTACAAAATTTTCTTTAAGCATTGAATGCAATCCTATCTCCCCATCATTCTCCTCAGTAGGCTGACTATTAAGGCTTTCTTGTGTTGAATAATTGTAAATGTTAATTGCATAGAAAAGATTAACCTTATCCCCATGATGTCCTATGGCATCCCAAATATTAAATTCATTAATGTCATTGGTGCGTACTATCGCAGGTACACCCAAATTGATACCTTACCTCAAAACTAACCTGTAGTAGTGGAAGTAAGGGTCGATCCAACAGAGACTGGAATTATCTTATGTGATTGAGAAAGGGGGGATTGATAATTGTAAATAAAACCAAGTAAATAATAATGAAAGTAAATAAGAGAGAGTGATTAATGATAAAGACGTTGGTTTCGGTTGAGATCCACCATCAAGGGATTGCATTGATCATTGACAACATAATCAATCTATAATTGAATATCTATCATTGGGTTTCTAACCCTGTTCCTCCTTAAGTCTAGTAAATTAATGATAATCGTACCAATTAAACCCTAATTAACAAGCAATCCTTTAGCGCATCGGTAAAGCATAACTTATTAACTTCATGAAGAACTAGAGAAACTGACAAAGCTAAACAAATATAAACACATTGGTTATATCTAATTTAGTTAATTATTCATCATAGGTTCAATGATTTATAATCTAAAATCCTCAAACCTATTTGCCTCATGAATCACATAATTGAATAATTTGTTCAAAACATAATTCAGCGGTAGATTAAGATAGACAATATACTAGTAGGCCTCCTAGCAATCATATGAATAATTATTGAGAAGAAGAAAAAATAAATAATCAATACTCAATTCAAATTTAAATAATAAAATCAAATCCACATCTCACAATGCATGAAGATCCCTTGAGGTTTCAATCTACCTTAACCAACTAAAAAGAACTAGCCACGCAGGGCCATAAGAAAATCAAAAAAAGAATTGAAGAATGTAACTAAGAACTTGGATGAATGATTGAATGAATTCTCTGCTTGCTTTCCTCCCTTTTTATAGATTAACTCCTCCAAATCGAAGTAGGAGTGTATTTAGGTTAAATCCCAACCCATCGGGCTTCAATTGGAGTCAAAAAGACCTAAAATTCGCAAATTCGACAAACTGATACAGCGGCGAGCACTACAATGCTCATTTTTTGGCTGCTCAGTGTCGCGGCGCTCCGGATGAGTCCTCACATGGTGCCACAATGCTCAAAAAGAGCGTCACAGCACCCAGAATCTTCTGGATTTTGCCAAAGTACGGAATACGAAAGTTGTAACTCTATTTTTCTTCTTTCCATAACCACTAAAATCACCTCTATCGGAGTCCAAATGTGTGAGATATGCCTCAATTAGTGACGAAGGGTCAAAAATCAGCATTTTTCCATAATTTTCCTCTTCTTTCCTTCTTTATTATTCCTAAAACATAAAACACAAAACTCAATTAATTCATATATATTTTATACTTAAATTAAATAAAAACTAACTAAAATAATTCTAACAACATGCTTAAATTACAGCATGTCAGTCATTATCAATCTCCTTAGTTAATGTACCATTATGAACATCAATTTTGGTTTCGGAGGTCTAATTTTTAAAGCTTTATAAAAATAATAGGACACAACATTAATGGATGCACCTAAATCTAACATGGCTCTTTGAAATATAATTTTTCCTATAAGGCAAGGGACAGAAAACATACATGGATCATTGCATTTTTTAGGGATCTAACTTTAAATGATAGTTGACATATTCTCCTATACTTTTAGCTTTTCACCTCCCTTAACCTTTTGTTTCATCTTAATTTACTCAATTCTCTCAGAAGTTGAGCACATCTAGAAACTTGATTAATAGCATCTAACAAAGGAATATTCAATTCACACTCCCTAAATGTTTCATACTAATCAAAATTATTTTCAATCTTTCTTCCCTTTGTGAAAGCTTAAGAAAAGGGAGTTTAGGTTTATATTTCGAAAGAGGGGAAACTTAAATTTATGAGTTTCCTCCTTACTACGGATATCTTTTTCCTTTCCCTTTAAATTGTCATTTTTTTTTCTTTTTCAGGCTCAGGTGTGAGCATAGAGCTTTTAATGACCTTACTTACCCTCAGGTTGATAGGATGGACATTTTCCTTACAATTTTCCACTTAGAATTTACCACTATTTTGGAGGGTAGCTTACATGCATTTTGGGCTTTTGACTAGCTAATTACGGCTACCATTTGCCCCACTTGGTTTTCCAAGTTTTGCGTTTCAGCACTTGTCTCTTGGTTGAATTCATTCTTATCTTGTTGAAATTTTATACTGCAATTAGCAAGAGATTTAATCATGTCTTCTAGAAACATACCTATATTGGAATTTTAAGTTGGTAACTAACTAGCATAAATGTTCTTTTCATTTTTTTGATAATTCGGACGATTTTGAGTAGATACTAGATTCCCATAATTGAAATTAGGATGATCTGTCCATACTAGATTATAAATATTAGAATATGAGTCATAATTCCTCTATTATAGCCCAGGAAAACCTATTATAGCATTAGCTTACTTTGGAGACTCATTTCGAAGAATAAGGCATATATCAGTGAGGTGGCCAACTATTGAACATACGCCACATGTTTTTACTACTTTATTATTTTGACTGATAGCCAATTAATGAAAATATAGAGGTTAATGTAGATAATTGTTTTCTATTAGGCAACATACTAACTTCATTAGCAAGCCTCAATGGAAGGTCATGCTTAGTGCTAATTTTTTTTGAATTAGCTACCATTTTGTTTATAAATCTCCTAGCAGTTTCTCATGTTTTATCAAATAAGGCCACATCTCTTGTGGCATCTATCATGCTTATGTTAATGGGTAGGAGGCCTTCATAAAAATATTGAGATATGGCCTTAGTACTAAGGCTTTTATATCTCTCCCAGTACTCATGAATTATTTCTCCATTATGCTATTGTGTTCCACATATCTCCTTCTTGGAATTCGGTATTTTTGAAGCTAGAAAATATTTTTCCAAGAATAGTTGTTTCATCTTGATGAGCCTATAATTAAGCAGGATTTGAATACATTTTAACTTACTTTTTTTATTTAACTAAAATAGAATTAGAAACTAGCTTAGTTTTGTGTTTTGTATTATTAGAGCAAAGGAAGAAGAAAATAGGAGAAAAAGAGAAGAAATTCATGGAAAATGTTTATTTTTGCTAGGAGTCGTGACCCTTCACCACTAATTGAAGTATATTTTTCTCATATTAGCTTTGGTTAAGGTATTTTAGAGGCTATGGAAATCTAAGACAAAGAGCTACAACTTCTGCGTTGATCATTTTGGAAAAATCTAGAAGAATCAGAGCACTGTAGAGCTCACAAGTAAGAATCGTGGAACCTCGTAGAAGCTACTTTTAGGGAGCCGTGGCGTACGCCTTTGCTGTATTCTTAAGAGCATACAACACCACAACACATGCTAGGAGCTCCATGGTGCAATGTTAGTTAAAACACGAGTCACTATGGTACTCTAGTAGAGTGTCGCGGCTCCCACCACCATTCTAGAGAAGGGGATTCACAATTTTAGGTTATTTTGGCTCCAATTATAGCCCAATGGCCTAGTAACTAACCTATAAGCAATCATACTTTATTTAGGACTCCCCAATCTATAAATAAAGTGGGGAGCAAGGAATTTAGCCAACAAATTGTCAAGAAATCTTTTCTCTTCTTTTCTTAAATTTTCTTGTGGTCCTGCACGATTAATTTCATTTTTGTTGGTTGAGGAAGATAGAAACCACAAGGATCTTTTATACATTGTGAGATTTGGATTGGTGCTTAATGGTTCAATTTTAATTAAGTATTGATTATTCATTTGCTTTTCTTCTCCACGATTGTTCATATGATAGCTAAGGGATCCAGTAAGGTATTGTTTGTGTCAATCTACTACTAAATCATAATTCAACAAAGTTTTGATTATTGTGATTTAAGAGGAAAATATGATTAATAATGGGATGATTATGAGTTATTAAACCTATGATGAATGATTAACTAAATTAAATATAGTCTATGTGTCTGTGTTGTTTTAGTTATATTTGTGTCTCTAATCCTTTATGCAGTTAATAAGTTAAACTTTACTACTGTGCAAAGGTTGCTTGTTGATTAGGGTTAGTTGAGGCAATCGTCATCGATTAACTAAACTTAAGGAAAAATAAGGATAACATCCCAATGATGGATACTCGATAGAAAATTGATTATATTTTTAATGATCAATGTGATTCCTTGATGATGGATATCATATTAGATAATATAGCCAGTCCTTTACTGAATCTTTTGTAGAAAATGGAAAGGCTCTAAGTTTAATTTGCTCATTCATTACCCTAGTGGGTTTTATACTTACATAGACCATGTCAAACTACTTTAGATGATTATGGAGATATTCCCTAAGAAGAGCATGAAAAGATGGTTAGAGATGAATGAAAACAAATTTTAATTCAAAATATACCATAGCATCTAATGTAGGAAAATTTATATAGATGGGTTATTGACTGAGATTTGGAGCAATAAGTTCTTTTAATGTTCAGTTGTCTTAAATCTCATCTACTTTATGGTTCAAGATTTCTCCTGGCTCTATTTAGCATATGTTTATTTTCTAGATCAACTTGATTTTCAATTAGGTTAAATGAATAGCTTTCATACATGAACAAGAATTATGAAAATTTCACAAAGGTATTAAATATTGCCATACTCCTCAGCAATGGTGCAAAAATTTCATACATGTTGTCGCAGTACACCAAAAATAAATACTTATACCTTACCTTTAAGAAAAATTAATGTAATAATAAGAGTAAGGGTTGGTTTTATAGAGAGTGGAAGTTATTTCCCACTCAATTATATAGGAGGTTTGTCACAAAAAATAAAATTAAGGAAATATGCAAAAAAATAAAATAAAATTGGGACTTACATAAGATAAGAATGCATTGATTTAAGTTTACTAAATTATTAATCATCAATATAAATTATTCAATTCAATTTGGATATTCATTGTTGGAATTTAATCTAATCGTTCCTTAAGTTTAGTTAATTTTCAACATGTGATCCAATTAACCCTAATTATTGAATAACCTTATCCACACATCTAATACTTAATCCATTAATTGCAATACAAACTAAAAAGATCAATGATGCTAAATAAGTCAAGCACACGTGATTAAATTTAACCAAGTTGATTATTCTTCCTAATGCTTAGTAAATGCTAACGGTTGATTACTAAAGTTGACTCATAAACTAGAGTGACCAAACAATTATGGATTTGGTTCCATAATTCACCTATAGGTCATGCTTATTCAATTACTAAATGTTTAATCCAAAAATAAAATAAGAAAACCATAAATAAATATATGGACAGAAGGATAAATCAATACCCAAAATTGAATTGAAATAAATGAATAAAAATTTCTAAATTCACATATTCTTCCTACTATGAGGTTTCAATAACTGAATAAATAAATGAAATTAGCTATGTAAGGCAATGGAAAATATTAAAATAAAATAAAAAGGAAGATAAAGAGAATTTAGATTTCCAACACTAGATGTGATAATAAAATCTCTGCGTCTGATTATGTAAGGTGCTTTTGGCTATCTATTTATAATCATTGCTAATGTTAATGTCCTAGGATTTCTTCCATTTATGTTTTGGCCTAATAAATTTGTAACCTTGGTCAAATTCCTAATTGACAATGCTTTATTTTTTTTCATGCAGCCACATTACTATTGCGACACTTCCTCTCTCTAGAATGTTTTTGAGTTTTCTGGGCTTTTACCTTTGCAATGCCAAGAAGTTAGTGTAACAACTTTTTTTATATTATTATTATACAATATAGAGTTTACATAAATGTCATTAATCAAAACATACGTACAACATATCAAACACATAAAAATCTACATCTTATTTATTATGGTTGACCAATTCCGGAGATACAGGTGCGGGTGGTTGCACCGTCACTGGGATCTAAGCCAACTCGACCACAAACATTTTATTTGCTTCTAGGATCTACCCAACATAAAGTACTCGATCCAATGTGCACTAAAAGCCAAAGTCATAGAAAAATCTGCATAACTAATTTTCTGAACATGATATGAAAATATAGTGAGAATTAAATCCTAGTAAGTTCAACAATAAATCATCATCAATATAGCTCATCACGT
Source organism: Gleditsia sinensis (assembly GCA_037074535.1). Lineage (NCBI taxonomy): Eukaryota > Viridiplantae > Streptophyta > Magnoliopsida > Fabales > Fabaceae > Gleditsia > Gleditsia sinensis. The sequence goes on from CM073463.1 coordinate 42,360,606, forward strand.
CACGTTTAGTTGTATAAACTATATCAAATATCTTTGGTCACATGAATGCACAATATCTATCCACATGAGAATCGTACAATAATGACATGTATGACAGGATTAACTATTTTCAAAATATCATATGATGACTATCAATTTATTCTCATATCAAGCTACCTCGGTCAAGGTGAGTATTTTCTACTCTCCGGTATGGGATTTTCTCGCTCCGTCCGACATGGCCCACTTTCTCTTTTTTTTCTCATTAACATAATCATAATCGTTGGTAGGGTGTCCCCTACTGGTGCACCACACGGATTTCCATGTGACCATGCTCATTTCTTTTCTTTTCACAATGATAGCCAAAAATATGCTTTCAATAACAAGTATGTAAATATTACCAAAAATCATTGGTAATCATGCCATGAATATAATAATTTCAAACATCACTTTATAAAATATTTCCATGTCAAAATCTCACACTTAAGATGGTAAGAAATTCATACAATGGCAATGGCTATGGCATATACAAGTCATTTATTATTTTCATTTATAAGATTCTTCTTCTTTTTTAAATATTTATTTTATTTCTTTTTTTTCTTGATGCAGGTTTTCATACTATCTAACCTTCTCTTACTAATCAGAGAAGAACTCCCTCAATTTAACTCCAATGTAAGTGCTCTTGGTGTCAATTTAAAGCTAAAACAATTATCTAAGACTATTATGCTGAACTATTTAGGGAAATATTAAGAAATCAAGGTGATATTAGTCCCTCAAAGTACATGTTATTTCTTCTCGGGTAGTTTCTGACTTCTACCTACTAATCTATCCATATCTCCCTCATAAAACTTTCAAATTAAGTGATTCTAGTGGCTAAAACTCTGTGATACATATATCTATAATTCTTATGTTAACCATTTATTTTAATTCCCTAGAGAATGTTCCCAAAACATAAAACACAAAAGCTATCTTAACATATTCTTTCCTGATTAACCATTTTCTGACCACTGCTTACTAATCAGACCATATCTACCTCTTATAAACTCCAAATTGCGTAATTCCAATGGATAAAATTCCATGACACATATATCTATAATTCTTATGTTAACCATTTATTTGAATTCCCTACATGATGTTCCCATAAATTAAAAGACAGAAGCTATCCTATCATGTTCTTCCCTGGTTAACCATTTTCTGAACATATCTTACTAATTAGACCATATCTACCTCATATGGACTCTAAATTGAGTGATTCCAGTGGCTAAAATTCTGTGAGACATAGATCTACATGTTTTATGTTAACCATTGGTTTTAATTCCTTACCAATTCTTCCAAAAATTTTAAAAATAGAAGTTAAAAGTTTGCCATCCATAGCCATACCTATGAAGAACTATCTACACCAGCCTAAGTATTCAAACATACATAATATGTAACATGATATAACAACATCCATGATCAATCATAAAAGTTCTAAGATCAAAATCTCATATAAATATTATAAGTTTCAAAAGTTTTCTTCAAAAAAAAATTGTTAAACTTACCTTAAGCACTTAGTCCTTTATACTTCTCCTTCCTCTTTCTTCCTTTCTTCCTCTCCTTTCCTCACTCTACATCTTATTTATTCTGGTTGTCCAATTCCGGAGATACAGGTACAGGTGGTTGCAACTTCACCGAGATCTGAGCCAACTCGACTACAAACATTTTTTTGATTATGAGATCTGCCCAACATAAAGAAACTCGATCCAACGTGCACTAAAAGCCAAAGCCATAGAAAAATCTGCATAACTAATTTTTTGAACATGACTTGGAAATATAATGAGAATTAAATCACAGTAAGTTCAACAATAAATCATCATCAATATAGCTCATCACGTCATGTTCATCTGTTTAAACTACAGCAAATATCTTTGGTCACATGAATGCATTATATCTATGCACGTGAGAATCGTACAACAATGACATGTATGACAGGAATAACTATTTTCATAATATCATATGATGATTATTAATTTATTCTCATATCAAGCTACCCCAGTCAAGATGAGTATTTTCTACTCTCTGGTATGGGCTTTTCTTGCTCTGTCCGACATGGCACACTTTCTCTTTCTTTTCTCATTAGCATAATCATAACCGATGTTAGGCCGTCACCTACTGGTGCACCACACAGATTTCCATGTGACCGTGCTCATTTCTTTTCTTTTCACAATAATAGCCAAAAATATGCTTTCAATAACAAGTATGTTCATCAAAATATAATTATTACCAAAAATCATTGGTAATCATGCCATGAACATAACCATTTTAAATATCACTTTATAAAATATTTTCGTGTCAAAATTTCACACTTAAGATGGTAAGAAGTTCATACAATGGCAATGGCTATGGCATATACTAGTCATTTATTATTTTCATTTATAAGATTCTTTTTTTTAACTATTAATTTTATTTCTTTATTTTCTTGATGTAGGTTTTCAGCCTATCTGACCTTATCTTACTAATCAGAGCATAACTCCCTCAATTTAACTCCAATGTAGGTGATCTTGTTGTCAATTTAAAGATAAAACTATTATCTAAAACTATTATGTTGAATAGTTGAGCACAATATTAAGAAATCAAGGCTATATTACTCCCTCAAAATACAGATTATTTCTTTTTGGGTAGGTTCTGACCTCTACCTACTAATCTGTCCATATCTCCCTCATAATAATTCCAAATTAAGTGCTTCCAATGGCTAGAAATCCATGACACATATAGGAATAATGTTTATGTTAATCATTTATTTTAATTCCCTACAGTATATTCCCATAAATTAAAACACAGAAGCTATACTAAAATATTCTTCCCTGATGAACCAATTTCTGACCACTACATACTAACCGGACCATATCTATCTCATACGGACTCCAAATTGAGTGATTCCAGTGTATAAAAATCCATGACATATATATATATATATATATATATATATATATATATATATATATATATATATATATATATATATATATATATAATTCTTATGATAACCATTTATTTTAATTCTCTACAGAAGTTTGTCAAAAATAAAAACACAGAAGCTATCCTAACGTATTCTTAGCTGATTAACCATTTTCTGACCACTGCTTACTAATCGAACCATATCTACCACACACAGACTCCAAATTGAGTGATTCCAGTGGCTAAAAATCCATGCCACATATGTCTATAATTCTAATGTTATCCATTTATTTTAATTCTCTACAGAATGTTCCCAAAAATTAAAACATAGAAGCTATCCTAACATATTCTTCCCTGATTAACCAATTTCTGACCATTGCATACTAATCGAACCTAAGTATTGAAACATACATAATATGTAACATGATATAGCAACATCCATGACCAATCATCAAAGTTATAAGATCAAAATCTCATATAAATATTTCAACTTTCAAAACTTTTCTTCAATAAGAAATATTGTTAAACTTACCTTGAGCACTTAGTCCTCTAGACTTCTCCTTCCTCTTTCTTCCTTTCTTTCTATCATTTCCTCACTCTACCTTTCTTATATTTTTCCTCTCCCTCACTTGGAGGAAAATTCTCATGTTATAAGGGTGGGTTTTTCTTATATAGACTATCAAATAATTCACCTTTCATAATCATGGGTCTACCTTATCACAATTAGGATGCACTTGGTTGATTTTTTTGAAAACAAACAACTCATGTTCTTGTCTTCCTCTTCTTTAGTCAAGATATGCATAGGAAAAAGAGATTTGTATTTTGAAAATTATGATAATATGTTGTTAAGATAAGGGACAAGGTCCCTTTGATTTAGGGATTTATTTAATTTTTCTTTTGTCTTAATCAATTATGATAGGTTTTCCTTTTAGTTGGCAAATTTCCAAACCTTGAATCTTCCATTCTTAGCTAAAATTATTTGTGTAAGATAAGGATGTTTTGTCATAATGCTAAGTATTATTACCCACTTGCTAAAATTATGAGTGTAGGATATAGATGTTTTGTCCTAATGCCATGTATTATCATACCACTTGCTAAAATTATGAATGTAGGATATCACACCACTTGCTAAATTTTTGTCTTAATGCCATATCACCTAATCTTGATTACCCCATTATTTCATCACTTTATTTTATTTTTATTTTTATTTTTCCTCTTTGGTTTGGGCTCATTCTTGCCCATTTTCTTTACTTTGGTTAAAATTCTACCTTTCATAATGGGTTTAGTCACATTTTCATGATTTTTTTGGGCTACCGGTCCAATTTCTATATCCTAGTCCAAGTCTATGTTTTATTTCTTCCTTGGGCTATCCTATTGGCTTACTAAAAATTCATGTGAAGTAGAAAAACTCTATATGAAGTGTCCATAGGTGAAAGCTCAATTTATGGGTGGAGATACTAAACTTAGTAACTTTAACTCTTAAATTAGAAAAAATTACTCTAATCCAATCTTCGTGAAATTTTAATACCTTTACTTACTTCACAAAAATTTATCTTCCTTACCCAAGAATTTCACCTTTCGTTAGTATATTTATTTCTAATTTTTCCTCTTAAATTTTCTCTCTTTACCTATTCTATTAATGTTAGAACATTTCTATGCATACACGTAAGGTGAAGAATTTCTAAGGATTATATTTCCTTAGATATCTAAAATTTCTCTAATAAATTTTATTTCCTTAATTAAATATTTATGTACCTTTATCAATAAAAGAAACAAAATTAGGGATGTTACTTTGAATACATGAAACAAAATTAGGGATGTTACATACCATAAGTTGTAAGGAATCCAACTACGGAGAATCCATCAAAGTTAACTTTAGCGAAGTGCAACAGACAAGGTGACCTAAGAATAAGAGCTATACTGAAGTAGTTAATGGCAACATTAGGCTATAATAGTAGGTTGGTGAGGTTTTAGTTAAAGGCACATGTCAAGTATTTAAGTGAATTGTAACATCCCTAATTTCATTTCTTTTATTAATAAAGGTACATAAATATTTAATTAAGAAAATAAAATATATTAAACAATTTTAAGATATCTAAGGAAATATAAGCCTTAGAAATTCCTCACCTTATGTGTATGCATAGAAAATGTTTTTAACATTAAGGGAATAAGTAAAGAGAGAAAACCTCATAGGAAATAAATTAGAAATAACATACTAAAGAGAGGTAAAATTCTTGGGTAAGGACGGTAAATTTTTTGGAAGTAAGTGAATGTCTTAAAATTTCAAGAAGATTGGATTAGGGTAATTTTTCCTAATTCAAGAGCTAGAGTTACTAAGTTTAACATTTCCACCCATACATTGGGCCTTCACCTATAGACACTTCATGTAGAGTTTTTCCACTTCACATGAGTTTCTAGTAAGCCAATTGGATAGTCCAAGTAAGAGATCTAACATAGACTTGGACTATGATATAGAAGTTGAACTGATAGCCCAAAAATCATGAAAATTTGACCAAGCCCTCCATGAAAGGTAGAATTTCAACCAAAGCAAAGGAAATGGCCAAAAATGAACCCAAATCCAAGAGGGAAAAATAAGAACCATGTGAGGAAATGGTAGTGTAATAATAATTAAGATTAGGTCACAAGGCATGAAGACAAAACATTTATATCCTATATTTATAATTTCAGCAAGTAGGTAATAATATATGGTATTAGGACAAAACATCTATATCATATATTCATAATTTCAGCAAGTAGGTAATAATACATGAAATTATGACAAAACATCCCTATCCTACATAAATAATTTCAGCCAAGAAAGGAAAACTCAAGGGCTAAAAATTTACTACATAGAAAGGCAAACTTATCATATTTGATTGAGACAAAAGAAAAAGGAAATGAATCCCCAAATCAGTGGGACCTTGTCTCTTGTGTTGAGAAAGTACATCCCATGATTATCATGAATGAGAAAGTACGTCCCATGATTATCATGATTAAGAACATTTTATCATGATTTTCAAATACAAATCTCCTTTTGTTATGTATATCTTGACTAAGGGAGAGGAAGGCAAGAACATGAGTTGTCTTTCTCCAAAAAATAACCAAGTGCATCCTGATTGTGATAAAGTAAACCCATGATTATGAGAGGTGAACCACTTGATAGTTTATTTAAGCAAAACCCACCCTTATAATAGTATAACTTCATCCAAGTGAGGGAGAGGAAAAATAGAAGCAAGGTAGAGTTAGGAAAGGAGAGAAAGAGAGGAAAAGACAGAAAGGAAGAAGAAGGAGAAGTCTAGAGGACTAAGTACTCAAGGTAAGTTAGTTTAATCTCCACTTAAATCCATCTTCTCTATTCATCCTTGGGGTTCAAAACTCACCCTCCTTCTCTTATTTAAGCTACTGGAAAAGCTAAGGCAAGGGAGGAATCTTACCACTTCCTTCAAGAGGAAACAAGAAAAAGAATTCACTAAGTGAGCTAAGGAGATTTTAGGTAGGTTTAACAATATCTCTTTTTAAAGAAAAGCTTTGAAATTTGTAACATTTATATAGGATTTTGATCTTAGAAATTTTTTGAAATTTACAATATTTGCTACTTTGATGATTGGCCATGGATGTTGCTATATCATGTTACATGTTGATCTTGCATGTGATGGATGTTTTGAATACTTCGATTGGTATGGAAAGTTCTGCATAAATATGACTATGGTTGGAAAAAATTTAGGGCTTTTATGCTGCTGTTATGTATATTTGAATATGGTAAAAATGGATGGCAGATGGTTAGGTTGGTAAAATAAGTATGCCCTTAAACACCTAGGGGAAAACAATGAGATGTTTCTGTTGAGAAACACCCTTAATGATGCATGATTTGATTCTTTCTTTCTTTTGAAGTGGATGATGGAACATGTTAAATTAAGTAAGAAATATAATTAAATGTTGACATGAGTAATTCTATGGTTAGGTGGAAATTTGGAAGATGAATTAATAAAAGGATGAACTAGAACTTTAGGAAAGGCTAGGCTAAGAAAACTGGATTTCAGAGTAACTAGGGAAGCTTTTGTTTTTGAAATTTAGGGAAGAATAAGTTAGGAATTAAAAGAAATGGTTAACATGAAAAATGTAGATATATGTCTCACAGATCTTTAACCACTAGAATCACCCAATAGGGAACCAAAATAAATAGTTAACATTAAAGATATATATATATATATATATATATATATATATATATATATATATATATATATATATATGTCTCAAGAATTTTTATCCACTAGAATTATCCATATTAGGAAGATATGGTCAGATTAGTAAGAAGTGGTCAGAAACTAGCTAACCAGGGAAGAATCTGTTAAGTATACTTCTGTGTTTGAATTTTTTGGCAACATCTGTAGGGAATTAAAGGAAATTGTTAACATAATAAATATAGATATATGTCTCAGGGATCTATAGGCTCTAAAATCACTTATGTTGAAGTCCATAGGAGGGAGATATGGCTAATTAATTAGTAGAGGTCATAATTAGTCTAGAATCCAAGTTGGTAAATGTAAGCATTTTTATTTTTGATTTTTCTGGGAATAATTCATAAGAAATATGAAGAAATGATAAAAATTAAAATTGTAGATAAGTGTCTTATATTTTTATATGCTTTGGAATCATCTCAATTGGAGTTCGTATAAGGGAGATATGGTTGTATAAGTGAGGAAAGGTCACAGAACACGGTCAGTCCATGTTCTGGGTTTACTTCAGTACAGGTAGGCCGTTCAGGGCTTTTTTTTTAGTATTTTTGAAGTATTTTTCAAGCATGGCCATGTTGGAAATTGGTAAAGCTTATTTTTAATATTTTTCTTCCCTAAATGAATCTCATTAACTATAGGGTAATAATAGAAACCAAATTAGAGAAGAATGCCCTATAAAATTTGTTGGAACATGTGTTGGAAATGATATAAGTAGGAGGAAAGTAACTAGAGGCCAAGCATAAAGAAAATGAAAAGATGAAAATAATATTTAAAAAAGAAGAAGAATCTTATGAATGGAAATAATAAATAACTAGTGTATACCCTAGCCATTGCCATTGCATGAACTCCTTACCATCTTAAGTATATAATTTGGACATGAAAATATTTTATAAAGAGATATTCAAAAATGGTTATGATCATGACATGATTGCATTTTACCAATATTGTTGGTAGTGATTTTGCTTTGATGATAAATTATGGCGTGTGAGTATAATGAACATATTTCTTATTGAAATCATATTTTTGGCTATTAACGTGAAAAGAAGAGAAAAGAAAAGAGATGAGCACAGTCACGTGGCAGTCTGTGTGGTGCACCAGAAGGGGACACCCTACTCACGGCTATGATTATGCTAATGAGTAAAAAAAGAGAATGTTTTCCATGTCAGATGGAGTGAGAAAATTCTGTACCTGAGAGTATAAAGTTCTCACCCTGACTGGGGTAGCTTGTTATGAAAATAAGTTGATAGCCATCATATAATATTATGGAAATAATTATTCAAGTCATACATGTCATTACTTCACGATTTTCATCTACATAGATAAAGTGCATTCATGTGACCTAAGATATTTATTGTAGCTTATAAAGATGAACATGACGTGATGGACATTATTGATGATGATTATGATTTATTGTTGAACCTACTGGAATTTAATTCTCACTATATTTCCATATCATGTTCAGAAAACTAGTTATGCAGATTTTTCTTTGGCTCTTCCTTTTAGTGTACATTGGATTGACTTATTCTATGTTGAGCAAATCCCAGAAATTAATAAGGTGTTTGTAGTCGAGTTGGCTAAGATTCCGGTGAAGGTGCAACCACCTGCACCCGTATCTTCTAAATTGGTCAACATGGATGAATAAGATGTAGATATTTATGTGTTTGATTTTTGTACGGACGTTTTGATCAATGATGTGTATGTGACTAAAAATTGTATCAGTGTTAATGGTAGACCTTAATCCTTGCTTTTGCTTGGTTAAATTAATTGAATGTTATTATGAGTTAAGTAATTAGAAGTAAAAAAGTAATGACTTTATGAGACTTTACAAATATATATATATATATAAATGGAGTTGTTAAAGAAATATAATGTCACTCATAAATTGTCAACAACATACCACCCCCAGACCAATGGGCAAACTAAGGTATGCAACATAGAAATCAAAAATATCATTAGTAAGACAATAAATCCCAACTACAGGTATTGGAGTCTCAGATTAGATGATACTCTCTGGGCATACAGAACAGCCAATAAGACCCCAATTGGCATGTCTCCATATAGGTTAGTATTTGGAAAAAGTTATCATCTTCCTGATGAATTGGAACATAAAGTATTTTGGGCTATAAAGAAGTTTAACATGAATCTAGAAGAAAATGGAGAATACAAAAAATTACAGCTTTAGGAATTAAAAGAAATCAGAAATGAACCCTATGAAAATGCAAATATCTATAAGGCCAAACCAAACTACTACACGATCATATGATTTCATGCAAGGAGTTCACTAAATGACATAAAGTCCTTCTCTATAATTCCAGGCTCCGATTGTTCCTAAGTAAGTTTTGTTCTAGATGGGATGGACCATTTGTTGTTACTAATATTTTTTTCTCATCGTGTAGTTGAAATAAAAAGCACGGATAATAAGAATAGCTTCAAAGTCAACGGGCATAGGCTTAAACCTTATTATGAAGGATTTCAGCAAGAGGAACCACAATGGATAACTCTTGAAGATCAACCTCAATTTTATGAGTTTATGTTGAGCCAACGATGTTAAACAAAGGCGTTGGTTGAGAGTCAACCCAACAACAATTCTTTTTCTGCTTCATTTTCATAATTTGATTTCTTTTATTTGTTAAAAAATTGATGAAAAAATTGACCTACGGATGCATAATGTCGTGGCACCCATCGCTGAGATCAAGCGAGCGCCGAGGCGCTTAAAACCCAGAAAGGCTGAATGTCGCGGCGCTCCCGACCTAGAATGGGCAAGTGCCACGATGCTTCGCATTGCAATAGATAGCACCACGGCGCTCTCTATGATAGGCCTGCAGTCTCTTCACTCCCAGCACCTTATTTTCACTCTCTTTCACCCCCAAACACAATTACATGTATCCAATCAACCCTAATAACCTTCAATTACATTTCCTTACTTGAATTAAGTGATTTTTCATCTTCCTTTATAGGATTGAGCAGCTCTTTCAACAATTGATTGGGATGCATTAGAAGCTTTCTAGGGTTTCTAAGGCAATTTTGATCCTTCATCTTCTAACCACAAATCAAGCTAAATTGGGTACAGTTTTGTTCATATTTCCTGTTGTAGTTGATCTCTATACTTAATTGTTACTTGGTTGTACTTAATTGGGACTTCAAGTTGGGAATCCACCACCTATTCTTCCCATATTTCAAGAGCGCACACCAGGTGTTCGATAAAATGCCCAAGTGAGTTTTTTAAGTCCAATGGCTCCCAAAACTTCAAAATTGGGCCTCTCAAAGAGGAAGAATAGAGCATATGACCCTCTAGTATCTGGTAACACGACATTCGTGACTGAAGAAGTTTATCAGCACCTCATCAAAGTGGTAGTGAATAAACCCATCATTCCAGAACGAGGATTTATTGTCACTGTTCGGTTACCTCACAGAGACAATATCCTCCATCGGCATTGGGAGGTTTTCTGGAGTAATCTAGAACCAGGGGTCATTCCCGTGGTATAGGAGTTTTACTCCAATACTACAGCCCATGAACGTCATAAAGCACAGGTTAGAGGCAAAATGGTGAAATTCACTCTGTATGCCATCAATGAGTTTTACTCACTGCCTAACATTGAGGATGCTGAATACTCGGCACTCCTTCAGTCATACATTGATTTTAAAGACATTATTTTCACTCTTTGCTATAGGGGGCTTCTTTGAAATTGGAGAATAATGGCTAACCAGTGTACTTTGCCAGGGCCGACATGAACAAAGTGGCTAAAGCCTAGCATTATTTTGTGTCAGCAAGATTCATGCCCAGCTTGAATATGATTCAAGTCAGGAAGGACAGGGCCATTATGCTTTACGATATAATAAAGGGATTTTCTATTTATGTAGGGAAAATTATCCACAAACAGATGCTAGCCTGTATTAATTCTCAAGGCGGCTCCCTCTTTGATCGTAGTTTAATCACTGGTCTATATAGAAATGCGGGAATAAGTTAGGATTCCACTAAGGCTCTCAGCCAACCAATGAGACCTATATCCTATCCAGACACACAAAAATATAAAGGGCATGAGGAAACAGAAGAGGAGGAGTTAGGGGTTCAGCCACTTATTGTAGAGGAACCTAGTATCAGTTTAGCCCCACCACAATCCCAACAGACTATTGAAGACTTATGGGAGCAAATTGAGTACTTGAGGAACCAGATGAATGATCTGGCACTCTACCAGTACTCCATAGCACATCATAACAATGCTTGTTTTAGTCACCTAGCCCACACCCTGAACTTTCCAATAGCATTCGTGACACCTCTTAAATCACCCTTTAAGCTTGCACCTAAGTAGGACAAGATAGATAGTGACAACTAATCAGGGAAGTTCCACTGAACCCTTTCTCATTTTGTTACTTGTCTCTCCTATCTTTTTATTTTCTATTTTACATTGGGGACAATGTAAGTTCTCGAGTGTAGGGGGGTCACTTTTATAATTTAGCTGGATGATTGTATAATAAATCATATACTTGTGCACTATTTACTTTGCTTATATCATATGTGAACTTTTAATTCTAGTTATTGAATGGGGTGAGTATGTGAACTTATTTCAATCTTGGAGTTAGTGTTAGTCAAACCAATAGCCAATAATTAAAATGTTTAAATTGCTACTAGCTCTTAAGAAACGTAGGAAAATCAATATTATGTGTAATTTTAATTTCTTTGCAATTTATTATTATTATCCATTTTTTAGAATCCTGAAACTATTTTGCATAATAACTTTTGGTATTTAATTTATCTTTTACTTAGAGAAATTTTATATAACTCAAAATATTTTATGATCGCATCAATTTTCTAGAACTTATTTAAATGCTACTTGAGGTGAAATCCTAAGCTGATACTATTAATTAGGAGATGATTTAGGCATTATTTGATGAGATTGAGCCTTTCAAGCTAAACCTAAGGAATAAAATATCCTTAATACCTATATTTTGAGCTTAATTAACATATTTCTTTTTTTTCACACCCATTACAGAGCCAAGACCGAATTTTATGATTAATACCTTTATTTGTTTTTCCTGATTCACTCACTCCACGATTAATTTTCAAATGCTTGTTTTATAGAGCTACATTAATAAAAGGGTGGAAGGGTGGAGCAAGGACAAAAGAAAAGGAAAAATAAAAACAAAGAAAAGTCTAAGAATACTGATGAAAGTCTAGGCAGTGAAAGAAAAAGAAATAGAAAAAAAAGTGAATTCAGTAAAGTAAGGGAATAAGTGTGGGGAAAAAATTCCCCAAACATGAGAAAGCTCAAGAGAAGTATAACTAATCATGTGGTGCTGGGTGATTGAACCTAAATTTATATCTTCTATCTCACCTCATAACCTAGCCATGTTATAGCTGATTAAAGCCCTTTTGATCCTAAAAGGTAGTTTTAGCCTACATTAGTGGAAAGTAGCATGAAAAATAAGCATATGGAATTCTAAAAAAGAGATCCATACTCGAATTCTTGAAATATATAAACTCATTTAGGTGAGAGATGATTGAATGCCTCAAAGAAACACACATACTCAGGGTTTTAAAAAAATTCATGAATTGCATTTGAGTTAAATATTGCACATAATTATTAATTTTTTTGAAATTTCTTTAAGAGCATACAATTTTCAATATAAGGTAACATATTGGTAAGTCTTTCTCTCATCTCATAAGCAAAAGAGTAAATGTGGGGATATTTGACATGCTATAAATTAAGCATGTCTTTAGCATTTTTTAAGTTACTTTTTATTTAATTTAAGTAGGAAATAAATAGGAATTAATTGAGTTTTGTGTTTATGTTTTAGGAATAACAAAGAAGAAAAGAAGAGGAAAATAGAGAGAAAATATTGAAAAATGCTGATTTTCGACTCTCTGTCACTAATTGAGGCATATTTCTCTCATTTGAACTTTGATTGAGGTAATTCTAGCTACTTTGGAAAGAAGAGACATAGAGCTACAAATTTTGTGTTTGGCACTTTGGCAGAATCAAGAAACTTCAATATGCCACTGTGCTCATAAGAGAGCATTGCGGCGCTGAGCTACCCAAAACAAGAGCACCGTGGCGCTGGTCCCAAGCACCACAGCACCCTGTTGCCAGAGTTCTGAAGTGATGCGGTGCTAGCTCAGGTGCTATAGTGCCCCGTTAGTGTATTTTCGTAGTGCCTCGGCGCCCGTGTAGCGCGCCGCAGCACTTGCCACCTCACCATAATGCTGAATTCACGATATTTAAGTATTTTTTTCTCCAAATAAACCCCGACGGGCTGCATTTTGACTTAGAAACAGTTCTACTTCAATGAGGAGAAGCAATCTATAAAAGAGGTAAGAAAGGAAGCATAAAAGATTATTCACGTTCTTAATTACCTTCTTTAATTCTTGTTTAGATTTTCTTATGGCCTTATGCGGCTGATTTATTTTTAGTTGGTAGAGAAAGATTGAAACCTCAAGGAATTGTTATGCATTGTGAGATTTGAAATATATTTTATTAGTTCAATCTTAACTAGGTATTTATTATTCATATACTCTTCTTTTTTCAATGATTATTCATATAATTGCTATGAAGGCCTACTAGTATATTGTCTGTTTTAATCTACTGCTGAATTAGGTTTTGAACAATGTTTTCATTACTGTATTCAAGAAGCAAATAAGATTAAGGATTTTGGATTATAAATCATTAACCCTACATTGAATGATCAACTAAATTAGATATAACCGATGTATTTATATTTATTTAACTCTATCAGTTTCTCTTCTTCTTTATGCGATTAATAGGTTAGAATTTACCAATGTGTTAAAGGATATCTTATTAATTAAGGTTTAATTGGTGCGCTTGTTATCAATTTACTAGACTTAAGGAGGAACATGGATAGAATTTCAATGGTAGATATTCGATTTAAGATTGATTATATTCTCAATAAATAATGCAATCCCTTGACGGTGGATATTGATCGAAACCAACGCCTCTCTCATTAATTACTCTCTTAATTACTTTCATTATTGGTTTACTTTGTTATTTACAATTATCAAATCCCCCTTCTCTTAATCACATAAGGTAATTCCATTCTCTGTAGGGTCGACCCTTACTCCCACAACTACAGGTTAGTTAAGAGGTAATATATCAATTTAGGTGTACCTGCGACAATACACACCACATATCATATTCATCTATATAAGCTACAGCAAATGTCTTAGGTCACTTAAATGCACTGTATCTATGCACATGAAATTCGTGTAGTAATGACATGTATGGCATGAATAACTATTTTCAAAATATCATATGATGGCTATCAACTTATTTTTAGGGTGAGTACCTTTTACTCTCTAGTACGAGATTTTCTCACTCCGTCCGACATGGCACACTTTCTCTATCTTTTCTCATTAGCATAATCATAGTCGTGAGTAGGGCGTCCCCTACTTGTGCACCACATGGACTGCCATGTGACCGTGCTCGTCTCTTTTCTTTTCTTTTCACATTAACAACCAAAATTATGATTTCAATAACAAGTATATTCATTGTACTCACATGCCATAATTTATCATCAAAGCATAATCATTACCAAAAATCATTGGTAAAATGCAATCATGCCATGAAGAAATTTATTTTCAAATATCACTTTATAAAATATTTCCATGTCAAAATTACACACTTAAGATGGTAAGGAGTTCATGCAATGGCAGAGGTTAGGGCATATATTAGTCATTTATTATTTTTATTTATAAGATTCTTCTTCTTTCTCAAATATTATTTTCATCTCTCACTAACCAAAGAATAACTCCCTCATTTTAACTCCAATTGAGGTGATCTTGGTGTCCATTTAAAGCTAAGACAATCTTCCAAAACTCATATGTTGAATATTTTAGTGAAATTGTATGAAATCTTATTGTTATTAATCCCTCAAATTCAATGTTATATCTTCTTGGGTAGATTCTGCCCTCTACTTACTAATCTAACCATATCTCCCTACTATGGACTCTAAATTGAGTTATTTCAGTGGTTAAAATTTAGTGAGTTATATATCTATATTTTTCATGTTAGCCATTTCTTCTAATTCCCTACAAATATTTTCCAAAAATGTAAACACAAAAGCTTCCCTAGTTACTCCAAAATCCAGTTTTCTAACCAAATCCTTCATAAAGTTTTAGTTCATCCTTTTATTATGTCCTCTTCCATTTTCTTCCTAATTTACATATAACCATAAGATTACTCATTTCAACAATTTAATTAGATTTCTTATACTTAATTTAACATATTCCATCATCTACTTTTGAAGAAAACAGAAATCAAATCATGCATTATTAAGGGTGTTTCCCAACAGAAATTTCTCATGGTGTTCTTTACAGTGTTTAAGGCCATACTTATTTTATCAATCTAACCATATTCCATCAAATTTTCAACACATTCAAATATACATAACACCAGCATAAAAGTCCTAAAATTTTGCCACCCAAAGCCATATCAATAACAAACTTTCCACACCAACCAAAGTATTCAAAACATCCATCACATGCAAGATTGTAACAACTTTTTTTTCTTTATTATTATACAATATTGAGTTCACATACACGTCATTAATCAAAACATACATGCAACATATCAACCACATAGATATTTACATCTTGTTTATTTTAGTTGACCAATTCTGGAGATACAGGTGCGGGTGGTTGCACCTTCACTGGGATCAGAGCCAACTCAACCACAAACATCTTATTTGATTCTGAGATCTGCCCAACATAAAGTAACTCGATCCAATGTGCACTAAAAGCCAGAGCCATAGAAAAAAGCTGCATAACTAATTTTCTGAACATGATATGGAAATATAGTGAGAATTAAATCCCAATAAGTTCAACAATAAATCATCATCAATATAGCTCATCACGTCATGTTCAGCTGTATAAACTACAGAAAATATCTTTGGCCACATGAATGCATTATATCTATGCACATAAGAATCATACAGTAATGATATGTATGACAGGATTAACTATTTTCATAATATCATATGATGACTATCAATTTATTCTCATATCAAGCTACCCCGGTCAGGGTGAGTATTTTCTACTCTCCGGTACGGGATTTTCTCGCTCCGTCCGACATGGCCCACTTTCTCTTTCTTTTCTCATTAATATGATCATAACCGTTGGTAGGGCGTCCCCTACTGGTACACCACACGGATTGCCATGTGACCGTACTCATTTCTTCTCTTTTCACAATGATAGCCAAAAATATGCTTTCAATAACAAGTATGTTCATCAAAATATAACTATTACCAAAAATTATTGGCAATCATGCCACGAACATAACCATTTCAAATATCACTTTATAAAATATTTCCATGTCAAAATTTCACACTTAAGATGGTAAGAAGTTCATACAATGGCAATGGCTATGGCTATACTAGTCATTTATTATTTTCATTTATAAGATTCATCTTTTTTTAAAAATATTAATTTTATTTCTTTATTTTCTTGATGCAGGTTTTCATCCTATCTAACCTTCTCTTACTAATCAGAGCATGACACCCTCAATTGAACTCCAATGTAGGTGATCTTGAAGTCCATTTCAAGATAAAACAATTATCTAAAACTATTATGTTGAAAATTGTAGCGAAATATTAATAAATCAAGGTAATATTACTCCCTCAATGTACTGGTTATTTCTTCTCGGATAGGTTCTGACCGCTATGTACTAATCTGTCCATATCTCCCTCATAAGAATTCCAAATTAAGTGATTCCAGTGGCTAAACATCCGTGACACATATATCTATAATTCAAATGTTAATCATTTATTTTAATTCCTTATAGAATGTTCCCAAAAATAAAAACACCGAAGCTATCCTAACATATTCTTCCCTGATTAACCATTTTCTGACCTTTGTTTACTAATCGGAACATATCTACCTCATATGAACTCCAAATTGAATGATTCCAGTGGGTAAAAATCCGTGAGACATAAATATACATTTGATATGTTAACCATTTGTTTAGATTCCCTTTAAAATGTTCACAGAAATTAAAACATAGAAGCTTAAAATTCTGCCACCCATAGCCATACTCATGCAGAACTATCTACACTAACCTAAGTATTCAAACATACATAATATGTATCATGATATAGCAACATCCATGACCAATCATCAAATTTCTAAGATTAAAATCCCATATAAATATTACAAGTTTCAAAACTTTTCTTCAAAAAGAAATATTGTTAAACTTACTTGGAGCACTTAGTCTTCTAGACTTCTCCTTCCTCTTTCTTCCTTTCTTCCTCTCATTTTCTCACTCTACCTTGCTTCTATTTTTCCTGTCCCCCACTTGGACGAAAATTCTAATGTTGTAAGGGTGGGTTTTGCTTAAATAGACCCTCAAATAATTTACCTTTCATGATCATGGGTCTACCTTATCACAATTAGATTACACTTGGTTGAATTTTTGGAAAACAAACAACTTATGTTCTTGTTTTTCTCTTCCTTAGTCAAGATATGCATAGGAAAAGGAGATTTGTATTTTGAAAATTATGATAATATGTTCTTAAGATATGGGACAAGATCCCTTTGATTTAGGGATTCATTTCCTTTTTCTTTTGTCTTAATCAACTATGATAGATTTGCCTTTTTAAGTGGCAAATTTCTAGCCCTTGAATCTCCATTATTTGGTTGAAATTATTTGTGTGGGATAAAGATGTTTTGTCATAATGCTATGTATTATTACCCACTTGCTAAAATTATGAGTGTAGGATTTTTATGTTTTGTCCTAAATTCTTGTGTTATCATACCACTTGCTAAATTTGTCTTAATGTCAAATCACTTAATCTTGATTACACCATTATTTCATCACTTTATTTTTATTTTATTTTCATTTTTCCTCTTGGGTTTGGGCTCATTCTTGCCCATTTTCTTTACTTTGGTTAAAATTCTACCTTTCATAATGGGCTTGGTCACATTTTCATGATTTTTGGGCTATCGGTCCAATTTCTATATCCTAGTCCAAGTCTATGTTTTATTTGTTCATTGGGCTATCCTATTGGCTTGCTAAAAATTTATCTGAAGAAGAAAAACTCTATATGAAGTGTCCATAGGTGAAAGCCCAATTTATGGGTGGAGATATTAAACTTAGTAACTTTTACTCATAAATTAGGAAACAATTACCCTAATCCAATCTTCTTGAAATTTTAAGACCTTTACTTCACAAAAATTTATCTTCCTTACCTAAGAATTTCACCTTTCTTTAGCATGTTTATTTCTAATATTTTCTCTTAGGTTTTCTTTCTTTACCTATTCCATTAATATTAGAACATTTCTGTGCATATATGTAAGGTGAAGAATTTATAAGGAAAATATCTAAAAATTACGGGATGTTACATTCTTCCCCCTTTAAGAAATTCGGTCCCCGAATTTCAGTCCATCCTACCACATGTAGGGAATGAAATTAAGGTATTATTCAGAGTTACCAACCGTATTACCTAAATAATTAGGGATATCTTTTCTATATAACATCTTTACTTTTTAATATGTCTATTCACTTGAGTGATTTTGCCATATAACTTAACCATAAGGATTTCTTTCACTCATAAGTTCTTCAATTTATATCCTCTAGCTCGCATGGATATATCTATGGTTCGATATTAGAAAACACACATATAAAGGAACATATTCACCTTCATATTGGGTAACTATCTTTTCTTATTCCAAACTTCTATCAAGTCATTTTTTTGGTTTTCATATATCAACATCATCCCCTGAATATCATCATCTTAATCTATCATCTATTTTTATCCTCAAATCCTTTAATCAATATGTTAAACATACATAGCAATAAATCCTTCAAACCTTTAATAACGTGTACCATTGACACATGTCTAATAATTTCAACTTACCTCATCACAGTAATTCTATACAAGCTTATTAACACCATTAAACTCATTGTCAAAAATTTCAATTATTTCTTCTATCATATCCAAAAGCACCTCATTCTAGCTTATGTCAATCCCATTTAATTCACCCAATCATTTCAAGAAGATTTTTCCTAACAATTACTCATACATGAATTCTCAATTCCAACATAATTCATATCCTAGATACTAGACTCAATTTAGCATGATATAATCCTTTAACACAAATATCTTGATCACTTACATTATTTTCGGACATGGTTCTCAGAATATTCTCTATATTTCCAAATTAAGAGGTCAAAGACTAACTTAAATCCTTCTTCCTATATTTTATTCTTCAAGAACTTCAACACCACTAATTCTCTTGATTACATTCGTCAAAACACCATAAGACCATCATCCATCCATTCTTTTCAAACTTTTCATTACTTTAACCTACTAACAACTTAGTCACCATAATAATTCAGTTTCAAAGAAAATAAATTAACTTTTCTTTTAATGTAAGAAAAGAATCTTGCATTTAATGCCAAATATTAATGTAGGACAATGCAGTAGAACAGATGAAAAGTATAATAAAGAACGGTGCTAAAAGAGAAAGTCAAAAGTTTGGACAAAACATTAGAGAGAGTTAAAATCGGTGGCCGTAATTCTTGAAAATTTGAAAACAAAAATTTAGCTGTTATATCGGCAAAAATCGGTGGCCACAAGGTTTGAATATATGTGCCAAAATCCACTCTAAATCTGTTGGTATTCGGTGGAAAGATATCACATGGAAAAAGAAACATTTCTGAGCTTATAAAAGTCTGTGAAAATCAAAGAATACATAGTTAACTGGTAGGATGCAGTTGATTGCTTCAAAATAGATGTAATCAATCAACTATAAAATAACCAGTCCAAATTAAAATTTCTCAAAATAGCTAGTCGACTGGCAAAAATATTGAGAAAACAAAATAAATCATTTGATTGTCCTTCTTCAACAACTAACTTGTTTACTTTTTCACTTTCTTTTGTTTTTCAATTACGCCTATCACCTACTGGTGCGCACTGTCGCAGGTGCACCCAAATTAATACCTTACCTCAAAACTAACCTGTAGTAGTGGGAGTAAGGGTCGATCCCACAGAGACTGGAATTACCTTATGTGATTAAAAGGGGGGAATTGATAATCGCAAATTAAGTAAAGTAAATAATAATGAAAATAAATAAGCGAAAGTGATTAATGATAAAGACGTTGGTTTCGATTGGTATCCACCGTCAAGGGATTACATTGATCATCGACAACATACTCAATCTGTAAATGAACATCTATCATTGGGGTTTTAACCCTGTTTCTCCTTAAACCTAGCAAATTAATGATAATCACACTAATAAAACCCTAATCAACAAGCCATCTTTTAGCACATCGGTAAAATATAACTTGTTAACCGCATGAAGAACTAGAGAAACTGACAAAGCTAAACAAATATAAACACATCGGCTATATCTAATTTAGTCAATCATTCATCATAGGTTCAATGATTTATAATCCAAAACCCTCAAACCTATTTGCCTCACGAATCGCAGAATTAAAGACTTTGTTCAAAACACAATTCAGCGGTAGATTAAAACAGACGAAATACTAGTAGGCCTCCTAGCAAACATATGCATAATCATTAAGAACAAGAACAGATGAACAATCAATATTCAAAACAAATTGAAATAATAACATCAGATCCACATCTCACAATGTATAAAAATCCCTTGAGGTTTCAACTCACCTCAACCAACTAAAGAGAATTAGCCACGTAGGGCCATAAGATAAACAAAAGAAGAATTGAAGAATGTAGATGAAGAATTCGGTGAAAGATTGGATCAAGAATTGGATCCCTTCTCTACTTGTTTTGCTCCATTTTTATAGATTAACTCCTCCTAATTGATGTAGGTGTGTTTCTAGGTCAAATTTCGACCTATCGGGCTTCAATTGGAGTCAAAAAACCCTTAAAATCACGAATTCAGCGACCTGGTGTGGCGATGGGTGCCGCGGCGCTGCGGGGAATCAGGGACGGGGCGCCACGGCGCTCACATGCTGCGAAACTTGGCTGGGTTGTTCAGCGCCGCGGTGCTCAATTGCAAGTGCTGCGGCTCCCAGAAATTTCCAGAATTTACCAAAGTGCTAAACACAAAAGTTGTATCTCTATGTCTGGTCTTTCCATAGCCGCTAGAATCACCTCAATCGGATCTAAATTGAAGGAGATAGGATAAAATTAGTGACCAAAGGTCAGAATTCATCTTGCTGCACTGTGATTCTGATTGGCGAGCTCTATAAGGCGGTGAAATCTCCAGAAATTGACCAAGTGTTCAACATAAAAGTTGTAGCTTATTGTGTTATCTTTTCACAGCCACTTGAATCACTTTGATTGGATTTCATAAGAGGGCGATATGCTCAAAACAATACTGAAAGGTCTGGAATCGCTGAAATGTAGCATTTTTCCATGAATTTCTTATCTTTTTCTTCCATTTTCTTCTTCATTTGTTCCTACAACACAAAGCACAAAACTAAGCTAATTCCTAATTATATTTTACTTAAATCAAACAAAAGGTAAGCATAAAGTTATTAAAATCATGCTTAATTAAGATCACATCACCTACAACTTCTCTACAAGAATCAATATATCAAGGTTTCATCAAAGACAACAAAGATAAATTTCTGATGATATCTTAACCTTATTCTCTTTATATGCCTAATATGAGCGACTATCACAACTACTATACATATACATGCTTGCCGTCATTTTAGAAAATTTCACCTTCAATTTAGCTGATATCCACCAATCACTCACATAACTGTTCTAATTATTCCCGGCCTATTCACATAGCTATCATAAGTATGCCATTCTCCGAGTTCTATAAATGCACACGTTAATATCTTTACTTTCATACTCCAAGTCAAGGTGTGTGCAACTATGGAGGCAATCGCATTTCGTCAATTTTGAAATATTTTTGTCTTTTGTGGTTCTAATCCTAGAAAAGATGGAGAGTATGTGAAAGCTGCACAAAACCTGGGTATGGTACTAGCCAGAAGAAAAATAATTTAGTTTATGGTGGAGGTAACCATGGGTTAATGGGGTGTGTGTCTACAGCTGCCCATGTAGGAGGATGCCAAGTTCTAGGTATTATTCCTACAGCTCTAGCTGCATCTAACATCGTAGGAAGGACAATTAGGGAAGAGTTTAGGGTAGCTTCCATGCATGAATGCATGGCTAGAATGATGAGCAATGCTGATGCCTTCATTGCCTTACCAGGGGGTTTTGGTACTTTAGAAGAAAATTTTCAAATAGTCTCTTGGGCACAACTAAATTTGCATCACAAACCGATAGGTTTGTTAAATGTTAACCACTTCTTTGATGGTTTGTTGTTTTTCCTTGATCATGCTGTGGAACAAAGGTTCATCTCACACTCAGCACGACGAATTCTCATCTCAGCTTCAAATGTTGAGGAGTTGATTGATGCTTTACAAGCATATGTTCATGTACCTGATCCAACTATGACTCAAATAGAATGGACGGCAGATAACCGCAGGAAGCATAAATTGGATTTGGATCTTTATCTTTAAATGTAGTAAAACTTAGCTATTATTGTACTACTTTTACTTTCTTAGAGTCTACTTGGATACCATATTTACCAACCATACTCCTTTAGAATTGGTAAAACTATCTTTGAATGTTGCTTATGATCCTCTGAACTTTTGAAATATTCTAGTATATCATCAATAAAAAAAACTAATCCAGGGATGACCTAATTACTATTCATTAAATCTATGAATGCAGCTAAAATATTTGTCAATTTAAATGACATCACCAAGAACTCATAATGCCCATAATAAGTCCTAAAATAAAATTTTTGTATATCCTCTTCTCTTATCCTTAATTAATGTTACTCATATCCCAAATCAATTTGTGGAAAAATATTGAACACCTTATAACTAGTCAAACAGGTAATCTATACGAGGTAATGGGTTTTTATTCTACATTGTCACCTTATTCAATTGTCTATAATCTATGCATAGCCATAGTGATCCACCTTTCTTTTTCACAGATAGAAATGGAGCACTCTGAATAAAAGTACTGGGGCATTTAAAAACCTTGTCTAACAAGTCTTGTAACTAATTTTTTTTTAAATTCAATCGATATCATTCTATATAGGGATATAGATACTAGTTGGGTTCTAAGGAGTAAATCAATATCAAATTCCCGAATTGCTGTGGCAAGGTTGTGCAAGATTTTCTCCGCATTGTTTGCCAAATTCCTCCTTGGTGGTTCCATTTCCTACTGTGGCAAAAATAAAGTTATGCTGCTATTGAAGTGATCAAGCCCAATAGTTAGTTTAAAAAAAAACATATTTAACAGCAGTCATAACACCACCTCGGCATATAGATAAGAAACACTAGTAATTTCTTACCTATATGAAATCACAGATCCCCTACACAGCACTACCACAACATACTCAAGATACTATAAGATCGATTCAGATAACCAACCACCCACTGGCCATCTAAGATCGACCTTCTCTGATACCAATTATGTAATAACTTTTTTTTTCTTTATTATTATACAATATTGAGTTCACATACACGTCATTAATCAAAACGTACATGCAACATATCAAACACATAGATATTTACATCTTGTTTATTTTAGTTGACCAATTCCGGAGATATAGGTGCGGGTGGTTGCACCTTCACCGGGATCTGAGTCAACTCGACCACAAACATCTTATTTGATTCTGAGATTTGTCCAACATAAAGTAACTCTATCCAATGTGCACTAAAAGCCAAAGCCATTGAAAAAAGCTGTATAACTAACTTTCTGAACATGATATGGAAATATAGTGAGAATTAAATCCCAGTAAGTTCAATAATAAATCATAATCAATATAGCTCATCACGTCATGTTCAGCTGTATAAACTACGAAAAATATCTTTGGTTACATGAATGCATTATATCTATGCATATAAGAATCATACAGTAATGATATGTATGACAGGAATAACTATTTTCAAAATATCATATGATGACTATCAATTTATTCTCATATAAAGCTACCCCGGTCAGGGTGAGTATTTTCTACTCTCCGGTACAAGCTTTTCTCGCTCCGTCCAACATGGCCCACTTTCTCTCTCTTTTCTCATTAATATGATCATAACCGTTGGTAGGGCGTCCCCTACTGGTGCAACACACAGATTGCCATATGACCGTACTCATTTCTTTTCTTTTCACAATGATAGCCAAAAATATGCTTTCAATAACAAGTATGTTCATCAAAATATAACTATTACCAAAAGTCATTGGTAATCATGCCATGAACATAACCATTTCAAATATCACTTTATAAAATATTTCCATGACAAAATTTCACACTTAAGACGGTAAGAAGTTCATACAATGGCAATGGCTATGGCTATACTAGTCGTTTATTATTTTTATTTATAAGATTCATCTTCTTTTTTAAATATTAATTTTATTTCTTTATTTTCTTGATGCAGGTTTTCATCCTATCTAACCTTCTCTTACTAATCAGAGCATGACTCCCTTAATTGAACTCCATTGTAGGTGATCTTGAAGTCTATTTCAAGATAAAACAATTATCTAAAACTATTATGTTGAACATTATAGCAAAATATTAATAAATCAAGGAGATATTCCTCCCTCAATGTACATGTTATTTCTTCTCGGATAGGTTCTGACCTTTACCTACTAAGCTGTCCATATCTCCCTCATAAGAATTCCAAATTAAGTGATTTCAGTGGCTAAAAATCCGTGACACATATATCTATAATTCATATGTTAACCATTTATTTTAATTCCTTATAGAATGTTCCTAGAAATTAGAACACCGAATCTATCCTAACATATTCTTCCCTGATTAACTTTTTTTTGACCTTTGTTTACTAATCGGAACATATCTACCTCATATGAACTCTAAATTGAATGATTCTAGTGGCTAAAAATCCGTGAGACATAAATCTACATTTGTTATGTTGTCCATTTGCTTAGATTCCCTATAGAATGTTCCCAGAAATTAAAACATAGAAGCTTAAAATTCTGCCACCCATAGCCATACCCATGCAGAACTATCTACACCAACCTAAGTATTCAAACATACATAATATGTATCATGATATAGCAACATCCATAACCAATCATCAAATTTCTAAGATCAAAATCCCATTTAAATATTACAAGTTTTTCAAAACTTTTCTTGAAAAAGAAATATTGTTAAACTTACTTGGAGCACTTAGTCTTCTAGACTTCTCCTTCCTCTTTCTTCATTTCTTCCTCTCCTTTCCTCACTCTACCTTGCTTCTATTTTTCCTGTCCCCCACTTGGACGAAAATTCTAATGTTATAAGGGTGGGTTTTGCTTAAATAGACCCTCAAATAATTTACCTTTCATGATCATGGGTCTACCTTATCACAATTAGATTACACTTGGTTGAAGTTTTGGAAAACAAACAACTTATGTTCTTGTTTTTCTCTTCCTTAGTCAAGATATGCATAGGAAAAGGAGATTTGTATTTTGAAAATTATGATAATATGTTCTTAAGATATGGGACAAGATCCCTTTGATTTAGGGATTCATTTCCTTTTTCTT
Source organism: Gleditsia sinensis (assembly GCA_037074535.1). Lineage (NCBI taxonomy): Eukaryota > Viridiplantae > Streptophyta > Magnoliopsida > Fabales > Fabaceae > Gleditsia > Gleditsia sinensis. The sequence continues at coordinate 42,386,261 of CM073463.1, forward strand.
TTGTCTTAATCAACTATGATATATTTGCCTTTTTAAGTGGCAAATTTCTAGCCCTTGAATCTCCATTATTTGGTTGAAATTATTTGTGTGGGATAAAGATGTTTTGTCATAATGCTATGTATTATTACCCACTTGCTAAAATTATGAGTGTATGATATTGATGTTTTGTCTAAAATTCTTGTATTATCATACCACTTGCTAAATTTTTGTCTTAATGTCAAATCACCTAATCTTTATTACACCATTATTTCATCACTTTATTTTTATTTTATTTTCATTTTTTCTCTTGGGTTTGTGCTCATTCTTGCCCATTTTCTTTAATTTGGTTAAAATTCTACCTTTCATAATGGGCTTGGTCACATTTTCATGATTTTTGGGCTATCGGTCCAATTTCTATATCCTAGTCCAAGTCTATGTTTTATTTCTTCATTGGGCTATCCTATTGGCTTGCTAAAAATTTATGTGAAAAAGAAAAATTCTATATGAAGTGTCCATAGGTGAAAGCTCAATTTATGGGTGGAAATATTAAACTTAGTAACTTTTACTCTTAAATTAGGAAAAAATTACCCTAATCCAATCTTCTTGAAATTTTAAGATCTTTACTTCACAAAAATTTATCTTCCTTACCTAAGAATTTCAACTTTCTTTAGCATGTTTATTTCTAATATTTCCTTTTAGGTTTTCTTTCTTTACCTATTCCATTAATATTAGAACATTTCTATGCATATATGTAAGGTGAAGAATTTATAAGAAAAATATCTAAAAATTACGAAATGTTACACAAGATCAACATGTAACATGATATAGCAACATACATGACCCAATCATCAATGTAACGCCCTTAATTTACGTTACGTAAAATAAAAATTTTTATTATTTTTTTATTATTTCTGCAAACAGATATTCTCCATAAAGATGCATAATTCAATTCTTTATCATGGGAACAGATACATGAAGGATCTCTCATGTATACAAAATATACAGACTAAGTCTATAAACATCTTAGTACAGCAGAAACGGGGATCCTGCCTGTAGCATTCAGAGCACACTCTAGAATACAACAACGGTATAATTCATAAACTGAGCCTTGGAAACAACGTAGACTCAACCAGAGAATATGTCACCTATCTGCCGAATCACACTCTGATATTCTTATCTGAGAAAAAATGTGGAAATATCGTGTAGTAAGTTTGACAACTCAGTGAGCAAATAATTCCTCCTATGACCTCTTAGGTCAGCATATGGATGTACGTATATTTTAAAATGTGTCACATAGAAAATACAGTTCAGAAGTACATTCATATGGGACCCGTATTACAAATATTCTCAAATCAAAGGATATTCAGATATCCAAAACCATATGCACCATGGTATGATCATTAAACAAATGTTGTTATGCTCAGTTGTATAAGCTATAGTAAAATATTATGATTTGGAGATAAAATCATCACTTTTAATGCACCTACGTCACTCGGCGATCTGGTCAACCCACACACTCAATATAAAATGACTTGCCTCATTCGGCATCTGGTCAATGCAATTTGCTATATGCATAGTGACCGATCGACTACAGTCACAATAAGTAATCAAAGAATGTGAGTTCATCACCCTCCTGACTCCCCACATTACCACTCTCACCTGGTTGGAGTGGCCCTTCCCCAGCTCACTCAAGCTAAGAGGGGTCCCCTATTCGGTACCGTCACAAGCCATACAACCCATCGATATTCATCCATACATATAAATACATATATATTAATGCATATTCATTAAATACAATGTAAAATTTTCAAACAACTCTCCATGAGCTTTACGCTTGCCATTCAGTCTCATTTATAATATGACATGCATCATTTTCACAAGTATATAGCTTTACAAATCAATGCATCATGCACATAATAGTCACTTTATCAAATAATGATAAATACATTTAGAACCACATATTCAATGAGTTCCAAAATACATTTCTAAAACTATAATCTTCTTAAACTATGTGCCAGTTTGTAAGTATAATAGATATTTTAACACATTTAATAAACTTATAATAGCATAAATAATTTAAAAACTGAAACAATAATACATTTATAGTTCAAGAAGAGCATGGGACAAGTCATAGAAAGAATTATCTACTCACAGGATAGGGCTCCTAGTTGGACAGCCCTAAAATATACTTTTCCAAGCTGAATTTGACTAATTAGACCTCAAAAATGTGTCTGGAGGGTCCAAAGATTTAAAACAATACTCCGGGAGCTTTGTCACTATTTACCGTCAGAAAATACTATTCACAACGAATAAAAAGCTGTCAGATGGTCGAAAATATTCATATCCTAAGGTTTATCTAGCTCCTGAATCCATCTACGGTGTCAGAATTTCAATTAGAGGTATTTAAGTAAGAGTTTCAAAATTTACCTTTTTTTGAGATTTTCTACTTCAGATCTACGGCGATTCAACGGCTAATTTGAAAAATTGATCGGTCAAAATAGTAATATTCTTCGTCCTGAATCCAGTAGCACCTTCAGTTTTGAGATCGGAAGCCAATAAGCACTCTAGATCTAGAGAGAAAGTTGAAAGTTACTATTCACTCACTATTCCTCAATTTCAATTTTTAGAAATCGATCGTGTCCTTTCCGTTGCCTCCCCCTTCCTCTTTTTTTTAAATAATAATAATAATAATAATTGAATAATAGATTTTTCTTTTATATATATTCATATAAATTTCGTTTTTCATCCTAAAATAACCCAAAAATTTCTAAAAATTTACATTCTCATAAACCTTTAGTTAAACTCTTAAATCATGATTTTTCTTGATAAAAATCTTAATAAAACAAATCATAAAATAAATATCTTTATACATAATAAAAGAAAGAATATTTCTAAAAATACAAAAAAAAATATTAAAGGCGAATATAATTATTTTAAGCAAAACAATAATTATTTTAATTAAAAATATACTTACTTTTAGCAGAACATAATCCTTTTTAAACAAATAAAAACATATTTGTTTATAACAAAACATTATTATTGAAAAACAAAAATTATGGGATGTTATAATCAAAGTAGCAAATATTGTAAATTTTATCAAACTTCTTAGATCAAAATCTCATATAAATGTTACAAATTTCATATTTTTTCTTCAAAAGGAGATATTGTTAAACCTACCTAAAGATATCGCTAGCTCACTTAGTGAATTCTTTTTCTTGTTTCCTCTCGAACGAAGTGGCAAGATTCCTCCCTTCCCTTAGCTTTTCTAGCATCTTGAATAAGAGACGGAAGGTGAGTTTTTAACCCCAATGATGAAGAGAAAAGATGGATTCAAGTGGAGATTAAGCTAGCTTGCCTTGAGTACTTAGTCCTTTAGACTTGTCCTTCTTCTTCCTACCTTTCTTCTCCTCTCTTTCCTTCATTTCCTCACTCTACCTTGGTTCTGTTTTTTCCTCTCCCTCACTTGGACGAAATTCTAATGATATAAGTGTGATTTTTACTTAAATAAATTATCAAGTGGTCCTCCTTTCATAATCATGGGTCTACCTTATCACAATTAGAATGCACTTAGTTGCTTTTTAGGGGAAGACAAATCATGTTCTTGTCTTCCTCTCGATTAGTCAAGATATGCATTACAAAAGGGGGATTTATTATTTGAAAATTATGATAAAATGTTCTAAAGACAAGGGACAAAGTCCCCTTAATTTAGGGATTCATTTCATTTTTCTTTTGTGTCACTTAAGTATTATAGATTTGCCTTTCTAAGTGGCAAATTTCCATCCCTTGAGTCTCCCTTGCTTGGCTAAAATTATTTGTGTAGGATAAGGATTCTTTGTCCTAATGCCATGTATTATTACCTACTATATCATCACATAGCTTGTTGAAATTATGAGTGTAGGATATAGATGTTTTGTCCTAATGTATGTGACATAATCTTAATTATTATTACACTACTATTTCATCACATGGTTCTTATTTTTCCTTCTTGGATTTAAGATTATTCTTGCCCATTTCCTTTTCTTTGGCTAAAATTCTACCTCTCATTAAGGGCATGGTCACTTTTTCATTATTTTTAGGCTATCAGTCCAACTTCTATATCCTTGTCCAAGTCTATGTTATATCTCTTGCTTGGGTTATCCAATTAGTTTGCTATATACTCATGTGAAGTGGAAAAATTCTATGAAGGGTCTATAGGTAAAGGCCCAATGTATGGGTGGAGATGTTAAACTTAGGAACTCTAGCTCTTGAATTAGGAAAAATTACCCTAATCCAATCTTCTTTAAATTTTAAGACCTTTACTTACTTTCAAAAATCTATCTTCCTTACCCTAGAATTTTGCGTCTCTTTAGAATATTATTTCTAATTTTTTTTATTTGGGTTTCTCTCTTTACCTATTCCCTTAATGTTAGAAACATTTTCTATGCATACACATAAGGTAAAAATTTTCTAAGGCTTATATTTTCTTAGATATCCAAAAATTGTTTAATAAGTTTTATTTTCTTAATTAAATATTTATATACCTTTATTAATAAAAGAAACGAAATTAGGGATGTTACATTTCTCTCCCACTAAAAGAAATTTTGTTCCGAAAATTTTTAAAATTACCTAATAAGAACAATTGTGGATATTTCTTCCACATGACTTCTTCTAGCTCCCAAGTTGATTCTTCCAGAGTCAAACCTTCCGATAACACCTTAACTAAGGAAATGATTTTATTTCTTAATTGCTTCATGTCAGTGTCCAATACGGATGTCAGTACTAGCTAATATATCATGTTCTCCTTTATTTGGATTGGTTCATCCCTTATTACATGTGAGGAATCTGGAAGATACTTCCAGAGCTGTGATACATGGAAAATATTATGCAGGTTGGACAAATTAGGTGGGAAAGCAGCTTAATATGCTAACAACCCCACTTTCCTTAGAATTTGGTAAGGTCCCAAAAATTGTGAACTTAGCTTTCTAGTCTAGAGAGACCTACCAACTCTAGTAGTCAAGGAAACCTTTAAAAATACATGGTCTCCTTCCTCAAACTCCAAAGGTCTATGTCTCTTATCATAGTAACTCTTTTGTTGACTTTGAGCTGTAAGTATTTTGTCTCGTATCATCTTGATTTTCTTAGTGGTTTGTTGAACTAGGTCAGGAGCAAGCAAGTTCTTCTCTCGTACCTCAAACCAACATAGTGGAGAACAGCACTTACTACCATATAAATCTTCGTAGGGGGTCATTTTAATACTAAAGTGACAGCTATTATTATAAGCAGACTCTACTAAAGGTAGGTAGTTATCCCATCCTTTACCTTACTCTATCACATAGGCCCTTAACATATATTCTAGGGTTTGAATGGTTCGTTTTGTCTGGCCATCAGTATGAGGATGGTAGGTAGTACTAAACTGCAACTGGGTTCCAAAAGCTTCATGCAACGTCTTCCAAAACCTTGACGTAAACCTCAAATCTCTATCAAAAATGATATTTAAGGGAATTTCATACAGTCAGACTATTTTATGGATGCACAAATGGGCCAATTTGTCTAGTGAATAATTAATATTTATAGGTAGAAAGTGAGCAGATTTGGTTAATCTATCAACTATTAACCAGATAGAGTCATGTCCAACTGAAGTCTTAGGTTAGCCCACCATAAAGTCCATAGAAATACTATCCCATTTCTATTTAGGGATCTCAAGAGGTTGTAGAAATCCTACTGGTTTTTGATGTCCTACCTTCACCTTTTGACAAATTGAACATTTTGCCATGCACTCAGCACTGTCTTTTTTCATCTCTAGCCACCAGTATATTTTTTTAAAGTCCTAATAAATTTTAGTGGATCCAGGATGGACTGTGTACTTACTCTAATGTGATTTCTATAGGATCTTAGTCCTTAAATCGTGTTCTTGAAGGACACAAACCCTTCCTTGATATATGATTACTCCATCTTCCGAGGTAGAAAAATTATCTTGATCTTTTTGATCCTATAGGTATCGGTCGTGATTTTGAGCCTTTTTAATATGGGCTTTAATATAATCTTCTTGAAATTTTAAGATCTTTACTTCCAAAAATTTATCTTCCTTACCCAAGAATTTTGCCTCTCTTTAGGATGTTATTTTTAATTTTTCCTATTAGTTTTTCTCTCTTTTCCTATTCCCTTAATGTTAGAAAATTTTTTTATGCATAAACATATGGTGAAGAATTTCTAAGGCTTATATTTTCTTAGATATCCAAAAAGTATTTAATAAGTTTTATTTCCTTAATTAAATATTTATGTGCCTTTATTAATAAAAGAAACAAAATTAGCAATGTTACATTTCTCATCCTTCTTATACGATGTTTCTAAGGGAAATTCTCTCAAATAAGAGGAAAATTAAAGAGTATGTTGTTGTGGCATTGAAAAAGGGATGTAGTGCATTAATTCAGAATAAACTGCAACAAAAGCTTAAGGATCCCATAATCTTTTCCATACCTTGTTCCATTGTAGAAATGAAGATTGATAAAGCCCTATGTGACCTTGGAGCAAGTGTGAGCCTCATGCATTTTATAGTTTGCAAGAACCTTCAAATGGGTGACTTGAAGCCAACCACACTTTCTCTTTATTTGGCATATTGATCCATTAAAAATTCAGTAGGTATAATACAAGACATCCCTTTAAAGGTAGGTAAGTTGTACATACCTGTGGATTTTGTAATTTTAGAGATGGAGGAAGATAACCAAATCCCTATCATTCTTGGAAGGCCTTTCCTAGCCACTGTTGGTGCTAATATTAATGTTAGAGATAGAAATCTTTCTTTGAATGGAAGAGAAAGTAGAGTTTAATTTAGCTGATACAATGAACTCTCCTTCTCTAAATGAATCCTATTGCATGGTAGGCTTACCTGAATCAAATATAAGTAATGATGTTATGAACTTTTCTTCTACTAACCCACTTGAGTTATACTCTATAGAAAGTTCTTTTGTTTATGTTAAACAATGGGTAGAAAAGAAAACAATTGAGGAGGAAGTCAAAGCTCCAAAGGTAGAACCCAAACCACCTCCTCCCAACCGCATGGAGCCAAGGAAGAATGGAATGGGACAAGAGGATTCTTGAAGGCTATTGAACAATGCCTAAAGCACCATACTAAGAGACAATGGATTAAAAAAAAGTTATCCAAACTTTCTTAAAACCACCTTTACTAAGAGAATGAAAGGTGTAACAACTCCTTTTTTTTTACATATATACATACATACACACACACACACACACACACACACACACACAGACAGATATATATATATATATATATATATATATATATATATATATATATATTAAAATCTCATGAAGTCATTATCTCTAATAAATTTTGTTGTACTTTTAGAAATATTCTTTCTTTTATTATGTATAAATACATTTATTTTATGATTTTTTTTATTAAGATTTTTATGAAGAAAAATCATGATTTAAGAGTTTAACTAAAGGTTTATGAGAATGTAAATTTTTAGAAATTTTTGGGATGTTTTAGGATGAAAACGGTATTTATATGAATATAAATAAAATAAAATATTATTATTCAATTATTAAATTATTATTATAAAAATAAAATAAAAGGGGAAGGGGGAGACAAGGAGACGGTAAAAAAACTAAAAAATGGATTAATAGTGAGTGAATAGTAACTTTCAATTCCTCTCTAGAATTGGAGTGCCTATTGGCTTCCGATCTCTAAATTGAGGATACCACTGGATTCGGGACAGAGAATACTACGGTTTTGACCGATTAATTTTTCAAATCAGCCATTGAATCGTCGTAGATCTGAAGTAGAAAATTTCAGAAAAAAAGTAAACTCTAAAACTCTTAATTAGATACCTCTAATTGAAAATCTAACACCGTAGTTAGATTCAGGAGCTAGATAAACCTTAGGATGTGAAATTTTTCAACTATCTGACAACTTTTTGTTCTTGGTGAATAGTGACCAAGCTCCTGGAGTCATTTTCTAAATCTTTGGACCCTCTGGACACGTTTTTGACGTCTAATTGGTTAAATTCGGCTTGGAAAAGTACATTTTGGGGTTGTCCAACCAGGAGTCCTACCTTGTGAGTAGATAAATCTTTATATGACTTGTTCCATGCTCTTCTTGAACTATAAATGTATTATTGTTTTTGTTTTTAAATTATTTATGCTATTATAAGTTTATTAAATGTGTTAAAATATATATTATACTTACAAACTGGCACATAGTTCAAGAAGAGTATGGTTTTAGAAATGAATTTGGAACTCATTGAATATGTGGTTCTAAATGTATTTATCATTATTTGATAAAGTGAATATTATGTACTAGATGCATTGATTTGTAAAGCTTTATGCTTGTGAAAATGATGCATGTCATATTATAAATGAGATGAAAAGGCAAGCGTAAAGCTCATGGTGAGTTGCTTGATAAATATGACAAGCGTAAAGCTCATGGCGAGTTGCTTGATAATTTTACATATATTTATATGTATGGATGAATATCGGCTGGTTATATGGCTTGTGACAGTACTGAATAGGGGACGCCCTATTAGCCTAAGTGAGCCGGGGGAGGGCCGCTCCAACCGGGTGATAGTGGTAATGTAGGGGGGGCAAGAGGGTGATGTACTCACATTCCCTGATCACTTATTGTGACTATGGTCGAGGTCACTATGCGTATAGTAAATGAGTTATATTTTCATTGCATTGACCAGATTGCTGAGTGAGGCAGGTGCATTAAAAGTGATGATCATATCGTGCAGCATATGGTTTTGGATATCTGAATATCCTTTGATTTGAGAATATTTGAAATACGGGTCCCATATGAATGTACTTCTGAACTTTATTTTCTATGTGACATATTTTAAAACATAAGTAAATCCATATAGTGACCTAAAAGGTTATAAGAGGAATTATTTGCTCACTGAGTTGTCAAACTCACTACACGATATTTTTACATTTTTCATATAAGAATATCAGAGTCTGATTCGGCAGATAGGTGATATATTCTCTGGGTGAGTCTACGTTGCTTTCAAGACTCATGGTCTTTGAATTATACTGTGTTTGTATTCTAAAGTGCTTTGAACGCTACAGGTAGGATCCCCGTTTCTGCCATACTTTGATGTTTATAGACTTGGTCTGTATATTGTGTATACGTGAGAGATCCTATATATATCTATTCCCATGATAAAGAATTGAATTATGTATCTTTATGGAAAATATCTGATTGCAGAAATAATAATTTAAAAAAAATGTTTATTTTATGTAACATATATTGGGGGCGTTACAAGTTGGTATTAGAGCATTAGGTTTCCCTATGGCTAACAGAGCAAAGAATTCTGTAGTAGGATTTTGAGTATGGGTATGTAACTTGTAAAAACTCCATTTATGTAAATGTAACAAATTTTTTTTTATATTTGTAAAATTCCATGAAGTTATTACTGTTATAATTCTAACCACTTAACTCGTAATAATAATTACTTTAACCAAGCATAATTGTTATTAACAGTGATACAATATTGAGTTTCCATACACACCATTATTTTACAAACTACACACCATTATTTTACAAACATTTGTACAAAGATACATTTTAGCCCTAATCATCTACGTCGACTACTTCCGGGGACACTGGTGCGGGTGGCGGCACCTCTATCGGAATCTCAGTCACATCTACTACAGATATATCTGATATAATTGGTAGTTGCCCAAGGTAGGGCACCTCAATCCAACCTACGGAAATAATAAGTGTCATGGAGAAAATCTGCATAATTATTCTTCTGAACATGATATGGAAATATAGTGAGAATTAAATCCCAATAGGTTCAACAATAAATCATAATTTACCATCAATACAGTTCATTATGTCATGTCCATCTGTATAAACTACAGAAAATATCTTTAGGTCACATGAATGCACTTTATCCATACACATGAAAATTGTACAATTATGACATGTATGGCATAAATACTATTTTTCAGGATATAATATGATGACTATCAATTTATTCTCATATCAAGCTACTCCGGTCAGGGTGAGTATTTTCTACACTCCGGTACAGGCTTTTCTCGCTCTGTTCAACAAGGCTTACTTTTTATTTCTTTTTTATTAACATGATCATAACAGTTGGTAGGGCGTCCCCTACTGGTGCACCACACGGATTGCCATGTGACCGTGCTCATTTATTTTCTTTTCACAATGATAGCCAAAAATATGCTTTCAATAACAAGTATATAACTATTACCAAAAAAATCATTGATAATCATGCAATGAACATAACCATTTCAAATATCACTTTATAAAATATTTCCATGTCAAAATTTCACACTTAAGATGGTAAGAAGTTCATACAATGGCAATGGCAATGGCATATATTAGTCATTTAAGTGATTCCAGTGGGTAAAAATTCGTGACACATATATCTATAATTCTTATGTTAACCATTTATTTTAATTCCCTACATAATGTTCCCAGAAATTAAAACACAGAAGCTATCCTAACATGTTCTTTCCTGATTAACCATTTTCTAAACACTACTTACTAATCAGACCATATCTACCTCATATGGACTCCAAATTGAGTTATTCCAGTGGATAAAAATCTGTGAGACATAAATCTATAATGTTTATGTTAACAAGTTATTTTAATTCTCAACAGAATGTTCCCAGAAATTCAAAAACAGAAGCTTTCCTAACAGATTCTTCCCTGATTAACCATTTTCTGACCACTGCTTACTAATAAGACCATATCTACCGTTTATGGACTCCAAATTGAGTGATTCTAGTTGATAAAAATCCGTGACACATATATTTATAATTGTTATGTTAAAAAGTTATTTTAATTCTGTAACAACTCCATTTTAGTATCAAATTTTGTTTTTAAAATACCATGAAGTTATTACCTCGTTACAACTTAACTCAATATAACATTTATTTAATTTATACAATACAGAGTTCACATACATGTCATTAATCAAAACATACGTAAAACATATCAAACACATAAAAAATTTACATCTTATTTATTCTGGTTGACCAATTCCGGAGATACAGGTGCGGGAGGTTGCACTTTCACCGGGATCTAAGCCAACTTGACCACAAGCATTTTATTTGCTTTTGGGATCTGCCCAATATAAAGTACTCAATCCAACGTGCACTAAAAGCCAGAGCTATAGAAAAATTTGCATAACTAATTTTCTGAACATGATATGGAAATATAGTGAGAATTAAATCCCAGTAAGTTCAACAATAAATCATCATCAATATAGCTCATCAAGTCATGTTCAGCTGTATAAACTACAGAAAATATTATTGGTCACATGAATGCATTATATCTATGCACATAGGAATCATACAGTAATGATATGTATTATAGGATTAACTATTTTTAGAATATCATATGATGGCCATCAACTTATTCTCATTTAGAGCTACCCTGGGCAGGGTGAGTATCCTCTACTCTTCGGTACGGGCTTTTCTCGCTCCGTCTGACATGGCACACTTTCTCTTTCTTTTCTCATAATCATAATCATAACCGTTGGTAGGATGTCCCCTACTGGTGCACCACACAGATTGCCATGTGACCGTGCTCATTTCTTTTCTTTTCACATTGATAGCCAAAAATATGCTTTCAATAACAAGTATGTTCATCAAAATATAACTATTACCATAAATCATTGGTAATCATGCCATGAACATAACCATTTCAAATATCACTTTATAAAATATTTCCATGTCAGAATTTTACACTTAAGATGGTAAGAAGTTCATACAATGGCAATGGCTATGCCATATACTAGTCATTTATAAGATACGTATTATTTTTTAAATATTAATTTTATTTCTTTATTTTCTTGATGTAGGTTTTCATCATATCTAACCTTCTCTTACTAATCAGTGCATAACTCCCTCAATTAAACTCCGATGTAGGTGATCTTGGTATCAATTTCAAGATAAAAACAATTATCTAAAACAATTATGTTGAACATTGTAGCGAAATATTAGGAAATCAAGGTGATATTACTCCCTAAATGTACAGGTTATTTCTTCTCGGATAGGTTCTGACCTCTACCTACTAATCGGATAATATCTAACTCATATGGACTCCAACTTGAGTGATTCCAGTGGATAAAATTCTGTGACACACATATCTATAATTCCTATGTTAACCATTTATTTTAATTCCATACAGATAATTTCCAAAAATTAAAATACAGAAACTATCCGAACATATTCTTCCCTGATGAACCATTTTCTGACGTTTGACTACTAATCAGCTCATATCTTCCTCATATGGACTCCAAATTGAATGATTCCAGTGGCTAAAAATCCGTAACACACATAGCTATAATTCTTATGTTCATTATTTATTTTAATTCCATACAGATAATTCCCAGAAATTAAAATACAGAAGCTATCCTAACATATTTTTCCATGATGAACCATTTTCTGACCTTTGACTACTAATCAGCCCATATCTTCCTCATATTGACTCCAAATTGAATGTTTCCAGTGGGTTAAAATCCGTGACACACATAGATATAATTTGTATGTTAACCATTTATTTTAATTCCATACAGATAATTCCCAGAAATTAAAATACATAAGCTATCCTAACATATTCTTCCCTGATGAACCATTTTCTGACCTTTGACTACTAATTGGACCATATCTACCTCATATGGACTCCAAATTGAATGATTCCAGTGGCTAAACATCCATGACACATATATCTGTAATTCTTATGTTAACTATTTATTTTAATTCCCTACAGATAATTCTCAAAAATTAAAACACAGAAGCTATCCTAACATATTCTTCCCTGATGAACCATTTTCTGACCTTTGCTTACTAATCGGACCATATCTACCTCATATGGACTCCAAATTGAATGATTCCAGTGACAAAAAATCCGTGACGCATATATCTTTAATTCTTATGTTACATTTATTTTAATTCCTTACAGATAATTCTCAGAAATTAAAACACAGAAGCTATCCTAACATATTCTTCCCTGATGAACCATTTTCTGACATTTGCTTACTAATTGGACCATATCTACCTCATATGGACTCCAAATTAAATGATTCCAGTGGCTAAAAATCCGTGACGCATATATCTTTAATTTTGATGTTAACCATTTATTTTAATTCCCTAGAGATTATTTCGAGAAATTAAAACACAGAAGCTATCCTAACATATTCTTTCCTGATGAACCATTTTCTGACCTTTTCTTACTAATCAAATCATATCTACCTCATATGGACTCCAAATTGAATGATTCTAGTGGCTAAAAATATGTGACACATATATTTTTAATTCTTATGTTAACCATTTATTTTAATTGCCTATAGATAATTCCCAAAAATTAAAACACAGAAACTAAAAATTTTGCCAACCATAGCCATACCTATGCAGAACTTTCTATACCAGTCTAAGTATTCAAACATACATCACATGCAAGATCAATATGTAACATGATATAGCAACATCTTGACCAATCATCAAAGTTCTAAGATCAAAATCTCATAAAAATATTATAAGTTTCAAAAGTTTTCTTCAAAAAGAAATATTGTTAAACTTACCTGGAGCACTTAGTCCCCTAGACTTCTCCTTCATCTTTCTTCCTTTCTTCCTCTCCTTTCCTCACTCTACCTTGTTTCTATTTTTCCTCTCCCTCACTTGGACGAAATTATAATGTTGTAAGGGTGGGTTTTCTTATATAGACCACCAAATAATTCACCTTTCATGATCATGGGTCTACCTTATCACAATTAGATTACACTTGGTTGAATTTTTGGAAAACAAACAACTTATGTTCTTGTCTTCCTCTTCCTTAGTCAAGATATGCATAGGAAAAGGAGATTTATATTTTGAAAATTATGATAATATGTTCTTAAGATATGGGACAAGGTCCCTTTGATTTAGGGATTCATTTCCATTTTCTTTTGTCTTAAACAAGTATGATAGGTTTGCCTTTTTAGGTGGCAAAATTTCTAGCCCTTGAATCTCCATTATTTGGTTGATATTATTTGTGTGGGATAGGAATGTTTTGTCCTAATGCCATGTATTATCATACCACTTGCTAAAATTATGAGTGTAGGATATAGATGTTTTTGTCCTAAAGCCTTGTATTATCATGCCACTTGCCAAAATTATGAATATAGAATCACACCACTTGCTAAATTTTTGTCTTAATGCCATGTAACCTAATCTTTATTATTATTACATTATTATATCATCACCTAATCTATTTTATTTTATTTTTTCTCTTGGATTTGGGCTTATTCCTACCCATTTTCTTTACTTTGGATAAAATTCTGCCTTTCTTGGAGGGCTTGGTCACATTTTTATAATTTTTGGGCTATTGGTCCAATTACTATATCCTAGTCCAAGTCTATGTTTTATTTCTTGCTTAGGTATCCAATGGGCTTGCTAGAAACTTATGTGAAGTGGAAAAACTCTATATGAAGTGTCCATAGGTAAAAGCTCAATGTATGGGTAAAGATTTTAAACTTAGTAACTCTAATTCTTGAATTAGGAAAAATTACCCTAATCCAATGTTCTTGAAATTTTAAAACATTTACTTGTTTCTAAAAATTTATCTTCCTTATCCAAGAATTTTGTATCTCTTTAGTATGTTATTTCTAATTGTTTTTCCTATTAGGTTTTCCCTCTTTACTTGTTCTCTTAATGTTAGAAACATTTTCTATGCATATACATAAAGTGAAGAATTTCTAAGGATTATATTTCCTTAGATATCTAAAATATTGTCTAGTAAATTTTATTTCCTTAATTAAATATTTATGTACTTTTATCTATAAAAGAAATGAAATTAGGGATGTTACAAATTTCCTACAGAATGGTCCTAGAAACTCAAAAACAGAAGCTTTCCTAACAGATTCTTCCCTGATTAACCATTTTCTGAACACTACTTACTAATCCTACCATATCTACCTTATATGGAATCCAAATTGAGTGATTCCAGTTGTTAAAAATTCGTGAGACATATATCTATAATTGTTATGTTAACAAGTTATTTTAATTCCCTACAGAATGGTCCCAGAAATTCAAAAACATAAGCTTAAAATTTTGCCACCCTTAGCCATACCTATGCAGAACTATCTACACCAGCCTAAGTATTCAAACATACATCACATGCAATAATAATATGTAACATGATAAAGCAACATCCATGACCAATCATCAAAGTTCTTAAGATCAAAATCCCATATAAATGTTACAAATTTCAAAACTTTTCTTCAAAAAAATATATATTGTTAAACCTACCTAAGAATCTCCCTAGCCCACTTAGTGAATTTCTTTTCTTGTTTCTCCTTGAAAGAAGTATCAAGATTCCTCCCTTCCCTTAGCTTTTCTAGCAGCTTAAATAAGAGAAGGAGGGCGAGTTTTTGAACCTCAACGATGAAGAAGAAAAATGGATTCAAGTGGAGATTAAGTTAACTTACCTTGAGTACTTCGCCCTCTAGACTTCTCCTTCTTCCTTCCTTTCTTCTCCTCTCTTTCTCTCCTTTCTTCTCTCTACCTTGCTTCTATTTCTCTCTCTTCCTCACTTGGACGAAATTAAAATGTTATAGGGGTGGGTTTTGCTTAAATAGACTATCAAATAATTCATCTTTCATGATCATGGGTCTATCTTATCACAATTAGGATACACTTGGTTGAATTTTTGGAAATCAAACAACTTATGTTCTTGTCTTCCTCTTCCTTAGTCAAGATATGCATAACAAAAAGAGATTTTTATTTTGAAAATTATAATGATATGTTCTTAAGATAAGGGACAAGGTCCCTTTGATTTAGGGATTCATTTCCATTTTCTTTTGTCTTAATCAAGTATGATAGGTTTTCCTTTTTGGGTGGCAAATTTCTAGCCCTTGAATCTCCATTATTTAGCTGAAATTATTTGTGTGGGATTGGAATGTTTTGTCCTAATGCCATGTATTATCATACCACTTGCTAAAATTATGAGTGTAGGATATAGATGTTTTTTCCTAATGCCATGTATTATCATTCCACTTGCCAAAATTATGAGTGTAGGATATAGATGTTTTGTCCTAATGCCTTGTCACCTAATCTTAATTACACAATTATTTCATCACTTTATTTTTATTTTTATTTTTATTTTTTCTCTTAGGTTTGGGTTTATTCTTGCCCATTTTCTTTACTTTGGTTAAAATTCTACCTTTCATAATGGGCTTGGTCACATTTTCATGATTTTTGGGCTTCTAGTCCAATTTTTATATCCTAGTCCAAGTCCATGTTTTATTTCTTCCTTGGGCTATCCTATTGGCTTGCTAAAACTTCATGTGAGGTAGAAAGATTCTATATAAAGTGTCCATAGTTGAAAGCCCAATTTATGGGTGGAGATACTAAACTTAGTAACTTTAACTCTTAAATTAGGAAAAATTACCCTAATCCAATCTTCTTGTAATTTTAGTACCTTCACACAAATTTATCTTCCTTACTTAAGAATTTCACCTTTCTTTAGTATATTTATTTCTAATATTTCCTCTTAGGTTTTCTCTCTTTACCTATTCCATTAATGTTAGAACATTTCTATGCATAGATAAGGTGAAGAATTTCTAAGGATTATATTTCCTTAGATATTTAAAAATTGTCTAATAACTTTTATTTCCTTAATTAAATATTTATGTACCTTTATTAATAAAATAAAAGAAATTAAAGATGTTACTTTGAATACTTTTGTACTTTTATTAATACATGAAACGAAATTAGGGATGTTACATAACTGCAGACATATTTATACTCACGGTGCTGTTGTGGAATTCTATAGGGTGTCATCCTTATCTTCCTTCTAACTCTTTTCCTTAGATATGCGAGCTTTAAACATCTATGGGTATGTCCTAGATGGTACCTTTTGTGTGTGTACTACTAGTTCAGCTTTTCAACTTGTTTTGACGAAAAGTGATAAAAAGAACCCTTTTGGGAAATTAGCTAAAAATAAGAAAATTCTATCCGAACACAAAGGGAATGGCTTGTTTGGATGTTAAGAAGGTTTGAATTGATTGTTTGATTTTCAAACAATATGACGAATGGCTAATATAATATTAATAGTGGGTTATGAGTTGATAGAGATTGTTAACTCCAAGATAATGATTTGAAATATAGTGAGTGTTTTTAAAATAGATTTAAATCTCTTTTTGGATGGATGAGTTAGAATCGATATATATATATATATATCTATATATATATATATATCTATATATATAGATATATAAATGAATTTGGTAAGTTGTGGGTTGGATTGAATTTGAGAGCAGAGAATCTATGAAGATAATATTTTCAATGATATATTTTGTTGATATAAGGAATTTGAAGACAGTTTGGTTTTCAATAATACTATGTATAAGCATTATGATAAAGTAAGGCTTACTCATGGAAATTTAAAATTTAAGGTATGCAAAATGGGTAATTCATGTGAAGGGCTCTTGGATAGACATAAGTTTTCCATGATTGATTGTTAAGATATTGCATAAGCATGTTAAAGAATAAAGTCACAATAGGTTGAATTTGTTTAAGTGTTTTGAAGTGCGATCTAGTTGATACAATATGAAGATATCATTAATAGCAAAAAATGTTAGTAATGGAGTTGCAAGTAGTGAGCAATCATGGAAGCAAGTACCAAGTAATTTAATTCACCTTTAGCAACCATAAGTTATTACAAAAAAAGGTTGGCAAGGATATTTGGCAGTGGTGAAAGATGTTGATATAAAGTATACTAATGTAAATCAGGTTCCAGTAGTTAGAAAATTTCCTGATGTGTTTTCAGAAGAATTTGCCTAGATTACCCCCGAAACGAAAAATAGAATTTGATATTGATTTATTTCTTGGAACCCAACTAGTATCTATATCCCTATATAGAATGATATCGATTGAATTTAAAAAAAATAGTTACAAGACTTGTTAGATAAGGGATTTAAATGCTCTAGTACTTTTATTTGAAGTGCTCCAGTTCTATCTGTGAAAAAGAAAGATAGATCACTATGACTATATATAAATTATAGACAGTTGAATAAGGTGATAGTGTGGAATAAATACCCATTACCTAGTATAGATGATCTATTTGATCAGTTACAAGGTGCTCAATGTTTTTCCAAAATTGATTTGAGATATGAGTAACATTAATTGAGGATAAGAGAAGAGGATGTACAAAAATTTTCTTTTAGGACTCATTATGGGCATTATGTTGATCGACAAGTGAAGAACTTATGGATGAAAGAAATTCCTATGGTTAAGTTATATGGAAAAATCACTCAAGTGAAGAGACATTTTAAAAAGTAAAGATTTTATACAGAAAAGATATCCCCAATTATTTGAGTAATAAGGCTGGTTGTATGGATTGTGACAGTACCGAATAGGGGACACCTTATTAGCCTGAGTGAGCCGGGGGAGGGCTGCTCCAACCGAGTGACAGTGGTAATGTAGAGGGGCAGGAGGGTGATGTACTCACATTCCCTGTTCACTTATTGTGACTATGGTCGAGGTCACTATGCGTATAGCAAATGAGTTATATTATCATTGCATTGACCAGATTGTCGAGTGAGGCAGGTGCATTAAAAGTGATGATTTTATCTCTAACTCTTAATATTTTACTATAACTTATATAGCTGAGTATAACAACATTTGTTTAATGATAATATCGTGCAGTATATGGTTTTGGATATCTGAATATCCTTTGATTTGTGAATATTTGAAATACGAGTCCTATATGAATGTACTTCTAAACTGTATTTTCTATGTGACATATTTTAAAACATAAGTACATCCATATGCTGACCTAAGAGGTCATAGGAGGAATTATTTGCTCACTGAGTTGTCAAACTCACTACATGATATTTTCACATTTTTTAGATAAGAATATCAGAGTCTGATTCGGCAGATAGGTGATATATTCTCTAGGTGAGTCTACGTTGCTTTCAAGACTCACGGTCTTTGAATTATATTGTGTTTGTATTCTAGAGTGCTCTGAATGCTACAGGAAGGATCTCCGTTTCTGCCATACTTTGATGTTTATAGTCTTGGTCTGTATATTGTGTATACATGAGAGATCCTATATATATCTGTTCCCATGATAAAGAATTAAATTATGTATCTTTATGAAGAATATCTGATTGCATAAATAATAATTAAAAAAATGTTTATTTTACGTAACATAAATTGGGGTTGTTACAACTATCAACTTGTTTTCATATTAAACTATCCCAGTCAGGGTGAGTACTTTCTACTCTCCGGTATGGGCTTTTTTCGCTTCGTTCGACGTGTCACGCTTTCTCTTTCTTTGCTCATTAACATAATCAAAGCCGTGATCAAGGCATCCCTTACTGGTGCACCACACGGACCTCTTTGTGACTGTGCTCTTATCTTTTCTTTTCTTTTCACGTTAATAGCCAAAAATATGATTTCAATAACAAGTATGTTCATTATACTCACATGCCATAATTTATCATCAAAACATAATCATTACCAAAAATCATTGGTAAAATACAATCTTGCCTTAAACATAATCATTTTCAAATATCACTTTATAAAATATTTTCATGTCAAAACTACACATTGAAGATGGTAAAGAGTTCATGCAATGCCAATGGCTATAACATACACTAGTAATTTATTATTTTCATTTATAAGATTCTTTTTTTAAAATATTATTTTCCTCTCTCACTAAACAGAGCAGAACACCCTCATTTTAAATCTAATAGAGGTGATCTTAGTGTCAATTGAAAGATAAGACAATCCTTAAAAACCCTTATGTTGAACATTTTAGTGAAATCCTAAGTAATCATGGTGTTACTACTCCCTCAAATTCAATGTTATTTCTTCTTAGGTAGGTTTAGACGTCTACTTACTAATTTGACCATATATCCCTCATACGAACTCCAATTAAGGTGATTCCAAAGCCTATGAACAACTAAAACACTTATATACAACGTTCATGTTAATATTTTCTTCATATTCCTTACGAATTACTCCTAGAAAATCGAAAACAAAACTGCTTACATTTATTAACCTGGATTCTAGAATGATTCTGACCTCTACTAATTAATCAGCCATATCTCCCTCATATGGACTCCAAATTAAGTGATTTTAGAGCCTATAGATCCGTGATACATATATCTATATTTATTATTTTAACAATTTCTTTTATTTCTCTATAGATTTTACCTAAAAAGTCAAACAAAAAAGCATACTTAACAAATTCTTCGCTAGTTAGCTAGTTTCAGACCACTGTTTACTAATCTAATCATATCTTCCTAATATGGATTTTGATGTGATCTTAATTAAGCATGATATTAATACCTTTAAACTTAATTTTTATTTGATTTAAGTAAAATATGATTAGAAATTAGCTTAATTTCGTATTTCGTGTTATAGGAACAAAGGAAGAAGAAAAAGATAAGAAATTCATGGAAAAATGTTAAATTGCAGTGATTTCAGACCTTTCAGCACTTTTTAGAACATATTGCCCACATATGAACTCTAATCAAAGTGATTCAAGTGGCTGTGAAAAGATAAAACAATTATCTACAACGTTTATGTTGAACACTTGGTTAAATTCTAGATATTTCATAGTGTTACAGAGCTCGAAAATTATAATAATAGTGCAGCAAGATGAATCCTGACCTTTGTTCACTAATTTTGACATATCTCCTTCAATTTAGATAGAATTAAGGTGATTCTAGCGGTTATGGAAAGAAAAGTCATAGAGCTACAACTTTTGTGTTCAGAACTTTGGCAAATTCTAGAATTTTTTGAGTACCGCGACACTGCATCATTACGGATTCAGAGGGCCACAACGCTAATTAATGAGCCGCGATGTTGGCTGCCCAGAAGCACCGAGGGCCGTGGTGCCCAAGCATCAGAACCAAAGCAACCCGATGCTGGATCAAGTTCCACGGCGCCACGTCAATGAGTTTTCAATGCACCGTGGCGCCAGAGTAGCGCGCCGTGGCACTCTCCGCTGAACCAGAATGATGAGTTCGCAATTCTTACGTATTTTAACACCAAATGAAGCCCGATGGGCCGACATTTGACTTGGAAACAACCCTACTTCATTGAAGAGCATCCAATCTATAAAAAGGGAAGAGAGGTAGTATCAAGGGGATCCATTCAATCATTCAAACTCTTAATTACTTTCTTTAATTTTTCTTTAGATGTTCTTATGGCCTTGCGTGACTGATTTATTTTTAGTTAGTAGAGGAAGATTGAAACCTCAAGAGATCGATATGCATTGTGAGATTTGGAATTGATTTCATTAGTTCAATCGTAACCGAGTATTGATTATTCATCTATTTTTCTTTTTTTAATGGTTATTCATATGATTGCTAGGGAGGCCTACTAGTATATTGTATGCATTTTTTTCTACTACTGCGTTAGGTTTTGAACAAAGTTTTCATTACTTTATTCATGAAGCAAATAGGATTAAGGATTTTTTATTATAAATCATTAACCCTATGATGAATGATCAACTAAATAAAATATAACCAATGTGTTTATATTTATTTAGCTCTATCAGTTTCTCTCGTTCTTCATGCAATTAATAGGTTAGACTTTACTGATGTGCTAAAATATATCTTATTAATTAGGGTTTAATTGGTACGATTGTTAGCAACTAACTAGGCTTAAGGAGGAACAGGGATAGAATCTCAATGATAGATATTTGGTTTAAGATTGATGATTTTGTCAGTTATCAATACAATCCCTTGATGGTGAATATCTACCGAAACCAATGCCTCTCTTAATAATCACTCTCTTAATTATTTTCATTATTGTTTATTTTACTTTATTTGCGATTATCAATCCCCCCTTTGTACATATTAGTTGAGAGGTAAGGTATCAATTTGGGTGTACCTATGATAGTATGCACTAAATTTTGGAGATTCCAAATTGAATGATTTCAGTGGCTTAAAATTCTTGAGACATATATATATATATATATATATATATATATATATATATTATGTTAACCATTTCTATTAATTCCTAACCGTTTCTTCCAAAAATTTCAAAACTTGAAGCTTCCCTGGTTACTCTAAAATCCAGTTTCCTAACCAAATATTTCCTAAGGTTTTAGTTTATCATTTTATTACGTACTTTTCCATTTTCTTCCTAATTTACATCTAATCATATTCCATCAACATTTCACCACATTCAAATATGCAAAATAGCAGCATAAAAATCCTAAAATTTTGCCACCTATAGCCATACCTATGCAGAACCTTCCACACCAACCTAAGTATTCAAACATACATCACATGCAAAATCAACATATAACATGATATAGCAACATCCATGGCCAATCATCAAAGTAGCAAATATTGTAAATTTCATCAAAGTTCTAGGAACAAAAGCACATATAAATGTTATAAATTTTAAAGCTTTTCTTGAAAAAGAGATATTGTTAAACCTACCTAAAGATCTCTTTAGCTCACTTAGTGAATTCTTTTTCTTGTTTCCTCTTGAAGGAAGTGGCAAGATTTCTCCCTTCCCTTAGCTTTTCCAGTAGCTTAAATAAGAGAAGGAGGGTGAGTTTTGAGCCCCAAGAATGAAGACAAAGGATGGATTCAAGTGGAGATTAAGCTAACTTACCTTGAGCATTAGTCCTCTAGATTCCTTCTTCTTCTTCCTTCCTCTGTTTTCCTCTCTTTCTCTCTTTTCCTCACTCTACCTTGCTTTTGGTTTTCCCTTTCCCTCACTTGGATGAAATTCTAATGTTATAAGAATGCTTTTTGTTTAAATAAATTATCAAGTAGTCCTCCTCTCAAAATTATGGGTCTACCTTATCACAATTAGGACGTACTTTCTCAACACAAGAGACAAGGTCCCATTGATTTAGGGATTTATTTCCTTTTTCTTTTGTCTCACTCAAGTATGATAGGTTTTCCATTCTAGGTGGCAAATTTCTAGTCCTTGAGTCTCCCTTGCTTGGCTGAAATTATTTATGTAGGATAAGGTTGTTTTGTCATAATGCCATGTATTATTACCTACTATATCATCACATGACTTGCTAAAATTATGAGTGTAAGATATAGATGTTTTGCCCTAATTCCATGTGACCTAATCTTGATTATTATTACCTACTACTTCATCACATGATTCTTATTTTTCCCTCTTGAATTTGGGCTCATTCTTGCCCATTTCCTTTGCTTTGTATGAAATTCCTACCTATCATGGAGAGCTTGGCCACACTTTCATGATTTTTGGGCTATTAATCCAACCTCTATATCCTAGTCCAAGTCTATGTTATATCTCTAGCTTGAGCTATCCATTTGGTTTACTAAAAATTCATATGAAGTGGAAAAATGCTATATGAAGTGTCCATAGACGAAAACCCAATGTTTAGGTGGAGTTGTTAAACTTAGGAACTCTAGCTCTTGAATTAGGAAAAATCAGCCTAATCCAATCTTTTTGAAATTTTAAGACCTTTACTTACTTCCCAAAAATTTATCTTCCTTACCCAAGAATTTTGCCTCTCCTTAGTATGTTATTTCAATTTTTTTCCTATGAGGTTTTCCTCTCTTTACTTATTCCCTTAATGTTTGAAACATTTTCTATGCATATACATAAGGTGAAGAATTTCTAAGGATTATATTTCCTTAGATATCTAAAGATTGTCTAATAAATTTTATTTCCTTAACCAAATATTTATATACCTTTATTAATAAAAGAAACAAAATTAGGAATGTTACAAAAGGGAGTTGAGCTAATAACTTTAAACAAGCCCTTTATGGGAGGCAACCCACATTTGAATTTTTGAGTTTCTTTTTGCATAGTTTCATTGTTTATGTTTTTTGTGTGTGTTGAATTTTAAATAATTTTTTTAGTTAGATGTTAGTGAGTGTTTCTATATGCTTTTTAGGTCAATTTCCATGTCCCCAAGGTCGGAGAAAAAGATGAAATGCAAAGGAAATTCAAGAGGATAAAAAATTGAGGTAAAATTTGAAGGAAATAGAGTTCCAACACCCAACACGGGTAGCTCATGTCATGGAGCATGCCCATGCTTCAAGTAGGGGCAAAATTTTGGAGGAATTGGATTTTCCAGCATGCAACACGGGTAAGCTGTGTCCTAGGACATGGCCATGCCTGATGTCCTCTAGAGCAAATGTACCTTCTTGCGAGTAACACGCCCATGCCCCAGATTTCAGTCCCAACACAAGCTCCCTGTGCCACCCAACACGAACCATCCATAGTAAATTGAATCGTGTTGTGTAACACAGCCAAATTCCAGGCCGTGCTCCAGGCCTAACATAAAATTTCCCTCTCCGACAGGTAACACGGCTTAGCCATGTTGAGAAGCACGGCTGTGCTTCATGTAACACACTAGATTTTCTATTATTTTTATAAAATAATATGTTAAGAAGGATAAAAAAGGATTAAATATAGCATTTTTATGAAAATAATAATGAATACTATATAAGAAAATTCTCATTTTTGTAGGAAAGTTCTAAGGGTGAAATAATAATTTGTTTGCTTGCAGGGCTAGAATCGGGCAACAATAAGTGGAATAAGGAACCATGGAGAGTGTGCCTCAAAAAGGCCATTGGAATATGTCTCAAGAGGAGATTAAACACTTGGCAAAATTTTAACTCACCAAACAAGGCGTTAGCTAAGTATATAGTTCTAATGAAATGGTATGACACAAAGGTAATTTTTAGAGAAACTTGGGGCCTTGGTTAAGAAAAGGGGAAGCTTCTTGGAGAAGCTTTAGTTTTTTATTATTTTCTTGTTGACTCGAGGGGGAAGTCGGCCAGCCAAAGGGAAAGGAGCATACCCACAGCAAGGAGTAGAAGAAAGAAAGAAGAAAAGGAAAGAAAGGAAGAAGAGAGAAGGAGAAAAGAGAGAAAGCTAAAGGAGAAAGGGAAAAGGTAAGTTTGGACACTCCAGTATTCATTAACCTTGAGTTTATTCATGGGTTTCTTGTAACTCTAATGGTGGGGAAAAATTATGCAACTTAGGGTTGGAAGAAGAGTAAGGAAATCCAGCTAAAGCTAGAGAGAGAAAAAGCTAATTAGTGTAATAGTGTAAGATTAACACCTATTCCTTGGATTTCTTGATTAAATGACATTGTGTATGTATTTATATGCATTAATGAAAGCATGATGGTAAAGTAAATGAATGCATTGATGAAACTGTTATGGTGTTATTGGTTGTCTTCAATAAATATAAGTGGTGAGGTGTTGTTTAAGACTCTTTTTGTGGATGAATTTGGGGGCTATAACTCATGATTTTTAGGGGTTAAATGTTACTTTTAACTTGGAATTATATGCCTATAATGTATATTTTGGTTGTTTTCTTGTTTGGTGGATGTTTGGGAAAGGAAAGGATGAATTTTTGCATTTATGCCCCTATAGAACGGCCGTGCTTTGTGACATAGCTAAGCCTTGCTCTAGTCCAGAATGGGAAAACATAGGACAAAGTACGGGGACATAACACGGCCAAGCTGTGTTGCGTGCTATTTTACCTATTTTTACTTGTTTTTGTTCCCTTTTCGAGTTATAACCATGAGTTAATAAATATGGGACCTCAATTAGAGTTTTATAAGCTACAAATTAGGGGAATATATAACATGGTTTACTTGATTATTTGGCACTATTCTTGAATGAATGATAAATGCATGGAAGTATAGGAGTAAATGATGTGTGTGTATACCATATGTAACTATTATAAATTATAAATACATACAAGTGAGGGGTAAATGATATATGCATGCTATATGAAGGTGTAAATTCACAATTGCCTCACCTTATTATTATGTGATGAATTATATGATGCATACATAAGAGTAATGCTTGAACCATGCACACGATGAGGTTGATGTATATAACTTGTCGAGGAAAATGGATGAAAAATATGTTTAAAGGACATGTAAAGGTTAAGAGGACCCTGTTCGAAGTAGGGTGACCTGGCAACAGGTGTTGCCTTACTGTGTTGAGGAGACTGATGGTCAGTATGATCCTTTCTAAAGCACAGTAGCCTGGCAATAGGTGTTGCCTTACTGTGTTGGAGACTGACAATTCCAGGATTACCCTTACCCAACCAAGGTAACTTGGCAATATGCGACACCTTTTGGAGGTAAGGCAACTGAGGGGTCATGGCTTTGTTACAGTACCGAGATAGAGGATGCCTTATAGCATAGAATGGTCAATGTGAGAAGGATTGCTCCGACCAAGGAACTCAGTGGTAAATGAGTAGTTTAAGGTGGAAATGGATAACACCACCCTAAGGTTAGATAAATTGAGAATCTCATATAATGAGCCACTATGGAAAAACGTGCATGTATCATGTTAATACATAATTTGTCATGTATGCATGATATTAATGCATAACTTGTATAATGATTATGTGTGCATATTATACATTCTTGTATCATTCTGTGTAAAGAGAAAATGTTTTCTATAGCTTATACGGCTGAACATAACGCGTGAGTTTTCCTGGTATGTGCTTATTTGCTGGATGTTAATCTTATTGGGATTTCATATCTTATTATCTTTTTGTGGTGTTATGTTCAGATTTAGATAAGTGATATGCCATTTGTTATCATGACTCTTCTCTTAGAGTTACAGATAGTAGAGGTCCCTTACCTAGGATAATTCATTGTCATCGTGAATATACTCGTAGTTAATATGGTGGAAGTACATGCACTTGGGACACCCCCTCCACTAACAGTACCCCAAGGGTGATGGCCATAGGAGCAATAGTATAGTAAACTAATATATGTTTTATTAATGGACTAACCATTGTTTTGGTGAAACCACAAGGTACTTCACCTTGAGTATAATGCTTAGTACTTAGGGTTACACGTGTACATATAAGCTAATATTTGATGTAATGTAGATATGTATATATATATATATATATATATATATATATAAGATGCATATGTTTTAGCTAGCTATTTATCTGTTGTGTTATCTGTATAAAAAAAACTGATCATTACAAGTTTGTATCAGAGCAGGTCGATCCTAAGTGGCCATGGGGGTGGATAGTTACCTAGATCAATATAAGAACATCTCGAGTAAGATGTGGATAGAAGGAGTAAAGTAGCATGTTATAATAGTTAGGGATAATTGCTAGCATTTTTCCTAATTTCAATGCCTGAATGATGTTATGATTACTATATTATTAAATTCTTTAATTACTATTAAACCTGATCACCACAATAGTGACTCTTTCTTTTGGTTGATATAGTAGGAAATGGCATTATAAAAAGAGAAATTTGACGTCAAGTGCAGAAGTTACTCTTCAAGATCAAGCCACTACCATTCGAGATCATGTTTTTGCTACAAACTAGATTTTTCACCATATTTAGAATAACAATAATGGCAATGGGGAGGTGGGAGAAAACCCAAGGAACCTGGGAAATGGATGGGTAGATTTCATGAGAACGCGACCTCCCTTTTTTGTCGAGGGATACGATCATATAGTTGCAAAAAAATGGTTGATTGAAATAGAGAAGATTTTTGGGGTTCTGGACTGTTTGAATGAGCAAAAAGTGAATTTTGCTATATATATGCTGAAAGACGAAGAAGAATTCTAGTGGAGGGGGGCCAATGAATTAATAGTTCACTACGGTTGGCAGGTTACTTGGCCCATTTTTTGAGAGACATTCTTGGATAAGTATTTTCCCATGAGTGAGTGTGAGGGTTGAGAAGGAAATTGATCTCCTTTAACTCAGACAAAAGGGACAGTCTATCGACTAGTATATTACAAAGTTTGATGAGTTATCAAAATTCTCCTCTTATCTGAAGTACAATCCAGATGAATCCTAGAAAGCAATTAAGTTTGAAGCAGGTCTGAATCTGAAAATTTATAATGCAGCGGTGGCCTTAGAGATTCACAAATTTGTTTCTCTGATCAATAAGTGTCGTCTGTTGGAGAAGAGCCTGAGAGTAGTGAAGGAAGAGAAGGAAAGACAGGCTCCTTGGAAAAGGAAGAGAGAATTTCCAATTCGAGATTGTAATGTCAGAGGAAGAAATGTGATGACAGGCAAGAAACCTTTAGGAATGGAAGTTAGATCTTTTATGCAGAATACCACTAGAAACAAGTGCAAGATATGTGGGAGACTTCATGTAAATAGACCTTGCTTCCACAATCTAGTTACATGCTTCAGATGCGGACAAAAAGGACATGTAGGTTGCCATTGTCCCTTAGAGGATGAGAAGAAAGTGAATTAGGCCTAGCCAGCTAGAGGAAGGGATTTTACCTTGAGTGGGGTAAAAGCAAAACAAGTTCCTGATCTGATCTAAGGTACGTGTTACCTGTAACATCCCTAATTTCGTTTCATGTATTTAAAGTAACATCCCTAATTTCGTTTCTTTTATTGATAAAGATACATAAATGTTTAATTAAGGAAATAAAATTTATTAGACAATTTTTATATATCTTAGGAAATATAATCCTTAGAAATTCTTCACCTTACGTCTATGCATAGAAATGTTCTAACATTAATGGAATAGGTAAAGACAGAAAACCTAAGAGGAAAAATTAGAAATAAATATACTAAAGAAAGGTGAAATTCTTGGGTAAGGAAGATAAATTTTTGTGAAGTAAGTAAAGGAATTAAAATTTCAAGAAGATTGGATTAGGGTAATTTTTCCTAATTTAAAGGTTAAAGTTACTAATATCTCCACCCATAAATTGGGCTTTCACCTATGCACACTTCATATAGAGTTTTTCTACTTCACATGAACTTTTAGCAAGCCAATAGGATAGACCAAGGAAGAAATAAAACATAGACTTGGACTAGGATATAGAAATTGGACTAGTAGCCCAAAAACCATGAAAATGTGACTAAGCCCATTATGAAAGGTAGAATTTTAACAAAAGTAAAGAAAATGGGCAAGAATGAACCCAAACCCAAGAGGAAAAATAAAAATAAAAATAAAATAATGTGATGAAATAATGGTGTAATCATGATTAGGTGACATGGCATTAAGACAAAAATTTAGAAAGTGGAAGGAGAGGAAAAATAGAAGCAAGGTAGAGTGAGGAAAGGAGAGGAAGAAAGGAAGAAAGAGGAAGGAGAAGTCTAGAGTACTAAGTGCTCATGGTAAGTTTAACAATATTTCTTTTTGAAGAAAAGATTTGAAACTTGTAATATTTATATGAGATTTTGATCTTAGAACTTTGATGATTGGTCATGGATGTTGCTAAATCATGTTACATATTATGTATGTTTGAATACTTAGGCTGGTGTAGATAGTTCTGCATAGGTATGGCTATGGGTGGCAAAATTTTAAGCTTCTATTTTTAATATTATGGGCAGAATCGGTAAGGAATTGAAATAAATGGTTCACATGGGAATTATAGATATATGTGTCACAGATATTTAGCCACTGAAATCACTCAATTTGGAGTCCATATGAGGTAGATATGGTCTGATTAGTAAGAATTGGTCAGAAAATGGTTAATCAGGGAAGAATATGTTAGGATAGCTTCTGTGTTTTAATTTCTGGGAACATTTTGTAGGGAATTAAAATAAATGGTTAACATAATATTGATATATATATGTCTCACGGATATTTAGCCACTGAAATCACTAAATTCGGAGTCAATATGAGGTAGATATGGTCCGATTAGTAAGAAGTGGTCAGAAAATGGTTAATCAGGGAAGAATATGTTAGGATAGCTTCTGTATTTTAATTTCTGGGAACATTTTGTAGGGAATTAAAATAAATGGTTAACATAATATTGATAGATATATGTGTCACGAATATTTAGCCACTGAAATCACTAAATTTAGAGTCGATATAAGGTAGATATGGTCTGATTAGTAAAAAGTGGTCAGAAAATGGTTAATCAGGGGGGAATATCACGGATTTGTAGCCACTGGAATAACTTAATTTGGAATTCTTATGAGGTAGATATGGATAGATTAGTTGGTAGAGGTCAGAACCTACCCGAAAAGAAATAACTTGTTTGTTGAGGGAGTAATATCACCTTGATTTCTTAATATTTCGCTAAACTCTTCAACATAATAGTTTTAGATAATTGTTTTATCTTTAAATTGACACCAAGATTACCTACATCGGAGTTAAATTGGGGGAGTTATGCTCTAATTAGTAAGAGAAGTTCAAATAGGATGAAAACCTGCATCAAGAAAATAAGGAAATAAAATTAATATTTAAAAAGGAAGAAGAATCTTATAAATGAAAATAATAAATGACTAGTATATCCATATCCATTGCCATTGTATGAACTTCTTACCATCTTAAGTGTGAAATTTTGACATGGAAATATTTTATAAAGTGATATTTAAAATAGTTATGTTCATGGCATAATTACCAATGATTTTTGGTAATAATTATATTTTGATTAACATACTTGTTATAAAAAGCATATTTTTGGCTATTATTATGAAAGAAAAGAAATGAGCACGATCACATGGCAACCCGTGTGGTGCACTAGTAGGGGACGCCCTACCAACGGTTATGATTATGCTAATGAGAAAAGAAAGAAAAAGTGTGCCATGTCAGACGGAGCGAGAGAAGCCTGTACCGGAGAGTAGAAAATACTCACCTTGATCGAGGTAACTTGATTTGAGAATAAATTGATTGTCATCATATGATATTCTAAAAATAGTTAATCCTGTCATACATGTCATTTCTGTATGATTCTCATGTGCATAGATATAGTGCATTCATGTGACCAAAGATATTTGTTGTAGTTTATACAGATGAACATGACATGATGAGCTATATTGATGATGATTTATTGTTGAACTTATTAGGATTTAATTCTTACTATATTTCCATGTCATGTTCATAAAATTAGTTATGCAGATTTTTCTATGGCTCTGGCTTTTAGTGCACGTTGGATCGAGTTACTTTATGTTGGGCAGATCCCGGAATCAAATAAAATGTTTGTGGTCGAGTTGGCTCAGATCCTAGTGAAGGTGCAACCACCCGCACCTGTATCTCTGGAATTGGTCAACCAGAATAAATAAGATGTAGATATTTGTGTGTTTGATATGTTGTACGTACGTTTTGATTATTGACGTGTATATGAACTCTATATTGTATAATAATAATAATAAAAAGTTGTTACACACGGCTAAAGTGAGAAAAGAGGAAAAAGAAAAAGAAAGAGAAGAGGAAGAGAGAGAGCTAAAATCCAAGAAAAAGAGGTAAGCTTTGGGACTCTTGATCTCCTCTAACCTATTTACATTCATAAGTTTCCATGGAAAGTTAATGGATGGGGGAAAATATGCAGATTAGTGGAGATTTTAGAGTGAGAAACTAAGCTGAACTTAGTGAGAAAATCTTGTTAAGCGAAAGAAAATGTAATATTAATATCCTCTTTTATGAGTTTTAGTTGAATGACTTGATGGCTGACTTGTATGTGTGTATTAAAGTATGTTGGGACAGTTCAGTATTATAGTAAACATTCTGGTTATAAATATCGTAGAGATTCTTGCTCTTGGCATGCCTTTTCCACCAGCCCAAGGGAGAGGACCAGGGGAGACAAAGTAGGATAATGTTATGTATATAGTTCTCTTATTTAAATGGGCTAACCACATTGTTTTGATGTAACCCCACTGTACTTTGCCTTTTTGAGATGTATGCGTAGTACCTCAGGTTACATATGTATGTACGCTACTAATCTCTGATGTACGTAACTTTCATATGTATATAAATACAAGATGCATATCTTTTGGTAAAATAATGATCTAATGCGTAATAACCTAAACAAACAATCGTTACAAGTTGGTATCAGAGCAGGTCGATCCTAAGTAGCCATGGGGGTGAATGGTTACCTAGATCTATCTAAGAGCATCTTGAATAAGATGTGGATAAATGGAGTAAAGTAGCGAATTAAAATTGTTAAGGAAAAACTGCTAGCGTTTTTTCTTACTACTGTATTATAAAAATTTATTTAATTACTGTTGAGTTTGATCACCTTAATAGTGACTGATTCTTTGATTTATACAATAGGAAATGGCATCATTAAGGAGAAACTCAGTGCCAAATGTGGAAGCTACTTTGCAAGATCTAGCCACAGCTATTTAAGATCAAGTTTATGCCATGAATCAAATCCTGTGACATATTCAGAATAATAGTAATACTAATGGTGAGATGGTTGAGAACCCGAGGAATGCAGGCAATGGATGGGTAGATTTTATGAGAACTCGACCTTTGTCTTTTGTCGGAGGATATAATCCTATGGTGGCAGATAGATGGCTGACCGAGATAGAGATAGTTTTCAGGGTTTTAGAGTGTTCAGATGAGCAGAAAGTAAATTTTGCTTTATACATGCTAAAAGAAGAAGCAGAGTTCTGGTGGAGAGGAGCTAGGGAATTGTTAGCCCACTAGGTTACCTGGTCTGTCTTTCGAGAGACCTTCTTGTATAAGTATTTTCCTAGAAATGTTAGGGCTGAGAAGGAAATAGAATTACTCCAACTCAGACAAGGGGACTGATCGATCGACCAGTACATTGCAAGATTCGAGGAGTTAGACAAGTTCTCGTCTTATCTAAAATACAATCCAGATGAATCTTGGAAGGTTGTCAAGTTTGAAGCTGGTCTGAATCCAAAAATTTGTAATGTAGTAGTAACCTTGGAAATTTGTGAGTTTGTTCCCTTGATTAACAAGTGTCGGCTGTTGGAAATGAGTTTGAAGGCAGTAGAGAAAGAGAAGGACAAACATGCACCATAGAAGAGAAAGAGAGGATTCTTAGCTCCAGATTGTTTTGTTAGGGGAAGAAACACAACTGTAGGCAAGAAAACCTTGACCATGGGGGCTAAATCTTCAGTACAAAACACTGCTAGAAACGAATGCAAGACGTGTGGTCGACATAATGGGAATAGACCCTATCTCCATAACTCGGTTACTTATTTCTGATGTGGGCAGAAAGGGCATATAGCTCGTCGTGTCCCTTGGAGGATGGGAAGAAGATCGAGCAGACTCAGCTAGTTAAGGGAAGAGTTTTTACTTTAAGCGAGACCAAAGCGAGAGAATCGCCTGATTTAATTAAAGGTAAGTGCTATCTCCACGGCTATCCTCTGGTTGTGCTTTTCAATTTTGGTGCTAGTCATTCTTTTATATCATCTGATTGTGTAAGGAGACTGCTTTACTCTGTGTCTGAATTGACATTCGAGTTGATAGTGTTAACCTTTACAAGAGGAAAAGTGAGAAACTCTTCAATTTGTAAAGACTATCCAGCTGAAGTATATGGCAGATCATTTTTCATGGATCTTATTTGCTTACCCCTAGAAGATATAGATGTGATTTTAGGGATGGATTGGCTCAGCAGTAACCAGATTCTCTTGGACTGTTATGCGAAGACTCTGGTTTTTCATTCATAACCTAATGAGGAACTTAAAAGCAAAGATGAGTAGATCAATGAACTCCAGAGGGAATTAGTTGATGACGATTCAGGCTATACTCTTTTATGTACCCTTAACAGGGAGGCTGAGCAAGAGTTGGTCTAGGTCTCAGTAGTTCGTGATTTCTCGAAAGTCTTTCCTTCGAAAATTACAAAACAACTGCCTAAGCAGGAAATGGAATTTTCTATTGAATTAGTACCAGGGGCAACTCCTATCTCTATTACACCGTATTGGATGGCTCCTGTGGAATTAAAAGAGCTTAAGAAATAAATTGAAGTTCTTTTAGAAAAGAATTTTATCTAACCTAGCGTTTTTCCTTGGGGAGCTCCAATGCTATTTGTAAAGAAGAAGGATGGAAGTTTGCAGTTATGTATTGACTATAGGCAGCTAAACAAGCTGACTATCAAAATTAAGTATTTGTTGCTGAGAATAGATGATTTACTGGGTCAACTTAAAGGAGCAACTGTTTTCTCTAAAATAGATTTGAGATCGGGTTATCATCATATTCGAGTAAAGGAAGAAGATATCCCTAAAATAGCTTTTAGATCTTGATATGGGCATTACGAGTTCCTAGTCATTCCATTTGGAGTTACCAATGCACTTGCGGTCTTGATAGACTACATGAATCAAATCTTTCGATCCTATTTGGATTAGTTCATAGTAGTCTTCATCAATGATATTCTAATATACTCAAGGAATATGGAAGAGCACAAA
Organism: Gleditsia sinensis; assembly: GCA_037074535.1. Taxonomy (NCBI): domain Eukaryota; kingdom Viridiplantae; phylum Streptophyta; class Magnoliopsida; order Fabales; family Fabaceae; genus Gleditsia; species Gleditsia sinensis. Next base: position 42,420,288 of record CM073463.1, read on the forward strand.
CGTCATCTTCAATTAGTGCTTCAAGTTTTGAAGGAAAAGAAACTCTTTGCTAAATTGGAAAAATGCGAGTTCTATATGCAAGAAGTAAAATTTCTGGGGCATGTGTTATTAAAGGATGGTGTGTTAGTAGATCCTAGCAAAACAGAAGCTATTCTCAAGTGGGAAAGACTAAAGACAGTAACAAAAATTAGAAGCTTTCTGGGTTTATACAAATTTTTTCACAAATAGTATTACCCTTGACTAGATTGACTCAGAAAGGAAGTTTGATCAAGTGGACTACAGAATGTGAGAATAGTTTTCTAGAGCTTAAGACTCGACTTACTACACCTCCTGTCTTGATTCTCTCGGATCCCTTCGATCGCTTTGAAGTTTATACGAACGCTTCGAAGAATGTAAATAGGACGGCATTGCCATTGACTTTGTGGCTGGTTTCTCCAAGACTCAGGTTGGTTGTGATGCCATATGGGTAATAGTGGATAGATTGACAAAATCTGCACACTTTTTACCTATAAGAATGAATTACATACTGGATAAGCTGCCACATCTTTATGTAAAGAAGGTTGCTCAATTGCATGGAATTCCAAGCAGTATCGTTTCTGATTGAGATCCTAGATTTACTTCCAGATTTTAGAAAGCTTTACATGAGGCCTTTGGTATTAAATTACGATTTAGTACTGTATATCATTTACAAACAGACGGTCAGACCGAAAAGACAATATAGACGATGGAAGACATGTTGCGAGCATACACCTTAGATCAAAGGAAAAATTGGGATAAGTATCTCCCTTTAGTGGAGTTTGCTTACAATAATAGTTACCATGCGAGTATTGGGATGGCATCATATGAAGCTTTGTATGGTAGAAGGTGCAAATCGCCTCTATGGCAGTATGAAGTAGGTGAAAGGAAGTTGTTTGGTCTTGAGTTCTTCCAAAATACTACAGAGAAAATACGAATGATAAGAGACAAAATGTGGACTGTCCAGAGTCGTCAGAAAAGTTACTATGACCAAAGGAAGAAGCCTTTGTATTTTTAGGAAGGGGAACACACATTTTTGAAGATTTCTCCGACCACTGGAATTGATCGAGCTATAAAAGTTAAGAAATTGAGCCCACGTTATATAGGACCTTATTAGATACTCAAGAAAGTTGGGCCCTCGACATATCAAATAGTTTTACCCCCAAGACTATCCAATCTGCATAATGTGTTTCATGTCTCTCAACATCAGAGATATCTGCTGGATCCGTTACATGTGATTTAGGAAGAAGAAGTAGCAGTGAAGGAGAACTTGACTTATCAACTGGAGCCTGTTATAATTCTGGATCAAAGTATGAAATAGCTACATAAATAAATCCGTTCTATTTGTGAAGGTGTTATGGAAAGGGCTATCAGAAGAAGAAGTTACATGGGAAAGAGAGGAAGATATGAGGCACTCTTATCCGCAATTGTTTGAGGACAGGTAAAATTCTTGAATTTTGAGGACAAAAATCCTTTTAAAGGGGGGAAAAGTGTAATGCCCAGAAATTTGTTAATTATATTCACAAAATGGAATATTAAGAAAGGACTAAAAAGGATTAAATGGGGTATTTATAGGGAAATAATTGTGAATATTTAATAAGAGATTTCTCATTTTTGGAAGAGATTTTTAAGAAAGAGGTAGTAATTTCTTTATCTGCAGGTCCATAATTGGGCAGTAAAAATAAAGATAAGGAGCTATGAAGAAAGTTGCACAAAAATCCATTGGAATATGTCTCAAGAAGGAATTAAACATTAGGTAAGTTTTTCCTTCAACCAAACAATGCCTTAGCTAACTACATAGTTCTATTGTAATGGAGTGGCAATCTTGAAATTCTTAGGGAATTGGAAGGTCTTGGTTAAGGGACAAAGTGACTTCTTGGAGAAGCTAACATTAAATTATTAAATTAAGGTTTCTTGTTGACTTTCTAAAGCAAGTCGCCAGCCAGCCAAGAGGAAGTAAAAGAACCCACGACCAAAAGGGAGAAAAGAGGAGAAAGAAAAAGGATGAGAAGAAGAAGAAAGATAAAGAAGAAAGAAGGTAGAGAGAGAGAGAGAGAGAGCTGAAATCCATGGAAAAGAGGTAAGCTTTGGGACTCTTGATCTCTTCTAACCCATGTACATTCATAAGTTTCCATGGAAAGCTAATGGATGGGGGAAAATCTACAAATTGGTGGAGATTTCTAGAGTGAGAAACTAAGCTGAACTTAGTGAGAGAATCTTATTAGGGGAAAAAAAAAGGTAAGATCAACATCCTCTTTTATGAATTTTGGTTGGATGACTTGATGGCTGACTTGTATGTGTGTACTAAAGTATGTTGGAAAGGTAGATAGAACTTTTGATGAGGCATTTATGGCATTGATGGTTGTTGTTCACTTATATGCATGAGGTAGTGATTTAGGGAAATTTTTATGTAGTTAGTTTTGAGGTTAAATCCATGATTTGAGTGGTCATATGCTATGGAAAAATTAGGTTTTTCATGCTTAACATGTTGATATAATTGTTGGTTGGTTTTCTTGGATGGTTTGGTAGGAAAAGAGAGAATTTTGTGAGTTTCGTGCCCAGAGCACAGCCGTGCTCTGGGCTAGAGGTGAAAAAATGAAGAACACGGCTCCAAGCACGGCCAGGTCATGCTTGATGTGGGTTTGTGTGTAACATGACCACGTTGTGAGGGAAGCATGGGCATGAAGCTCGAATGTGCTTAGTGACACAGCCAGGCCCTGTTTCATGCTGTCTCACCCTTTTTCATCATTTTTTGTTTCCTTTTTAAATCATAATTAATCATTAATGTTTATAGAATGTTAAGAAGAGTTTTATGGCATGTATGAGAATGAATGTGCTTTATAATCATGATGGTTATTAATATGTATGCTCGTTGTTGAGTTAAGTGGCTAGAAAAACATGTAAAAGACATAAGCTTAGTCTGAAGGACCCTCTCTGAAGTAGGGTGGCCTTACAACAGGTGTCTCCCTTGTTGTATTGAGGCAACTAATAGGTCAGGATGATCCTCTCTAAAGTAGGGTGGCCTTGCAACAGGTGTCTCCTTTGCTGTATTGAGGAGACTGACAAGTCTAGAATGACCTTTACCCACTAAGGTGACCCGACAGCATGTGGTACCTTATGAAGGTAAGGCGACTGAAGGGTCGTGGCTTGGATACGGTACCGGGATAGGGGATGCCCTATAGCCTAGAGTGGTCAATGTGGGAAGGACCGCTCCGACCAAAGGCACTCAATAGTAGGTGAGTAGCTGTAAGGGTAAGGCTTACGCCATATTGAGGTTTGAAATTGAGAGAGATTTCCATATGATAAGCCACTATGAGCGATGTATGAGCCATGAACGGTTGTACAAGTATCCTATTAATACACATTTCGTTTATCGTGCGTGATATTTATGCATAACCTATAAAAGGCCTGTATGTATTTTACTAGACCTTTATTGTAAGAAAGAGAAAATATTTTCTGTAGCTTATATAGTTAGACATAACTTGTAAGTATTTCATTATGCTTGTATTTATTGGATGTTAACCTTGTTGGGATTTTATATCACATTATGTTATTGATGTTATGTTCAGATCAGTAGAGATGTTGTTCGTGGTTCTGACCATCCTTTTAGAGCTCTAAACAGTGGATGTCCCCTACTTGGGATAGTTCCCTACTATAGTGAACCTTCTAGTTATAAACATGGTAGAGATTCCTGCTCCTGGCCTGCCTCCTCCACCAACAGGACCCAAGGGGTGATAGCCAGAGGAGGAAAAGTAGAGTCATGTTATGTATATAGTTATGTTATGTAAATGGGCTAACCCCATTGTTTTGATGTAACCCCACAGTACTTTTCCTTTTTGAGATGTATACATAGTACCTCAGGTTACATATGTATGTACACTATTAATCTCTAATGTATGTAACTTTTGTATGTATATAAATACAAGAAGCATATCTTTTGGTAAAATAATTATCTAATGCATAATCACCGAAACAAAGTAGTCATTACACCTTCTTGCCCATTTCCATTGCATTGGCTGAAACTCTACCTCTCTTAGAGGGCTTGTTCACATTTTCATGATTTTTGGGCTATCGGTCCAACTTCCATATTCTAGTCCAAGTTTATGTTATATTTTTTGCTTGGGCTATCAAATTGGCTTGATAGAAACTCATGTAAAGTGAAAATGAAACGTCCGTACATGAAGGCCCAATGTATGGGTGAAGATGTTAAACTTAGGAACTCTAACTCTTGAATTAAGAAAATTTACCCTAATTCGATCTTCTTAAAATTTCAATACCTTTACTTAATTCCAAAAATTTATCTTCCTTACCCAAGAATTTCTCCTCTCTTTAGGATGTTATTTCTAATTTTTTCTATTAGGTTTTCTCTCTTTACCTATTCCCTTAATGTTAGAAACATTTTCTATGCATACACACAAGGTGAAAATTTTCTAAGGCTTATATTTTCTTAGATATCTAAAAGTTGTTTAATAAGTTTTATTTCCTTAATTAAATATTTATGTACCTTTATTAATAAAAGAAACAAAATTAGGAATTTTACACTATGAAGCCTTGTTCTCTAAATGAATCATGTTGTATGATTAGCTTTCCTAAACTGAATTGGAATAATAATATTATGAGTCTTTGTTCAACTGACCTACCTAAGTTATGCTCTGTGGAAAGTTCTCTTGCTTATGGTAAACAAGGGGTAAAAAAGCAAGCAGTTGAGGAGGAAATCAAAGCTTCAAAGGTAGAACCCAAAACAACTCCTCTAAACCTGAACAGAGCTAATAAGAAAGGGAATGTGTAACAACTTTTTTATTTATTATTATACAATATAGAGTTCACATACACGTCATTAATCAAAACGTACGTACAACATATCAAACACATAAATATCTACAGCTTATTTATTCTGGTTGACCAATTCTGGAGATAGAGGTGCAGGTGGTTGCACCTTCACCGGGATCTAAGCCAACTCGACCACAAACATTTTATTTGTTTCTGGGATCTGCCCATCACAAAGTAACTCGATCCAACGTGCACTAAAAGTCAGAGCCATAGAAATATCTGCATAACAAATTTTCTGAACATGACATGGAAATATAGTGAGAATTAAATCCCAATAAGTTCAACAATAAATCGTCATCATCAATATAGCTCAACATGTCATGTTCATCTGTATAAACTACAGCAAATATCTTTGGTCACATAAATGCACTTTATCTATGCACATGAAAATCGTACATTAATGACATGTATGATAGGATTAACTATTTTCAAAATATCATATGATGACTATCCATTTATTCTCATATCAAGCTACCCCGGTTAGGGTGAGTATTTTCTACTCTCCGATACGGGCTTTTCTCACTCCGTCTGACATAGCACACTTTCTCTTTCTTTTGTCATTAACATAATCATAACCGTTGGTAGGGCGTCCCCTACTAGTGCACCACACGGATTGACATGTGACCGTGCTCATTTCTTTTCTTTTCACAATAATAGCCAAAAATATGATTTCAATAACCAGTATGTTCATCAAAATATAATTATTACCAAAAATCATTGGTATTCATGTCATGAACATAACCATTTCAAATATCACTTTATCAAATATTTCCATGTCAAAATTTCACACTTAAGATGGTATGAAATTCATGCAATGGCAATGGGTATGGCATATACTAGTCATTTATTATTTTCATTTATAAGATTCCTCTTCTTTTTTAAATATTATTTTTATGTCATAATTTTCTTGATGCAGGTTTTCATCCTATCTGACCTTCTCTTACTAACTAGAGCATAACTCCCCCATTTTAACTCGGATTTAGGTGATTGTAGTGTCAATTTAAAATAAAACAATTATCTAAAACTATTATGTTGAACAGTTTAGCGAAAGATTAAGCAATCATGGTGATATTACTCCCTCAATATACAGGTGATTTCTTCCCGGGTAGATTCTGACATCTACTTACTAATATATCCATATCTCCCTCATAAGAATTCCAAATTGAGTGATTACAGTGCCTAAAAATCTGTGACACATATAAGTATAATTTTTATGTTAACCATTTATTTTAATTGCCTATAGAATGTTCCCAAAAATTAAAACACAAAAGCTATCCTAACATATTCTTCCCTTATTAACCATTTTCTGACAATTGCTTACTAATCAGACCATATCTACTTCATATGGACTCCAAATGGAGTGATTCTAGTGGCTAAAAATCCGTGCGACATAGATCTACATTTGTCTTGTTAACCATTTGTTTAAATTCTTTACTAATTCGTCCCACAATTTTAAAAATAGAAGCTTAAAATTTTGCCACCCATAGCCATACCTATGCAGAACTATCTACACCAGCCCAAGTATTCAAACATACATAATATGTAACATGATAAAGCAACATCCATGACCAATCATCAAAGTTCTAAGGTCAAAATCCCACAAAGATGTTGCAAATTTCAAAACTTTTCTTCAAAAAGAAATATTGTTAAACTTACCTTGAGCACTTAGTCCTCTAGACTTCTCCTTCCTCTTTCTTCCTTTCTTCCTCTCCTTTCCTCACTCTACCTTGCTTCTATTTTGTTTCCTCTCCTTCACTTGGACAAAATTATAATGTTATAAGGGTGGGTTTTGGCTTAAATATACTATCAAATAGTTCACCTTTCAAGATCATGGGTCTACTTTATCACAATTAGGATGCACTTGGTTGATTTTTTGAAAAACAAACAACTCATGTTCTTGTCTTCCTCTTCCTTAGTCAAGATATGCATAGCAAAATGAGATTTTTATTTTGAAAATTATGATAATATGTTCTTAAGATAAGGGACAAGGCCCCTTTGATTTAGGGATTCATTTCCTTTTTCTTTTGTCTTAATCAAGTATGATAAGTTTACCTTTTTAGGTGGCAAATTTCCAACCCTTGAATCTTCCTTGCTTAGCTAAAATTATTTGTGTAGGATAAGGATGTTTTGTCATAATGCTATGTATTATTAACCACTTGCTAAAATTATTAGTGTAAGATATAGATGTTTTGTCCTGATGCCATGTATTATCATACCACTTGCTAAAATTATGAATCTAGGATATCACACCACTTGCTAATTTTTGGTCTTAATTCCATGTCACCTAATCTTAATTACACCATTATTTCATCACTTTATTTTATTTTTATTTTTATTTTTCCTCTTGGGTTTGGGCTCATTCTTGCCCATTTTCTTTATTTTGGTTAAATTTCGACCTTTCATAATGGGTTTGGTCACATTTTTATGATTTTTGGGCTACCGGTCCAATTTCTATATCCTAGTCTAAGTCTATGTTTTATTTCTTCCTTGGGCTATCCTATTGGCTTGCTAAAAATTCATGTGAAGTAGAAAAACTCTATATGAAGTGTCCATAGGTGAAAGCCCAATTTATAGGTGGAGATACTAAACTTAGTAACTTTAGCTCTTAAATTAGGAAAGAAAGAGAAAGTGTGCCTTGTCAGACGGAGCGAGAAAAGCCCGTACCGGAGAGTAGAAAATACTCACCTTGACCGGGGCAGCTTGATATGAGAATAAATTGATAGTCATCATATGATATTCTGAAAATAGTTAATCCTACCATACATGTCATTACTGTACGATTCTCATGTGTATAGATATAGTGCATTCATGTGACCAAAGATATTTTTTGTAGTTTATACAGATGAACATGACATGATGAGCTATATCGATGATGATTTATTGTTGAGTTGGCTCAGATCCTGGTGAAGTTGCAACCAACCGCACCCGTATCTCCAGAATTGGTCAACTAGAATAAATAAGATGTAGTTATTTATGTATTTGATATATTGTACGTATGGTTTAATTAATGACATATATGTGAACTCAAAATTGTATAATAATAATAAAAAAGTTGTTACACTCACAACTATGACTATGATAATGAGAAAAGCAAGAGAAAGTGTGCCATGATGAACAAAGTGAGAAAAACCCATGCCAGAGAGTAGAAAGTACTCAATCTGACTGGGGGTAGCTTGATATTATAATAAGTTGATAGGTATCATATGATATTTTGAAAATAGTTATTCATGCCATACATGTCATTACTGTACGATTTTCATGTGAATAGATATTCATGTGACCTAAGGTATTTGTTGTAGCTTATACAGATAAACATGACATGATGAGATTTATTGATGATAATTATGATTTATTGTTTAACCTACTGGGATTTAATTCTCACTATATTTCCTTATCATGTTCAAAAGACTAAATTTATAGATATTCTCTATAACTGGGTTTTAGTGTACGTTGAGTCGAGTTGACTAAGATCCTAGTGAAGGTGCAACCACCCGCACCCATATTCCTAGAACTGGTCAATATGGACGAATAAGTTGTAGACACATATGTGTTTGATTTTTATACAGACGTTTTTAATTAATGATGTGTATGTGAACTTAGAATTGTATTAGTGTTAATGGTATACCATAAACCTTAATTATGCTTGGTTAATTTAATTGAATGTTATTATTAGTTAAATAGTTAAAAGTAAAGAGGTAATGACTTCATGGGATTTTACAAATATATATATATATATATATATATATATATATATATATATGTAAAAAAAAAGGAGTGGTTACGCCCTCTATTCCTTGTCTCCCATCTCCATCTCCATAACCTACACCTGTGCCTTAACCAGAACCATCGTAAGCCAACCTCCCTTCTCCATTTCCATTCCTCTACAACTAAGCCTTAATCGGTCTCCCCACACCTAGACATTGCTTACCTGTGCTCCTCTCTTTTCCATTCGGTTTCCATCTCCCCTTCACCTATCGTCACCCAAGCCTCCTAAATCCTTCTTTATACTTCTCTCTCCCTCTCGGTTTTGGTAACATCCTAAGTCTCTAACAAAGCTAGATAAATCTAAGAATAAGTAAAAAATACAAATGACAAAGAATTAAAATGCTTAGTTATGTAACAATAAAGCATTTATAAAATAGTTTACATATAGTTAATCATAAATCATATAAATAAAATTCTTAGGAGCATAATGGATGGGGAGAAGATACAAATACTTTTTTAAGACATTACTAATCTAAGATTAGTAGTAAATTAAGGCAATATAAAACAACTAAGTAGCTACCAAGTAGCACCACAAAATTTCATCCACATAGGATGCCACATTGCCCATAGAATTGTAGCCACCTTGCACATACCAAAGTATGCCACATAGCATGCTACATTGGCCTCAAAATTGCGGCCACCTTGCACCTACCAAAGCATGCCACATTTGTAACATCCCATAATTTTTATTTTTAAATAATAATGTTTTGTTATAAACAAATATATTTTTATTTGTTTAAAAATGATTATGTTATACTAAAATTAAGTCTATTTTTAATTAAAATAATTATTGTTTTGCTTGAAATAATTATATTGGTCTTTAATGAATTTTGTTGTATTTTTAGAAATATTCTTTCTTTTAATATGTATAAAGATATTTATTTTATGATTTGTTTTATTAAGATTTTTATCAAGAAAAATCATGATTTAAGAGTTTAACTAAAGGTTTATGAGAATGTAAATTTTTAGAAATTTTTGAGATGTTTTATGGTGAAAAACGGTATTTATATGAATATATAAGAAATAAAATGAAAATAAATCTAAATATTTAATTATTAAATTATTATTATTATTATAAAAAATAAAACAAAAGAAAGAGGGGAAGGGGAGTCCGTCGCAAATTTTCAGAAAAAAAAAAATTGAGAAGATAAATAGTGAGTGTCATCATTTTCTTCTTTCTAACTCTTTTCCTTAAATATGTGATATGTAAACATCTATGCGTATGTCCTAGATGGTACTTTTTGTGTGTGGACTACTAGTTCAGCTTTTGAACTTGTTTTGACGAAAAGTGATAAAGATAACCCGATTGGAAAATTAGCTGAAAATAAGAAAATTATATCCGAACACAAAGGGAATGGCTTGTTTGGATGGTAAGAAGGTTTAAATTGATTGTTTGATTTGCTTACGTGAAACAATATGACGAATGGCTAATATAATATTGATAGTGGGTTATGATGTGATCAAGATTATTAACTCCATGATAATGATTTGAAATAAATTGAGTGTTTTGAAAATAGATTTAAATCTCTTTTTGGATGGATGAGTTGGAATCTATGTATATAAATGGATTTGGCAAGTTATGGAGTGGATTGAATTTGAGAGCAAAGAATCTATGAATATAATATTTTCAATGATATAATTTGTTGATATAAAGAATTTGAGGATAATTTGATTTTCAATAATATTATGTATAAGCATTATGATAAAGAAAGATGGATCACTATGACTATGCATAAATTATAGGTAGTTGAATAAGGTGACAATGTGGAATAAATACCCATTACCTCGTATAGATGATCTATTTGATCAGTTACAAGGTGCTCAATGTTTTTCAAAAATTGATTTGAGATATGAGTAACATTAATTGAGGATAAGAGAAGAGGATGTACGAAAATTTTATTTTAGGACTCATTATGGTCATTATGAGTCCTTAGTTATGTTATTTAGTCTGACAAATATCCTAACTGCATTCATAGATTTAATGAATAGTAATTAAGTCCCTGGATCAACTTGGTATTATATTTATTGATGATATACCAGAATATTTCAAAAGTTTAGAGGATCATAAGCAACATTCAAAGATAATTTTACCAACTCTAAGGGAATATGGTTGGTAAAGATGGTATCCAAGTAGACTCTAAGAAAGTAAAAGTGGTAAAATAATAGCTACATTTTACTACATCTAAAGATAAATATCCAAATCCAATTTGCGCTTCCTGTGGTTATCTGCCATCCATTCTATTTGAGCCATAGTTGGATCAGGTACATGAACATATGCTTGTAAAGCATCAATCAACTCCTCAGCATTTGAAGCCGAAATGAGAATTCGTCGTGCTGAGTGTGAGATGAACCTTTGTTCCACAGCATGATCAAGAAAAGACAACATACCATCAAAGAAGTTGTTAACATTTAACAAACCTATCGGTTTGTTATGCATATTTATTTGTTCCCAAGATACTATTTGAAAATTTTCTTCTAAAGTACCAAAACCCCCTGGTAAGGTGTAACATCCTAAGCCTCTAATAAAGTTAGATAAATTTAAGGATGAGTAGAAAACACATATAAAAAGTGATTAAGATGTTTAGTTATATGATTATAAGGCAAGAATAAAATAGGTAACATAGTTAATGTTGAATCATATAAATAAAATATTTTTGGAGCATAAATGAGAAGAATAGGATACAAAGATATTCTTTAGGATGCTAATTTAGGATTAGCAACATAATAAGGAAGGAAGAAGCATTATGTGATGCTATATAAATATATATATACATATTTCCTCTCACCTCCACCATACACATTATTATATATATTTGCACATGCAAAAGGAGGAGCTTTACATAGGTATATATATATATGCATTTATCTCATTTATACCATGCATAGGATAATAGATATAGCCACCCATGCATGCACATAATTTTGAAACAAAACACAATATCCATGGTAGGTTAAAAAGCATGAATGCAACTAGGAATACAAGCTGAAACGTGCACCAAAACCAGCAGAAGATCATGCATCACACACAGCAGAAAAATAACGCCCCCCATCTGCTCTAAGAGACCAGCAGAAACATGGCCCACAAGACAGCATTTCACGCCACCCTTGCTCCCACATGCAACCAGAAAAAAAAAAGCCCCCCACATGACAGTATATGCACGCCCATCCTTGCTGCATAAAACAAGCAGAAACCTACCCTACACAGCAACAAATCATGCCCCCATCTGCAGCAGAATCCTGTCAGCTTTGCTCCATGAGACAAGCAAAAAACGTTCCTGCATGCAAGTGATGTGGCAGCAGGTGTTTTCCAACACATCATGCATACAATTTCACCCACTCCCACTGAGCATATTCTAATATGCATGCACCTACGTGGAGAGCAGCTGAAGCTCACTCACCTGCCCAGCAGAACAGGGAATCCCTGCAACCATGGCAGCCACCTCCTTGCATTCAGAAATGGTGCAGTAGAAAACACATGCCCTTGCCTCACACTAGCAAAGGAAAAGAGGGAGGGAAGAGATCCAAAAATTGAAGAGGAAGAGGAAGGAAGGCGGAGAGGGTATCCAGCAAGAAGAAGAAGGTTGAGAGAGGAGGAAGAGGAGGAAGAGAGTGAAGAAAACAAGGAAGAAAAAGAGAGTTGTCTTCCCTCACCATAAGGCAGTGAGAGTGAGAGTGATTGCTGAGGTTTGAGGACTTCATCAACCCATATTTGGTGCAAGAAACGTGGCTAAGTTGTAAAGGAAACCAAGAGGAGAAGGAAGCTGCAAATTGAGAGCCATAGGAGTAGGTTTACATAAGGTAAGTCTGGCTTCTTATAAAAATCTGGTTTTGAGTTTATTAGGTCAATTTTTGGGCCTGCATGTAGGACTTTCTGTCGAATATGAAAATATGTTCAACATAGACGTTGTAGCCCTATGTCTTAGCTTTCCATAGCATTTTGAATCACATCAATCGGACGTCAAATGAGAGAGTTATAGTCCATGGAGTAATGAGAGGTCAGAATCGGGTCTGGAATCCAGGCTGGTGAAGAACAGCTTCTATTTTCGAATTTTTGGGACTAATACATAAGGAATATGAAGTCATGATTAAAATAAAAGTTGTAGATATATTTCTTACGGTCACATAGTCACTGGAATCACAAAATTTCGAGTCCATATGAGTGAGTTAGGGTCTGATTAGTGAGTAAAGATCATAGAGCATAGAAGAGTTAGGTTGAGAAAATAGAAACCTTTTTGCTCCCAAAAATATTGGCTTAGTAAATTTAGTAAATAACCTTTACATTCTCTAATTTTTGGTGATAATAGTCTCCAAATATTCTTAATCAATTCTGGAAAGTTTCACTATTTTTGAGAACCTAAAACTAGGTCTTTTACAATTAAAATAGTGTTGAGGACAATTTCCTAGACAGCTCAGACTGTTGATGGAAAGACAATATTTTGAAGGGGTTAGATGTTGAAATTTTGTATACAAATTTTATGACATGTTAAAGGGATCCTATGTAATTATCCTACCAAATTGTAGAAAATTCTGGGCAGGTCAAGGTACATAATAAAATGTATAAATTTGATAGTCTGAAAATGAGGCAGAACAGGCCATGACCGGGGACAGCCTTAAAACGTGGGATATTTGAGGGGTCAAAAGAATTATTTTTTATTTGAAATTTTTATGGTGATTATATAAAATTTCTATAATGCTTCATATAAAATATCATGAATTTTGAAGTAGTTTTACTAATCCAAATGGATGTAAAACAGAATAGAAATGAAACTGAAACTAAATTGTACTGTCCTGGGTATGGAGGTAGTTTTTGGGATGAATGGAAGAGTTGAGGGCTGAGAGAATTACGAAATAAAATACACATGTAAAGGTTCCTCCATACAAAATTTTAGAAGTTTTAGAGGACGTTTGTCATATTTAATAGCAACCCCAAATCTCAGCAAAATCATAGTCTTATTTTGAGGAGCAGAAGCTTTTAAACTAGAGATTTATGACTTTAGGTATTAATATGCATGCATTAACTAAGAACTCTTATATGTTTTAGTTTGAGTTGCTGGTAGTAACATTGGCAGCCCTGGAAAGGAAGTGATTATGCTAGAATTGAGGTAGCTAGCTCTTTCTTAAAACACTCTTTATGTTTATGAACTTGAATTTATCAAATTTCACTGATTGCCTGACTTTTACACTATGATGAATGATGGTCTAAAGATATGTTATGTATGCATTCTTGGGAATTAAGGGGGTGCACAAAAGGGTGCCAAGTAAGCCTCATTTCCCTCACAATTGGACAATAATAGGAGATGCATAGCCCTTTGCAGGTATGGCCGTATTGACTGCACTGGGTAAGTAGACCATGATGTTATGGGTCCATGTGACCAAGATGCCGTATGTATGATGTATGGTTAGTGCTTATGTTTCAGTGAAATAATTTGAGATGTTTTAAGGAATGAAATGTGCACTATTTTTCTAAAAAACTTGCTAGCTATTGAGATTGTCATCTCACTTTTTATGTCCACATAATCACATTCCAGGTACTCCAGCAAGAAGTGAGCAACAGGGGTCTCAAGGTTGACTCATATGATCATGATTGTGGTTTCTTTGGATGTGTAATATTTACGCGGGATGGCTTAGTTAAGTGCCATGTCCCTGTTAGAAAGCTTATAATGTGATGTAATATAAGTTATGGACTGTACCCCTTTCCATTATGGCATGAGATTCTTCATGATGTAAGTAATGCATGTCATACCTAACTAGTTGCCTATCAGGAAATGAAAATTGAAAATGATGCATGTCATATTATAAATGAGATTGAATGGCAAGCGTAAAGCTCATGGCGAGTTGCTTGATAATTTTAGATGTATTTATATGAATTAATGAATATCGGCTGGTTGTATGGCTTGTGACGGTACCGAATAGGGGACGCCCTATTAGCCTGAGTGAGCCGAGGGAGGGCCGCTCCAACCAGGTGACAGTGGTAATGTGAGGAGGCAGGAGGGTGATGTACTCAATTTCCCTGATCACTTATTGTGACTAAGGTTGAAGTCACTATGCGTATAGCAAATGAGTTATATTTTCATTGTATTTACCAGATTGCCGAGTGAGGCAGGTGCATTAAAATTGATGATTTTATCTCCAAATCTTAATATTTTACTATAACTTATACAGCTGAACATAACAATATTTATTTAATGATCATACCGTGCAGCATATGGTTTTGGATATCTGAATATCCTTTGATTTGAGAATATTTGAAATATAGGTCTCATATGAATGTACTTCTGAACTGTATTTTCTATGTGACATATTTTAAAACATAAGTACATCCATATGCTTATCTAAGAGGTCATAGGAGGAATTATTTTCTCACTGAGTTGTAAAACTCACTACAGGATATTTCCATATTTTTCAGATAAGAATATCAGAGTCTGATTCGGCAGATAGGTGATATATTCTCTGAGTGAGTCTATGTTGCTTCCAGGACTCACGGTCTTTGAATTATACTGTGTTTGTATTCTAGAGTGCTCAGATCGCTACAGGCAGGATCCCCGTTTCTACTGTACTTTAACGTTTATAGAATTGGTCTGTATATTGTGTATACATGAGAGATTCTATATGTATCTATTCCCATGATAAAAAATTGAATTATGTATCTTTATGGAAAATATCTGATTGCAAAAATAATTATAGAAAAAAAAATGTTTATTTTACGTAACGTAAATTGAGGGCGTTACAATATTGCCCACAAAGTTGCAGCCACATAGCATGCGACATTGTCCACAAAATTGCAGCCACCTTGCAACCACCTTGCACCTACAAAAGCATGACACATTTGTAATATCCCGTAATTTTTATTTTTAAATGATAATGTTTTGCTATAAACAAATATATTTTTATTTGTTTAAAAATTATTATGTTTTGCTAAAAGTAAGTA
Source organism: Gleditsia sinensis (assembly GCA_037074535.1). Classification (NCBI taxonomy): domain Eukaryota; kingdom Viridiplantae; phylum Streptophyta; class Magnoliopsida; order Fabales; family Fabaceae; genus Gleditsia; species Gleditsia sinensis. Next base: position 42,435,826 of record CM073463.1, read on the forward strand.
TACTTTTAATTAAAATAATTATTGTTTTCCTTAATAATTATATTGGTCTCTAATAAATTTTTGTTTTCTTTTTAGAAATATTCTTTCTTTTATTATACACAAAGATATTTATTTTTTGATTTGTTTTATTTAAATTTTATCGAGAAAAATCATAATTTGATATTGCAACTAAAGTTTTGCAATAATGTAAATTTTTAGAATTTTTTGGGATGTTTTAGAATGAAAAACGGAATTTATATGAATATATATAAAATAAAATCCTATTATTCAATTATTAAATAATAATAATTATTATTATAAAAATAATAATAAAAGAGAAGGGGGAAGAGGGAGATAGAACGGAGACGGAAACCGAATGCGAATTGATGAATAGTGCGAATAGTAACCTTCATTTTTCTCTCTAGATCTGGAGTGTCTATTGGCTTTCGATCTCAAAACTAAGGGTACCACTGAATTCAGGACGGAGAATACTATGATTTTGATCGAACAATTTTTCAAAGCAACCGTTGAATTGTCGCATATCGGAAGTAGAAAATCTTAGAAAAAGATAAGTTCTGAAACTCTTACTTAGAGACCTTAAATTGAAAATTTGACATCGTAGATGGATTGGGGAGCTAGATAAACCTTAGGATATGAAAATTTTCAACTATCTGACAACTTTTTGTTCTTGGTGAATAGTATTTTCCCACTGTGAATAGTGATTTCGCTGGCGTGAATAGTATTTTTCAGCCATGAACAGTGACCAAGTTTCCTGAGTCATTTCCTTGATTTTGGGACTCTCTGGACACCTTTTTGAAGTCTGTTTAGTCAAATATGGAATGGAAAAGTGTATTTTTGGGTTGTCTAATCTAGAGCCCTTGCCTTGTGGGTAGATGATTCTTCCTATGACTTACCCTATACTCTTCTTGGTCTTTAAGCATGCATTTGATTATGTTTATGAGATATTTACACTTTTATATGTTTTTGAAATGTATTAAAATTATCTGAATTGCTTACAATTTGAAATATAATTCAAGAAGAGTACAGTTTTGAAAATGAATTTCTGAACTCATGGTGTATCTGATTTCACATGTATTTCTCGGATAAAGTGAATATTTAAGCATGTGGCATTATTTATAAAGTTATATGATTGCCTCGAGAAAGGGCATGTACATGTGATAAACCCTGAATGGGGAATTTATGACAGATGAATATGTATTGAGATTGAAAGTTTGCATTATATTGAGAAGTTTATACTAGATTTTATGGCATATGTGCATATGATATTTTCTGTGGAGGAATCTTATTGGAAATACTTTCTGCTAATAGCAGATGATGTTAGCCTTGGTGCACCTTGATAACCCAGCTAACAAGGGTTGGTGCTAACCTCGTGTGTTGGCCAACACATGGGATATGATATGTGAAGGAGAGCGGGATGCCTCCTATATGGGCGAGATGCCAACTATATGAGATGTAATTTGCCTTCCCTTGCTGTGTGCTTAGGAAATACCCATATTAGAGTCCCTTCGCATGTCCTCTTAAATGGTGATAAGGGAAACCTCAGCGGGATGCTAAGTTTAGGCAAATCCTATATCAATAAAGTACCGAAGGGCCTGAACTCGAATATGGTGGTTCTGATATGGGATCCTCCTAATGTTTTCATGTGAAACGTTTTGATGCATTACAATATTTGAATAATGATCATACCGTATTCCATATGATTTTGAATATGTGAATGTGATATAAACTGAGAATATTTGAAATGCGGGTCTCATATGAATGTACTTCTGAATTGTATTTGTTGTGACAAATTTTAAAATATGCGTACATCCATATGTTGACCAAAGAGTTCATAGGAGATATTATTTGCTTACTCAGTTGTCAAACTCACTACACATTATTTATATGTTTTTCAAATAAGGATATAGAGTTTGGTCCTTTTCTTTCAAATAGTTGACCAGTTAGACGACATGATCTCTAGGTAAGCCTACTTTGTTTCCATGGCTCATAGATTTTGATTTATATTGTATTTGTAATTTCGAGTATGCTTTGAACGCCACAGGCAGGATCCCTGCTTCTACGGTACTTTGATGTTTATAGATTTGGTATATATATGGAAATACATATATGTAAAAGAGTGTATTATACATGTTATGGAAAATACATGATCGTAAAGTATGTGTTTCACGTGCTCTAAAATTAGGGGCGTGACAAGTTGGTATCAGGGCATTAGGTTTCCCTATGACTATTGGAGCAAGGGATTCTTTAGTAGGACCTTTAGTATGGATATGAGCCGGACATATTTATTCTTCAGGTGCTGCTGAGGGATTCTATAGGGTTTCAAATTCCTTTATATTCCAAGTTGATAAAGTTTCTAGTATAAAATAGAATGAATATTGTGGCATCTAAAAGAAATATTTATGGGTCAATTTCTGCTTGGAAGTGAAAAGGATAGGCATGCCAAGGAATTTATAGAATTTAGACAGATACCAAATATGATGGTTTCTAAATGTGACATCTGTTTTACCCAGTTGTCTAGAAATGGTAGACTTTGATGTGATACTGAGAATCGATTAGTTGGCATCATGCTATGCCATTTTGAAATGTCATTTTAAGGTTATTAAATTCAATATTCCTAGAGAATTTTCTTTCTTGACACAAGGAGATTGTAGTGAGATACCTAGTAATCTAATATCTGCTTTAATATCGCATAAGTGATTACAAAAAGGTGTCAAGAATATTCGGCAGTGGTGAGAGATGTTGATAGAAAGTATACTAGTGTAAATCAAGTTCCAGTAGTTACAGAATTTTATAATATATTTCTTGAGGAATTTCCAGGATTATTTCAAAATGATAAATAGAATTTGGTATTAATTTACTTGCTAGAACCTAACCAGTGTCTATTTTCCCATATAGAATGGCACCCACTGAATTTAAGGAACTGAAAAAGAATTAGTTACAAGATGTGTAAGACAAGGGATTCAAATGCCCCAGTTTTATCTGTACAAAAGAAAGATATATCGTTGTGATTGTGCATAGATTATAGACAGTTGAATAAGGTGACAGTGTGAAAGAAATACTCATTACCTCATATGGATGATTTGTTTGACCAGCTACAGGGTGCTCAACATTTTTCAAAAAAAATTGAATTGATTTGAGATCTAAATATCATCAATTAAGGATAAGGGAATAGGATATTCCAAAATATTTCTTTTAGGATTTGGCATGGACATTATGAGTTTTTAGTAATGTCATTTGGATTGAGAAATATCCCAACTGCATTCATAGATTTAATGAATAATAATTAAGTCATCCTTGAATCAATTTCTTATTATATTTATTGATGATATACTAGAATATTCCAAGAGTTCAGAGGATCATAAGCAACATTTAAAGATAGTTTTACAAACTCCAAGGGACTATTAGCTATATGTTAAGTTTTCAAAATACAAATTCTGACTTAGTAATATTACTTTCTTAAGGTATGTGGCTAGCAAGATGGTATCCAAGTTGACCCTGAGAAAGTAAAAGTGGTACAGCAATGTCCACATCTCGTTACAAGTACAGATGAAGATCCAAGTCCAATTTGCGCTTTCTGCTGTTGTCTTTTGTCTATTCTATTTGAGCTGTAATTGGATCAGTTACATGAACATGTACTTATAAAGTATCAATCAACTCCTCAGTATTTGAAGTTGAGATGAGAATTCGTCGTGCTGAGTGTGGGATAAACCTTTGTTCCACAGCACGATCAAGAAAAGACAACAAACCATCAAAGAAATGGTTAACATTTAACGAACCTATCTATTTGTGATGCATATTCAGTTGTGCCTAAGATACTATTTGGAAAATCTCCTCTAAAGTACCAAAAGCCCCTGGTAAGGCAATGAAGACATCAGCATTGCTCATCATTCTAGCTATGCGCTCATGCATGGAAGCAACCCTATATTCTTCCCCAATTGTCTTCCATGTGGTGTTAGATGCAGCTAAAGCTGTAAGAATAATACCTAGAACTTGACATCATCCTATATGTGCAGCTATAGACATACACCCCATTAACCCACGGTTACCTCCACCATAGACTAAATGAAGTTTTCTTCTGGCTAGTACCATACCCAGGTTTTGTGCAGCTTTCACATACTCTCCATCTTTTCTAGGACTGAAACCACAAAAGACACAAATATTTCAAAATTGATAGAATGTGATTCCTTCCATAATTGTACACGACCTAATTTTGAGTATGAGAAGGTAAAAATACTAATATGTGTATTTATAGAACTCAGAGAAGGCTAGTACCATACCCTAATTCACATACTCTCCATTTTTTCTAGGCTAGTACCATACCCTAATTCACATACTCTCCATCTTTTCTAAGCTAGTACCATACCCATTTGATCGTACTTTTAATTTATCATTTGTTGAATTTAATGCATTATTTGGATTGCCTCCCGGGAGAGATAGATTAGTCCCCCAAAGTTTTCTTACTCAACATTTTTGAAATACTATTTCTATTGGGGGAAATACAATCCATATGTTTCAAAATCCTCTTTTATTCACAACCCCAAATTTAGATATTTTCAACATCTGATGGCCCATACCAGTTTTGGTAGGGCTGAGAGTGACGGGGTTGCAAACCAAGGAGAACTTTATTTTCTTTGGACTATGATACACAGTCATAAGGTAAACACTAGAGCTTTTATGGCCCATCAGATGGCCAGTGTGGGTAACACCATGAATGGCAAGTTGGTCATAGCGGATCTAGTAATTGCACTTACTAGAAGGTTAGGACTGAAGGCAAATCTATAGGATTTGCAACTAATAATCTGCAGTAGCAAGATTGATTTAGAATCCTATCTGCATATGAAATTGATTGTTAAAAAGAATGCCAACTATTGGTGTAACATCCCTAATTTTGTTTCTTTTATTAAAAAAGGTACATAAATATTTAATTAAGGAAATAAAACTTATTAAACAATTTTTTGATATCTAAGAAAAAAATATAAGCCTTAGAAATTCTTCACCTGATAGGAATAGGTAAAGACAGAAAACCTAAAAGGAAAAATTAAAAATAACATCCTAAAGAGAGATGAAATTATTGAGTAAGATAAATTTTTAAAAGTAAAGGTTTGAAAATTTCAAGAAGATTGGATTAGGGTAATTTTTCTCAATTCTAGAGCTAGATTTACTAAGTTTAACATCTCCACCCATATATTGGACCTTCACCTACAAACACTTCATAGAGTTTGTTTTTCCACTTCACATGAGTTTCTAGCAAGCCAATTGGGTAGCCCAAGCAAGATATATAACATAGACTTAGACTAGGATATAGAAGTTGGACCGATAGCCTGAAAAACATTAAAATGTGACCAAGCCCTCCATGAGATGTAAAATTTCAGCCAAAGCAAAGGAAATGGGAAGAATGAGCCCAAATACAAGAGGGAAAAATAAGAACCATGTGATGAAATAGTGGTGTAATAATAATTAAGATTAGGTCACATGGTATTAGGAAAAAACATCTATATCTTACACTAATAATTTCATCAAGCCATGTGATGATATAGTAAGTAATAATACATGGCATTATGACAAAACAACCCTATCCTACACAAATAATTTTAGCAAAGTAAGGGAGACTCAAGGGCTGAAAACTTACCAATTAGAAAGGCAAACCTATCATACTTGAGTGTGACAAAAGAAAAAGGAAATGAATCCCTAAATCGACCTTTTCCCTTGTCTTAATAATCTTTTATCATGATTTTCAAATACAAATCTTCTTTTGCTATGCATATCTTGACTAAAGGAGAGGAAGAAAAGAACATGAGTTGTCTTCCCCCCCCCCCAAAAAGTAGCCAAGTGCATCCTAATTGGGATAAGGTGACCCATGATTATGAGAGGAGGACAACTTGATCATTTATTTCAGCAAAAACCAACCGTATAACATTATAATTTCATCCAAGTAAGGGAGAGGAAAAATAGAAGTAAGGTAGAGTGAGGAAAAGAGAGAAAGAAAGGAGAAGAAAGGAAGGAAGAAGAAGGAGAAGTCTAGAGGACTAAGTACTCAAGGTAAGTTAGCTTAATCTCCACTTGAATCCATCTTTTCTCTTCATCCTTGGGGTTCAAAACTCACCCTCCCTCTCTTATTCAAGCTATTGGAAAAGCTAAGGGAAGGGAATAATCTTGCCACTTCCCTCAAGTGAAAAAAAGAAAAATAATTCACTAAGTGAGCTAGGGAGATCTTTAGGTAGGTTTAACAATATCTCTTTTTTATGAAAAGCGTTAAAATTTGTAACATTTATATGAGATTTTGATTTTAGAACTTTGATAAAATTTACAATATTTGCTACTTTGATTATTGACCATGGATGTTGCTATATCATGTTACATGTTAATCTTGCATATGATGGATGTTTTGAACACTTCGGTTGGTGTGGAAAGTTCAGCATAAGTATGGATTTGGGTGGCAGAATTTTAGGATTTTTATGCTGCCATTATATATATTTGAATGTGGTGAAAAATTGATAGAATATGTTAAATTAAGTATAAGGAATCTAATTAAAATTTTGAAATGAGTAATCTTATGATTATATGTAAATTCGAAAGAAAATGGAAGATGACGTAATAAAATGATGAACTAAAACCTTGGGAAAGGTTTGGTTAGAAAATTGGATTTCAAATTAACTAGGGAAGCTTCTTTCTTTGAACTTCTGGAAAGAATCGATTAGGAATTAAAAGAAATTGTTAACATAAAAAATGCAGATATATGTCTTATACATTTTTAGTCATTGTAATAACCCAATTTGAAGTTAAAATGAGGGAGATATATTCCGATTAGTAAGCAGTGGTCAGAAAATGGTTAACCAGGGAATGATCTGTTAGGTAAGCTTATATGTTTAAATTTTTGAGAAACCTATATAGGGAATTAAAAGAAATAGTTAGCATGACAAATATAGATATATGTGTGAAAAATATTTAGCTATTGGAATTATTAAATTTGGAATCCATATGAGGAAGATATGGTCAAATTAGTACGCAATGGTCAAAAACTAGTTAACCAGTGAAGAATCTGTTAGTTAAGCTTATGTGTTTGAATTTTTGGGAACAATTTGTAGGTAATTATAAGAAATTGTTAACATGAAAAATATAGATATATGACTCATGAATTTTTAACCATTGGAATCACTCAATTTAGAGTCCATAGGAGGGAGATATGGTCAGATTAGTAAGTAGAGGTCAGAACCTACCCTAGAAGAAATAACAATGAATTTGAGGGAGTAATACCACAGATTCCTTACGATTTCACTAAAATGTTCTAAATAAGAGTTTTAGAGGATTGTCTTGGATTTAAATGGAGACCAAGAGAACCTCAATCGGAGTTAAAATGAGGGAGTTATGCTCTGATTAGTGAGAGATTAAAATAATATTTAAGAAAGAAGAAGAATCTTATAAATGAAAATATTAAATGACTAGTGTATGCCCTAGCCATTGCCATTGTATGAACTCCTTACCATCTTAAGTGTAACAACCTCTTTTTTTTTCCTTTATTATTATACAATATTGAGTTCACATACATGTCATTTAATCAAAACAGATGTATAACATATCAAACACATAGATATTTACATCTTGTTTATTTTGGTTGACCAATTCCGGAGATACAGGTGCGGGTGGTTACACCTTCACCAGGATCTGAACCAACTCGACCACAAACATCTTATTTGATTCTAAAATTTGCCCAACATAAAGTACCTCGATCCAATGTGCACTAAAAGCCAGAGCCTTAGAAACAAAAGCTGCATAAATAATTTTCTGAACATGATATGGAAATATAGTGAGAATTAAATCCTAGTAAGTTCAACAATAAATTATCATCAGTAAAGCTCATCACGTCATGTTCAGCTGTATAAACTACAGAAAAATATCTTTGGTCACATGAATGCATTATATCTATGCACATAAGAATCATACTGTAATGATATGTATGACAGGATTAACTATTTTCAAAATATCATATGATGGCCATCAACTTATTCTCATTTCAAGCTACCCCGGTCAGGGTGAGTATCCTCTACTCTCCGGTACAGGCTTTTCTCGCTCCGTCCGACATGGCCCACTTTCTCTTTCTTTTCTCATTATCATGATCATAACCGTTGGTAGGGCATCCCCTACTGGTGCACCACACAGATTGCCATGTGACCGTGCTCATTTCTTTTCTTTTCACAATGATAGCCAAAAATATGCTTTCAAAAATAAGTATGTTCATCAAAATATAAGTATTACCATAAATCATTGGTAATCATGCCATGAACATAACCATTTCAAATATCACTTTATAAAATATTTCCATGTCAAAATTTCACACTTAAGATGGTAAGAAGTTCATACAATGGCAATGGCTATGGCTATACTAGTCATTTATTAAGATTCATCTTCTTTTTAAAATACTAATTTTATTTCTTTATTTTCTTGATGCAGGTTTTCATCCTATCTAACATTCTCTTACTGATCAGAGCATAACTCCCTCAATTTAACTCTGATGTAGGTGATCTTGGTGTCCATTTTAAGATAAAACAATTATCTAAAACTATTATGTTGAACATTGTAGCGAAACATTAAGAAACAAAGGTGATATTACTCTCTCAAAGTATAGGATAGTTCCTCTCAGATAGGTTCTGACCTTTACTGACTAATTAGACCATATCTCCCAAATTGGAACTCCAAATGGAGTTATTCCAGTTGGTAAAAATCCATGAGCCATATATCTATAACTGTTATGTTGGCACGCTATTTTAATTCCCTACAGAATATTCCCAGAAATTTAAAAACTAAAGCATTAATAACATACTCTTCCCTGAATAAACATTTTCTGACCTCTGCTTACTAATCGGATCATATCTACCTCATATGAACTCCAAATTGTATAATTCCAGTGGGTATATTTCCATGAGACATAGATATATAACTTTCATGTTATCCATTTATTTTAATTCCATACAGATAAGTCCCAGAAATTAAAATACAACAGTTGTCCTAACATAATCTTCCCTGATGAACCATTTTCTGACCTTCGCTTACTAATCGGACCATATCTACCACATGTGGACTCCAAATTGAATGATTCCAGTGGATAAAAATCCATGACACACATATCTTTAATTCTTATGTTAACCATTTATTTTAATTCCCTACCAATAATTCCCAGAAATTAAATTACCGAAGCTATCCTAACATATTCTTCCCTGATGATTCATTTTCTGACCTTTGACTACTAATCAGACCATAGCTACCTCATATGGACTCCAACTGGAATGATTCCAGTGGGTAACAATCCGTGACGCATATATCTTTAATTCTTATGTTAACCATTTATTTTAATTCCTTATAGATTGTTCCCAGAAATTAAAATACCGAAACTTAAAATTCTGTCAACCATAGCCATACCCATGTAGAACTATCTACACCAACCTAAGTATTCAAACATACATCACATGCAAGATCAATATGTAACATAATATAGCAACATCCATGACCAATCATCAAAGTTCTAAGATCAAAATCTCATATAAATATTATGAGTTTCAAAGGTTTTCTTTAAAAAGAAATATTGTTAAACTTACCTGGAGCACTTAGTCCCCTAGACTTCTCCTTCCTCTTTCTTCCTTTCTTCCTCTCCTTTCCTCACACTACCTTGCTTCTATTTTTGCTCTCCCTCACTTGGACGAAATTCTAATGTTGTAAGGGTGGGTTTTCTTATATAGACCACCAAATAATTCACCTTTCATGATCATGGGTCTACCTTATCACAATTAGGATACACTTTGTTGAATTTTTGGAAAACAAACAACTTATGTTCTTGTCTTCCTCTTCCTTAGTCAAGATATGCATAGAAAAAGGAGATTTGTATTTTGAAAATTATGATGATATGTTCTTAAGATATGGGGCAAGATCCCTTTGATTTAGGGATTCATTTCCTTTTTCTTTTGTCTTAATCAAGTATGATAGATTTTCCTTTTTAAGTGGCAAATTTCTAGCCCTTGAATTTTCCTTACTTAACTAAAATTATTTGTGTAGGATAATGATGTTTTGTCATAATGCTATGTATTATTACCCACTTGCTAAAGTTATGAATGTAGGATATAGATGTTTTTGTCCTAAAGCCTTGTATTATTATGCCACTTGCCAAAATGATGAATGTAGAATCACACCACTTGCTAAATTTTTGTCTTAATGCCATGTCACTTAATCTTGATTACACCAATATTTCATCACTTTAATTTTATTTTTATTTTTAATTTTCCTCTTGGGTTTGGGCTCATTCTTGCCCATTTTCCTTACTTTGGTTAAAATTCTACCTTTCATAATGGGCTTGGTCATATTTTCATGATTTTTGGGCTACCGGTCCAATTTCTATATCCTAGTCCAAGTTTATGTTTTATTTCTTCCTTGGGCTATCCTATTGGCTTGCTAAAAATTCATGTGAAGTAGAAAAACTCTATATAAAGTGTCTATAGGTTAAAGCCCAATTACGGGTGGAGATACTAAACTTAGTAACTTTTGCTCTTAAATTAAGAAAAATTACCCTAATCTGATCTTCTTGAAATTTTAAGACCTTTACTTACTTCACAAAAATTTATCTTTCTTTACCTAAGAATTTCACCTTTCTTTAACATGTTTATTTCTAATATTTCCTCTTAGGTTTTCTTTCTTTACCTATTCCATTAATATTAGAACATTTCTATGCATATATGTAAGGTGAAAAATTTGTAAGGAAAATATCTAAAAAATTACAGGATGTTACATTAAGTGTGTAATTTTGACATGAAAATATATTATAAAGTAATATTTGAAAATGATTATGCTCATGACATGATTGTATTTTTACCAATGATTTTTGGTAATGATTATGCTTTTATTATAAATTATGGCATGTGAGTATAATGAATATACTTGTCATTGAAATCATATTTTTGGCTATTAATGTGAAAAGAAAAGAGACGAGCACAATCACGTGGCGGTCTATGTGGTGAACAAGTAGGGGATGCCCTACTAACAGCTATGATTATGCTAATGAGAAAAGAAAGAGAAAGTGTGTTATGTTAGATGAAACAAAAAAAGCTCGTACCAGAGAGTAGAAAGTACTTACCCTAACCTAGGTAGCTTGATATGAAAATAAGTTAATAGCCATCAAATGATATTCTGAAAATAGTTATTCATGCTATACATGTCATTATTGTATGATTTTCATGTGCATAGATAAAGTGAATTCATGTGACCTAAGGTATTTGTTGTAGCTTATACAGATGAATATGACATGATGAGCTATATTGATGATAATTATGATTTATTTAACCTATAGGGATTTAGTTCTCACTTTAATTCTATATCATGTTCAGAAGACTAAATAGTATATATTCTCTATGACCGGTTTTTAGCGTACATTGGGTCGAGTTAGCTAAAATCCTGGTGAAGGTGCATCTACTTGAACCTATATACCCAAAACTAGTCAATATGGATGAATAAGATGTGGACATATATGTGGTTGATTTTTGTACTAGCGTTTTTTATTAATGATGTGTATGTGAACCTAGAATTGTATCAGTTTTATTATTATACCATAAACCATAATTATGCTTGGTTAATTTAATTGAATGTTATTAGGAGTTAAATAGTTAGAAGTAAAGATGTAAAGACTTCATGGGATTTTACATATATATATATATATATATATATATATATATATATATATATATATATATATATGCATACATGTAAGAAAATGGAGTTGTTACAATTGGCTGAATCTCCGTGGCCATAATATCTTTCATCTCTCTAACCGTACTAAAAATAAAGTTATTAATGAGGAGAATTGGATATACCCTCTAGAAGAGGGTTGAAAGTGTGATGATGTTCTTGAGGGGAATTGAATCTACCACCAAGGACCAGGATTCCATCTCGTCCCGTCTTCGTCGAATAGAGGAGGAGTAATTAGCTCCAAGGACCACCCTACATGCAATGAATGAATAAATCCAAATCATACAGGGAATGATGCAAGCCTGGTACCAATGGCACCTAAGTTAGAACCCTTCACCACCACCTCCAAAAGACCAATTGTAACAACACCATTTTTTTTTGCATATATACATATATATATTTTTAAAATCCCATAAAGTCATTACTTCTTTACTTCTAACTATTTAACTCATAACAACATTCAATTAAATTAACCAAGCATAATTAAGGTTTATGGTATACCATTAACACTGATACAATTATGGGTTTACATACACATCATTAATTAAAAATATTCGTACAAAAATCAAACACATATATGTTTACATTTTATTCATCTATATTGACCAGTTCTGGGGATACGAGTCCGGGTGGTTGCACCTTCCCCAAGATCTTAGCTAACTCAACCCAATGTGCACTAAGGGCTCGTTTGGAGAGCAAGATCTGATAGGATAACAGCAAGATAGGATATGGACCTAACAGCTCCTATGCTATCCTGTGTTTGATGTGTGACAGGATAGACATTCTGCTATCTTATCCTATGTTTGGAGTAAATCAGATAATGATAGGATAGGATATGAATGGTATAAAATGACAAAATTACCCTTATAATAAAATTGTATATATACTTATTTAAAATCAATTTTAATACAATTTTTTTGATTATTTTATATATTGGTATAAATTCTAAAATAAAAATATATAATTAACAAAATAATATCCATAAATTAATATATTATATAATAATGGACTACTTCACAACAATATGACCAAAATAATAATTTAATTGTATGTTATTTGATTTAGTTGCAATATAACTATTTAAAAAATTATTTTCATCCATAAATTTCATCTATAAATTAATATATCATATAATGATGGACTACTTCACAACAATATAACCAAAGTAATCATTTAATTGTATGTTATTTGATTTAGTTGCAATATAACCATTTAAAAAATTATCGTCATCCATAAATTTCATCAAGTCATTGTCATCCATAAAATTATTGTCCTTCATCAAGTCATTGTCATCCATAAATTTCATCAAGTCAACAATATTTAAAGTCATTTAAAAAGTTATACATTATACATTCAAATCATAAATATAAGTTCTCAAAATAGAATAGGCCATCATTTACATCCATAAGTTTCATCCAACCAAAATAGGCCATCATTCACATATACATTAAACCAACATAGAAAACAAAGTTACAGAAAAGAGTAAACTCCATGAGAACAACTATAATAACGATTTTACAAATGCAAGACGTTTTACATCATTAGCACCCCCAAAAGATATGCAACTAATGTGGCACAGATAGTATTTTTTTTTTGCTGCAGTAAAACACTCTTTATCTGTCAAATTCATTTTATCTAACTCATTTAAAAGATTCCTAGAATCATCAAATACATCCTTGGCTATTCCAATGCGATCTGCAACTTTACTCATCCAATCTGAACTCTATTCTAGCCACGTCCCAAAACTCTTCCCTAACTCATTTATGCTGCTGGCAATTATGTTTGCTCCTCTATTTTTTTCATTGAATGACTTTCCACGCCATCACTCTTTCTCTTAGACTGAGCCTGATTTACAGATGTTTATTGTGTCAAATCTTTCTTAAGCTCTTCATCATCATTTTATTCAATCTCTTTATCTAATTCCTCAACAGCATCAACAGGGGCAATAGCTCCTTTACCAATGGCACGATCTTTCCCAAAAACAACGACCAGCTTATCAAGCAGCGAGATCGATGTATATCTATAATCCTTTGCATTTGGATGACTCTATACAAAATGAAAACACTTTAATTAATCATAAGTAGAAAGTGAAACAAAATAATTCATAAAAGAGGAAAAACAATAAACACTAACCTATATATACTCAATCCATACATCATCACTATCTACTTTAATCATTTTCTTTTCATCATCCCACCGAATCCACTTTGATTTAGCATATCATAAACTATTGCATAGATAGCCCTTAACCTCTTCATTGTAGACTCAATATGTGGTTTCACTTTGATTCCACATCCAAGAAACCTTTGCTCCATCTTTGCCTCAATCATTTTCAAAGTATGCGCCTTGAATTGTCCATTGTCACATCTATGGCCTTCGTTCACGGCTTCAATCAATATGTCAAGGAGGGCTTTGTCCTCTTGATTAGACCATTGCCTACAATCTCTCTTTTTCCTGATAACTTGTTGCATACTGCTGTCGGATTCTATTCTTATGTCATTACCAAAATATAAATCACAAATCAAGTATGGAATATATGAAGAAAAAGACCAAGTACAAATAACATGTGTCAAATCCAATAAACAAACAATATAAAATTACACACGAAGTATTTATTGAAATTATAAATTACAAACATTATAGATTTTTCAAATCCTTTCAAGAAATACATAAACCAAACAATAGACAAAATAAAATTACAAATAAGAAACCAGCAACTAATAATCAACCCATGTGTCTATTAGCAAGCCATTCATTCCACATTTGTGTTGCTATATTTTCCCTCCAAGCAGACCACTCATTACTTGTCTCAATTGTGCTAATAGGATCAGCATGTGCCATATCTTCATTTTGTAGGGTGACATCTAATTCTACATCCAATTGATCTGCCATTGGGCCAGTAGGCATTTTTCTTCTAATAAAATTGTGTAAGAAAACAAGTAATTATAATGTAGTTTTGGGTTTTGATTGAGTAAAAAGATCGATTTCTGAGTATAGCCCAATGCATTTTTAATAACCCAAAAGTTCTCTCTATCATATTTCTTGCCATTGAGAGTCTTATATTAAAAATCTCTTCCTTATTTGATGGTATGTATCCGTGTCTCCATTCATTACGATGGTATCAATATCCTCTATATGGAGTAAGAAATCCTTCACTGTTTGTAAACCTAGCATCCACAAGGTAATAATACTCTATAATAAAATAAAATTGTTAATTGAATATATTAATAATTACTCATTCGTTACTATTAATGCATCTCTACCATGTAAATCTTTTTTACCTGTTGGGACTCTTAAACCATTCCTCATAGAAATGGCATCTCGCAGTACTCTTGAATCTCATGTTGATCCTTCCCATCTAGGTAACATATATATAAAGTTCATATCCCTTGAACATACACCTAAGACATTGGTCGATATATCTCATTTTCTGTTACGATATCTCAGTTTATCAATTGTTGGCACATTAATTTGGATATGTGTTCCATCTAATGCCCCAAGACAACTCTATATACAAATACAAATACAAATACAAATAAAAAGATAATGTTTAACAAACTAGAGTGCAATTATTAATGTATTCTATAACACAAACACCGTACCTTAAACCATTTCCATCTCTCATCTAAGCAATCTTGTGAAACAAGATCTGGTCCTCTAAGGAGTGTTTCTTGTAATCGTAAGACACTTTTTAACACTTTATTAAAGTATCTACTAATTGTTTCTCCAGACCTTTTAAACAAAAACTTAATCACTCGATTCTTAGAATAATGTACCAATATGTGTAAGAACATAGCCACTTGTTCTTCAATATTTACTAGTCCATCCTCTCTTAATCTGCCTTTAGTACGAAGGAGAAAGTATAATGAACGAAATGACCTAATATCCATACGAAGATGATCGAATGTTGTAACATCATCTTGGTTTATCAATCCCTCTAAAAGTTCTCTTCTTACACCCTCCCCAACCCTTGGTTGTTCCTTAGGATTATGATTTTCATAAAACCATAATGCAAAAAGACTCACTGTAATAAAAATTGCAAAACATATTCCAACCATCTCTAAAAACATTTCCTCCAAAAGTAGATATGACATAATCTCAAGTTGATCCTCTAAATTCATATTTACCTATACAAATAAAAAAAATAAACAACTTAAATAGAGACCATGAAGTCAAGAAGATTACAATCAAATAGCTAAAAACAAAATATGTGACATTTTTATGCATTGGTGCATCATATTATATAAACATGCATATAATTACCATTTCACCACTGAAGCACGAGTATTCAAACCTAGAATGAAATAATCAACTTTTTGCTTTAGACCTTAGTGCGCATATTCATTTCATGGATCAAGTGTCCTCCACATATTTATTTCATGGAACAAGGCATCCACAACTTTTTGTTTTAGACCTTAATAAAAGTTCCTCCACATATTCATTTCATGGATCAAGTGTCCTATTCAGTTAAATACTACTAGTGCGCATTCTCACAAAAAGGCTATGTACATTTTATTTTAGACCTTCTATTCCATCCTAGTTCCATCTAACTCCTTTTTTCCTATGTTCTAGTATTCTTTTTATCTAAATTCCATCCATTGACAGAGGTAAAGCTACATAATGCTCATTCTATACTAGACCCATTGGCAGTTTTCTTTTCTTGGATAAGCAATAATAAGCATTATCAGAAGAGCACTAGGTCCAATTAAACTATTGAAGCTCATCAGTAATTAGGGCATTAACATCTTATAATTTCTCTCTCTTATTACTACTTGTAATATATTAGGATAAAAAACCATTTTATGAATTGTAAAAGCTTAGAATTTAGAGGCAAAATAGTGAATTTCAAATAACTAAGCAGATGGAAAGTAATTTTTGTCTCACAAGTAATCACCATCATTTCCCTTTGCCTCAACTCCTCACTGTTACTGAACTAGAGAGAATGATGATAAACATAGTTTGTTTTACCTAAATTAAGTGTCTAGTATAACCTTCACAAGCATTAGACATAAACTAGAGCAAAAAGTTTCAACAACTGACACCATGAAAACATGATTCATCATGAAGTTCACACAATCTAAAATGCGCTTCTTCAAGTAGAGATATTAAAAAAACTTCACATAATTCAAGAACCAATTTGTACATACTAATTGCTCAAAACCAAAATGACGCAATTAAGAAAATTCCATGGAAAGAAGAAGAAATATGTACATCCATTACTTAACAAAAACATTTCAACATTTCTTTATATAAATTATTCAGCTTAAAATGAAAAACATGCCATGGGAAGGAGTATAAATATGCCAAACCGAATCAAGCGCTAAAATAGCCAATTAGGAGAATAAGAAAACCAACACTTTAGCCAATAACATGAAATAATGAGTTGTGTTCCCAAATAACCGAAAGTGATTTTATATGGAAGGTAAATGAGCATGCCATAAACCAAGTTGCTTTCATGCACCCAAAATTCTAGCATATAACATACCAAAGCCTAAAAAGGTTGCTCTTGCATATTAACTCACATAGCAAAAATCCATCCATTCAACTATATTCATGATAGAGCAAAGGCAACTAACAGAACTTGAATGAACCAAGCTACTAATAATATATGCAGAATTGCAGAGACACAACCAAGCAGTTCATCAGCAAAACTGAATGCATATGGATGTCACAAAGCAATAAAGAGCATGCAAGATGGTCCCAAATACACCAACAGAATATTCCAACCCCTTAGAGACAAAGCCATTTCAAATTAACCCAAAACTTCACTTTTGGTCCCATCCATTCGCCAGTGTTGAAGAACTATCTAGCAAACTATCAAATCCAGGTCTTTTTTTTATTTTCTTTGAAAGGTTATTCAATGGCCCTCAAAATTGGTTATGCATAGAAATTCAAAAAATTGGTTATTCATAGAAATTCAAAAAAAAAATACTAACTACAATTTTTCTCAAGAAGAGAGCATATCTGCCATTTATAAAACTAGTTTCTAGAATCCAACCCTATTTCCAGCCTAACAAATAAACTAGCAAACCAAGCCATAATACTAAATCCCACTCTCTCCAAATCATACACAGGCAGAACAAAATGACAGAGTGCAAAACCAGCCATAATACCATTATGAAAAGAGTAGGAATTTTTATTGCAACCATAAAACCAGCCAGCTTATACATAGATAGAACAGACATTCCACCAGCTAGGAAATACAAAGCAAATCAGAATGCAAAAACCAGAAGGATTCACATGTATATACGAATTTTCCAGAGAGGGAAACTAGTGCAAACCTTGGCTGATGAAGATCGACGGTGGGAGAAGGCACAGAGATCTCGATAAGGGAGGACCTCGAGGTGAAGGAGGAGTTTGACAGATTCGGTACTCAAGCTCGAGGGTGAGGGAGGAGCTCAGGGGTGAGGGATCTCGAAGGTGGGTGAGGTGCAAAGATCTCAAGGGTAAGGGTGAGGGAGCTCGAAGGAGGGTAAGGGTGATGGAGCTCGAAGGTGGGTGAGGCACAGAGATCTTAGGGTTGAGGGTAAGGGAGCTCAAACGAGGGTAAGGCAGATCTCGTGTGAGTGAGGCTACAGAGCTAGCTCGAAGAAGAAGAAGGCTAGGCAAGAAAGGCGCAAAATCTCGGGGTGCTCAGGAGAAAGGCTAGAGCTCGAGGGTGAGGGGCAATTTTGAGGAGGGGATTGATTGTGAGGTATCCGGTCTCTATCCCAGCTATGAAGACTGGATAAAAAAACAATAGGCCTGGCAGGATAGGATAAAGGACAAGATAGTATTATCCTATCCAACTTGTGCACCAAACTGAAAATAGCAATAGGATAGGATATATTATCCTATCCTATTGGCTTTATCTGATGCCCCAAATGGGTCCTAAAAGCCGATCATAGAGAATATCTGTATATTTAGTCTTCAGAACATGATATGGAAATATAGTGAGAATTAAATCCTAGTAAGTTCAACAATAAATCATAATTATCATCAATATAGATCATCTTGTAATTCATCTGTATAAGCTACAACAAATATCTTAGGTCACATGAATGCACTTTATCTATGCACATGGAAGTCGTACAATAATGACATGTATGGCATGAATAACTACTTTTAGAATATCATATGATGGCTATTAACTTATTTTCATATCAAGCTACCACAGTTAAGGTGAGTACTTTCTACTCTCCAGTACGGGATTTTCTCGCTCCGTCTGACATGACACACTTTCTCTTTCTTTTCTCATTAACATAATCTTAGTCGTGAGTTGGGTGTTCCCTACTGGTGCACTACACAGACCACCATGTGACCGTGCTCTTTTCTTTTCTTTTCACGTTAATATCCAAAAATATGATTTCAATAACAAGTATGTTTATCATACTCATATGCCATAATTTATCATCAAAGCATAATGACTACCAAAAATCATTGATGAAATGCAATCATGTCATGATCATAACCATTTTCAAATATCACTTTATAAAATATTTCCACGTCAAAATTATATACATAAGATGGTACAGAGTTCATTCAATGGCAATGGCTAAGGCATACACTAGTTATTTATTATTTTCATTTATAAGATTCTTCTTATTTCTTAAATATTATTTTCATCTTTTCATTTTCTTTATGCTTGGCTTCTAGTTACTTTCCTCCTATTTATATAATTTTCAACACAGGGTCTCACAAATTTTATAGGGCATCTTCTCCAATTTGGTTTCTATTATTATCCTATAGTTAATAAAGTTCATTTAGGGTAGAAAATTGTTGAAAATAAGCTTCACCAGCTCTTAACACGGCCTGGCCATATTTTAGGACACAGCCAAACTTGAAAAATACTTTAAATGTACTCAAAAGTTGCCCTAAACATGGTCTACCCATGCTGAAGCAACTCAAAACATGGCCTGGCCATGTTTTGTGACCTTTCCTCACTTATTCAACCATATCTCCCTCATACGAACTCCAATTGAGGTGATTCCAAAGCCTATAAAAAGAGTTTTCACGTTTATCCTCTCTTCAGATTCCTTAAAAATTATTACCAAAAAATTGAAAACAAAAATGCTTACATTTACCACCTTGGATTTTAGATTAATTCTGACCTCTACTCATTAATCAACCATATCTCCCTCCTATGGAATCCAAATTGAGTTATTTCAGTGCCAAAAAATCCGTAAGACATATATCTACATTTTTTATGTTAACCATTTCTTTTAATTCCTAACCTATTCTTCTCAGAATTCCATAAATAAATGCTCCCCCGGTTATTCTAAAATCCAATTTTCTTAACCTAGCCTTTCCTAAAGCTCTAGTTCATCCTTTTATTAAGCCATCTTCCATTTTTCTTTCAAATTTCCACCTAACCAAAGAATTACTCATCAAAAAATTTAATTATATTTCTTACTTAATTTAACATATTCCATCATCCACTTCAAAGGAAAAACAGAATCAAATCATGCATCACTAAGGGTGTTTCCCAACCAAAATTTCTCATGGTCTTCTTCTAAATTTTTAAGGCCATACACATTTTATCAATATAATCATATTCCATCAATTTTTCACCACATTCAAATATACATAACAGCAGCATAAAAGCCCTAAATGTTTGCCACCCATAGCCATATCTATGCAGAATTTTCCATATCAACTGAAGTATTCATAACATCCATCACATGCAAGATCAACATGTCACATGATATAGCAACATCCATGGCCAATCATCAAAGTAGCTAATATTGTAAATTTTATCAAAGTTCTAAGATCAAAATTCTATATAAATGTTACAAATTTCTCAAAGCTTTTCTACAAGAAGAGATATTGTTAAACCTACCTAAAGAACTTTCTAGCTCACGTAGTAAATTCTTTTTCTTGTTTCCTCTCAAAGGAAGTGGCAAAATTCCTCTCTTCTCTTAGCTTTTCTAGTAGCTTGAATAAGAGAGGGAAGGTGAGTTTTGAATCCCAAGGATGAAGAGAAAAGATGGATTCAAATGGAGATTAAGCTAACTTACCTTAAGTACTTAGTCCTCTAGACTTCTCCTTCTTCTTCATTTATCTCTTCTCCTCTCTTTCTCCCTTTTTCTCACTCTACCTTGCTTCTATTTTTCCTTTCCCTCACTTAGATGAAATTATAATGTTATAAGGGTGATTTTTGTTTAAATAAAATATTAAGTGGTCATCCTCTCATAATCATGAGTCTACCTTATCCCAATTAGAATGCACTTAGTTGCTTTTTGGGGGAAGACAAATCATGTTCTTGTCTCCCTATCCCTTAGTCAAGATATGTATAGCAAAAGGGGATTGTATTTGAAAATCATGATAAAATGTTCTTAAGACAAGGGAAAAGGTCCCTTTGATTTAGGAATTCATTTCCTTTTTCTTTTGTCTCACTCAAGTATGATTGATTTACCTTTCTAAGTTGCAACTTTCTAGTACTTGAGTCTCCCTTGCTTGGCTGAAATTATTTTTGTAGGATTGGGATGTTTTGTCATAATGCCATGTATTATTACCTACTTGCTAAAATTATGAATGTAGAATATAGATGTTTTATCCTAATTCCATGTATTATTACCTACTATTTCATCACATGGCTTGCTAAAATTATAAGTCTAAGATATATATGTTTTGTCCTAATGGCATGTGACCTAATCTTGATTATTATTACACTACAATTTCATCACATGGTTCTTATTTTTCCCTCTTAGAAGATTCTATATTCACCACGATTCTATATTGATGATAATTGTATACAAATGAATATGACATGATGATCTATATTTATGATAATTATGATTTATTGTTAAACCTACTGGGATTTAATTCTCACTATATTTTCATATCATGTTTAGGGGACTAGATATGCAGATATTCTCTATGACCAACGTTTAGTGTACGTTAAGTCGTGTTGGCAAAGATCCCGGTGAAGGTGCAACCACCTGCACCCATATCCCCGGAACTGGTCAATATGGATGAATAAGATGTAGACATATATGTGTTTGATTTGTGTATGGATGTTGTTAATTAATGATGTGTATGCTAACCCATAATTTTATCAGTATTAATGGTATACCATAAACCTTAATTATACTTGGTTGATTTAATTGAATGTTATTATGAGTTAAATAGTTAGAAGTAAAGAGGTAATGACTTCATGAGATTTTAAAAATACATATATTTGTATATATGTAAAAAAAATAGAGTTGTTACACTACAAGGGGCTCAACTTAATTACATTGTAACAAAGAAAGAGCTAATTGCAGTTGTGTTTACTTTTGAAAAGTTTATATCTTACCTAGTTAGCACAAAAGTGATTGTGTATATTGACCATTCTACCATCAAACACTTAGTGAAGAAGAAGGATTCAAAGCCTAGGCTCATTCATTGGGTGCTTTTATTACAAGAATTT
This sequence comes from Gleditsia sinensis, assembly GCA_037074535.1. Lineage (NCBI taxonomy): Eukaryota > Viridiplantae > Streptophyta > Magnoliopsida > Fabales > Fabaceae > Gleditsia > Gleditsia sinensis. The sequence continues at coordinate 42,457,940 of CM073463.1, forward strand.
GATTTGGAGTTTAAAGATAGGAAGGGAACTGAGAATCAAGTAGCTGACCACCTTTCTAGAGTTGAACAAGACAAAGAAAATGAAGAGAAAATCAATGAGAAGTTTTTGGATGAGCAACTCTTCCTAATGTCATAAACTCATATGCCATGGTATGCTAATTATATAAATTATTTGGTTAGTGGACTGCTACCACTAGATTTGACATTATAGTAGAAGAAGAAATTTTTGCATGAGGATAAATTCTACTACTGGGATGAGCCATATATCTTTAAGCAATATGCTGACCAAATGATTAGGAGATGTATTCCCAAAGAAGAAATGGAGTCTATCCTGCACTAATTCCATGCCTTATCTTATAGAGGCCATTTTAGAGGAATTTGGACTGTAAACAAAGTATTGTAGGCAGGTTTTTATTGGTCTTTGTGGGCTTATCAAACTACATATAAAACAACTTTAGGGATGTCTCCATATAAGCTAGTGTTTGGCAAAGCTTGTCATTTGCTAGTGGAGCTGGAGCATGGAGCTTACTGGGAAGTCAAGAAATTTAATTTGAATTTGGAGGCTGTTGGTGAAAAACAAATGCTACAACTGAATGAACTAGATAAGTTTCGAAGGCAATCTTATGAGCATGCTAAGCTTTACAACGAGAAGACAAAGCAATGGCATGACAAGAAGATATAGTCACGAGACTTTGAACTGGGACAACAAGTCTTGTTATTGAATTCCAGATTAACTATGTTCCCTAGAAAGATAAAATCTCACTGGTTCGGTCCATTTCGTATAAACCAAGTTTTTCCATTTGGAGCAGTTGAAGTGGAAGAGGAAAAATGTGACAATTCCATTCATTTTTTACAATATATATTTATAAAGTCCTATGAAGTCATTACTTCTAATTACTTAACTTATAATAACATTCAATTAATTTAACCAAGCATAATCAAGGTTTAAGGTCTACCATTAACACTGATACAATTATGAGTTCACATACACATCATTAATCAAAACGTCCTTACAAAAATCAAACACATAAATATCTACGTCAAATTCATCCATGTTGACCAATTCTAGAGATACGGGTGCGGGTGGTTGCACTTTCACCAGGATTTTAGCCAACTCGACCACAAACACCTTATTAATTTCAGGGATCTGCCCAAAATAGAGTAACTCAATCCAACATGCACTAAAAACCAGAGCCATAGAGAAAATCTGTATAACTAGTTTTCTGAATATGATATAGAAATATAGTGAGAATTAAATCCTAGTAAGTTCAACAATAAATCATAATTAATCATCAATATAGCTTATCATGTCATGTTTATTTGTATAAACAACAACAAATATCTTAGGTCACATGAATGCATTTTATCTATGCACATGAAAATCGTACAATAACGACATGTATGGCATGAATAACTATTTTTAGAATATCATAGTATGGTTATCAATTCTTTTCATATCAAGCTACCCTAGTCAAGGTGAGTACTTTCTACTCTCACTCCATCTAACATGGCACACTTTCTCTTTCTTTTCTCATTATTATAGTCATAACCGTGAGTAGGGCGTCCCCTACTGGTGCACCATATAGACCGCCATGTGACCGTGCTCGTCTCTTTTCTTTTCTTTTCTTTTCACATTAATAGCCAAAAATATGATTTCAATAACATGTATGTTCATTAGACACACATGCCATAATTTATAATCAAAGCATAATCATTACCAAAAATCATTGGTAAAATGCAATCTTCTATGAACATAATCATTTTTAAATATCACTTTATAATATATTTCCATGTCAAAATTACACACTTAAGATGATAAAGAGTTCATGCAATGGCAATGGCTAGGGCATATACTAGTTATTTATTATTTTTATTTATAAGATTCTTTTTCTTTCTTAAATATTATTTTCATCTTTCACTAATCAAAGCATGATTCCCTCATTTTAACTCCGATTGAGGTGATCTTGGTGTCCATTTATAAGACAATCGTCTAAAACTCTTATGTTAAACATTTTAGTGAAATTGTAAGCAATATTGGTGTTATTACTCCCTCAAATTCAATGTTATTTATTCCTGGGTAGGTTCTGACCTCTACTTACTAATATGTCCATATCTCCCTCCTATAGACTCTAACTTGAGTGATTCCAATGGATAAAAATACATGAATCATATATATATATATATATATATATATATATATATATATATATATATATATTCCATGTTAACTATTTCTTTTAATTTCCTACAAATTGTTTCCAAAAATTCAAACACATAAGCTTACCTAATAGATTCTTCCCTAGTTAACTAGTTTCTGACCACTACTTACTAATTTGAACATATCTCTCACATATAGATTCCAAATTGAATGATTCTAGTGGATAAAAATTTATGAGACATATATCTATATTTTTAATGTTAATAATTTCTTTTAATTCCCTACATATATTTCCAAAAAATTCAAACATAGAAGTTTACCTAACAGATTCTTCCAAGGTTAACCATTTTCGGACCACCACTTACTAATTAGAACATATCTCCCTCATTTGAACTCTAAATTTGGTGATTCCAGTGACTAAAAATCTGAGACATATATCTACATTTTTCATGTTAACCATTTCTTTTAATTCCTAACCAATTCTTCCTAGAATTTCAAAAATAGAAGCTTCCCTAATTACTCTGAAATCTAGTTTTCTAACCAAACCCTTCCTAAAGTTTTAGTTCATCCATTTATTACGTCCTCTTCCATTTTCTTCCCAATTTACATCTAATCATAAGATTACTCATTTCAACATTTTAATTAGATTCCTTATGCTTAATTTAACATATTCCATCATCTACTTCGGAAGAAAATAGAAATTAAATCATGTATATTAAGGGTGTTTCCCACCAAAAATGTCTCATGGTCTTCTTCTAAGTGTTTAAGGTCATATTCATTTTATCAATCTAACCATATCCCATCAATTTTTTACCACATTTAAATATACATAACAACAGCACAAAACCCTAAAATTTTGCCACCCATAGCCATACCTATGCAGAATTTTCCATACTAACCTAAGTATTCAAACATACATCACATGTAAGATCAACATGTAACATGATATAGCAACATCCATGGCCAATCATCAAAGTAGCAAATATTATAAATTTCATCAAAGTTCTAGGATCAAAATCCCATATAAATGTTATAAACTTCTAAGCCTTTCTTCAGAAAGAGATATTGTTAAACCTACCTAAAGATCTCACTATCTCACTTAGTGAATTCATTTTCTTGTTTCCTTTTAATGGAAGTGACAATATTTCTCCCTTCCTTTAGCTTTTCCAGCAGCTTAAATAAGAGTAGGAGGGTGAGTTTTGAACCCTAAAGATGAAGACAAAAGATAGATTCAAGTGGAGATGAAGCTAACTTATCTGGAGTACTAGTCTTCTAAACTTCTTCTTCTTCTTTCTTCCTCTCTTTTCCTCTCTTTTCCTCACTCCACCTTGCTTCTATTTTTCCTTCTCCCTCACTTAGAGACAAAATTCTAATATTATAAAATTGGTTTTTGTTTAAATAAATTATCAAGTGGTCATCCTCTCATAATTATGGGTCTACCTTATCAAAATTAGGATGCACTCGATTAATTTTTGGGGGAAGACAAATCATGTTCTTGTCTTCCTCTCCCTTAGTCAAGATATGCATCACAAAAAGATGATTTTTTATTTAAAAATTATGATAAAATTTTCTCAAGACAAGAGGCAAGGTCCCTTTGATTTAGGGATTCATTTCCTTTTTTTTTTTGTCTCACACAAGTATGATAGGTTTACCTTTCTAGGTGGCAAATTTTCAGCCCTTGAGTCTCCTTTTCTTGGCTGAACTTATTTGTGTAGGATTGAGATGTTTTGTCATAATTCCAAGTATTATTACCTACTATATCATCACATGGCTTATTGAAATTATGAGTGTAGATATAGATGTTTTGTCCTAATGCCATGTGACCTAATCTTAATTATTATTACACTATTATTTCATCATATGATCCTTATTTTTCCCTCTTGGATTTGGCTCATTCTTGCCCATTTCCTTTGCTTTGATTGAAATTTCTACCTCTCATGGAGGGCTTGGCCACACTTTCATGATTTTTGGGCTACTGGTCTAATCTCTATATCCTAGTCCAAGTCTATGTTATATCTCTTTCTTAGGCTATCCATTTGCCTTACTAAAAACTCATGTGAAGTGGAAAAACTTTATATGAAGTGTCCATAGGTGAAAGCCCAAATGTATAGATAAAGATGTTAAATGTGCAAAGGATCAAACACTACTTTAGAAGTGATGTGGAATGCTAGCACACATCAATGCCATTATAGGAAGGATAAGAGGGAAGTAGTTAGGCTGTCGACTTTAAAACAAGCACTAATGAGAGGCAACCCATACTTATACAAATTTTCATTTATTTTATAGTTGTTAAGTTAGCCTTATTTTTTATTTTAATATTAGTTTTGTTATATTTTTTAGGCCAAATGGAGTAGAAGATTTACAAATTTTAATTCACCACATTTGCCACAGAAATGCCGTAGCAAGAGCAGCCCTCCGTAAAGCATGTGGTCCTTCTTTGGCAAGGAGATGAATGGAATTGGGTTGATTAATCTGGGTTGAAAAAGATTGGGTTAATGAATCTGAGCTAGAAACATGTAACACCCCTAAGATTTAATAATTTTTATTTATGTATGGATTATTAAAAAAAATTAAGGAGTAAGGATATAATTGAAAGGTTTTAAGGATGAAAACGAAAATGTATTAATATTTTTGGGGTTAAATTGTAATTTCCTAAAATTTTAAGGGTCAAAATGTAAATAATAAAATTTACAAGGACTTCCTCTAACAATTAGAAAATTGATAATTGGTCCCTCAATTATTATTTAAAAAAAGGAAAGATGAAGAAAATTTTCGTAACCGGTGAGGTGTGAATAGTGTTTTTTCTCTCCTTACTTTCTCTTTCTAGATCTATAGTACTTTTGAGCCTCCGATCTCAAAACTAAGGATACCATTGGATTCAGAACGAAGAGTATTATTATATTTGCCGAATAATTTTTAAAATCAGCTACAGAATCGCCAAAGATTGAAAGTAGAAAATCTTAAAAAATAGTAAGTTATAAAACTTCTATTTAGAGACTTCAAATTGAAAATCTGACACTTAGATGGATTCAAGAGATAGATAAACAATAGGATATGAAATTTCTCAACCATTTGACAACTTTTGGTGTCAATAACAGTAATTCCAACTTACGTGAATAGTGATTCTGGCCATGAATAGTGACCATCAGTTGACCGACGTTGATGAAGCTTTCAGAGTTATTTCTTAGGTTTTTGGACACTCTAGACACGTTTTTGAGGTCTATTTGGTCAAACTTAGATTGGAAAAATGTATTTTGTGGATGTCCAACTTGGAGCCTTACCCTGTGAGTAGATAATTCTTTCTATGACTTTCCCTATGCTCTTCTTAAACTTTAAATGTATAATTCGTTATGTTACAAGTTATTTATACTTTTATATGTCTCTAAAATGGATTAAATTACCTTATTTTGTTTACTATCTAGTGTATAGTTTAAGAAGAGTATGGTTTTGAAAATGGATTTTTGACCTCATTGAATATGTGATTCTAAATATATTTCTCATCATATGATAAAGGAAATATATTGTGCACATGGCATTAATATGTAAAGCTATAAGATTGCCTTGGAAAAGGACATGTATTTGTGATAACCCTAATTGAGAAATTTTTGACAAAGGAATTTTATTGAGACTGAAAATTCTGTATTATACTGAAACTTTTGTTTTGAACAATATGACATATGTGCAAATAAGAAGTTTGTGGAGGAATTCTATTGGAAACATTGTTTGCTAATAGCATGTGATGTTAGTCCTGGTGTACCTTGACACCTATATAGCAGGGGTGGTGCTAGCCTCATGTGACAGCCAACACATAGGATATGATATGTGAAGGAGAGTGAGATGCCTCCTATCTGGGCGAGATGCTGACTATATGATATGTGATTTACTCTCCCTTGCTATGTGCTTAGGAAATGCTCATATTAAGGCCCCTTCGCATGTCCTCTTGAATAGTGGTAGGGCAAACCTTAGCTGAGATGCTGAATTTAGGCAAATCCTACACCACCAAAGTACGGAAGGGTTTGAACTCTAATATAGCGGTTCTGATATGGGTTCTTCCTAATATTTTCATGCCAAATATTTTGATGCATAACAACATTTATTTAATGATCATACAGTATGGTATATGATTTTGGATATCTTATTATCCTCTATTTTGAGAATATTTGAAATGTGGGTCCCATATGGATGTACTTTCGAATTGTATTTTCTATGTGACAAATTTTAAATTACGAATACATCCATATGTTGACCTAAGAGGTCATAGAAGGTATTATCTGCTCACTGAGTTATCAAACTCACTACATGATATTTTTACATTTTTTAGACAAGAATATAGAGTTTGGTCATTTTTCTTCAGATAGGTGATCATCTAGGCGACATATTCTCTGGTGAGCCTATTTTGTTTTCAAGGCTCGTAGATTTTGATTTATATTGTTCTTATACTCTAGAGTATGCTTTAAATGCCACATGCAGTATCTTTACTTTTGTTGTTACTCTAATATTTATAACTTGGTATGTAAATTGTGTTTACATGAAAGAACCTATATGTATATGTTTCCATAATGAACGCTTGTATTGTAACATCCCGTAATTTTTAGATATTTTCCTTAGAAATTCTTCACCTTACATATATGCATAGAAATGTTCTAATATTAATGGAATAGGTAAAGAAAGAAAACCTAAGAGGAAATATTAGAAATAAACATGCTAAAGAAAGGTGAAATTCTTAGGTAAGGAAGATAAATTTTTGTGAAGTAAGTAAAGGTCTTAAAATTTCAAGAAGATTGGAATAGGGTAATTTTTTCCTAATTTAAGAGCAAAAGTTACTAAGTGTAGTATCTCCACCCATAAATTAGGCTTTCACCTATGGACACTTCATATAGAGTTTTTCTACTTCACATAAATTTTTAGCATGCCAATAGGATAGCCCAATGAAGAAATAAAACATAGACTTGGACTAGGATATAGAAATTGGACCGATAGCCCAAAATCATGAAAATGTGACCAAGCCCATTATGAAAGGTAGAGTTTTAACCAAAGTAAAGAAAATGGTCAAGAATGAGCCCAAACCCAAGAGGAAAAATGAAAATTAAAATAAAAGTAAAGTAATGAGATAATGGTGTAATCAAGATTAGGTGACTTGGTATTAAGACAAAAATTTAGCAAGTGGTATGATAATACATGGCATTAGGACAAAACATTCCTATCCCACACAAATAATTTTAACCAAATAATGGAGATTTAAGGGCTAGAAATTTTCCACTTAAAAAGGAAAATCTATCATACTTGATTAAGACAAAAGAAAAAGGAAATGAATCCCTAAATCAAAGGGATCTTGTCCCATATCTTAAGAACATATTATCATAATTTTCAAAATATAAATCTCTTTTTCCTATGCATATCTTGACCAAGGAAGAGGAAGACAAGAACATAAGTTGTTTGTTTTCCAAAAATTCAACTAAGTGTAAGCTAATTGTGATAAGGTAGACCCATGATCATGAAAGGTAAATTATTTGAGGGTCTATTTAAGCAAAACCCACCCTTACAATATTAGAATTTTCGTCTAATTGAGGGAGAGGAAAAATAGAAGCAAGGTAGAGTGAGAAAAGGAGAGGAAGAAAAGAAGAAAGAGGAAGGAGAAGTCTAGAGGACTAAGTGCTCCAGGTAAGTTTAACAATATTTCTTTTTGAAGAAAACTTTTGAAACTTATAATATTTATAGGAGATTTTGATCTTAGAACTTTGATGATTGGTCATGGATGTTGCTATATCATGTTACATATTGATCTTGCATGTGATGTATGTTTGAATACTGAGGCTGGTATAGAAAGTTCTGCATAGGTATGGCTATGGGTGGCAAAATTTTAAGCTTCTGTTTTTAAAATTTTGAGAAAATTGGTAAGGAATTTAAAGAAATTGTTAACATGAAAAATGTAGATCTATATGGCACAGATATTTAACCACTGAAATCATTCAATTTTGAGTCCATATGAGGAGATATGATCCGAATAGTAAGCAAATGTCAGAAAATGGTTAATCAGGGAAGAATATGTTAGGATAGCTTTTGTGTTTTAGTTTGTGGGAATTATCAGTATGGAATTAAAATAAATGGTTAACATAACAATTGTTACTATATGTGTCACTGATTTGTAGCCACTAGAATCATTCAATTTGGAGTCCATATGAGGAAGATATGAGCCGATTAGTAGTCAAATGTCAGAAAATGGTTCATCAGGGAAGAATATGTTGGGATATCTTTTGTGTTTTAATTTATGGGAATTATCTGTTGGGAATTAAAATAAATGGTTAACATAGGAATTATAGATATATGTGTCACAGAATTTTAACCACTGGAATCACTCAATTTAGAGTCCATATGTGATAGATATGGTCTGATTAGTAAGCAGTGGTTAGAAAATGGTTCATCAAGGAAGAATATGTTAGGATAGCTTCTGTGTTTTAATTTCTGGGAATTATCTGTAGGGAATTAAAATAATTGGTTAACATAAGAATTAAAGATATATGTGTCACGGATATTAAACCACTAAAAACATTCAATTTGGAGTCTATATAAGGTAGATATTATCCGAATAGATAGCGAAGGTCAGAAAATGGTTAATCTGGGAAGAATATGTTAGGATAGCTTCTGTTTTTGAATTTCTGGAAATTATCTGTATGGAATTAAAATAAATGGTTAACATAAGAATTATAGATATATGTTTCACGGATTTTTAACATTGGAATCACTCAATTTGGAGTCCATATGTGGTAGATATAGTCCGATTAGTATGCAGTGGTCAGAAATTGGTTAATCAGGGAAGAATATTTTATGATAGCTTCTGTGTTTTAATTTTTGGAAACATTATGTAGGGAATTAAAATAAATGATTAACATAAAAATTATTTCTATATGTGTCACAGATTTGTAGCCACTGGAATAACTTAATTTGGAATTCTTATAAGGGAGATATGGACAGATTAGTAGGTAGAGGTCAGAACCTATCCGAGAAGAAATAACCTGTACTTTGTGGGAGTAATATCATTTTGATTTCTTAATATTTCGCTAAAATGTTTAACATAATAGTTTTAGATAATTGTTCTATCTTGAATTGACATCAAGATCACCTACATCGGAGTTAAATTGAGGGAGTTATGATCTAATTAGTAAAAGAAGGTTAGATAGGATGAAAACCTGCATCAAGAAAATAAACAAATAAAATTAATATTTAAAAAAAGAAGAAGAATCTTATAAATGAAAATAATAAATGACTAGTATATGCCATTGCCATTGCCATTGTATGAACTTCTTGCCATCTTAAGTGTGAAATTTTGACATGGAAATATTTTGTAAAATGATATTTGAAATGTTTATGTTCATGGCATGATTACCAATGATTTTTGGTAATAATTATATTTTGATGAACATACTTGTTATTGAAAGAATATTTTTGGCTATTATTGTGAAAAGAAAAGAAATGAGCACGGTCACATGGTAATCCGTGTGGTGCACTAGTAGGGGACACGTTACCAACGGTTATGATTATGATTATGAGAAAAGAAAGAGAAAGTGTGTCATGTCGGACAGCGCGAGAAAAGCCCGTATCGGAGAGTTGAGGATACTCACCTTGACCGGGGTAGCTTAAAATGAGAATAAGTTGATAGCCATCATATGATATTCTGAAAATAGTTAATCTTGTCATACATATCATTACTGTATGATTCTTATGTGCATAGATATAATGCATTCATATGACCAAAGATGTTTTCTGTAGTTTATACAGCTGAACATGACGTGATGAGCTATATTGATGATGATTTATTGTTGAACTTACTGAGATTTAATTCTCACTATATTTCCATATCATGTTCAGAAAATTAGTTATACAGCTTTTTTTTCTATGGCTCTGGCTTTTAGTGCACATTGGACCGAGTTACTTTATATTGGGCAGATCTTATAATCAAATAAGATGTTTGTGGTCGAGTTGGCTCAGATCCCGATGAAGGTGCAACCACCCACACTTGTATCTTTAGAATTGGTCAACCAAAATAAACAAGATGTAAATATCTGTGTTTGATATGTTGTATGTATGTTTTGATTAATGACGTGTATGTGAATTCAATATTGTGTAATAATAAAGAAAAAAAGGTTGTTACATGTATTATACCCATTATAGTAAAAATATGTCTGTAAAATATGTGTTTCACTTTTCCTTAAAAGTAGGGGCATGACAAGTTGGTATCAAAGGACTAGGTTTCCCTGTGGCTATTGGAGCAAAGAATTATGTAGTAGGACTTTCAATATGGGTATGTAACTGCGGACATATTTATACTCATGATGCTACTATGGAATTCTATAGGGTGTCATCCTCTTCTTCCTTCTGACTCTTATCCTTAGGTATGGGATTTTTAAGCATCGATGCGTATGTCTTAGACGGTGCCACTTGACTATGGACAACCAATTCAGCTTTTCAACTAGTTTTGATGAACAGTGATAAAGAGAACCCTCTTAGGTACAAAGAAAAAGAATTAGCTGAAAATAGGAAGATTTCATTCGAATACAAAGGTAATGGCTTGTTTGGATGTTAAGAAGGTTTAAATTGGTTGTTTGATTTGCTTATGTGAAACAATATGATGAATAGATAATACAATATTAATAGTGGGTTATGATGTGATCGAGATTGTTAACTCCAAGATAACGGTTTGTAATAAAGTAAGTGTTTTAAAAATAGATGTAAATCTATTTTTGGATGGATGAGTTAGAACCTAAGTATATAAATGGATTTGGCAAGCTGTGGGGTGAATTGAATTTGAGAGCAGGGAATCTATGAAGATAATGCTTTCAATGATAGATTTTGTTGATATAAAGGATTCAAAGACAATTTGGTTTTCAATAATATAATGTATAAGCATTATGAGAAAGGAAGGTTTGCCCATGGAAATTTAAAATTTGAGGTATGCAAAATGGGTAATTCATGTGAAGGACTCTTGGATAGACATAAGCTTTTCATGATTGATTGTTAAGACATTGCATAAGCATGTTAAAGAACAAAGTTAAAATGGGTTGACCTTGTTTAAGTGTTTTGAAATGCATTCTAGCTAATACAATATAAAGATGTCATCAATAGCATAAAAGGTTAGTAAAGGAGTTGCAAGTAGTGAACAATTAGTGGAAGCATGTACTCAATAATTTAATTTTAGCTTTAGCAGCCCATAAATTATTACAAAAAGGGTGCCAAGGATATTTGCCAGTGATAAGAGATATTGATATAAAATATACTAATGTAGATTAGGTTCTAGTGGTTAGGGAATTTTCTGATGTGTTCTTAGAAGAATTGCCTGAATTACCCCTGAAATGGGAAATATAATTTGATATTGATTTGTATAACATCCCCGATTTTTTCTTATGTTACTAATTGAAATTTTTTTTTCAGAGAGGAGAAAGCATTTTGGATCTCAAGAGAGGATTAAATTATTTTACAATTTTACTCAAGTTAAACAAGATCTTAGGATGGTTAAAATGACATTTATGTAATTTCATTGAAATGGAATTTATGTAAATTCTTTAAGATGGCAGTTTTGTAAATATTCTAGGATAGCAGTTTTGTACATACTGTAGGATGGCATTTTTGTAAATAATGAAAGATGGAAAAGTTGTAAATATGGGGTGGTAGGTAAGGAAATTTTTTTAATAATTATGAGGGAGGGGGAGTATCGGTAAGAAAGAGAAAGAAAAGAAAAAAAGAAGAAAAGAAAGAGGAAGAAGAAGAAGAAGGAAGAGGAAAGGGAAATTAAGGTAAGTTTCTTAGTCATCTCTACCAGTTCATCATCTTTTCTTAAGGAATATCCTAATTCATGGTATGGATATAGGATTTTTGTGTGGTAGGAATCAAGCATGCATGTTTAAGGATTTATTTGAGGTAGGTTTAACATCTACTCATGAATTTTGTACAAAATTATATATATACTTTTAGATTTGTTTAGATGTGATTTTGGATAACATGTGGTTTGGATATTTATATTCTATTTTTATTGTTTGGACATGCATATGGGTGCATGGGATTACATAAGATGAATGATGAAAACTAAATGAAGAAGGTAATCTAAATTGATGTTAATAATTAGAATTAAGATAAATTTAGTGAAAAAGGGAGTTTGGGATATTAAAAGAGTTTTGGTCGAAATTAAATATAAGTGGAGATTAATTTTAGCTAAGTGTTGTACTAAGTAATATTGGAATAAATAAGATAGGCAAATTGAAAATTAATTTGTGCAACTAACATTACCATGTGTTGAAAAGAAAAAGGGAGGAATTGGTGATACTTATGAACATGGCCAAAATTGAATTTAGGAAAAGTTTAAGCTATCTTAAATATGCTAATAAACACTAAACTTAAATAAATTTGGATTTAAATATGGCCACCATTCCATAGCAATAATTCTCCCATTCAATGTAAATTGTATAATGTGATTCCATGGGTGCATTTATTTATTTGAAAATGATTGGTATCGGTAAAGTTTGGTTCTTGGAGATTAGGAGAAATAAATTATACTTTTTGGGTGTTTTTGTGCAGTATGACCAAAACCTTGGTAAATATTTTGATGCCTTAAAGTAGTTGGTAAATTAGAGATATGTCACTAAAATGGATGAATAATTAAAGGGTTAAAATCATGCAAAATATGATTAACATGGTGGGATTAAGTTTTGATCGAAATGGGAAGAAAGTGCATAACGAATTATGGAACTGGTCTTATCGTTTAAGCGTGAAAGAATTGCGTAAAAGAAATTATTAAAATAGAAAGGTAGGTAAGAATTTAAATTAGGACTTAAGGAAATTAAAGAAAATAGTAAGAAAAATGAAGGGATGACCTAGAATTATAGCTTATAGAATAAATAATGGTTGGAATTTCTTATAAAGTAAATATAGAGTTTAAAATGAATGATTAAAACTAAATGAAGGAGATAGTCTAAATTGATATTAATAACTAGAATCAAGATAAATTAAGTGAAAAATGGAGTTTGTGACATTAAAAAAGTTTTGGTCGAAATTAAATACAAGTAGAGATTAATTTTAGCTAAGTGTTATACTAAGATATATTGAAATAAATAAGATAGATAAATTGATAATTAATAAGTGCAACTAACATTACCATGTGTTAAAAATGAAAAGAGAGGAAGTGGTAATACTTGAGAACATGGCTAAAAATGAATTTAGGAAAAGTTTAAGCTATGTTAATTATGCTAATAAACACTAAACTTAAATAAATTAGGACTTAAATATGATCACCATTCCATAGCAATTATTCTTCCTTTCAATGTAAATTGTATAATGTGATTGTCACAGCTCAGTTTCCTAAGCACATGACTGGCACGAGAATGAGAGTTAACTTAACTCGTAAGCCTAATCCTATAGAACGTATCCTAAAATCCAAACAATTTAAAGACTTTAAAATTTTAAAAGTTTTCCAAAAAAAACTTTTCTTTAAAAAGCCTCAATAAAATGTCATATTTTGAAAACGTGGCCATACTTATCTTTATTCAACGAAATCTAATAACCAATAGAAAATAGTAGCAAATACTTGTATTCAACATAATTAAAAATATCATACTCATTTATATACCAAACCGTTCATAAAAAAACAACGTAACTATCACGCATAGGAAGCGGGGATCCTACCTGCAGTAATGTGGAGCAACTCTAGAGTAAAAATATATAAGAAAATAAGAAATTAAGTCCATCAGGATAAATTTGGGCTCACCCAGGATATCCTATTGCTGCGGTGCACGTCCTTGGGTTTAACTTATCTAGAAACATTTAAGAGAAGCGGTGAGTCTTGTGACTCAGTGAGTAGATAGCATATACCATAAATGATCAGGACAAGCCACAACCTGCGAGTAAATCACCATCTATTTAGGCATTGCTCCTATATTTCTTATCTATAACATAAGGCACTCTGTGTAACAACTCCATTTTTTTAAAATATATATTTATAAATTCCTATAAAGTCATTACTTCTTTACTTCTAATTACTTAACTCATAATAACATTCAAATAATTTAACCAAGCATAATCAAGGTTTAAGGTCTACCATTAACATTGATACAATTCTGAGTTCACAAACACATCATTAATCAAAACATCCGTACAAAAATCAAACACATAAATATCTACATCTTATTCATCCATGTTGACTAATTTCGGAGATATAGGTGCAGGTGGCTACACCTTCACCAAGATCTTAGCTAACTCGCCCACAAACACCTAATTAATTTATGGAATCTACCGAAAATAGAGTAACTCGATCCAACATGCACGAAAAGCCAAAGGCATAGAAAAAATTGCATAACTACTTTTCTGAACTTGACATGAAAATATAGTGAGAATTAAATTGCAGTAGGTTCAACAATAAATCATAATCATCATCAATATTGCTTATCACATCATGTTCATCTATATAAGCTACAACAAATATATTAGGTCAGATGAATGCACTTTATCTGTGCACATGAAAATCATACAATAATGACATGTATTGTAACGCCTCTAATTTATGTTACGTAAAATAAACAATTTTTTTTCTATTATTATTTTTGCAATCATATATTTCCCTAAAAGATACATAATTTAATTCTTTATCATGGGAACAAATACATATAGGATCTCTAATGTATACACAATATACATACCAAGTCTATAAACATCTCTGCCTGTAGCGTTCAGAGCACTCTAGAATACAAATACAGTATAATTCAAAGACTGCGAGTCTTGGAAGCAACGTAGACTCACCTAGAGAATATATCACCTATATGCCGAATTAGACTCTGATATTCTTATCTGAAAAATGTGAAAATATCGTGTAGTGAGTTTTACAACTCAGTGAGCAAATAATTCCTCCTATGACCTCTTAGGTCAACATAAGGATGTACTTATATTTTAAAATGTGTCACATAGAAAATACAGTTCAGAAGTACATTCATATGGGACCCGTATTTCAAATATTATCAAATCAAAGGATATTCAGATATCCAAAACCATATACACCATGGTATGATCATTAAACACATGTTGTTATGCTCAGCTGTATAAGCTATAGTAAAATATTATGATTTGAAGGTAAAATCATTACTTTTAATGCACATGCCTCACTCGGCAATCTGGTCAATGCAATGAAAATATAACACATTGGCTATACGCATAGTGACCTCGACCCCAATCACAATAAGTGATCAGGGAATGTGAATACATCACCCTACTGCCTCCTCACATTACCACTGTCACAATGCAATAAAAATATTTGCTATACGCATAGTGACCTCGACCCTAGTCACAATAAGTGATCAGGGAATGTGAGTACATCACCCTCTTGCCCCCTCACATTACCACTATCACCCGGTTGGAGCGGCCCTCTCTTGGCTCACTCAGGTTAATAGGGCGTCCCCTATTCGGTACCGTCACAAGCCATACAACCAGCCGATATTCATCAATACATATAAATACATGTAAAATTATCAAGCAACTCGCCATGAGCTTTACGCTTGGCATTCAATCTCATTTATAATATGGGATGCATCATTTTCACAAGTATATAGCTTTACAAATCAATGCAATGTGCACATAATATACACTTTATCAAATAATGATAAATACAAGTGAAATTAGATACATCATGAGTTCAGAAATCCATTTTCAAATACTATAATCTTCTTGAATCATATTTCAAATTATAAGCAGTTCAGATCTTTTTAATGTATTTTAGAAACATATCAAAGTGTAAATATCTCATAAACATAATCATATACATGCTCAAATATCAAGAAGAGTATAGGACAAGCCATAGGAAGAATCATCTACTCACAGGGTAAGGCTCCTGATTGGACAACCCTAAATTGTACTTTTCCAACTTGAATTTGACCAAATGTGTCCGGAGGGTCCAAAAAAATTACGAAATGACCTCAGAATCTTGGTCAACGCTTATGGTACTGTTCACCACCAGAATCACTATTCATCATCAAAAAATACTATTCACAGCCACTATTCACGAAGGAAATCACTATTTATTGCCACATAAAAAGTTACCAAATGATCAAAAGAAATACGTATCCTAATGTTTATCTAACTTCTGAATCCATCTACGGTGTCAGATTTCTAATTTGAGGTCTCTAAGTAAGAGTTTTAGAATTTACCTTTTTTTGAGATTTTCTACTTCAGATCTACGGCGATTCAACGGTGGATTTGAAAAACTGATTGGTCAAAACTAAAGTATTCTTCGTCTTGAATCCAGTAGCACCTTCAGTTTTGAGATCAAAAGTCAATAGGCACTCTAAATCTAAAGAAAAAGTAGAAGGTTACTATTTAACTATTCACTCACTATTCATCTTTCTTGTTTTTCCAAAGTTTGCAAAAATCGTCGTCCCCCTTCCCCCGTCTCCTTTTTATTTATTATTATTTTTAAATAATAATTATTATTATTTAATAATTGAATAATAGAATTTTATTTTATATAAATTCATATAAATTCTGTTTTTCATCCTAAAATATCCCAAAAATTTCTAAAAATTTACATTCTCATAAACCTTTAGTTAAACTCTTAAATCATGATTTTTCTTGATAAAAATCACAATAAAAATAGATATAAATCTCTTCTTGGATGGATGAGTTAGAACCTATGTATATAAATCGATTTGGAAAGCTGTGGGGTAGATTGAATTTGAGAGCAGAGAATCTATGAAGATAATGTCCTCAATGATAGATTTTGTTGATATAAAGAATTCGAAGATAGTTTTGTTTTCAATAATATTATGTACAAGCATTATGAGAAAGGAAAGTTGCCCATGAAAATTTAAAATTTGAAGTATGCAAGATGGGTAATTCATGTGAAGGACTCTTGGATAGACGTAAGATTTTCATGGTTGATTGTTCAGACATGTCATAAACATGTTAAAGAATAAAGTCAAAATGGGTTAATCTTGTTTAAGTGTTTTGAAGTGCGTTTTAGCTGATACAGTATGAAGATGTCATCAATAGCATAAAAGTTAGTAAAAGAGTTGCAGGTAATGAACAATCAGTGGAAGCATGTACCCAGTAATTTAATTTCAGCTTTAACAACCCATAAGTTATTACAAAAATGGTGCTAAGGATATTTGGTAGTTGTGAGATATGTTGACATAAAGTATACTAATGTAGATCAAGTTCCAGTAGTTAAGAAATTTTTTGATGTGTTTTCAGAAGAATTGTCTAGATTACGCTAGAACGAGAAATAGAATTTGATATTGATTTACTTCCTAAAACCCAACCAGTGTCTATACCCCCATATAGAATGACACCGGCTAAACTCAAGGAATAGAAAGATCAGTTGTAAGACTTGTTAGACAAGGGATTTATACACCTTAGTCCTTTCCTTGAGATGCTTTAGACCTATATGTGAAAGGAAGATGGATCGTAGCAACTATGCATAAATTATAGACAGTTAAATAAGATCACAGTGTGAAATAAATACTCATTACCTTATATAGATTTTTTGTTTGACCAGCTACAGAGGGCTCAACGTATTTCAAAAATTGAATTGATTTGAGATTTGGATATCATCAATTAAGGATAAGGGAAAAAATAAGGAAGAGGGAGGCAACGGAGGCCAGAAGTTCCTTTGTAGATTTCTGGAGAAAAATCAAGAGAAAGGAATAATAATTAAGCTATCCCTGGATTAATTTATTATTGTATTTTAATATCTTGGTATATTCGAGGAATTTTGAGGAGCATAAGGATATTTAAAGATTTATACGCCTTAGTCCCCTCCTCGAGGTGCTTTAGACCTATATGTAAAAAGAAAGATGGATCGTTGCAACTATGCATAAATTATAGACATTTAAATAAGATGACAGTGTGAAATAAATACTCATTACCTCATATAGATTATGTGTTTGACCGGCTACAGAGTGCTCAACATTTTTCAAAAATTGAATTGATTTGAGACCTAGATCTCATCAACTATAGATAAGGGAAGAAAAAAAAATTACTTTTAGAATTCAGCATAAATACTGAGTTTTCAGTGATGTCATTTGGTTTAAAAAAAAATGCCCAGCTACATTCATAGATTTAATGAATAGTAAT
Organism: Gleditsia sinensis; assembly: GCA_037074535.1. Classification (NCBI taxonomy): domain Eukaryota; kingdom Viridiplantae; phylum Streptophyta; class Magnoliopsida; order Fabales; family Fabaceae; genus Gleditsia; species Gleditsia sinensis. The sequence continues at coordinate 42,476,198 of CM073463.1, forward strand.
TAAACCATTCCTAGATCAATTTATTATTGTATTCTTATATCTTGGTATATTCAAGGAATTCTGAGGAGCATGAGGACATTTAAAGATAGCTTTGCAAACCCTAAGAGAACACCAGTTGTTTCAAAAATTGTTGCTCCTTTGACAAGGTTGACAAGGTTGACAAGGGAAGTAATAAAATCTGACTAGTAAGGTGTGTAACAACTTCATTTATGAAAATGTAACAATTTTTTTTTATATTTGTAAAATTCCATGAGGTTATTACTACTTTAATTCTAACCACTTAACTCCTAATAATAATCACTTTAACCAAGTCTAATTGTTATTAACAGTGATACAATACTGAGTTTCCATACACAACATTATTTTACAAACTACACACCATTATTTTACAAACATTTGTACAAAGATACATATTAGTTCTAATAATCTATGTGGACTACTTTTGGGGACACTGGTGCGGGTTACACCTCCACCGGAATCTCAGTCACATCTACTACAGATACATCTGATATAACTGGTAGTTGCCCAACGTAGGGCACCTCGATTCAACGTACGGAAATAATAAGTGTCATTGAGAAAATCTGCATTCTTCTTCTGAACATGATATGGAAATATAGTGAGAATTAAAACCCAGTAGGTTCAACAATAAATCATAATTTACCATCAATATAGGTCATCATGTCATGTTCAACTGTATAAAGTACAGAAAATATCTTTGGTCACATGAATGCATTATATCTATGCACATAAGAATCATACAGTAATGATATGTATGACAGGATTAACTATTTTAAGAATATCATATGATGGCCATCAACTTATTCTCATTTCAAACTACTCCGGTCAGGGTGAGTATCCTCTACTCTCTGGTACGGTCTTTTCTCGCTTCGTCCGACATGGCACACTTTCTATTTCTTTTCTCATAATCATAATCATAACCATTGGTAAGGCGTCCCCTACTGGTGCACCACACGGATTGCCATGTGACCGTGCTCATTTCTTTTCTTTTCACAATGATAGCCAAAAATATGCTTTCAATAACAATTATGTTCATCAAAATATAATTATTACCATAAATCATAGGTAATCATGCCATGAACATAACTATTTCAAATATCACTTTATAAAATATTTCCATGTCAGAATTTTACACTTAAGATGGTAAGAAGTTCATACAATGGCAATAGCTATGACATATACTAGTCATTTATAAGATTCGTCTTCTTTTTTAAATATTAATTTTATTTCTTTATTTTCTTGGTGCAGGTTTTCATCATATCTAACCTTCTCTTAATAATTAGAGCATAACTCCCTCAATTGAACTCTGATGTAGGTGATCTTGGTGTCAATTTAAAGACAAAACTATTATATAAAACTATTATGTTGAACATTGTAGTGAAATATTAAGAAATCAAGGTGATATTACTCCCTAAATGTATAGGTTATTTCTTCTCGGATAGGTTCTGACCTCTACCTACTAATCGGACCATATCTACCTCATATGGACTCCAACTTGAGTGATTCTAGTGGCTAAAAATCTGTCACACACATATCTATAATTCTTATGTTAACCATTTATTTTAATTCCATACAGTTAATTCTCATAAATATAGAAGCTATCCTAACATATTCTTCGATGATGAACCATTTTCTGACCTTTGACTACAAATCAGATCATATCTTCCTCATATGGACTCCAAATTGAATGATTCCAGTGGCTAAAAATCTGTGACACACATAGATATAATTCTTATGTTAACAATTTATTTTAATTCCATACAGATAATTCCCAACAATTAAAATACAGAAGCTATCCTAACATATTCTTCCCTGATGAACCACTTTCTAACCTTTGACTACTAATCGGACCATAACTACCTCATATGGACTCCAAATTGAATGGTTCCAGTGGCTAAAAATCCGTGACACATATATATTTAATTCTTATGTTAACCTTTTATTTAATTCCCTACAGATAATTCTCAAAAATTAAAACACAGAAGTTATCCTAACATATTCTTCCCTGATGAACCATTTTCTGACCTTTGCTTACTAATTGGGCCATATCTACCTCATATGGACTCCAAATTGAATGATTCCAGTGGCTAAAAATCCATGACACATATATCTTTAATTATTATGTTAACAATTTATTTTAATTCCCTACAGATGATTCCCAAAAATTAAAACATAGAAGCTATCCTAACATATTCTTCCCTGATGAACCATTTTCTGACCTTTTCTTACTAATTGGAACACATCTACCTCATATGGACTCCAAATTGAATTATTCCAGTGGCTAAAAATCCATGACACATATATCTTTAATTCTTATGTTAATCATTTATTTTAATTCCCTATAAATAATTTCCTGAAATTAAAACGTTGAAGCTAAAAAATTTGCCACCCATAGCCATACCTATGCAGAACTTTCTATACCAGTCTAAGTATTCAAACATACATCACATGCAAGATCAATATGTAACATAATATAGCAACATCATGATCAATCATCAAAGTTCTAAGATCAAAATCTCTGATAAATATTACAAGTTTCAAAAGTTTTCTTCAAAAAGAAATATTGTTAAACTTACCTAAGAATCTCTCTAGCCACTTAGTGAATTGGTTTTCTTGTTTCCTCTTGAAAGAAGTAGCTAGATTCCTCCCTTCCCTTAGCTTTTCTAGCAGATTACGTAAGAGGAGGAGGGTGATTTTTTGAACCTCATGGATGAAGAAGAAAAATTGATTCAAGTGGAGATTAAGGTAACTTACCTTGAGTACTTAGCCTTCTAAACTTCTCCTTCTTCTTCCTTCCTTTCTTCTCCTCTCTTTCTCTCCTTTCCTCACTCTACCTTGCTTCTATTTCTCTCTCTTCCTCACTTGGACGAAATTAAAATGTTGTAGGGGTGGGTTTTGCTTAAATAGACCACCAAATAATACACCTTTCATGATCATGGGTTTACCTTATCACAATTAGGATACACTTTGTTGAATTTTTGGAAAACAAACAACTTATGTTCTTGTCTTCCTCTTCCTTAGTCAAGATATGCATAGGAGGTGAAAATTACGATGATATGTTCTTAAGATAAGGGACAAGGTCCCTTTGATTTAGGGATTCATTTCCATTTTCTTTTTTCTTAAACAAGTATGATAGGTTTTCCTTTTTAGGTGGCAAATTTCTAGCCCTTGAATCTCCATTATTTGGTTGATATTATTTGTGTGGGATAAGAATGTTTTGTCCTAATTCCATGTATTATCATACCACTTGCTAAAATTATGAGTGTAGGATATATATGTTTTTGTCCTAAAACCTTGTATTATCATGCCACTTGCCAAAATTATGAATGTGGAATCACACCACTTGCTAAATTTTTGTCTTAATGCCATGTAACCTAATCTTTATTATTATTACATTATTATATCATCACCTAATTTATTTTATTTTATTTTTCCTCTTGGATTTGGGCTTATTCCTACCCATTATGGGATTATTCCTACCCATTTTCTTTGCTTTGGATAAAATTCTACCTTACTTGGAGGGTTTGGTCACATTTTCATAATTTTTGGGCTATCGATCCAATTACTCTATCCTAGTCCAAGTCTATGTTTTATTTCTTGCCTAGGTTATCCAATGGGCTTGCTAGAAACTTATGTGAAGTGGAAAAAATCTATATGAAGTGTCCACCTAGGACAATTCCTGTAGCAATTCCTGGAGCAAATATGAGTGCAATAGTTCATGGCAACCCTGAGCAACCTTAGACCTCCCTATTCCATTTTCTTTACACCCTAGTATCCCTCATCCTAGTTATAGCTGCATTTAATTGTTCCACCTTTATTTTACCTTATAAACCATTCTCTCTTTGCTACAGCATTTCACACAGCAAAAGTCACCTTAACAGTTTTAGTTCACTCCTCGTGGGACGATACTGACTCATCACTTTATTACTTGGTCACGACACGTGCACTTGCGTTCGGACACTGTATTCATCTTTACATGATACCACCAACAAGTTTTTGGCGCCGTTGCTGGGGAGTGTCAACTAGAAAATTGTTTTTAGATTACTCAATTGTGTGAAGTGTTGTTTTGTTATATTTCTTTTTACTCTGGTGTCTTGTTGAGCAAGTAACGCAGTGCATGAGCAGGGCTGACAGGAAACTTCTGCCTCTAGATCCAGAGATAGAAAGAACGCTTTTGAAAAGAAGAAGAGGACAGTTAACACCTCAGCAGCAGGCAGAGATGGCTAATCAGAATAGAGCAGACAACATGGATGATAGAGATAGGGTCTTAAATGCTTATGTTCAACCAAACCTGAATGGGTTGAACTCGAGCATTGTGAGACCAGAGATTGAGGCTCTACATTTTGAGCTCAAACTAGTAATGTTCCAGATGCTGCAAACTGTAGGGCAATTCAGTGGAATGCCTACAGAGGACCCTCACCTTCACTTAAGAGTGTTCATGGAAGTCATGGATGCTTTCAAAATGAATGGGGTAACCGAAGAAGTGCTCAGGCTAAAGCTGTTCCCTTACTCATTAAGAGACCGAGTAAGAGCGTGGTTGAACTCTCTGCCACCTGACTCTATCGCTAACTGGAGTGATTTGGCAGAGAAATTTTTGCTGAAATACTTCCCGACCACCAAGAATGCCAGATTGAGAAATGACATCACCTCTTTCCAGCAATTGGAAGGTGAATCTTTGTACGAGACCTGGGAGAGGTATAAAGAGTTATTACGGAGATGCCCCCATCATGGAATTCCTTACTACATTCAGATGGAGACCTTTTACAATGGCCTTAATGCTCAAACCCGCACCATAGTGGATGCAGCAACTAATGGGGCACTATTGTCCAAAACATATAATAAAGCGCACGAGCTGCTTGAAAGGATGGCCAGTAACAACTATCAATGGCCAATGGATAGAGTTTCAACTGGAAAGAAAGAAGCAGGCATGCATGAAGTGAGTGAAGTGACTTCTCTCACAGCCTAGCTAACTTCACTAGTTAATGTCTTAAAGAGCCAGCAAATGACCCGCCCTCAAGCAGCCAATGCAGTCCAGGAGACTGGACCATCTTGTGTACTGTGCAATGGACCACATCTTTTTGAAATGTGCCCCTCAAACCCAGAATCAGTGTGCTTCGTAGGAAATATGAATCGCAATAACAATCCCTACTCCAACACGTATAACCCAGGATGAAGGCAATACCCCAATTTCTCCTGGAGTAACTATGGTACGGGACAAGGGAGCAACTCTGCCCCACAAAGATCACAGGCTCCCCCAGGCTTCATGCAGCAAAGACAACAGCCTCAGGAAGCCCCCACTTCGCTAGAATCCTTGATGAAGGAGTATATGGCATGGAATGATGCTCTAATCCAGAGTCAAGCAGCCTCATTACAGAATCTGGACACTTAAGTGGGACAGCTTGCCAATGAACTAAAAAGTAGACCTTTAGGGACACTTCCCAGTAATACTAAAGTCCCTAGGAGAGAAGGGAAAGAGCACTGCAAGGCTATAGCCCTGAGAAGTGGGAAGATGGTGGAAGCACCAAAAGCAAAAGGGCAGGACCAGACAGACTCCACTGTACCCCTGGAGAAGAAAAAAGACAAGAAAAAGCAAGAGGAGGTAAGCGAGGAGGAAACCATCTCTGGAGAAAATGCTGCAGCTATGCCACAGCAAAATTCGGCAACTTTGCCACAGCAAGGCATGCAACAAACTAAGTTACCTCCCCATTTCCCTTAGAGATTTCAGAAGCAGCAGAATGACCAGCAGTTTAGAAGATTCCTAGATGTCCTGAAATAGCTGCACATTAACATACCTCTAGTAGAAGCACTAGAGCATATGCCTAATTATGTAAAGTTCATGAAGGACATCCTAACGAAGAAAAGACGATTTGGTGAGTTTGAGACTGTTACTCTCACAAGAGAATGCAGTGTTGTTCTGCAAAATAAGTTGCCACCCAAACTTAAGGATCCAGGTAGTTTCACCATACCTTGTTCTATCGGGAACCAGTATTTTGGCAAGGCACTTTGTGATTTGGGAGCAAGCATCAACCTCATGCCAATGACCATATTTAAAAAGCTAGGAATTGGAGAAGCAAGGCCTACCACAGTCACACTATAACTAGCAGACAGATCCATAGCACACCCAGAAGGGAAAATCGAGGATGTCCTGGTTAAGGTGGATAAGTTCATCTTCCCAGTAGACTTTATAATTCTGGACTATGAAGCTGATGCAGAGGTACGAATTATATTGGGCAGACCATTCCTAGCAACCGGCCGGACACTAATTGATGTTCAGAAGGGTGAATTAACCATGAGAGTCCAGGATGAGCAGGTTACATTCAATGTGCTCCAGACCATGAAGTTTTCCAGTGAAGAAGAGGAATGTACAGTGGTCTCTATGATAGACACATTAGCATCAGAACAGTTAGAAAAATGCTGCAAGGACCCACCACCAGTAGCATGGACAGACAACTCAGATTCCGAAGGGGAAGACGAGAAAGAATGGGCCTGGATTGATGTCAGGCATGGCATTAGGAAGCAGGAGCCAATAAATGAGCCATTATATGTTACCCCACCAGATTCAAGGCCGCTGAAAGCATCAGTGGAGGAGCCACCAACCTTGGAAATGAAGCCTCTGCCAGCACACCTCAAGTATGCATATTTAGGAGAGACAACCACTTTTCCTGTGGTTATCTTAGCACTTTTGACAGTGGAACAAGAGGAGAAATTGGTCCTTACACTAAAGAAATTCAGAAGGGCCATTGGTTGGGCACTTGCTGACATTAAGGGAATCAACCCCTCATTTTGCATGCATAAGATCCTCTTGGAAAGCAATGAAAAAGGGTCCATAGAACCCCAGCGAAGGCTCAACCCAATAATGAAGGAGGTGGTTAAAAAGGAAATTATCAAGTGGCTAGATGTTGGAATTATTTACCCAATACCAGATAGTTCTTGGTTCAGTCCGGTCCAGTGTGTTCCTAAGAAGGGGGTATAACTGTGGTGGAAAGCGAAAACAATGAGCTTATCCCACCAAGGTTGTAACTGGCTGGAGGATTTGCATGGATTATCGAAAGCTGAACAAAAGCACTAGGAAGGATCACTTCCCTCTGCCGTTCATTGACCAAATGTTAGATAGACTTGCTGGAAGGGAATACTATTGTTTCCTGGATGGGTACTCAGGGTACAACCAGATTGCTATAGCACTAGAAGATCAGCATAAGACCACATTCACATGTCCTTATGGTACCTTTGCATTTCAAAGGATGCCATTTGGGCTTTGTAATGCTCCAGCAACATTCCAGCGATGCATGATGGCAATATTCACAGAAATGTCTGAGTAGTTTGTGGAAATCTTTATGGATGACTTCTCAGTCTTTGGGGACTCCTTTGACCTATGCTTAGGAAACCTTGCTAAGGTCTTGCAAAGGTGTGAGGAAACAAACTTGGTGCTGAATTGGGAGAAGTGTCAGTTTATGGTAAAAGAGGGGATTGTGCTGGGGCATAAGGTTTCTCAGAGAGGACTTGAGGTTGACAAGGCCAAGGTGGAAATCATAGAGAAGTTCCTTCCTCCCACCTCGGTCAAGAGCATTTGAAGCTTCTTGGGACATGCAGGATTTATAGGAGGTTCATTAAGGACTTCTCTAAGGTTGCCAAACCTTTATGCAGTTTGCTAGAAAAGGACAAAACTTTCTGTTTTGATGAAAGTTGCATGACAGCATTCTGCGATCTCAAACAGAAATTGAGTACAGCCCCAGTTATCGTGGCACCAGACTGGATCTCTCCATTTGAGCTGATGTGTGATGCTAGTGAAACAGCATTGGGGGCTGTCCTCGGGCAGTGCAGAAACAAGCTGTTTCATTCTATATACTATGCTAGCAAAATGCTGCAAGGTGCCCAGCTGAACTACACGGTGATAGAGAAGGAATTGCTTGCAGTAGTGTTTGCCTTTGAGAAATTCAAAGCATATCTGGTAGGAGCAAAGGTGATAGTGCACACAGACCACTCTGCCATCAAACACTTGGTTAGAAAAAAGGATTCCAAGCCCAAGCTCATTCTGTGGGTGCTTTTGCTTCATGAATTCGATCTAGAGATCAGAGACAGGAAAAGACCTAAAAATCAAGTGGCAGACCATCTCTCTAGGTTGGAAGGGCACATCTCCGGAGCAGATGACATTAATGAAAGATTCCCAGATGAGCAACTATATCTCTTGTCCCAAGATGATGTGCCATGGTACGCTGATTATGTAAATAACCTTGTGAGTGGAATGCTCCCACCAGACTTGATGTGGCAGCAGAAGAAAAAATTTCTGCATGAGGTAAACTCATACTACTGGGATGAACCATACCTTTACAAGTAATGTGTTGATCAGATGATAAGGAGGTGCATACCCAGCGAAGAGATGGAGCAAATCTTACAGCAATGCCATGCTTCCCCTTATGAAGGCCATTTTAGAGGAGTTAGAACTGCAAACAAGGTGCTGCAGGCAGGGTTCTATTGGCCCTCTCTATTCAAGGACTCCTACTCCTTCGCAAAGCAATGCGACCGGTGTCAGAGGATAGGGAATATATCTCGCAGACATGAAATGCCACTGAACAACATCCTAGAGGTGGAATTATTTGATGTGTGGGGAATAGATTTCATGGGCCCATTCCCTTCGAGTTTTGGTAATCAATACATCCTTGTAGCCGTAGACTATGTTTCAAAGTAGGTGGAAGCAAGTGCATCTCAAACTAATGAGGCAAGGGTGGTGACCAAATTCCTGAAAAGAAACATCTTTATAAGGTTTGGAACCCCCAGGGCCATCATCAGCGATGGAGGGACCCATTTCTGCAATCGGCAGTTCAAGGCACTACTTGCCAAATATGGAGTAAGGAACAAGGCGGCAACCCCCTATCACCCATAAACGAGTGGGCAGGCTGAAGTCTCCAACAGAGAGATCAAGAGAATCTTGGAAAAAATAGTAGGCCCCACGAGGAAGGATTGGTCCTCTAGGTTGGATGATGCACTATGGGCCTATAGAACAGCCTATAAGACACCTCTGGGCATGTCACCATACAGGTTGGTATTCGGGAAGGCTTGTCATCTACCAGTCGAGTTAGAACATCGAGCATATTGGGCAGTGAAGAAGCTAAACTTGAACTTGGAAGCTGCGGGTGAGAAGAGGATGCTGTAGCTAAATGAGCTGGATGAATTTCATGGTCAAGCCTATGAGAATGCCAAACTATACAAGGAGAAAGCAAAGCAATGGCATGATAAGAAGATACAACCCAGGAACTTCGAAGTGGGACAGAGAGTACTACTGTACAACTCCAGGCTGACCTTATTTCCTGGGAAGTTGAAATCTCGTTGGTCTGGTCCCTTTCACATAAGCAAGGTCTTCCCTTTTGGGACTATTGAATTGGAAGAAGAAAAGGAAGGAAGGACATTCAGGGTTAATGGACAAAGGGTCAAGCGCTATCTGGGAAGTGATGTGGATAGACAGCACACCTCAACCCATTTGCAAGAGGAATGAGCAAGGAGAAAGTTAGGCTGTTGACTCTAAAACAAGCACTCATGTGAGGCAACCCATGTTTATATTTGTTGTTGATTAATTTAACAGTTTTTAGATAGTTTAAATCATGAATCCAATAGCATTTGTGTTTGTTGCGCAGGATGGGAAGCATAGAAGTTTGTAGAACCAGTTTTTGTTTTGCTATAGCAAAACTATACGAAAGATAGTCCCCGCTTTGCTATAGCAGGATTAAGAACAAGCCACCTCTGCTACAGCAACATCCTAGGCAAGCCAGTTTTTGCTACAACGTTGCTGCAGCAAACGCAGTTAGCCCTAAATCAAGGGGTTCCCCTCTGCTATGCTTCTTATAAATATATATATATATATATATATATATATATATATATATATATATATATATATATCAAAAAATTGTTGTCAGAAGCAAAATGGGGGCGGGAAAAAGCCAGAAGCCCATAAGTCACGAAAACACCTCTTCCACCCTCATTAAACCTTTGCAACTCCCCCTCCCCCTTCACCCTCAAGTACTTCACCCGAATTCCCAAAACCCATACAGCTCCCTCACCTCCTTCGCACCAGAAACCTCCACTCCCAAACCCTCATACCAACCATGCCGAGAATCAAGACGGTGGCCCGAAAGGCAAGTAAGGTGAAGAAGTTCACCTCTGAAGAGAGCAAACAAAGAAACGATAAGGAAATCCTGTTGCAAAATTTTTGCGCAGAAAAGGGCTTCACTTTCATGCCCACGGAGGATTTGGGACTGCCAATGTACGTTGGCACTATAGTCAAACAGAGGGGATGGGAAAATTTTGCCAGTCACCCGCAAACTGCTCTTATCCCTGTGGTTCGAGAATTTTATGCAAACTTCTCACCAAACAATGAGAAGTGGGTGACAGTTCGGGAGACTAGGGTTCAGTTTGACCTAGCCTCTATAAACAAGGCTTACAATCTGCCAGACGAAGAAGACCAGTACAAGGCCTATCTACAGGGTCTGAAGGACCAGGACTGGGACGCTATGCTTACCCGGGCATGCCTTCCCAGCACCACCTGGGATAAGTCCCCTCAGGGCTCCACCACCATCAATCGGATCTCTCTAGTACCTGCAGTAAAGATGTGGTACCACTTCCTCAAGACCTACTTGTTACCTTCTACCCATGGGCAGACAGTGAGTCGAGACAGAGTAGCAATGGTTGATGCACTCATATCTGGCAGACCACTCAACGTTAGCCGAATCATCAGTGGCCAAATTGAAGTATGGGCCAATCGAAAAAAAAGAGGTTTACTTTTCCCTTCCCTCATCACTATCCTGCTCAAGAATCGTGGAGTCCCAGTCTCCATTGATGAAGAAGTATTGAAGGACACCAACCCCATCACTGCTACCACCATTGCTCGGATTGTCCAAGAGAAAGCTGCCCCACACCCACCAGCTGCTTCCCGAGATCACCCACAATCTGCCGACCCCTCTGCTTCTTCCTCTGCCCCTCAGCCAGCTGACAAGACCTTACAGTACATCCTCCATCAATAAGCTACCATTCTCAGGCAGCAAGTTGTGCTTTTGCAACTTCAGCAAACATTTTGGCGTTATGAGTAGAAAAAGGATTTTGCCCTTCACACCACCCTCGAACAGAACTATAAACAATTTTTCCCATTTTCGGAGTTTCCCACTGACTTGCTCCATACCACCTTCGAGGAGTCAAGCCCAGCACCTGAGCTGCAGACAGCACAGCAAAAGGATTCTGAGGGATCCTCTTCTAGCAAGGAGCCCCACCCAGAACCCCAACAGACACTAGTGAGAGTTGAGTCCTCTGATGATGATGACCCCATTGCAAAACGAGCAGTAATGATGAGCAAAGGGAAGGCCCCACAACAATCAACACAGCGCAAAAGTGGGCTCAGAAGCTCCTCCAGGTCTTCTGGGGGTCAATGCCCCTAGGGTGCTGCAGCATCCCTACTAGCACCCTCAGGAAGTTCCCTTAACTCTTATTCCTTCTCTGCGGCATTTGGAATTCCTTTTCCTCTGCTTCTGTTTTTGGGTGTCTTCTGTGTTTTTGGCCATTGCATTAGCAGTGAGGACACTGCTCACCTTTAAGTTTGGGGGGGTTATATAATGTTTACTATGGCATTTCTGTGGCTTAGTGTTGCTTTAGTTATTGCTGTGATATTTGCTGAAGCATTGATTTTATGTTCATTTTGCTATAGTATTTACTGAAGCATATGTTAGGTTTAGATTTGTTTATTTATGTGCTGCTTATCTATGTGCTGTTTATTTGAGTTCTTGCTTGACGGAATTAGATAAGACTACATTATTACTAGTTGCTGCCTGTAGAAATTGTCTGTTTTAGATGTGTATTTATATATATATATATATATATATATATATATATATATATATATATATATATATATATATATATATATAAAATGGAAAGGGAAATGTTTCTGCATATTGCATAGCCTGCTGAAAGTTCTGGGATACTCCATGAGGAGGATTGGTATTTCGCTAAAAACCAGAATAGGAGACCTACAACCTTACCCAATCACACACAGAACCCTCTTCTAATAAGCACAGGATCATGGGCAGTTTGCCAAAGGAAAATTTGGTGATCTTTCAGAAATTGGACCTAAGTCTTAAAGCTAATATTGAGAGCTTTCAGTAGAATTATAAAAGAGGCAGACGCATAGGGTCAAAAAGGCTTAAGTTTGGGGGGGGGAAAGTAAAAAAAAAAATTGGGACACTCTAATGCCTCTATAGTTCCTTAGTAACCAGGGGTATGCATGAGCCCCATGTGTACCCTTGTGTAAAATAGGGACATAGACTATGAGTGGGAAGCTGTTTAAGGGTGATAAGGCTAAGTAACCGGGTGCCTGCATTGAACATGTTGTATTTGCATCAAAAGGCACTAATGACCTCTGATAGAATAAGATCTATGCCAAAAGAGAGAAGTAAAATAAAAGAATATATATATATATATATATATATATATATATATATATATATATATATATATATATATATATATATATATACAAAAACAAAGAAAGAAAGGAAATCAGTGAGCTGCTCCCCCCCCCACATTTGTTACCCTGGCTGCACCTATGATGAATGCCAACTTAACCTAGGAAGCTCGATATATTAGCATGAAAGTCTTAGGAACTCTGGCTGTTTTTGACCCAAGTAGCTCTTAGGGAATCTATCCATGTCACACACACAACTTCAAAGAAGGTTTTTGTTGTGATTGAGAGTAAGGTTTGTGGTGTCCTTTATATGAAAGCAATCCTGAGAGTTGAGAGCTATCAGCAGAACTATGGATTCATGCATGAGAAAGGTCTGGAATTTCTTGTTGATGGGAATATGGTGAACATAGCATATTGCTTGGGGGCGAGCAATCCTTTAAGTTTAGGGGGATTTGATAACTGCAATTTATTGGAGTTCCTATGTGCTTTCTGAGTACGTTTACTGAGTTGTTCTGGTGTTTTAAGCACTGTTATTCCCTGATTAAATTGAATGGGATGACTCTTTCAAATATAACATCAGCTACCCCGTTGCTGCAGCATTTTAGTAAGCATATGTGGCAATTATCGCAGAAACCTGAGTGATATTGGGTGAGCTGCTCCCCTTTTCCTGCAATACACTGATTCTGTTTGATATAGTGCAAGTGACAGTAGAGCAGGGCTGCGCAGCAGGTGCAGCCTTCACCCAGCAGGAGAGAAAGCAGCAAAAACTGACACTGCAGGCTGCTGGCACAAAACTGCCCCACTACTAAAAGTGGAGAGGACAAAGCTGCACGCATAGATGGTTTTGCCGCAGAGCAGGGAGAATGTCAGTAAACTAGGCCACTTTACTGGGACCACAAGGCCTGGCTATAAAAGGCCATAAAGTAGTTATCAAAAGGAGGGAGGTGAGATAAAAGAAAAAAAAGAAGAGAGAATTTTGGAGGAAAGAACACCATAGCCGACGATGCGTTGACACCGGAAGGTGCAGCATTAAGGGAGCAGTTCGCAGTTCCAAAAGGGGATTGATCCTTGTTGTGATCTTTACTGTTTTTATCAAAAAGATAGAACTGCATTTTTGTAATTTTGTTTATATCACTTAGAGATGTATACCAATGATTCTAAGATTTTTGTAACCAGTGTAAACATGAGGCTTGGCTAGTTTCCGGCTAGGGTTGCACAAAGGTTGTAATGAACTTGAGCACACTTTTAGTATAACACATTTCGCTGCAGCACTGTTTTTACATTCAACTGTGTTTATATTTTAAATGCCCCTGATAACGAAAGTTAGTGGAGGTAGTCTGAGCCCTTTATTCACTTGGGAGGGGAATAGAGGCTGGAAAAACAAGTTGAATATATGGGGATAGCCAATATAGGAATATACGGTCCCCCATTATCCCAGCAGTGGAGCTTTATGCACAACTCAGGGGTGAAGACCGATGGAGAGATGCAGGTCTGAACCTCAAAATTACAAGGAATTGAAATCTGGGAAGACTCCATTCAAGACTAAACTGGGCACCTAGGACAATTGCTGTAGCAATTCCTAGAGCAAATATGAGTGCAATAGTTCATGGCAACCCTGAGCAATCCTAGACCTCCCTATTCCATTTTCTCTACACCCTAGTACCCCTCATCCTAGTTATAGCTGCATTTAATTGTTCCACCTTTATTTTATCTTATAAACTATCATCTCTTTGCTACAGCATTTCACACAGCAAAAGTCTCCTTAACAGTTTTAGTTCACTCCTCGTGGGACGATACTCACTCATCACTTTATTACTTGGTCACGACACGTGCACTTGCGTTCGGAAACTGTATTCATCTTTGCATGATACCACCAACACAAGGAGAATGGTTTTATTTCTCAGTTGCTTCACGTCAGTGTCCAATATGGATGCAGGTACTAGCTGGTACGTCATGTTCTCCTTTATTTAGATTGGTTCATCCTATATTATATGTGATGAATCTGGAAGATACTTCCGCAGCTGTGATACGTGGAAAACATTATGCAGTTTGGACAAATTAGATGGGAGAGCTACTTGATATGCTGATGTCCCTACTTTCTTCAAAATTTGGTAGGGTCCTAAAAATCGCGGACTTAGCTTTCTTGTTTTGAGAGACCTACCAACTCCAGTAGTCGGGGAAAGTTTCAGAAATACATGGTCTCCTTCCTCAAACTCTAGAGGTCTAAGTCTCTTATCATAGTAACTCTTTTGCTGACTCAGAGCTGTAAGTATTTTGTCTTGTATCATCCTGATTTGTTCAGTGGTTTGTTGAACTAGATCAGGACCCAACAAGTTCTTTTCTCCTACCTCAAACCAACATAGTGGAGATCGGCACTTTCTACCGTATAAAGCTTCATAGGGGGCCATCTTAATACTAGAGTGATAGCTATTATTATAAGCAAACTCTACTAAAGGTAGGTACTTATCCCATCCTTTACCTTGCTCTATCACACAGGCCCTCAACATATCTTTTAGGGTTTGAATGGTTCGTTCTGTCTGCCCGTCAGTCTGAGGATGGTAGGTAGTACTGAACAGAAATTGAGTACCAATAGCTTCCTGCAACGCCTTCCAAAACCTCGATGTGAACCTCGAATCTCTATTAGAAACGATATTTAAGGGAATTCCATGCAGTCTAACTATTTCCTGGACGTACAATTGGGCTAATTTCTCCAGTGAATAGTTAATTTTTCTGGGCAAAAAGTGAGCAAATTTGGTTAATCTGTCAATTATTACCTAGATAGAGTCATGTCCCACTGAAGTCTTAGGTAATCCCACAACAAAGTCCATTGAGATACTGTCCCATTTTCATTTAGGGATCTCAAGAGGTTGTAGAAATCATGCTGGCTTTTGATGCTCCACCTTCACCTTTTGACAAATGAGACATTTCGCCACAAACTCAGCAATGTCTTTTTTCATCCCTGGCCATCAATACATCTTTTTTAAATCTTGGTACATTTTAGTACATCCAGGATGGACTGTGTATTTACTCTGATGCGCTTCCTGCAGGATCTTAGTCCTCAACTCTCGTTCTTGAGGGACACAAATCCTTCCCTGATACATGATTGCTCCATCTTCTATGATAGAAAAATTACCTTGGTCTTTATGATCTTGTAAGTATTGGTCGTGAGCTTGAGCCTTTTTTATCTGGGCTCTAAGGTCACACCCTATACTTAAACCATTAATGACTAGATTCTTTAGAGTAAGAGTAGTGGCTAGCTTTAAATTTTGAAACTCCTCTAGCATCTGCATCTCATACACCATCATCTGACCCATGTGCAGAGATTTTCGACTCAAGGCATCTGCTACAACATTCGCCTTTCTGGGATGATACTTTATCTCAAACTTGTAGTCATTGAGGAATTCTACCCATCTTCGTTGCCTCATATTTAACTCCTTCTGATCAAAGAGGTATTTAAGACTCTTATGATCACAATATACTTCAAAGGTTGCCCCGTACAAATAGTGTCACGAAATCTTTAAGGCAAACACCACTATTGCCAATTCAAGATCATGGGTTGGATAGTTTCCTTCGTGGGGTCTCAGTTGCCTAGAGGCATAAGCAACTACTTTCTTATCTTGCATCAGCACACATCCTAGCCCTTTCTTTGAAGCGTCACTATACACTTCAAAATGTCCTGTGGGGTTTGGAATAATTAAAACAAGAGGAGTGTTCAGTCTTGTCTTCAGCTCCTGAAAACTAGCTTCACATTGATCAGTCCATTTGAAAGGACTTCCCTTCCTGGTCAATTTAGTCAATGGCAAGGCTATACGAGAGAAGTTTTGTATAAACCTCCTATAGTATCCTGCCAAACCCAGGAAACTTCTGACATCCGTAACTGTCTTTAGTCTCTCCCACTGAATCACTGCTTCCGTCTTGCTAGGATCTACGGCTACCCCTCTATTAGAGATGACATGTCCGAGAAACTTCACCTATGACAGCCAAAATTCACACTTCTCTAATTTGGCATATAAATTTTTCTCTTTCAGCACTTGCAGCACGATTCGGAGATGTTGTTCATGTTCTTTCTCACTCTTAGAATATATCAAGATGTCATCAATGAACACTACAACAAATTGATCTAGGTAGGGTCGAAAAATGCAATTCATGTAATCCATGAAATTTACAGGTGCATTCATCAACCCAAAGGGCATTACGAGAAACTCGTAGTCCCCATACCTAGTCCTGAAGGCAGTTTTTGGTACGTCCTCCTCCTTGATCCTAATCTGATGATATCCTGACCTCAAGTCAATTTTAAAAAAGATGGAGGCTCCCTTCAATTGATCCAATAAGTCATCTATCCTAGGGAGAGGGTACTTGTTTTTGATAGTCACCTTATTCAGCTGTCTGTAATCTATGCATAGTCTCAAGCTCTCGTCTTTCTTCTTAACAAACAATACAGGAGCTCCCCAAGGTGATACACTCGGTCTAATGAATTGCTTGTCTAATAGTTCCTCCAACTGCTTCTTGAGTTCCTGTAGTTCCTTCGAGGCCATTCGATATGGTGCAATAGAGATAAGCCCTGTCCCAGGTAGGAGATCAATAGAGAACTCTATCTCTCTCTTGGGAGGTAAACCTGGAATATCTAATGGAAATACTTCAGGAAACTCATTGGCTATTGGAATTTCATCAAGTTTCGATTCGACTTCTAGGTTTTATAAATACAAGAAAATGTATCCAAGTACTCCATTCTTCAACTCCCTATTAACTTGATTGGCATTTAGCATCAATAACTGGATCTCCTCTTTCGGAGTAAGAGGTAAAAATTCAATGGTCTTGTTACAACAATTCAGCAAGACTCGATTTCTAGACATCCAGTCTAACCCTAGAATAACCTCGATACCTCTTAAAGGTAAACAGACGAGGTCTACAGAAAAATTTTTCTCCTGGATGCTGACTTGACAATCCTTACTTACATAGGAAGTTAATACCCGTTCCCCTGTAGGGATTACTACAGATAGCTCATAGGGAGTTTCAGAAATAGGAAACTGAAACTTCCTAATACATTCTTCCGATATAAATGAATGACTAGCACCAGAGTCAAATAACACCATAAGAGCAAATCCATAGATATAGAATGTACCTTGAATCATTTCAGAAGATTGAACTTCCTCTTGGCCGCTCAGGGTGAAAACCCTTCCTTTCACTTAAGTCCTCTGTTCTGGCTACTTCCCCACATTCTGTGGGCAGTTTCTCACAAAATGTCCCTTTTGTCCGCAATTGAAGCAGACATCTTGTCCCATGTAGCATGGCCGGTTACCATGCATGCGTCCGCACTTAGCGCACTTGACTGGGGCGAGGTCTTGTTGAAAAGGTCCAGGACCCGCAATCAATGGACTCTTACCAGCTCCATATCCACTTCTTCTCACGTTCTTTCCAGAGTTGGGAAAATTTTTCTTCCTCTTCCATAGGTTTCGCCTTTGCTTCTCGTCCTCCACTGCCCTTAAACTCTTTTCCAGGAGTCTACATTTATTTATCAGAGGTACAAACTCCCTGATCTCCATAGCTATAACAGCATTCTCTATCTCTGGGTTTAGTCCCACTTCAAACTTAACCACCTTCCATGCTTCATCTGGGTTATATCACAGATAAGAGGAGAACTTAGATAGCTCCTCGAACCTTGCAATATACTGGTCCACGGTCATGCTGCCTTGCCTGAGTTGGAGAAATTTGATCTCTTTCTCTGCCCGTACAGTACTTGGAAAGTACTTTTCAAAAAAATGTCCTTGAACACTTGCCAGGTGATCTGTCTTCCCTGATGAATTGAAAGTTCTCTAGCTCCACGCCACCAGTATTCTTCTTCATCCTTTAACATATATGCAGCAAAAATAACTTGCTGCTCTTTAGTATAGCCCATCACTTCAAAGATTTTCTCTAATTCCCTTATCCACCTTTCGGCTACCGTTGGGTCATAGCCACCTTGGAAACAAGGTGGTCTAGTCCTCAGGAACTCAGATATGCCATTATCTTTTCCAGCCATCCTGTTGTTAGCACCATTCTCACCATTTGGGTTATTAGCATTTTGGAGATATTATAAAATTTAGTTGGTGGTCATGACTTGGTCTCGAATTGTTGTGGCAAGGTTGTGCAGGGTTTCCTCTGCATTGGTTGCTGGATTCCTCCTTGGTGGTGCCATTTCCTACTGTGGCAAAAACAAAGTTATGCTGCTATTGAGGTGATCAAGCCCAATAGTTAGTTCAAAAATATTTAATAGCACTCATAATACCACCTTGGCATATAGATAGGAAACACTAGTAATTTCTTACCTATATGAATCATTGATCCCCTACACAGCACAACCACAACATACTCAAGACACTATAAGATCAATTGAGATAACCATCCACCCACGGGCCATCTAGGATCGACCTTCTCTGATACCAATTATGTAACAACTCCATTTATGTAAATGTAACAAATTTTTTTTTTATATTTGTAAAATTCCATGAAGTTATTACTACTTAAATTCTAACCACTTAACTCGTAATAATAATCACTTTAACCTAGCCTAATTGTTATTAACAGTGATACAATACTGAGTTTCCATACACACTATTATTTTACAAACTACACACCATTATTTTACAAACATTTGTACAAAGATACATATTAGTTCTAATCATCTATTTCGACTACTTCCGGGGACACTGGTGCGGGTGGCACCTCCACCAGAATCTCAGTCACATCTACTACAGATACATTTGATATAACTGGTAGTTGGCCAAGGTAGGGCACCTCGATCCAACGTACGAAAATAATAAGTGTCAATGAGAAAATCTGCATTATTCTTCTGAACATGATATGGAAATATAGTGAGAATTAAATCTCAGTAGGTTCAACAATAAATCATAATTTACCATCAATACAGTTCATCATGTCATGCTCAGCTGTATAAACTACAGAAAATATCTTTGGTCACATGAATGCATTATATCTATGCACATAAGAATCATACAGTAATGATATGTACGACATGATTAACTATTTTTAGAATATCATATGATGGACATCAACTTATTCTCATTTCAAGCAACCTCGGTTAGGGTGAGTATCCTCTACTCTCCGGTACGGACTTTTCTCGCTCCGTCCGACACGGCACACTTTCTATTTCTTTTCTCATAATCATAATCATAACCGTTGGTAGGGCATCCCCTACTGGTGAACCACACGGATTGCCATGTGACTGTGTTCATTTCTTTTCTTTTCACAATAATAGCCAAAAATATGCTTTTAATAACAAGTATGTTCATCAAAATATAACTATTACCATAAATCATTGGTAATCATGCCATGAACATAACTATTTCAAATATCACTTTATAAAATATTTCCATGTCAGAATTTTACACTTAAGATGGTAAGAAGTTCATACAATGGCAATGGCTATGGCATATACTAGTCATTTATAAGATTCGTCTTCTTTTTTAAATATTAATTTTATTTCTTTATTTTCTTGATGTAGGTTTTCATCATATCTAACCTTCTCTTACAAATCAGAGCATAACTCCCTCAATTGAACTCCGATGTAGGTGATCTTGGTGTCAATTTCAAGATAAAATAATTATCTAAAACTATTAGGTTGAACAATGTAGCGAAGTATTAAGAAATCAAGGTGATATTACTCCCTAAATGTACAGGTTATTTCTTCTCGGATAGGTTCTGACCTCTACCTACTAATCGGACCATATCTACCTCATATGGACTCCAACTTGAGTGATTCCAGTGGCTAAAAATCTGTGACGCACATATCTATAATTCTTATGTTAACCATTTATTTTAATCTCATACAGATAATTCCCAGAAATTAAAATATAGAAGCTATCCTAACTTATTCTTCCCTGATGAACCATTTTCTGACATTTGACTACTAATCAGATCATATCTTTCTCATCTAGACTCCAAATTAAATGATTCCAGTGGCTCAAAATCCGTGACACACATAGCTATAATTCTTATGTTAATAATTTATTTTATTTTCATACAGATAATGTCCAAAAATTAAAATACAGAAGCTATCCTAACATATTCTTCCCTGATGAACCATTTTCTGACATTTGACTACTAATCGGACAATACCTACCTCATATGGACTCCAAATTGAATGATTCCAGTGGCCAATAATCCGTGACACATATATATATATATATATATATATATATATATATATTTAATTCTTATGTTAACCATTTATTTTAATTCCCTACAGATAATTCTCAGAAATTAAAACACAGAAGTTATCCTAACTTATTCTTCCCTGATGAACCAGTTTTTGACCTTTGCTTACTAATCGGACCATATCTACCTCATATGGACTCCAAATTGAATAATTTCAGTGGCTAAAAATCCGTGACATATATATCTTTAATTCTTATGTTAAACATTTATTTTAATTCCCTACAGATAATTCCCAAAAATTAAAACACAAAAACTATCCTAACATATTCTTCCCTGATGAACCATTTTCTGACCTTTGCTTACTAATCAGACCATATCTACCTCATATGGACTCCAAATTGAATGATTCCAGTGGCAAAAAAATCTGTGACACATATATCTTTAATTCTTATGTTAACTATTTATTTTAATTCCCTATAGATAATTCCTAGAAATTAAAACACAGAAGCTATCCTAACATATTCTTCCCTGATGAACCATTTTCTGACCTTTGATTACTAATTAGGCCATATCTACCTCATATAGACTCCAAATTGAATTATTCTAGTGGATAAAAATCTATGACACATATATCTTTAATTCTTATGTTAACCATTTATTTTATTTCCTTATAGATAATTCCTAGAAATTAAAACACTGAAGCTAAAAATTTTGCCACCCATAGCCATACCTATGCAGAACTTTCGATACCAGTCTAAGTATTCAAACATACATCACATGCAAGATCAATGTGTAACATGATATAGCAACATCATGACTAATCATCAAATTTCTAAGATCAAAATCTCATATAAATATTATAAGTTTCAAAAGTTTTCTTCAAAAATAAATATTGTTAAACTTACCTAAGAATCTCCCTAGCCACTTAGTGAATTGGTTTTCTTGTTTCCTCTTGAAAGAAGTAGCAAGATTCCTCCCTTCCCTTAGCTTTTCTAGCAGCATAGGTAAGAGAAGGAGGGTGAGTTTTTGAACCTCAAGGATGAACAAGAAAAATGGATTCAAGTAGAGATTAAGGTAACTTACCTTGAGTACTTAGCCTTCTAAACTTCTCCTTCTTCTTCCTTCCTTTCTTCTCCTCTCTTTCTCTGCTTTCCTCACTCTACCTTGCTTCTATTTCTCTCTCTTCCTCACTTGGACAAAATTAAAATGTTGTAGGGGTGGGTTTTGCTTAAATAGACCACCAAATAATACACCTTTCATTATTATGGGTCTACCTTATCACAATTAGGATACACTTTGTTGAATTTTTGGAAAACAAACAACTTATGTTCTTGTCTTCCTCTTCCTTAGTCAAGATATGCATAGGAAAATGAGATTTTTATTTTGAAAATTATGATGATATATTCTTAAGATAAGGGACAAGGTCCCTTTGATTTAGGGATTTATTTCCATTTTCTTTTGTCTTAAACAAGTATGATAGGTTTGCCTTTTTAGGTGGCAAATTTCTAGCCCTTGAATCTCCATTATTTGGTTGATATTATTTGTGTGGGATAGGAATGTTTTGTCCTAATGCCATGTATTATCATACCACTTGCAAAAATTATGAGTGTAGAATATAGATGTTTTTGTCCTAAAGCCTTGTATTATCATGCCACTTGCCAAAATTACGAATGTAGAATAACACCACTTGCTAAATTTTTGTCTTAATGCCATGTAACCTAATCTTTATTATTATTACATTATTATATCATCACCTAATTTATTTTATTTTATTTTTCCTCTTGGATTTGTGCTTATTGCTACCCATTTTCTTTGCTTTGGATAAAATTCTACCTTTTCTTGGAGGGCTTGGTCACATTTTTATAATTTTTGGGCTATCGATCCAATTACTATATCTTAGTCCAAGTCTATGTTTTATTTCTTGCCTAGGTTATCCAATGGGCTTGCTAGAAACTTATGTGAAGTGGAAAAACTCTATATGAAGTGTCCATAGGTAAAAGCCCAATGTATGGGTAAAGATGTTAAATTTAGTAACTCTAGTTCTTGAATTAGGAAAAATTACCCTAATCCAATGTTCTTGAAATTTTAAGACCTTTACTTGTTTCTAAAAATTTATCTTCCTTTTCCGAGAAATTTGCTTCTCTTTAGTATGTTATTTCTAATTTGTTTTTCCTATTAGGTTTTCCCTCTTTATTTGTTCTCTTAATGTTAGAAACATTTTCTATGCATATACATAAGGTGAATAATTTCTAAGGATTATATTTCCTTAGATATCTAAAATATTGTCTAATAAATTTTATTTCCTTAATTAAAAATATTTATGTACTTTTATTAATAAAAGAAACGAAATTAGGGATGTTACGAGGTGAATGTGAAAGAAATTTCTAGAAACTAAAGGAATGTTTGACTATGGCGCTAGTACTATCTATTTCTTTAGACACTGAAGGATACACGGTATATTGTGATGCATTGAGAATTAGATTAAGGTGCATGTTGATGCAATATAGTCAAGTCATTACATATGTATCTAGACAGCTTAAGCCACATGAGCAAAAATTGTCAGACTTATGATTTAGAAATAACAGCAATAGTTTTACTCTCAAGGTTTGGAGGCATTATCTTTATGGTGATACATGTGAAATTCACACAGTTTCAATTATTTTTAGATGAGTAAGTGAAAAAGGCATAGGACGATGATGCCTATTTATGTAAGAAAATTTAAGAGGTCAAGAATGGCAGTGATTTTAAATTTATTGTAGACTCTGAAGGAATTCTGAGATTGGGTAAGCGATTGTGTGTATTTAATAAAGAAGCACTTAAGGAAGAGATTTTAGAGGAAGCCCACAGATCTATATATACAATTCATCCTAAGGTAACTAAAATGTATAAAGATCTAAAAGAAATTTATTGGTGGGACGGTATGAAGAAAGATATAGTTGATTTTGTATCTCGATGATTAACTTGTCAACAGGTAAAAGTAGAACATCAAAGGCCCGTAAGATTACAACATCAGATAGAGATACCTGAATAAAAATGGGAAATAATAACTATAGATTTTGTTATAAGACTACTGCGGACACAATAATAGAAAAATGAGGTTTGACTTAATATGGGTGATGTTTGATATTTGGATAGTATGTCATGAAAATATAAGAATGTGTGAGAAGAGAATTGAAATGGGTAAGTAGCAGACATGATATGAATGATGAAAGTAAGATATGTTAGGATTGCTTAAAGATTGGTTAGTGATGGAAAAAGTGTTATAAGAGGAGGATGTGAGCATATTGAGTTTACTTGAGGATAGATAAGACAAATTTAGGAAATTTGTGATTTCAGTTGGTTAGAAGTGATTAATGAAGGAAATCTTAGAGGAACATGGATATTAAACTAGTTATAATTTAAAAATCTCTTCTAAAGTACCAAAACCACCTGGTAAGGCAATGAAGGCAATGAGTTCCAAAATCTATTTCTAAAACCATACTCTTCTTAAACTATGTGCCAGTTCGTAAGTATAACAGATATTTTAACACATTTTAGAAACTTATTATAGTATAAATAATTTATAAACAGAAACAATAATACATTTATAGTTTAAGAAGAGCATGGGGAAAATCATAGAAAGAATTATCTACTCACAGGGTAGGGCTCTTGATTGGATAGCTCTAAATTGTACTTTTCCAAGTTGAATTTGACCAAACGTGTCCGAAGGGTCGAAAAAAACTTAGGAAATGACCTTAGAATCTTGATCAACGCTCAATGGTATTGTTCACCGCCATAATCACTATTCATCGCTGGAAATTATTATTCACCACCACTATTCACGCCAAAAATCATTATTCACCGTCACATAAAAAGTTACCAAATGACCGAAAGAAATACATATCCTAATATTTATCTAACTTTTGAATCCATATACGGTGTCAGATTTCTAATTTGAGGTCTCTAACTAAGAGTTTTAAAATTTATCTTTTTCTGAGATTTTCTATTTCAGATCTACGGCGATTCAACGGTGGATTTGAAAAAATGATCGGTCAAAACTGAAGTATTCTTCGTCCTGAATCCAGTAACACCTTCAGTTTTGAGATCGGAAGCCATTAGGCACTCCAAATCGAGAGATAAAGTTATATGTTACTATTCACTCACTATTTGAAATTCTCGATTTCTCTTCGAAATTGTAGCCATTGTCTTCCTTCCCCCGTATCTCCATTTTATTGTCATGTTTTTTTTAATAATATTATTATTTAATAATTAATAATAGAATTTTCTTTTATATAAATTCTGTTTTTCATCCAAAAATATCCCAAATTTTTTTAAAAATTTACATTATCATAAACCTCTGGTTAAACTCTTAAATCATAATTTTTCTTGATAAAAATCGTTATAAAACAAATTTCAAAATAAATATCTTTAAATACCCATTACTTCGTATAAATGATATGTTTGATCAGTTACAAGGTGCTCAATGTTTTTCAACAATTGATTTGAGATATGAGTAACATTAATTGAGGATGAGAGAAGATGATATGCTAGAATATTTCAAAAGTTTAGAGGATTATAAGCAACATTCAAAGATAGTTTTACCAACTCTAAGGGAGTATGGTTGGTAAATATGGTATCCAAGTAGACTTTCAACTTGTCATGCCCCTAATTTTAGAGCACGTGAAACACATTTATTATGAACATATATTTTCCATAAACATGAATATCCCAATCCTTTATCAAGGAAACAGATACATATAGGTTTTCTCATACAGATACCATATACAAATCAAGTACATATACATCAGAGTACAGCAGAAGCAAGGATCCTGCCTGTGGTGTTCAGAGCAACTCTAGAGTACAATTATATTACATTTGTAAATACTGAGAGCCAAGAAACAATTTAGGCTCACCACAGAAGTACGACACCTAGTCAATCAAGAAGCTGCAGGACCAAACTCTGGGTCTTTATCTGAAAAATATGTCAACTACGTGTAGTGAATTTTACAACTCAGTGAGCAGACAATACCTCCTATGACCTCTAAGGTCAACATACATGTACTCTTTATTTTTAAACTTATCACATTGAAAATCACAATTCAGAGATACATCCATATAGGACCCACATTTTCAAAATTTTTCAGTTCAAATCACGTTCGAATATCTGTAACCACATATAATACAATATGGTCTTAAATCAAACTTAATATGCATTAAAAATTCATTCTTTTTATATAATGCTCAAGTATGTCATAACTTTCAATATACTCAATAGATAAGCATGGAATGTGAATAAAGTTTGACTGGTCAGATGAATGTGAAAGAAGTTTTCAGAAACTTAAAGAATGTTTGACTACGGCACCAGTATTGGCTATTCCTTCAGGTACTGGAGGATATACGGTATACTGTGATGCATCGAGAATTGGATTAGGGCGTGTGTTGATGCAAAATGGTCGAGTCATTGCATATGCATCTAGACAGCTTAAACCACATGAGTAAAATTATCCGACTCATAACTTGGAAATGGCAGCAGTAGTGTTTGCTCTTAAAATTTGGAGGCATTATTTGTATGGTGAGACATGCGAGATTTATACAAATCATAAAAGTCTTAAGTATATTTTTCAACAGAAGGATCTTAATTTAAGGCAAAGGAGGTGGATGGAACTACTAAAGGATTATGACTATACGATTTTGTATCATCAAGGCAAAGAAAATGTAGTAGCTGATGCTCTAAGCAGAAAGTCCATGGGATGTTTGGCTCATATAGCAGAGGTGCGACGACCATTGTTAAAAGAAATCCATAAGTTAGAAAGTAAGGGGATAAAGTTTGAAGTAAAAGAATCAGGAATATTATTGGCTCATGTGCAGCTCCAATCTTCCTTAGTTGAGCAAATCAAAACCAATCAAGACAAGGATGTTAGTTTGCTCAAGATTAAGAGTGAATTGAAGGATAGCAAGGATTCTGAATTCTCAGTAGATACTGAAGGGGTATTATGATACGGTAGACGATTATGTGTCCCAAATGCTAATGATTTGAGAAAACATGTTTTGGATGAAGCACATCGATCTACATATACCATACACCCAGGAGCAACAAAGATGTAGTACAAGTACTTTTCAGGGGAGGCTACTTAGGAAAGAGAGAATAATATGGGCGCCAGATACCCACATATTTTTGAGTGAGAAGGTTAGTATCTATTTGCAAATATGATGATGAAATTGATTAGAAAATGAATATAAGCAACTCAGTACAGGCCAAAAGTCTATAAGGATCATAAATATTAGAGCACTAGAAGTTATCAGTTGGTGACTACATAGTTTTGAAGAAATCACCAATGAAAGAGGTAATGAGGTTTGGAAAGAAGTACATATTAGATTCTTCTTATGTTACCTAATTTCAAGAAATTCAATTGGACAAAAATTTGGCTTAACTATGGGTACAATTGATGTTTATTGTTAATCGACAAGTGAAAAACTTATGGATAAAAAAAATCCTTATTATTTAATAATTGAATAATAGGATTTTCTTTTATATAAATTCATATAAATTTCGTTTTTCATCATAAAATATCCCAAAAATTTCTAAAAATTTACATTCTCATAAACATTTAGTTAAACTCTTAAATCATGATTTTTCTTGATAAAAATCGCAATAAAACAAATCTCAGAATAAATATCTTTATTCATATTAAAAGAAAGAATATTTCTAAAAATACAACAAAATTTATTAAAGGCCAATATAATTATTTTAAGCAAAATAATAATTATTTTAATTAAAAATATACTTGCTTTTAGCTGAACATAATTATTTTGAAATGCGAGTTCCATATGGATGTACCTATGATTTTGTGATTTTCAATGTATAAAGTTTTAAAAAATAACTGATCGGTCAAAACTGAAGTATTCTTCGTCCTGAATCCAGTAACACCTTCAGTTTTGAGATTGAAAACCAATAGGCACTCCAGATCTAGAGAAAAAATTGAAGGTACTATTCACACTATTCATCACTATTTATACTATTACAGATTTCGCATTTTTCTTTGTCGAGCATCCATCTCCCCCTCCCCTTTTATTTTATTTTTTATTTCTTTTTATAATAATAATAATTATTTAATAATTAGATTTATTTTCATTTTATTTCATATATATTCGTATAAATACCGTTTTTCATCCTAAAACATCCCAAAAATTCGTAAAAATTTACATTCTCATAAACTTTTAGTTAAAATCTTAAATCATGATTTTTCTCGATAAAAATCTTAATAAAACAAATCATAAAATAAATATCTTTATACATAATAAAAGAAAGAATATTTCTAAAAATACAATAAAAAATCATTAAAGACCAATATAATTATTTCAAGCAAAAAAATAATTATTTTAATTAAAAATAGATTTACTTTTATTAGAACATAATCATTTTTAAACAAATAAAAATATATTTATTTAAAACAAAACATTATTATTTAAAAATAAAAATGATAGGATGTTACATTCTTCCCCCCTTAAGAAATTCGGTCCTCAAATTTCAGCACATCCTACCACATGTAGGGAATAAAATTATGGCATAATTCGGAGAAATTTTCGTTAAATTTTACGGTTATTACATTCTTTCACCCTTAAAGAAATTCGGTCCCCGAATTTCATCACTACAGTTGCAGATAAATACTAACCTCATTGTTCAAACAAATACGGATATCTGATACATATATCATTTTCTCTTTCCCAAGTAGCTTCCTCAAAAGAGTGATTTTTCCATATCACTTTCACTATAGGTATTTCTTTTGACCGTAACTTCTTTACTTGTCTGTCTACTATTGCTACTGGTTGTTCCTCGCAGG
Source organism: Gleditsia sinensis (assembly GCA_037074535.1). Classification (NCBI taxonomy): domain Eukaryota; kingdom Viridiplantae; phylum Streptophyta; class Magnoliopsida; order Fabales; family Fabaceae; genus Gleditsia; species Gleditsia sinensis. The sequence goes on from CM073463.1 coordinate 42,504,635, forward strand.
TTAAATTTTCCTGTAGCTGAATATGTGGACACTGTATAACATGTGTAGGATCCGGTAAATATTTTCATATCATAGGCACATGAAAGGCTGGATGGACATTACTCAATTCCGGAGGTAAAGCCAAATGATAAGTTACCGAATCAATCCTATCAAGGATTTTAAATGGTTCTATATACCGAGGGTGTAACTTTCCTTTCTTTCCAAATCTCATTACCTCTTTCATTGGTGAGTCCTTCGAGAATATGTGGTCACCAACTGATACTTTTTAGTGCTCAACATTCATGATCCTTATAAACTTTTGACCAGTATTGAGTTGCTTGTATTTCTTTTCTAATCAATTTTACTTTATACAAAGCACTCAACAAATTATATATATACAAATAAGGAACTCTTAAACCATTATATATCTCATTCCTTTATATCCTTAAGCTCGCATGCATATATCTATAAGTCGATATTAAGAACCGTACACATAAAAGAACATATTCACAACCGTATTGGATTACTATATTTTCTTACTTCAGACTTCTATCAAATCATTTGATTCTCACATGTCAACATCCCATGAATATCATCATCTTAATCTATCATCTATTTTTATCTTAAAATTCATTAATCAATATGTTAAACATACATAGCAATAAATCCACTAAACCTTTTATAACGTTTATGTACCATTGATACATGTCTAACAATTCCAACTTACCTTATCACCGTAACTTTATACCCTCTTATTAATACCAATAAATTCATTATGAAAAAAATTTCAATCCTTTCCTCTATCATATCTAAAACCACTTCATTCTAACTTATATCAATCCCGTTTAATTCATCCAATCATTTCAAGAAGATCTTTCCCAACAATTAATCATACATAAATTCTTAATTTCAAAATAATTCACATCTTAAATACTAGATTCGATTTAGTATAGTATAAACATTTAACACAAATATCTTCAGCAGTCATAACACCACCTCGGCATATAGATAGGAAACACTAGTAACTTCTTACCTATATGAATCACTGATCCCCTACACAGTGTAACAACCTCTCTTTTTTTCCTTTATTATTATACAATATTGAGTTCACATACATGTCATTAATCAAAATGTACATGCAACATATCAAACACATAGATATTTACATCTTGTTTATTTTGGTTGACCAATTCCGGAGATACAGGTGCGGGTGGTTGCACCTTCACCGGGATCTGAGCCAACTATACCACAAACATCTTATTTGATTCTGAAATCTGCCCAACATAAAGTAACTCGATCCAATGTGCACTAAAAGCCAGAGCCTTAGAAACAAAAGCTGCATAAATAATTTTCTGAACATGATATGGAAATATAGTGAGAATTAAATCCCAGTAAGTTCAACAATAAATTATCATTAGTAAAGCTCATCACGTCATGTTCAGCTGTATAAACTACAGAAAATATCTTTGGTCACATGAATGCATTATATCTATGCACATAAGAATCATACTGTAATGATATGTATGATATGATTAACTATTTTTAAAATATCATATGATGGCCATCAACTTATTCTCATTTCAAGCTACCCCGGTCAGGGTGAGTATCCTCTACTCTCCGGTACGGGCTTTTCTCGCTCCGTCCGACATGGCCCACTTTCTCTTTCTTTTCTCATTATCATGATCATAACCGTTGGTAGGGCGTCCCCTACTGGTGCACCACACGGATTGCCATGTGACCGTGCTCATTACTTTTCACAATGTTAGCCAAAAATATGCTTTCAATAACAAGTATGTTCATCAAAATATAACTATTACCATAAATCATTGGTAATCATGCCATGAACATAACCATTTCATATATCACTTTATAAAATATTTCCATGTCAAAATTTCACACTTAAGATGGTAAGAAGTTCATACAATGGCAATGGCTATGGCTATACTAGTCATTTATTAAGATTCATCTTCTTTTTTAAATACTAATTTTATTTTCTTTATTTTCTTGATGCAGGTTTTCATCCTATCTAACCTTCTCTTACTAATCAGAGCATAACTCCCTCAATTTAACTCTGATGTAGGTGATCTTGGTGTCCATTTCAAGATACAACAATTATCTAAAACTATTATGTTGAACATTGTAGCGAAAAATTAAGAAACGAAGGTGATATTACTCCCTCAAAGTACAGGATAGTTCCTCTTGGATAGGTTCTGACCTTTACTGACTAATTAGACCATATCTCCCAAATTGGAACTCCAAATTGAGTTATTCCAGTTGGTAAAAATCCATGAGCCATATATCTATAATTATTATGTTGGCGCGCTATTTTAATTCCCTATAGAATATTCCCAGAAATTCAAAAACTAAAACATTAATAACATACTCTTCCCTGAATAAACATTTTCTGACCTCTGCTTACTAATCGGATCATATCTACCTCATATGAACTCCAAATTGCATAATTCCAGTGGGTATATTTCCATGAGACATAGATATATAATGTTAATGTTAACCAATTATTTTAATTCCTTACAGATAATTCCCAGAAATTAAAATACAAAAGCTGTCCTAACATAATCTTCCCTTATGAACCATTTTCTGACCTTGGCTTACTAATCGGACCATATCTACCACATGTGGACTCCAAATTGAATGATTCCAGTGGCTCAAAATCCATGACACACATATCTGTAATTCTTATGTTAACCATTTATTTTAATTCCCTACCAATAATTCGCAGAAATTAAATTACCGAAGCTATCCTAACATATTCTTTCCTGATGATTCATTTTCTGATTTTTGACTACTAATCAGACCATAGCTACCTCATATGGACTCCAAATGGAATGATTCCAGTGGGTGAAAATCCGTGACACATATATCTTTAATTCTTATGTTAACCATTTATTTTAATTCCTTATAGATTGTTCCCAGAAATTAAAATACCGAAACTTAAAATTCTGTCAACCATAGCCATACCCATGCAGAACTATCTACACCAACCTAAGTATTCAAACATACATCACATGCAAGATCAATATGTAACATGATATAACAACATCCATGACCAATCATCAAAGTTCTAAGATCAAAATCTCATATAAATATTATCAGTTTCAAAAGTTTTCTTCAAGAAGAAATATTGTTAAACTTACCTGGAGCACTTAGTCCCCTAGACTTCTCCTTCCTCTTTCTTCCTTTCTTCCTCTCCTTTCCTCACACTACCTTGCTTCTATTTTTGCTCTCACTCACTTGGACGAAATTCTAATGTTGTAAGGGTGAGTTTTTCTTATATAGACCACCAAATAATTCACCTTTCATGATCATGGGTCTACCTTATCACAATTAGGATACACTTTGTTGAATTTTTGGAAAACAAACAACTTATGTTCTTGTCTTCCTCTTCCTTAGTCAAGATATGCATAGAAAAAGGAGATTTGTATTTTGAAAATTATGATGATATGTTCTTAAGATATGGGGCAAGATCCCTTTGATTTAGGGATTCATTTCCTTTTTCTTTTGTCTTAATCAAGTATGATAGATTTGCCTTTTTAAGTGGCAAATTTCTAGCCCTTGAATTTTCCTTACTTAACTAAAATTATTTGTGTAGGATAATGATGTTTTGTCATAATGCTATGTATTATTACCCACTTGCTAAAGTTATGAATGTAGGATATAGATGTTTTTGTCCTAAAGCCTTGTATTATTATGCCACTTGCCAAAATGATGAATGTAGAATCACACCACTTGCTAAATTTTTGTCTTAATGCCATGTCACTTAATCTTGATTACACCAATATTTCATCACTTTAATTTTATTTTTATTTTTATTTTTCCTTTTGGGTTTGGGCTCATTCTTGCCCATTTTCCTTACTTTGATTAAAATTCTACCTTTCATAATGGGCTTGGTCACATTTTCATGATTTTTAGGCTACCGGTCCAATTTCTATATCCTAGTCTAAGTCTATGTTTTATTTCTTCCTTGGGCTATCCTATTGGCTTGCTAAAAATTCATGTGAAGTAGAAAAACTCTATATGAAGTGTCTATAGGTTAAAGCCCAATTACAGGTGGAGATACTAAACTTAGTAACTTTTGCTCTTAAATTAAGAAAAATTACCCTAATCCGATCTTCTTGAAATTTTAAGACCTTTACTTACTTCACAAAAATTTATCTTTCTTTACCTAAGAATTTCACATTTCTTTAACATGTTTATTTCTAATATTTCCTCTTAGGTTTTCTTTCTTTACCTATTCCATTAATATTAGAACATTTCTATGCATACATGTAAGGTGAAGAATTTCTAAGGAAAATATCTAAAAATTACGGGATGTTACACACAGCATAACCACAACTTACTCAAGACACTATAAGATCGATTCAGATAACCATCCACCCACTGGCCATCTAGGATCGACCTGCTCTGATACCAATTATGTAACAACTCCATTTATGTAAATGTAACAAAAAATTTTTTTAGGAATTCTGAGGAGCATGAGGACATTTAAAGATAGCTTTGTAAACCCTAAGAGAACACCAATTGTATGCTAAGTTTGCAAAATGTAAATTTTGACTTAGTACGGTTATTTTCCTAGGGTATATGATTACCAAAGATGATATTCAAGTTAATCCTAAAAAGGTAGAAGCAGTGCAGTAATGGACACTACCACAATTACAAAGATTCGTAATTTTATTTGTTTATCAGGATATTACTATAGATTCGTTAAATATTTTTCAATAAATTGTTGCTCCTTTGACAAGGTTGACAACGGAAGCAATAAAATTTGACTAGTAAGATGAATGTGAAAGAAATTTCTAGAAACTAAAAGAATGTTTGACTACGGCGCCAGTACTGTCTATTTCTTTAGGCACTAAAGGATATACGATATATTATGATGCATCAAGAATTGGATTAAGGTGTGTGTTGATGCAATATGGTCGAGTTATTGCATATGTATCTAGATAGCTTAAGCCACATGAGTAAAATTGTTAGACTTATGATTTGGAAATAACAGTAGTGGTTTTGCTCTCAAAGTTTGGAGGGATTATCTATATGGTGATACATGTGAAATTTATACAATTTCAATCATCTTTAGTTGAGTAGGTGAAAAAGGCACAAGACGATTATGCCTATTTATGTCAAAAAATTTAAGAGGTCAATAATGGCATTGATATTGAATTTATTGTAGATTCTGAAGGAATTCTGAGATTGAGCAAGTGATTGGGTGTATCTAATAAAGAAGAACTTAAGAAAGAAATTTTAGAGGAAGCACCTTATGGTGGCAGTCTAAAATGGCATGACATGATGACAACCAATCCATTCCTAGAATCACATCAAAGTCTACCATATCTAGAACTATCAAATCTACAAGAGTTTCCTTATCCTCTATCGAAATTTCACATGATTTATACACATCATTTACCAGCAAGAATTCTCCCATTGGAGTAGCAACCATAAAAGAACAATGCAAACTAGTGGGATCTCTACTCAATTTCTTAGCAAAGCATGGTGATATATAAGAATGTGTAGAGCCAGGATCGAACAGGACATATGCTTTATGGGAACATACTGATAATGTACCTGTCATAATTGCATTTGAAGCCTGAGCATCCTGTCGTGTCAAGGAAAAAACTCGAGCTGGTTCTCGTCCTCAATTTCCTGATTCTCTACCAGTACCACCACTACTTGCTTGGACTGAATTTGCTCTACTAGGTTGTGCTAGAGCAGATGCAGGAGGTGAAACTGATTGTACTGATGCTTGACTAAAATTGGAAACTCAATACCAGTCAAAAGTTTATAAGGACCATGAATGTTGAGCACTGGAAATTATCAGTCGGTGACCATATATTTTTGAAGGACTCACCAATGACATGTATTTTTCATTATATGGCAAATGAAATATGTTATGCACATGAGATTGATTTATACAGTGATATGTTTGCCTCGGTATTGGGCATGTATACGTGATTCTCTAATTGGGAAGTTTTGACAGAGGAATATATTGAGACTGAAAGCTCTATTTTGAATGTTATAAAGTTACACCCTTGGTATATAGAATCATTTGAAATTCTTGATAGGATTGGTTCAGTGGCTTATTGTTTGGATTTACTACCTGCATTGGGTAATGTTCATCCAGTTTTTCATGTGTCTATGCTACAAAAATATTTACCGAATCCAACACATGCTATACAATGTCCACTGATTCAATTACAAGAAGATTTAACCTATGAGGAACAATCAGTAGCAATAGTGGACAGACAAATAAAGAGGTTACGGCCAAAAGAAATACCTACAGTGAAAGTGATATGGAAAAATCACTCTTCTGAGGAAGCTACTTGGGAAAGTGAGGTGGATATACGCGTCAGATATCCGCATTTGTTTGAACAATGATGTTAGTATTTATCTGCAACTATGGTGATGAAATTCGGGGACCGAATTTCTTTAAGGGGGGAAGAATGTAATAACCGTAAAATTTAACGAAAATTCCAATTAAAGAAAATTTAGAATAAAAGAGAGAATTTTGAAAATAGAGATAAGAACCGTAGAAAATATGTGGTTCTAAACGTATTTATCATTATTTGATAAAGTGAATATTATGTGCACAATGCATTGATTTGTAAAGCTATATACTTGTCAAAATGATGCATGTCATATTATAAATGAGATTGAATGGCAAGCGTAAAGCTCATGGCTAGTTGCTAGATATTTTACATGTATATATATGTATTTATGAATCTCGGCTGGTAGTATGGCTTGTGACGGTACCGAATAGGGGACGCCCTATTAGCCTAAGTGAACTAGGGGAGGGCCGCTCCAACCGGGTGAAAGTGGTAATGTGAGGAGGCATGAGGGTGATATACTCACATTCCCTAATCACTTATTGTGACTAGGGTCGAGGTCACTATGCGTATAGCAAATGAATTATACTTTCATTGCATTGACCAGATCACCAAGTGAGGCAGGTCATTTTCAAATCAAATTACATTGACCAAATCACCGAGTGAGGTAGGTCATTTTCAAATTGCATTAGCCAGATCGCCGAGTGAGGCAAGTCATTTTCAAATCCAATTGCATTGACTAGATCGCCGAGTGAGGCAAGTCATTTTCAAAAGTGATGATTTTATCGCCAAATCTTAATATTTTACTATTAACCAAATCATGTTATGCATCAAAACACTTTTCATAAAATAATTGGAGGATCCCATATCAGAACCACCATACCAGAGTTTAATTATGAAAATGTGACTAAGCCCTCCAAGAAAAGTAGAATTTTATCCAAAGCAAAGAAAATGGGTAGGAATAAGCCCAAATCCAAGAGGAAAAATAAAATAAAATAAAATAAATTAGGTGATGATATAATAATGTAATAATAATAAAGATTAGGTTACATGGCATTAAGACAAAAATTTAGCAAATGGTGTGATTCTACATTCATAATTTTGGCAAGTGGCATGATAATACAAGGATTTAAGACAAAAACATATATATCCTACACTCATAATTTTAGCAAGTGGTATGATAATACATGGCATTAGGACAAAACATTCCTATCCCACACAAATCATATCAACCAAATAATGGAGATTCAAGGGCTAGAAATTTTGCCACCTAAAAAGGCAAACCTATCATACTTATTTAAGACAAAAGAAAATGGAAATGAATCCCTAAATCAAAGAGAACTTGTCCCTTATCTTAAGAACATATCATCATAATTTTCAAAATACAAATCTCTTTTTCCTATGTATATCTTGACTAAGGAAGAGGAAGACAAGAACATAAGTTGTTTGTTTTCCAAAAATTCAACAAAGTGTATCCTAATTGTGATAAGGTAGACCCATGATCATGAAAGTTGTATTATTTGGTGGTCTATTTAAGCAAAACCCACCCCTACAACATTTTAATTTCGTCCAAGTGAGGAAAAGAGAGAAATAGAATCAAGGTAGAGTGAGAAAATGAGAGAAAGAGAGGAGAAGAAAGGAAGAAGAAGGAGAAGTTTAGAAGGCTAAATACTCAAGGTAAGTTACCTTAATCTCCACTTGAATCCATTTTTCTTCTTCATCCTTGAGGTTCAAAAAATTACCCTCCTTCTCTTACCTAAGCTGCTAGAAAAGCTAAGGGAATGGAGGAATCTTGCTACTTCTTTCAAGAGGAAACAAGAAAACCAATTCACTAAGTGAGCTAGGGAGATTCTTAGGTATGTTTAACAATATTTCTTTTCGAAGACCGTGAGTCTTAGAAGCAATGTAGACTCACCCAGAGAATATATCACCTATCTGCCAAATCAGACTCTGATATTCTTATCGAAAAAAATGTGAAAATATCATGTTGTGAGTTTGACAACTCAGTGAGCAAATAATTCCTCCTATGACCTCTTAGGTCAACATATGGATGTACTTATATTTTAAAATGTGTCACATAGAAAATATAGTTCAGAAGTACATTCATATGGAACCCGTATTTCAAATATTATCAAATCAAAGGATATTCAGATATCCAAAACCATATGCACCATGGTATGATCATTAAACAAATCTTGTTATGCTCAGCTGTATAAGCTATAGTAAAATATTATGATTTGAAGGTAAAATCATTACTTTTAATGCACCTGCCTCACTCAGCAATCTGGTCAATGCAATGAAAATCTCAACCCTAGTCACAATAAGTGATCAGGGAATGTGAGTTCATCACCCTATTGTCTCCTCACATTACCACTGTCACTCAGCAATCTGGTGAATGCAATGAAAATATTTGCTATACGCATAGTGACCTCGACCCTAGTCACAGTAAGTGATCAGGGAATGTGAGTACATCACCTTACTACCTCCTCACATTACCACTGTCACCCGGTTAGAGCAGCCCTCCCCTGGTTCACATAGGCTAATAGGGTGTCCCCTATTCTATACCGCCACAAGCCATACAACCAGCCGATATTCATCAATACATATATATACATGTAAAAGTATCAAGCAACTCACCATGAGCTTTACGCTTGCCATTCAAATTCATTTATAATATGACATGCATCATTTTCACAAGTATATAACTTTACAAATCAATGCATCGTGCACATAATATACACTTTATCAAATAATGATAAATACAAGTGAAATCAGATACATCATGAGTTCAGAAATCCATTTTCAAATACTATACTCTTCTTGAAGCATATTTTAAATTATAAGTAGTTCAGATCATTTTAATGTATTTCAGAAACATATCAAAGTGTAAATATCTCATAAACATAATCATATACATGCTCAAATATAAAGAAGAGTATAGAGCAAGCTATAGGAAGAATCATCTACTCACAGGGTAGGGCTCCTGATTGGACAACCCTAAATTGTACTTTTCCAAGTTGAATTTGACCAAACGTGTCCAGAGGGTCCAAAAACTTAGGAAATGACCTTAAAATCTTGGTCAATGCTCAGGGTATTGTTCATTGCCAAAATTACTATTCACCGCCACTATTCACGCCGGAAATTACTTTTTTCTGAGATTTTTTACTTCAGATCTACGACGATTCAACGGTGGATTTAAAAAACTGATCGGTCAAAACTGAAGTATTCTTCGTCCCGAATCCAGTAGCAACTTCAGTTTTGAGATCAAAAGTCAATAGGCACTCCAAATCTAAAGAAAAAGTTGAAGGTTACTATTCAACTATTTACTCACTATTTATCTTTCTTTTTTTCGAAATGTGCCGTCTCCGGTTGTATATCTCCCCCTTTCCTTTTTATTGTTCTACCAAGATATCAGAATACAATAATAAATTGATCCAAGAAAAGTTTAAATACTCTATGCATCAAATTCATGAATGTAGCTGGGACATTTATTAAATAAAATGGCATTACTAAGAACTAATAGTGCTTATACCAAATCCTAAAAGTAGTTTTCGAAATATCCTCTTCCCTTATCCTCAATTAATGATACAGATATCTCAAATCAATTTTTTTTACATTGAGCACACTATAGTTAATCAAACAAATCATTTCTATGAGGTAATGGATATTTATTACCCATTATCACTAAATTTAATTATCTGTTATCTATGCATAACTGTAGTGATCCATTTTTTTTTAACAAACAGGACTGGAGCACCTCAAGAAGAGTACTAGAGCATACAAATCCCTTGTCTAACAAGTCTTACAACTGATCCTTCAATTCTTTGAGTTCAGTCGGTGCCATTCTATATGGGGGTATAAACACTGATTGAGTTTCAAGAAGTAAATCAATACCAAATTCTATTTTACGCTTTAGGATAATCCTGACTATTCCTAAAATAAAATACATCAGAAAATTCTCTAACCACTGGAACTTGATCTACATTGGTATGCTTTATGTCAACATATCTCACCACTGCCAAATATCCTTAGCACCATTTTTGTAATAACTTATAGGTTGCTAAAGCTGAAATTAAATTACTAGGTACATGCTTCCACTAATTGTTCACTACTTGCAACTCCTTTACTAACCTTTTATGCTATTGATGACATTTTCATACTGTATCAGCTAGAACACACTTCAAAACACTTAAACAAGGTCAACCCATTTTGACTTTATTCTTTAACATGCTTATGCAATGTCTTAACAATCAATCATGAAAAGTTTGTGTCTATCCAAGAGTCCTTCACATGAATGACCCATTTTGCATGCCTTAAATTTTAAATTTCTATAGGCAAACCTTCCTTTCTCATAATGCTTATACATAATATTATTGAAAACCAAACTGTCTTCGAATCTTTTATATCAACAAAATCTATCATTGAAAACATTATCTTCATAGATTCCCTGCTCTCAAATTCAATCCACTATCAATATTATGTTAGCCATTCATCATATCGCTTTACATAAGCAAATCAAACAACCAATTCAAACTTTCTTGACATCCAAACAAGCCATTATCTTTATGTTCGGATAAAATCTTTTTAATTTCAGCTAATTCTTTTCTTTATACCCAAAAGGGTTCTCTTTTTTTTCACTGTTCATCAATACGAGTTTAAAAGCTGAACTGGTAGTCCACACTCAAGAAGCATCGTCTAGAATATACAAATTGATGTTTAAACATTGCACATCTAAGGAAAAGAGTCAGAAGGAAGAAGATGATGACACCCTATAGAATTCCACAGCAGCATCATGAGTATAAATATGTCCGCGGTTACATACCCATACTCAAAGTCCTACTACAGAATTCTTTGCTCTGATAGCCACAGGGAAACCTAATGCTCTGATATCAACTTGTAATGCCCCCAATTTACGTTACGTAAAATAAACATTTTTTTTTCTACAATCAGATATTTTCCATAAAGATACATAATTCAATTCTTTCTCATGGGAACAGATACATATAGAATCTCTCATGTATACACAATATACAGACCAAGTCTATAAATATCAAAATATAGCAAAAACGGGGATCTTGCCAGTAGCGTTCTGAGCACTCTAGAATACAAACACAATATAATTCAAAGACTATGAGTCTTGGAAGCAACGTAGACTCACCCAGAGAATATATCACATATCTACCGAATTAGACTCTGATATTCTTATCTGAAAAATGTGGAAATATCGTGTAGTGAGTTTGACAACTCAGTGAGCAAATAATTCCTCCTATGACCTCTTAGGTCAGCATATGGATGATTCTTCCTATGGCTTGCCCTATACTCTTCTTGATATTTGAGCATGTATATGATTATGTTTATGAGATATTTATACTTTGATAAAGTGAATATTATGTGCATGATGAATTGATTTGAGGTAGGATGAGCTGAAATTTGGGGACCGAATTTCTTAAGGGGGGAAGAATGTAACATCCCATAATTTTTATTTTTTAAACAATAATGTTTTGTTATAAAAAAATATATTTTTATTTGTTTAAAAATGATTATGTTCTGTAAAAGAAGTCTATTTTTAATTAAAATAATTATTGTTTTGCTTGAAATAATTATATTGGTCTTTAATGAATTTTGTTGTATTTTTAGAAGTATTATTTCTTTTATTATGTATAAAGATATTTATTTTATGATTTTTTTATTAAGAATTTTATCAAGAAAAGTCATGATTTAAGATTTTAACTAAAGGTTTATGAGAATGTAAATTTTTAAGAATTTTTGGGATATTTTAGGATGAAAAACAGAATTTATATGAATATATATGAAATAAAATAAGAATAAATCTAAATATTGAATTATTAAATAATAATAATTAATATTATAAAAAAATATAGAGGAAATGAGAATTGCGGGGGAAAGAGTCGACTGTATGCAAATCGAAACAAAAACAGATAAATAGTGAGTGAATAGTAACTAAATAGTAACCTTCAACTTTTTCTCTAGATTTGGAATGCCTATTGACTTCCGATCTCAAAACTGAAGGTGTTTCTGGATTCAGGACAAAGAATACTTCAGTTTTGACTGATCAGTTTTTCAAATCCACCGTTGAATCGCCGTAGCTCTGAAGTAGAAAATCTCAGAGAAAGGTAAATCATAAAACTTTTACTTAGAGACCTCCAATTGAAATTCTAACGTCGTAGATAGATTCAGGAGCTAGATAAACCTTAGGAAATGAAATTTTTTAACTATTTGACAACTTTTTGTTCGTCGTGAATAGTGATTTTCGGTGAATGAATAGTATTTTCGAGTGAGTGAATAGTGTTTTTCGCGCGGTGAATAGTGACCAAGCTCCCGGAGTCATTTTTTAACTCTTTGGACCCTCCGGACACGTTTTTGAGGTCTAATTGGTCAAATTCAGCTTGGAAAAGTACATTTTAGGGCTGTCCAACTAGGAGCCCTACCTTGCGAGTAGATAATTCTTTCTATGACTTGCCCCATGCTCTTCTTGAACTATAAATGTATTATTGTTTCTATTTATAAATTATCATCCTTTTCTTCCTTCTAACTCTTTTCCTTAGATATGCAAGGTTTAAACATCTATGCGTATATCCTAGATGGTACATTTTGTGTGTGGACTACTAGTTCAGTTTTTGAACTTATTTTGACCGAAAGTGATAAAGAAACCCTCTTGGGAAATTTGCTGAAAATAAGAAAATTCTATCTGAACACAAAAGGAATGGCTTGTTTGGATGTCAAGAAGGTTTGAATTGATTGTTTAATTTTCTTACGTGAAACAATATGACGAATGGCTAATATAATATTGATCGTATATTATGATGTGATCGAGATTGTTAACTCCAAGATAATGATTTGAAATAAAGTGAGTGTTTTGGAATTAGATTTAAATCTCTTTTTGGATGGATGAGTTGGAATCTATATATATAAATGAAATTGGTAAGTTGTGGGTTGGATTGAATTTGAGAGCGGAGAATCTATGAAGATAATATTTTTAATGATATATTTTGTTGATATAAGGAATTCGAAAAGAGTTTAATTTTCAATAATATTGACATGCTATAAAATAAGCATGTTTTTGACATGTTTTAAGTTGCTTTTTATTTAATTTTAGTAGAAAATAGATATGAATTGATTGAGTGTTGTGTTTTGTGTTTTAGGAATAATAAAGAAGAAAAGAAGAGAAAAATAAAGAGAAAATCATAGAAAAATGCTGATTCCTGACCTTTCGTCACTAATTGAGGAATATCTCACTCATTCGGACTCCAATTAAGGTGATTTCAACGGCTATGGAAAGAACAGACATAGAGCGACAACTGTCATGTTTAGTACTTTGGCAAAATCCAGAAGATTCTGGGCGCCGCAGCCCTCACAAGGTAGCATCGCGGCGCCACGATAAGGAAATTCGGAGCGCCGCGGCACTGTGCTACCCAAGAGGGCGTGCCGCGGCGCTCAACCCAGCGCGCCGCGGCGCCCGATCATGTTCAACATAGCCCGCCACGGCACCCCGTGGCAGAATCTTCGTAGCGCCGCGGCACCCGTGAGCCGTAGGGGACTTGCTGATTTTGCGATTTTAGGTCGTTTTCGCTCAAAATTGAAGGCAATGGACTGGAATTTGACCTAAAATACGTTCTGACTTCGATTAGGAGGAAAAATTCTATAAAAAGAGAGGAAAGCAACCAGAGAAGGGATCCGATCTTTCACTGAATTCTTCATCTACATTCTTCAATTCTTCTTTTGTTTATCTTATGGCCCTGTGTGGTTAATTCTTTTTAGTTGGTTGAGGTGAGTTGAAACCTCAAGGGATTTTTATACATTGTGAGATGTGGATCTGATGTTATTATTTCAATTTGTTTTGAATATTGATTGTTCATCTGTTCTTATTCTTAATGATTATTCATATGATTGCTAGGAGGCCTACTAGTTTTTCGTCTGTTTTAATCTACCGCTGAATTGTGTTTTGAACAAAGTCTTTAATTCTGTGATTCGTGAGGCAAATAGGTTTGAGGGTTTTGGATTATAAATCATTGAACCTATGATGAATGATTGACTAAATTAGATATAGCCGATGTGTTTATATTTGTTTAGCTCTGTCAGTTTCTCTAGTTCTTCATGCGATTAACAAGTTATATTTTACCGATGTACTAAAAGATGGCTTGTTGATTAGGGTTTAATTAGTGCGATTGTCATTAATTTGCTTGGATTAAGGAGAAACGGGGTTAAAACCCCAATGATAGATATTCATTTGCAGATTGATTATATTATCGATGATCAATGTAATCCTTTGACGGTGGATACCAACCGAAACCAACGTCTTTATCATTAATCACTTTCGCTTATTTATTTTCACTATTGTTTACTTTACTTAATTTGCGATTATCAATCCCCCCTTTTTAATCACATAAGGTAATTCCAGTCTCTGTGTGATCGACCCTTACTCCTACTACTACAAGTTAGTTTTGAGGTAAGGTATTAATTTGGGTGCACCTACGACAGTGCGCACCAAATTTTGGCGCCGTTGCCGGGGACTGCGTCATTACTTTTTGTGATTTTTTTTTATTTATGCCTGTAACTCGTTCTTCTAATTCTCGAGATTTACAGTTCAATCCAGATATTGGAAAATCTGTATACAGGCATAGAAGAGGAATTCAAGAAGACATTGATCAGGATACGGAGGAAGTGATCATGGCTAGGCATCCCACTCTGAAGGAGCTTGCAGCTCCTGATTTGCATCAGCAACCCTTATGCATTACTTTTCCTAATCTTGATGACAATGTTAATTTTGAGTTGAAATCTGGATTAATTCATCTCTTACCAAGTTTTCATAGTCTTTCAGGTGAAGACCCGTATAAACATCTGAAGGAGTTCCATGTAGTATGTACCAGTATGAAGCCCCCTGGAGTAACTGAGGAACAAATAAAACTCAGGACTTTTCCTTTTTCCTTAAAAGATTCAGCCAAAGATTGGTTGTATTATTTGCCTTCTGATACTATCACTACTTGGAATGAGATGAAGAAAATGTTTTTAGAACGTTATTTTCCTGCATCTAGAGCCGCTACTATTAGGAAAGAAATATGCGGCATTAGGAAATTGCATGGTGAAACACTTTATGAATATTGGGAGAGGTTTAAGAAACTTTGTGCAAGCTGCCCACATCATCCGATTAGTGAGCAGCTACCAATCCAATATTTTTATGAAGGTCTTTTGTAGGGAGATAGGAGCATGATAGATGCAGCTAGTGGAGGAGCACTAGTAGATAAGACTTCTGGAGTAGCCAGAGCCCTGATATCAAATATGGCTGCCAATTCACAACAATTTGGCATTAGGCATGATCCTCCTATTAGGCATGCCTATGAGGTAAGTACTACTTCTCTTCAGAATCAAATATCTGAACTTACTTCTCTTGTGCACCAAATGGCTACAGGTACACTTCAGCAAGTTAAAGTCTGTGGAATATGTTTAGCCACAGGGCACCCAACTGACATGTGTCCTACACTTCAAGAAGAATCCACAGAACAAGCGAATGCTGTAGGAGGTTTTCCTGGCCAATCAAATAGGTATGATCCTTATTCTAATACATACAATTCTGGATGGAAGGATCATCCAAAATTTCAGGTATGGGAATGCACAAAGTAGGCCTGAAGGACAAAATTTTCAACAAAACCAACAGGGTTATTATCCTAGACAGAATACATCCCAGGATCATTAGGTAAGTAATCCATTGGAAGACAATGTGAAAACTCTTGTACATAACTCTCATCAATTTCAGCAAGAGACAAGAGCTAGCATTCAGAACCTGACAACGCAAGTAAGTCAGTTAGCAACCACAGTGAGTCGTTTGGATGCTCAAAACTCAGGTAAGTTACCTTCACAAACTGTGGTAAACCCAAGGGAAAATGTGAGTGCAATCATGCTACAAGGTGATGAAGAAGTTGAGACTCCAATGCAAGAGTTACATGCACCAACTGAGCAAGAGGAAGACAAGAATGATGCAACCATGGTAGGTAAGCATCCAAAAGGTAAGTCTGAACCTTTCTCTGAATATAAATCTAAACCTCCCTTTCCTGAAGCTTTGAAGGAAAATAGGATGAATGAAAGAACTTCTGAACTATATGATATCTTTAGAAAGCGTGAGGTAAATCTTCCTCTTTTGGATGCAATCAGTCAGGAACCTCACTATGCCCATTTCTTAAGGGAATTACACACCCAACAGAGGAATCAGAAGTTGAAAGGAGCTGAGAAAGTAAAAGTAGGTGAGCATGTTTCTGCAATTATTCAGAGAAAACTCCCTACAAAATGCAAGGACCCAGGTATGTTTTCTATTCCCTGCTCTATAGGTTACAATACATTTGATAAGGCAATGGTAGATCTAGGAGCATCTATTAATGTCATGCCATACTCTATCTATGCATCTTTAGCACTAGGACCTCTGAAAGAAACTAGTGTTATAATACAATTGGCTGACAAATCTAACACCCTCCCCGAGGGTGTAGTTGAGGATGTTTTAGTACAAGTTGGTGATCTGATTTTTCCTACTGATTTTTATGTACTTAACATGGAGAGTGGTGATCAAACAACTCCAATTTTGTTAGGGAGACCATTCTTAAAAACATCCAAGGCCATAATAGATGTTCATAGTGGCACACTGACAATGGAATTTGAAGGAAAAATTATGAAATTCAGTAACTGCAGTGCCATGAAAGATCACACTGCCTATGCTATTAATATGGTAAATTCTATAGCACATGATGTTGAGTCTTTAGATACAAAGGTTGAGAAATCAACATTGAGTGTTCACTTGCAGGAGAATAATGTAGAAACTCCAAAAGTGCAACAAACAGGTAAGGATCCCTTTACCTCAGCACCAAATTCTAATGCAAATGCACCTTCTATTTTGCAGGATCCTGGGTCAAATCTGTCACCTCTTCCTAATCACTTGAAATACTTGGAAGTAGGAGATGCATCACCTATTTTAGTTGCCAAGAATTTGGGTGTTAAAAAAGAAGAAGAATTGATGCATATTCTTCAGAAAGAAAGAAATGCCATTATAAAAACAACTGCAAACCTTAAAGGCATAGACCCGACTGTAGAGTTGCATCAAGTTCTAGAAATCAAAGGGGTTAGACCCCTTAAAGGTAAGAAATCTCTCCCTTGGTTAGGACCACTTGTTATTACTAATGTGGCTTCTGGTTATGCAGTTGAATTTCAAGGATTGAATCAGTCCCAGAAATTTAAAATTAACATCAAAGAGCCTCCATAAACAAAGATAGGGAGCTGGGTCGAGCCAACGACATTAAACAAAGGCGCTGGTTGGGAGGCAACCCAACATCCATTCTTCTTCTTCTTAATTTTTCTTTTCATAGTTTATTTTTTCTTAAAAAAAAAAAATTGAACTGCGGACGCGCACATGCACCGCGGCGCTCGACGCCCAGACTGGGCGAGCGTCGCGGCGCTACGAACCCAGAATGGGTGAACGCCACGACGCTCACCCATAGCGCCGCGGCGCTATCTATAAGAGCATCGTGATGCTCTTCATCCTCCCCCTCCATTTTTCCCCATTTGCAACTCCAACTCCAATTTCTTGCGTGGAATCGACCATAGCCACCTCTTACTACGTTGTCTTGCTGAAATTGCATGATTTTTCATCTTCTTTTGGAGGATTATACACTTCTTTTCAGCATTTGAGCTGGATTCCATGCCAATTTTCAGGGGTTCTTAAGACATTTTGATCTCACACTTTCTAGCCACAAATCACGCTGAATTAGGTACGATTTACTTTGTTTATCCTGCTGAAGTTGATCTCTATACTTCCTTGCTACTGGTTTTTACTGCATTGGGACTTCAAGCTACGAATCTACCATCCATTCTCTCCATTTTTCAAGAGTGCACACTAGGTGTTTGATAAAACGCCCCAGTGAGTTTGCCAAGTGCAATGGCCCCAAAAACTTCCAAATTAGGCATCTCTAAGAGGAAGAACAGAGTTGAGGACCCTCCAGCATTCGACACCGTGGCTTTTGTGACTGAAGCGGTTTATTAACACCACATCAAAGTGGTGGTGCATAAACCTATAGTTCCAGAACGTGGATTTCTGATCACCGAAGGGCTACCTCATAGAGACAATATCCTCCATAGGCATTGGGAGATCTTCTGTAGGAACCCAGAACCAGGAGTTATTCCCGTAGTTCAGGAGTTCTACTCCAATGCTATAGTTCACGAACGTCATCAAGCACGGGTTAAAGGCAAGATGGTGCCATTCACTCCACACGCTATTAATGAATTCTATTCCCTGTCTGATATTGAGGATGATGAATATACGGCACTTCTTCAATCCTACATTGACTTTGATGACGTTATTTGCACTCTATGCTACAGGGGGGCCGCCTGGAAATTGGATAGCAATGGCCATCCGTTATACCTTGCTAGGGTTGACATGAATAAAGTGGCTAAAGCATGGCACTATTTCGTATCAGTCAGATTCATGCCTAGCCTCAACATGAGTCAAGTTAGGCGGGAAAGGGCCATTTTGCTTTATGTAATACTAAAAGGGCTTTCTATTGATGTAGGCAAGGTTATTCATAGGCAGCTGCTCGGCTGTATCAGTGCTAGAGGTGGATCCCTATTTGCCCCTAGTTTAATTACTGGTCTATGTCAGAAAGCAGGCGTAAGCTGGGATTCCACTGAGGCTCTCATTCACCCGATGAAGCCTATTTCCTATGCAAACATGCAAAAATACAAGGGCCATGAAGAAGTAGCAGAGGAGGAGCTAGGGATTCGGCCAATACCTACAGAGGAACCGGGAAGCAGCTCAGCTCCACAACCATCCCAGCATACCATTGAAGATTTATGGGAGCGCACAGAGTATCTGAGCCATCAAATGAACGATCTGGCCCTCTATCAGCACTCTATTGCACAACATCATCATGCATGTTTTAGCCAGTTAGCTCATGCCCTGAACCTCCCGATTGCTTTCGCGGCACCTCCTGAACCACCCTTTAGGCCTGCACCTGAGCATGATGAGATGGATGGTGACCACTGATCAGGGAAGTTTCACTGAACCCCTCCTTATGTTATTATTTGTCCCTTTTATATTTTCTTTTATATTCTTACATTGGGGACAATGTATGTTTTTAAGTGTGGGGGGGTCACTTTATGATTCAGCTGGATGATTGTATAATAAATCATACACTTGTGCACTTTCCTACTTTGATGCATAACTATAATTTTATGATATGTGCACTTTTAATCCTGTCATGAGGTGAGCATGTGAACAAAATTTCAATTTATGAGTTTGTGATAGCTGAACCAATAGCCAATGATATAACTGTTTAAATTGCTTATAGATCTTGGGAGATATAGGAAAGTCATAATTGTGTGTAATTTTAAATTCTTTTCAATTTATGATTACCTATTTTCTAAAAATCCTGAAATTCTTTTGCACAGTAATTTTGGATATTTAATTTATCTTCTACTTAGAAAAAGATTATATAACTCAAAAATATTTTATGATCTCATTTAAATTTCTAGAACTTATTTAAATGCTACTTGAGGCGAAATCCTAGGCTAATACTAACAATTAGGAGATGATTTAGGAATTTTTTTATGAGATTGAGCCTTTCAAACTTAACCCAAACAAGTAAATATCCTTAGAACCTCTATTTTGAGCTTAATTAACATTTTATTCTATACCCACAAAACAGCCAAGACCAAATTTTGTGATTGATACCTTTATTTTTTTTTTCTACCTGATTCACTCACTCCATGATTAATTTCTGAATATTTGTTTTATAGATCTACATTAATGAAAGGGTGGAAGGGTGGAGTAAGGACAAAAGAAAGAAAGAAAGAAAGAAAAAATATTTTCTCAAAAGACTAATGAAAGTCTATCCAGTGATTGAAAAAGGAAGAAATAGAGAATCAAAGAAAAGTAGAATGCAGAGAAGCAAGGAAATAAGTGTGGGGGAAAAACTTCCCCAATCTTGAGAATTAGCTCAAATAGATCAGAGTTAATCATGTGATGTTGAGAGATTGAGCTTTAAAATTATATCTTTTATCTCACCCCATAGCCTAGCCACATTACAAGCTGAATTAAGTCCTTTTGATCCTAAGAAGTAGTTTTAGCCTACATTAGTGGAGAGTAACATGAAAAATAAGCCTATGGAAATTTTAAATAGAGAGCCATGCTATAATTCCTGAGATATATAAGCTCATTTAGGTAAAAGAAAATTAAATTATCCAAAGACACACACACACTATGGATTTTAGGGAATAAAATTATAAATTGCATTTGAATTAAATGTTGCACATGGTCATGAAATTTTTTGAAATTTCTTCAAGACATACAATTTTCACTATGAGGCAGCATATTGGTAAGCCATTCACTCATTTCATATATTGAATTCTATTTACATAAATCAATGTTTGCTTGAGGACAAGCAAAAGAGTAAGTGCGGGGGTATTTGACATGCTATAAAATAAGCATGTTTTTGACATGTTTTAAGTTGGTTTTTATTTAATTTTAGTAGAAAATATATATGAATTGATTGAGTGTTGTGTTTTGTGTTTTAGGAATAATAAAGAAGAAAAGAAGATAAAAATAAAGAGAAAATCATAGAAAAATGCTTATTCCTGACCTTTTGTCACTAATTGAGGTATATCTCACTCATTCGGACTCTAATTAAGGTGATTTCAGCTGCTATGGAAAGAAGAGACATAGATCTACAACTTTCATGTTTGGTACTTTGGCAAAATCCAGAAGCTTCTGGGCGCCGCGGTGCTACACAGCGCGCCGCGGCGTTGTGTTACCCAGGAGGGAGCATCACGGCGCTCAACCTAGCGCGCCGCGGTGCCCAATCATGTTCGACATAGCCCACCGCGGTGCTGACAGGGAGCACCGCAGCGCCCCGTGGCAGAATCTTCGCAGCGCCGTGGTGCCCGTGAGCCGTAAGGGACTTGCTGATTTCGCGATTTTAGGTCGTTTTCGCTCAAAATTGAAGGGAATGGATGGGAATTTGACCTAAAATACGTTCTGACTTCGATTAGGAGGAAAAAGTTTATAAAAAGAGAGGAAAGCAACTAAAGAAGGGATCTGATCTTTCACCGCATTCTTCATCTACATTCTTCAATTCTTCTTTTGTTTATCTTATGGCCCTGCGTGGCTAATTCTTTTTAGTTGGTTAAGGTGAGTTGAAACCTCAAGGGATTTTTATACATTGTGAGATGTGGATCTGATGTTATTATTTCAATTTTTTTTGAATATTGATTGTTCATCTGTTCTTATTCTTAATGATTATTCATATGATTGCTAGGAGGCCTACTAGTTTTTCGTCTGTTTTAATCTACCGCTGAATTGTGTTTTGAACAAAGTCTTTAATTCTGCGATTCGTGAGGCAAAGAGGTTTGAGGGTTTTGGATTATAAATCATTGAACCTATGATGAATGATTGACTAAATTAGATATAGCCGATGTGTTTATATTTGTTTAGCTCTGTCAGTTTCTCTAGTTCTTCATGTGGTTAACAAGTTATATTTTACCGATGTGCTAAAAGATGGCTTGTTGATTAAGGTTTAATTAGTGCGATTGTCATTAATTTTCTAGGCTTAAGGAGAAACGGGGTTAAAACCCCAATGATAGATATTCATTTGCAGATTGATTATATTATCGATGATCAATGTAATCCCTTGACGGTGGATACCAACCGAAACCAACGTCTTTATCATTAATCACTTTCGCTTATTTATTTTCATTATTGTTTACTTTACTTAATTTGCGATTATCAATCCCCCCTTTTTAATCACATAAGGTAATTCCAGTCTCTGTGGGATCGACCCTTACTCCCACTACTACAGGTTAGTTTTGAGGTAAGGTATTAATTTAGGTGCACCTGCGACAGTGCGCACCAAATATTATGTACAAGCATTATGAGAAAGGAAGGTTTGCCTATGAAAATTTAAAATTTGAGGTATGCAAAATAGACAATTCATGTGAAGGACTCTTGGATAGACATAAATTTTTCATGATTGATTGTTACGACATTGCATAAGTATGTTAAAGAATAAAGTCACAATAGGTTGAATTTGTTTAAGTGTTTTGAAGTGCGATCTAGATGATACAGTATGAAGATGTCATCAATAGCAGAAGATGTTAGTAAAGGAGTTGCAAGTAGTAAGCAATCATGGAAGCAAATACCTAGTAATTTAATTTCACCTTTAGCGACCATAAGTTATTACAAAAAATGGGTGCTAAGGATATTTGGCAGTGGTGAGAGATGTTGATATAAAGTATACTTATATAGATCAGGTTCCAATAGTTAGGAAATTTCCTGATGTGTTTTCAGAAGAATTGCCTAGATTACCCCCAAAACGAAAAATAGAAATTGATATTGATTTACTTCTTGAAATCCAACTAGTATCTATATCCCTATATAGAATGATATTGATTGAATTTAAAAAAAATTAGTTACAAGACTTGTTAGATAAGGGATTTAAATGCCCTAATACTTTTATTTAGAGTGCTCCAATTCTATTTGTGAAAAAGAAAGATGGATCACTATGACCGTTGAATCGCCGTAGATCTGAAATAGAAAATCTCAGAAAAAGGTGAATTTTAAAACTCTTACTTAGAGACCTCAAATTAGAAATCTGACACTGTAGATGGATTCAGAAGTTAGATAAAAATTAGGATATGTATTTCTTTCAGTCATTTGGTAACTTTTTATGTGGCGGTGAATAGTGATTTCTGCGCGTGAATAGTGTTTTTCGGCGGTGAATAGTAACCAAGCTCCCGGAGCCATTTTCTAAATCTTTGGACCCTCCGGACACGTTTTTGAGGACTAATTGGTCAAATTCAGCTTGAAAAAGTATATTTTAGGGCTGTCCAATGGTGCGCACTGTCGCAGGTGCACCCAAATTAATACCTTACCTCAAAACTAACCTGTAGTAGTGGGAGTAAGGGTCGATCCCACAGAGACTGGAATTACCTTATGTGATAAAAAGGAGGGAATTGATGATCGCAAGTTAAGTAAAATAAACAATAATGAAAATAAATAAGCGAAAGTGAATAATAATAAAGACGTTGGTTTCGGTTAGTATCCACCGTCAAGGGATTACATTGATCATTGACAACAATATCAATCTGCAATTGAATATCTATCATTGGGGTTTTAACCCTGTTTCTCCTTAAGCCTAGCAAATTAATGACAATCGCACTAATTAAACCCTAATTAACAAGCCATATTTTAGCACATCGGTAAAACATAACTTGCTAACCGCATGAAGAACTAAAGAAACTGACAGAGCTTAACAAATATAAACACATCGGCTATATTTAATTTAGTTAATCATTCATCATAGGTTCAATGATTTATAATCCAAAACCCTCAAATCTATTTGCCTCACGAATCGCAGAATTGAAAACTTTGTTCAAAACACAATTCAACGGTAGATTAAAACAAACAAAATACTAGTAGGCCTCCTAGCAATCATATGAGTAATCATTAAGAATAAGAACAGATGAACAATCAATATTCAAATCAAATTGAAATCATAACATCAAATCCACATCTCACAATGTATAAGAATCCCTTGAGGTTTCAACTCACCTCAACCAATTAAAGAGAATTAGCCACGCAGGGCCATAAGATGAACAGAAGAAGAATTGAAGAATTCGGTGAAAGATTCGATGCCCTCTCTGGTTGCTTTCCTCTCTTTTTATAGACTCTCCTCTCTAAATCGAAGTCAGAATGTGTTTTAGGTCAAATTCCCGTCCATTCCCTTCAATTTTGAGCGAGAACGACCTAAAATCGCGAAATCAGCAAGTCCCCTACGACGCACGGGCGCCGCGGCGCTACGAAGATGAAGCCACGGGGCGCTGCGGTGCCCTAAGTCACCGCCGCGGCGCTCTTTGTCGAGAGAGCTAAGGTGCCGCGGCGCCATGGGTTGAGCGCCGCGGCGCTATGTCCTGGGTAGCGCAGCGCCGCGGCGCTTCGGATTGTCTTACCGTGGTGCCGCGGTGCTCCATTGTGAGCGCCGCGGCGCCCAGATTCTTCTAGATTTTGCCGAAGTGGCGAATATGAAAGTTGTAGCTCTATGTCTCTTCTTTCCATAGCCGCTGAAATCACCTTAATCGGAGTCCAAATGAGTGAGATATGCCTCAATTAGTGACACAAGGTCAGAAATAAGCATTTTTCTATGATTTTCTCTCTATTTTTCTCTTCATTTCTTCTTTATTATTCTTAAAACACAAAACACAACACTCAGTTAATTCATTCCTATTTTCTACTAAAATTAAATAAAAAGCAACTTAAAACATGTGAAAAACATGCTTATTTTATAGCATGTCAAATACCCCCACACTTACTCTTTTGCTTGTCCTCAAGCAAACATTGATTCATGTAAACAGAATTCAATATATGAAATGAGTGAATGGCTTACCAATATGCTGCCTCATAGTGAAAATTGTATGCTCTTGAAGAAATTTCAGAAAATTTCATGATCATGTGCAACATTTAATTCAAAAGCAATTTATAATTTATTCCCTAAAATCCATAGTGTGTGTGTATTCGGATAATTAAATTTTCTTTTACCTAAATGAGCTTATATATCTCAGGAATTATAGCATGGCTCTCTATTTAAAATTTCCATAGGCTTATTTTTCATGCTACTCTCCACTAATGTAGGCTAAAACTACTTCTTAGAATCAAAAGGACTTAACTCAGCTTGTAATGTGGCTAGGCTATGGGGTGAGATAAAAGATATAATTTTAAAGCTCAATCCCCCAACATCACATGATTAACTCTGATCTATTTGAGCTAATTCTCAAGATTGGGGTAGTTTTTCCCCCACACTTATTTCCTTGCTTTTCTGCATTCTACTTTTCTTTGATTCTCTATTTCTTCCTTTTTCAATCACTGGATAGACTTTCATTAGTCTTTTGAAAAAAAAAATATTTTTTCTTTCTTTCTTTCTTTTGTCCTTGCTCCACCCTTCCACCCTTTCATTAATGTAGATCTATAAAACAAATATTCAGAAATTAATCATGGAGTGAGTGAACAGGTAGAAGAAAATAAAGGTGTCAATCACAAAATTTGGTCTTGGCTGTTTTGTGGGTATAGAATAAAATGTTAATTAAGCTCAAAATAGAGGTTCTAAGGATATTCACTTGTTTGGGTTAAGCTTGAAAGGCTCAATCTCTAAAAAAAATGCCTAAATCATCTCCTAATTGTTAGAATTAGCCTAGGATTTCGCCTCAAGTAGCATTTAAATAAGTTCTAGAAATTTAAATGAGATCATAAAATAATTTTGAATTATATAATCTTTTTCTAAGTAAAAGACAAATTAAATATCCAAAATTACTGTGCAAAAGAATTTCAGGATTTTTAGAAAATAGGTAATCATAAATTGAAAAGAAATTAAAATTACACATAATTATGACTTTCCTACATCTCCCAAGAGCTATAAGCAATTTAAACAGTTATATCATTGGCTATTGGTTCAGCTATCACAAACTCATAAAATGAAATTTTGTTCACATGCTCACCTCATGATAAGATTAAAAGTGCATATATCATAAAATGTATCAAAGTAGGAAAGTGCACACGTGTATGATATATTATACAGTCATCCAGCTGAATTATAAAGTGACCCCCCACACTTAAAAACATACATTGTCCCCAATGTAAGAATATAAAAGAGAATATAAAAGGGACAAATAAAAACATAAGGAGGGGTGCAGTGAAACTTCCCTGACTAGTGATCACCATCCATCTCATCATGCTCAGGTGCAGGCCTAAAGGGTGGTTCAGGAGGTGCTGGGAAAGCAATCGGGAGGTTCAAGGCATGAGCTAACTGGCTAAAACACGCATGATGATGCTGTGCAATAGAGTGCTGATAGAGGGCCAGATCGTTCATTTGATGGCTCAGATACTCTGTGCGCTCCCATAAATCTTCAATAGTATGTTGAGATGGTGGTGGAGCTGAGCTGCTGCCCGGTTCCTCTGTAGGTACTGGCTGAATCCCTAGCTCCTCCTCCCCTGCTTCTTCATGGCCCTTGTATTTTTGGATGTCGGCATAGGAAATAGGCTTCATCGGGTGAATGAGAGCTTCAGTGGAATCCCAGCTTACGCCCGCTTTCTGACATAGACCAGTAATTAAACTAGGGGCAAATAGAGATCCGCCTCTAGCACTGATACAGCCGAGCAGCTGCCTATGAATAACCTTACCTACATCAATAGAAAGCCCTTTTAGTACTGTATAAAGCAAAATGGCCCTTTCCCGCCTGACCTGACTCATGTTGAGGCTGGGCATAAATCTTGCTGACACGAAATAGTGTCATGCTTTAGCCACTTTATTCATGTCAGCTCTAGCAAGGTATAACGGATGGCCATTGCTATCCAATTTCCAGGAGGCCCCCCTGTAGCATAGAGTGCGAATAACGTCGTTAAAGTCAATGTATGATTGAAGAAGCGTCGTATATTCATCATCCTCAATATCAGGCAAGGAAAAGAATTCATTAATAGCATGCGGAGTGAATGGCACCATCTTGCCTCTAACCCGTGCTTGATGACGTTCGTGAACTGTAGCATTGGAGTAGAACTCCTGTACTACGGGGATAACTCCAGGTTCTGGGTTTCTGCAGAACATCTCCCAATGCCTATGGAGGATATTGTCTCTGTGAGGTAGCCCTTCGGTGATAAGAAATCCACGTTCTGGAACTATAGGTTTATGCACCACCACTTTGACGTGGTGTTGATAAACCGCTTCAGTCACAAAAGCCCCAGTGTCGAATGCCGGAGGGTCCTCAGCTCTGTTCTTCCTCTTAGAGATGCTTAATTTGGAAGTTTTTGGGGCCATTGCACTTGGCAAACTCTCTTGGGCGTTTTATCAAACACCTGGTGTGCACTCAAATACAGCGTGATTTGTGGCTGGAAAGTGTGAGATCAAAATGGCTTGAGAACCCTTGAAAATTGGCGTAGAAATCAGCTCAAATGCTGAAAAGAAGTGTATAATCCTGCAAAAGAAGATGCAAAATCATGTAATTTCAGCAAAATATTGTAGTGGGAGGTAGGTGTGGGTGATTGAAGGTAAGAAAATGGATTTGGAGCTGCAAAAGAGGCAAAAACGGAGGGGGAAAATGAAGAGCATCGCGATGCTCTTATAGAGAGCGCCGCGGCGCTATGGGTACGTAGCGCCGCGGTGCTTGCCCAGTCTGGGCGACTAGCGCCGCGGCGCGCATTTTGGGCGCCGCGGCGCATGTGCGCGTCCACAGTTCAGAAATTTTTTTTTTAAAGAGAAAAAATAAACTATGAAAAGAAAGAAAAAATAAGAAGAAGAAGCAGAATGATTGTTGGGTTGCCTCCCAACCAGCGCCTTTGTTTTACGTCGTTGGCTCGACATAGATCCAAAGAAAATCAATGAAGGTTTTGAAAAGTTATCCATTGTGCTTCCTCTTGCTGAAATCCTTCATAGTAGGGTTTAAGCCTATGCCCATTGACTTTGAAGCTATTCTGGTTATCCATGCTCTTTATTTCAACTGCACCATGAGGGAAAATATCAGTAACAATAAATGGTCCTTCCCATCTAGAACGAAATTTACCTGGAAACAATCAGAGCCTAGAATTGTAGAGGAGAACTTTCTGTCCTTTGCTAAACTCCTTACGTGAAATCATACGATCGTGTAGGAGTTTAGTTTTGGCCTTATAAATATTTGCGTTTTCGTAGGCCTCGTTTCTAATTTCCTCTAATTCCTGAAGTTGTAATTTCCTGCATTCTCCACTTTCTTCCACATTCATGTTAAATTTCTTTATAGCCCAAAATGCTTTATGTTCCAATTCAACTGGAAGATGACAAGTTTTATCAAATACTAACCTGTATGGGGACATACCAATTGGGGTCTTATATGCTGTTCTGTATGCCCAGAGAGCATCATCTAATCTGAGACTCCAATCCCTGCGGTTGGGATTTATTGTCTTACTAATGATATTTTTGATTTCTCTGTTGGATACCTCAGCTTGCCCATTGGTCTGGGGATGATATGCAGTTGACAATTTATGAGTGACATTATATTTCTTTAATAGGGCTTCAATAGTCCTATTGCAAAAATGTGTTCCCCTGTCACTTATCAAAGCTCTTGGAATCCCAAATCTTGTAAAGATATGGGATTTAATAAAATCTGCAACCACTTTAGAATCATCAGTCCTAGTGGGTTTAGCTTCTACCCACTTTGAGACATAATCCACAGCTAACAAAATATAATTATATCCAGCTGATAAAGGAAAACGTCCCATAAAATCAATGCCCCAAACATCAAAAATTTCACAAAACAATATTGGTGTTTGAGGCATCTCATTTTTCCTGGAGATATTACCTGTTTTTTGACAGTTTGTACATGACTTACAAAAATGGTATGAATCTCTGAATATGGTAGGCCAGTAAAAACCACAATCTAAAACTTTCTTTGCTGTCCTTTTTGCTCCAAAATGTCCACCACATGCATAAGAATGGAAATAGGTTAGGATGGAGAAAACTTCAGAATTAGGAATACACCGTCTTATAATTTGATCTGAGCATTGCTTCCAAAGGTAAGGATCATCCCATATGTAGTATTTGGCGTCACTCTTGATCCTATTTTTAGCTGCCCTGGTCAAAAGAGGAGGTAACTGATTAGTAGCCAGATAATTTACAATGTTTGCATACCATGGCATATGAATTGAAATTGAAAATAAATTTTCATCTGGGAATAATTCTTCAATTTTCAATTTTTCTTCCACATGTGTTAGGCGGCTTAGGTGATCTGCTACACTGTTTTCAGACTCTTTCTTGTCTCTAATCTCTAAATCAAATTCTGTAAGCAGTAGCACCCATCTGATTATCCTAGGTTTAGCCTCCTTTTTCATCACCAAATACCTCAAAGCTGCATGATCAGTAAAAACAATAATTTTAGTACATATTAAATATGATCTAAATTTTTCTAATGCAAAGACTACAGCTAAGAGTTCTTTTTCAGTGGTGGTATAGTTCTTCTAGGCATCATTCAGTATTTTGGAGGCATAATATATCACATGGGATGTGTTTCCAATCCTTTGGCCTAGTACTGCTCCAACTGCATGGTCACTGGCATCACACATAATTTCAAAAGGGATGTTCCAATCTGGTGCTTGGATGATTGGAGCTGAAATCAAGGACTCCTTTAATTTGTCAAAAGCTTCCCTGCATTCTCCATCAAATTCAAAAGAGACATCCTTCTGAAGCAATTTGCACATAGGTGCTGCTTTCTTGGAAAAGTCCTTTATGAATCTCCTATAAAAACCTGCATGGCCAAGAAAAGAACGAACTTCCCGTACACAAGTGGGATAAGGTAGAGTTTGTATAATATCAATCTTTGCTTTATCTACCTCTATTCCTCTTTTTGAGACAATATGGCCTAAAACTATACCTTGTTCAACCATAAAATGACACTTTTCAGAATTTAAAACAAGGTTAGTTTCTTGACATCTTTTCAAAATTAGTGAAAGGTTATGCAAACAATCATCGAATGAATTTTCATAAACTGAAAAATCATCCATAAATACCTCAATAAATTTTTCAAGGTAATCTGAGAATATGCTAACCATACACCTTTGAAAAGTGGCAGGGGCATTACAAAGCCCAAATGGCATGCGCCTATATGCAAATGTCCCAAATGGACAAGTGAAGGTTGTCTTTTCCTGGTCTTCCGGAGCAATTGCA
The DNA here is from genome assembly GCA_037074535.1 of Gleditsia sinensis. Taxonomy (NCBI): domain Eukaryota; kingdom Viridiplantae; phylum Streptophyta; class Magnoliopsida; order Fabales; family Fabaceae; genus Gleditsia; species Gleditsia sinensis. Next base: position 42,534,675 of record CM073463.1, read on the forward strand.
ATCTGGAAATAGCCTGAATAACCATCAAGAAAACAATAGTAAGGTTTACCAGATAATCTTTCAAGCATTTGATCAATAAAAGGTAAAGGAAAATGATCTTTTCGGGTTACAGAATTTAATTTTCTATAATCTATACAAACCCTCCACCCATTTTGAATCCGGGTGGGTACCAATTCCTCATTTTGATTTTTCACCACAGTTATTCCTGTTTTCTTGGGAACCACTTGCACTAGGCTAACCCAATGACTGTCTGAAATAGGGTATATTACCCCAACCTCCAACAATTTAAGAATTTCTTTCTTCACTACATCCATCATAGGTGGATTTAGCCTTCTTTGGGGCTGTCTAGATGGTTTAGCTCCTTCTTCCATCAATATTCTGTGCATACATGTAGAAGGGCTTATTCCCTTAAGATCAGCTATGGTCCAACCTATTGCAGTTTTGTGTTCTTTAAGAACTTGGATTAGCTTTGCCTCCTGATTATTTTCAAGCTTGTTGGAGATAATAACAGGAAGTGTTTCTTCCTCTCCCAAGAATACATATTTGAGATGATCAGGGAGTGGTTTCAGTTCAGGAGTAGGAGCCTGCACCACAGAAGGTAAAAGAGAAGTATCAGAAATTGGTAAATCTATATAAGAAACATTATCTGTTGGTGGTTCTTCTGAAAAACCATTTAGTGTAGCCAGTTCCTCTTTCGTTTCTTCATCCAAGTCTATCTCACCATCATCCTCTTCTATGGATTTGCTCACAATCACATCCAATTTATCCTGTCCATCTAATTCAAATACATCATGTGCTAGGGAATCAAAGATATCTATAGAATAAACAGGAGTATCATCACCTGGATGTTTCATGGCTTCATACATATTAAAATTTATTACTTCACCATCAAATTCCATAGTGAGTGTGCCATTGTGAACATCTATCTTTGTTTTTGAGGTTTTCAAAAATGGTCTCCCTAATAATATTGGGGATGTAAAATCCCCATTTTCCATGTCTAGAACATAAAAGTCTGCAGGGAAAACCAAATCATCTACCTGTACCAAAACATCCTCAATTACTCCCTTAGGATATGCAGTGGACCTGTCAGCTAATTGAATAACCACATTAGTAGAGTTCAATGGTCCTAATTTCAAGGAAGCATATATAGAATATGGCATGACATTTATGGAAGCTCCTAAATCCAACATAGCTTTTTCAACATGAGTATCCCCAATTTTACATGGAATGGTAAACATACCTGGGTCCTTGCATTTAGTGGGGAGTTTTGTTTGTATCATGGCAGATACGTTCTGACTCATTTGAACCTTTTCAAACCCCTTCAATTTTTGCTTTCTTTTTTGAGTGCATAATTCTTTCAAGAACTTTGCATATCTTGGTACCTGCTTAATAGCATCTAGGAGGGGAATATTAACTTCACATTTTCTAAAGATATCATACAATTCAGAAGTTTTCTCATTTAGCCTATTCTCTTTAAGAGCTTCTGGAAAAGGAGGCACTACTTCACAATTTAAATTAGAAGGAGACTTACCTGTAGGTGCTTCCTTCTCCTTAATTGATGTTTCAGTTTTCTTAGGAGAAGAGGGTGCGGGTGGACTTTCAATCTCCTTACCACTCCTTAAAACAATTGCACTAGCATTCTCTCTGGGGTTCACCACAGTTTGTGAAGGTAACTTACCTGAGTTTTGAGCATCCAAACGACTCACTGTGGTTGCTAACTGACCTACTTGCGTTGTCAGGTTCTGAATGCTAGCTCTTGTCTCTTGTTGAAATTGATGAGAGTTATGTACAAGAGTTTTCACAATGTCTTCCAAAGGATTACTTACCTGTTGATCCTCGGGTGCATTCTGTCTAGGATAATTGGCTTGTTGATTTTGTTGAAAATTTTGTCCCGCAGGCCTATTTTGTGCACTCCCATATTTGAAATTGGGATGATCCTTCCATCCAGGATTGTATGTATTGGCATATGGATCATACCTTTTTGGTTGGCCAGGAAAACCTCTTACAGCATTCGCTTGTTCTGTGGATTCCTCTTGAAGTGTAGGACACATGTCAGTTGGGTGCCCTGTGGCTGAGCATATTCCACATACTTTAACTTGCTGTAGTGTACCTGTAGCCATTTGACGCACAAGAGAAGTAAGTTCAGATATTTGATTCTGAAGAGAAGTAGTACTTACCTCATGGGCATGTCTAATAGGAGGATCATGCCTAACGCCAAATTGTTGTGAATTGGCAGCCATATTTGATATCAGGATTCTGGCTGCCTCAGGAGTCTTATCTACTAGTGCTCCTCCACTAGCCGCATCTATCATGCTCCTATCTACCTGCAAAAGACCTTCATAAAAATATTGGATTAGTAGCTGCTCACTAATTTGATGATGTGGGCAGCTTGCACAAAGTTTCTTAAACCTCTCCCAATATTCATAAAGGGTTTCACCATGCAATTGCCTAATGCCGCATATCTCTTTCCTAATAGTAGCGGCTCTAGATGCAGGAAAATAACGTTCTAAAAACATTCTCTTCATCTCATTCCAAGTAGTGATAGTACCAGAAGGCAAATAATACAACCAATCTTTGGCTGAATCTTTTAAGGAAAAAGGAAAAGCCCTGAGTTTTATTTGTTCCTCAGTTACTCCAGGGGGCTTCATACTGGTACATACTACATGGAACTCCTTCAGATGTTTATGCGGGTCTTCACCTGCAAGACCATGAAAACTTGGTAAGAGATGAATTAATCCAGATTTCAATTCAAAATTAACATTATCATCAAGATTAGGAAAAGTAATGCATAAGGGTTGCTGATGCAAATCAGGAGCTGCAAGCTCCTTCAGAGTGGGGTGTCTAGCCATGATCACTTCCTCCTTATCTTCATCAACGTCTTCTTGAATTTCTCTTCTGTGCCTGTATACAGATTTTCCAATATCTGGATTGAACTGTAAATCTCAAGAATTAGAAGAACGAGTTACAGGCATAAATAAAAAAAAAACCACAAAAAGTAATGACGCAGTCCCCGGCAACGGCGCCAAAATTTGGTGCGCACTGTCACAGGTGCACCCAAATTAATACCTTACCTCAAAACTAACCTGTAGTAGTGGGAGTAAGGGTCGATCCCACAGAGACTGGAATTACCTTATGTGATAAAAAGGGGGGAATTGATGATCGCAAGTTAAGTAAAATAAACAATAATGAAAATAAATAAGCGAAAGTGATTAATAATAAAGACGTTGGTTTCGGTTAGTATCCACCGTCAAGGGATTACATTGATCATCGACAACAATATCAATCTGCAATTGAATATCTATCATTGGGGTTTTAACCCTGTTTCTCCTTAAGCCTAGCAAATTAATGACAATCGCACTAATTAAACCCTAATTAACAAGCCATATTTTAGCACATCGGTAAAACATAACTTGCTAACCGCATGAAGAACTAAAGAAACTGACAGAGCTAAACAAATATAAACACATCGGCTATATTTAATTTAGTTAATCATTCATCATAGGTTCAATGATTTATAATCCAAAACCCTCAAATCTATTTGCCTCACGAATCGCAGAATTGAAAACTTTGTTCAAAACACAATTCAACGGTAGATTAAAACAGACAAAATACTAGTAGGCCTCCTAGCAATCATATGAGTAATCATTAAGAATAAGAACAGATGAACAATCAATATTCAAATCAAATTGAAATCATAACATCAAATCCACATCTCACAATGTATAAGAATCCCTTGAGGTTTCAACTCAACTCAACCAACTAAAGAGAATTAGCCACGCAGGGCCATAAGATGAACAGAAGAAGAATTGAAGAATTCGGTGAAAGATTCGATGCCCTCTCTGGTTGCTTTCCTCTCTTTTTATAGACTCTCCTCTCTAAATCGAAGTCAGAATGTGTTTTAGGACAAATTTCCGTCCATTCCCTTCAATTTTGAGCGAAAACGACCTAAAATCGCGAAATCAGCAAGTCCCATACGACGCACGGGCGCCGCGGCGCTTAAGTGGAGTGCCGCGGCTCTACGAAGATGAAGCCACGGGGCGCCGCAGCGCCCTAAGTCACCGCCGCGGCACTCTTTGTCGAGAGAGCTAAGGCACCGCGGCACCATGGGTTGAGCGCCGCGGCGCTATGTCCTGGGTAGCGCAGTGCCGCGGTGCTTCGGATTGTCTTACCGTGGCGCCGCGGCGCTCCATTGTGAGCGCCGCGGCGCCCAGATTCTTCTGGATTTTGCCGAAGTGCTGAATATGAAAGTTGTAGCTCTGTGTCTCTTCTTTCCATAGCCGCTGAAATCACCTTAATCGGAGTCCAAATGAGTGAGATATGCCTCAATTAGTGACACAAGGTCAGAAATCAGCATTTTTCTATGATTTTCTCTCTATTTTTCTCTTCATTTCTTCTTTATTATTCCTAAAACACAAAACACAACACTCAGTTAATTCATTCCTATTTTCTACTAAAATTAAATAAAAAGCAACTTAAAACATGTGAAAAACATGCTTATTTTATAGCATGTCATCCAACCAGGAGCCCCACCTTGGGAGTAGATACTTCTTTCTATGACTTGCCCCATGCTCTTCTTGAATTATAAATTTATTATTGTTTCTGATTATAAATTATTTACGATTATAAGTTTCTGAAATGTGTTCAAATATCTGTTATACTTACAAATTGGCACATAGTTCAAGAAGAGTATGGTTTTAGAAATGAATTTTGGAACTCATTGAATATGTGGTTCTAAATGTATTTATCATTATTTGATAAAGTGAATATTATGTGCACGATGCATTGATTTGTAAAGCTATATACTTGTGAAAATGATTCATGTCATATTATAAATGAGATTGAATGGCAAGCATAAAGCTCATGGCGAGTTGCTTGATATTTTACATGTATATATATGTATTGATGAATATCGGCTGGTTGTATGGCTTGTGACGGTACCGAATAGGGGACGCCCTATTAGCCTGAGTGAGCTGGGGGAGGGCCGCTCCAACCGGGTGACAGTGGTAATGTGAGGAGGCAGGAGGGTGATGTACTCACATTCCCTGATCTTTTATTGTGACTGAGGCATATAAAGAGAATAAGGTTAAGATATCACCAGGAAATTTTCTTTTTCTTGTTGTCCTTGATGAAGGCGTGATGTCTTGAATCATGTAGGGAAGTTGTAAATGATAGGCGTCATTGTAAAAAAAAAATGAAGATGCAAACCAAATAATTAGTGAAGAGGGACATTTTTCTTGTTTTCTCAATGTTCTTGCCAGACAATTAATTGTTGAAGAGGAACAATCAAATGATTTATTTTGTTTTCTCAATGTTTTTGCCAGTCGACTATCGGTATATTAAGTCGACTAGCTAGTTTGAGAAATTTTAATTTGGACTGGTTATTTTACAGTTGATTGATGACATCTATTTAGAAGCAATCAACTGCATCCTACCAGTTAACTACGTATTCTTTGATTTTCACAGACTTTTATAAGCTTAGAAATGTTTCTTTTCCATGTGATATTCTTCCACCGAATAACAATATCTTTGAATTAGATTTTGGCACATATATTCAAAATTTGCGGCCACCGATTTTTGCTGAAATCGTAGTTAGATTTTGTTTACAAATTGTCAAGAATTACGGCCACCGATTTTAATATTTCAATGCTTTGTTCAAATTTCTGACTTCCTATTTTGGCACTATGCTTTATTATGTATTCCGCATTTTCTACTACATCGTCTTTCATTATGTTGACCTAAGAGGTCATAGGAGGAATTATTTGCTCACTGACTTGTCAAACTCACTACACGATATTTCCATATTTTTTAGATAAGAATATCAGAGTCTAATTCGGCAGATAGGTGATATATTCTCTGGGTGAGTCTACATTGCTTCTAAGACTCACGGTCTTTGAATTATACTGTATTTGTATTCTAGAGTGCTCTGAACGCTACAGGCAGAAATGTTTATAGATTTGGTCTGTATATTGTGTATACATGAGAGATCCTATATGTATTTGTTCCCATGACAAAGAATTGAATTATGTATCTTTTTTCTCATAAATATAATCATATACATGCTCAAATATCAAAAAGAGTATAGGGCAAGCCATAGGAAGAATCATTTACTCACAAGGTAGGGCTTCTGATTGGACAGCCCTAAATTGTACTTTTCCAAGTTGAATTTGACCAAACGTGTCCGGAGGGTCCAAAAAACATAGGAAATGACCTCAGAATCTGGGTCAATGCTCAGGGGTATTTTTCATCGTCGAAATCACTATTCATCACCAGAAATTACTATTCATCACCACTATTCACGCCAGAAATCACTATTTACCGCCACATAAAAAGTTACTAAATGACCGAAAGAAATACATATCCTAATGTTTATCTAACTTCTAATTTCATCTACGGTGTCAGATTTCTAATTTGATGTCTCTAAGTAAGAGTTTTAGAATTTACGTTTTTCTGAAATTTTCTACTTCAGATCTACGGCGATTCAACGGTAGATTTGAAAAACTGATCGGTCAAAACTGAAGTATTCTTCGTTTTGAATCCAGTAGCACCTTCAGTTTTGAGATCAAAAGTCAATAGGCACTCCAAATCTAAAGAAAAAGTTGAAGGTTACTATTCAACTATTCATTCACTATTTATCTTCTCTCTTTTTTCCGAAATGTGCCGTCTCCAGTTGTATATCTCCCCCTTCCCTTTTTATTTTTCTTTTTATAATATTAATTATTATTATTTAATAATTAAATATTTAGATTTATTCTTATTTTATTTCATATATATTCATATAAATACTATTTTTCACCCTAAAACATCCCAAAAATTTCTAATAATTTACATTCTCATCAACCTTTAGTTAAACTCTTAAATCATGATTTTTCTTGATAAAAATCATAATAAAAAAATCTCAAATTATACATATTAAAAGAAAGAATATTTCTAAAAATACAACAAAAATTCCTTAGGGGCCAAGATAATTATTTCAAACAAAACAATAACTATTTTAATTAAAAATAGACTTACTTTTAGCAGAACATAATCGTTTATAAAAATAAAAATTATGGGATGTTACATGTATAGCATGAATAACTATTTTCAGAATATCATATGATGGCTATCAACTTAATTTCATATCAAACTACCTCGGTCAGGGTGAGTACTTTCTGCTCTCCAGTACGGGTTTTTCTGGCTTTGTCCGACATGACACACTTTCTCTTTCTTTTCTCAGTAGCATAATCGTAGCCATGAGTAGGGCGTCCCCTACTGGTGCACCACATGGACCGCCATGTGACCGTGCTTGTCTCTTTTCTTTTCTTTTCTTTTCATATTAATAGCGAAAAGTATGATTTCAATAACAAGTATGTTTATTATACTCACATGCCATAATTTATCATCAAAGTATAATCATTATAAAAAATAATTGGTAAAATGCAATCATGCCATGAACATAATCGTTTTTAAATATCACTTTATAAACTATTTTCATGTCAAAATTACACACTTAAGAAGGTAAGGAGTTCATGCAATGACAATGGCAAAGGCATACACTAGTCATTTATTATTTTCATTTATAAGATTCTTCTTTTTTCTTAAATATTATTTTCATCTCTCACTAATCAGAGCATAACTTCCTCATTTTAACTCCGATTATAGTAATCTTGGTGTCTATATAAAGCTAAAACAATCCTCTAAAACTCTTATGTTAAACATTTTAGTGAAATCGTAAGGAATCTTCCTGGGTAGGTTCTGATATCTACTTACTAATATGACCATATCTCCTTCCTATGGACTCTAAATTGAGTGATTCCAGTGGCTAAAAATTTGTGAGTCATATATCTATATTTTTCATGCTAACCATTCCTTTTAATTCCCTACAAATATTTCCCAAAAATTCAAACACAAAAGCTTACCCAACAAATTATTCTCTGGTTACATAGTTTCTTACCACTACTTACTCATCTGACCATATCTCCCTCATATAAATTCCAATTTGAATTATTCTAGTGGCTAAGTATTTGTGAGACATATATCTATATTTTCCACGTTAGCTAATTCCTTACATATTTTTCTTTGAAATTCAAACACAGAAGTTTACCTAACAGATTCTTCCCTAGTTAACTATTTTCTGACCATTGCTTACTAATCGGACCATATCTCCCTCATTTGAACTCCAAATTGGGTGATTCCAGTGACTACAAATCTGTGAGACATATATCTAAAATTTTCAATTTAATCATTTCTTTTAATTTCTTACTAATGCTTCTCAAAATTTCAAAAACATAAGCTTCCTTGGTTACTCCGAAATCCAGTTTTCTAACCAAAACCCTTTTTAAAGTTCTAGTTCATCCTTTTATTAAATCCTCTAACATTTTCTTCCTAGTTCATACTTTCATTTCAACATTTTAATTAGATTCCTTACACTTAATTTAACATATTCCATCATCCTTTTCTCAAGAAAACAGAAAATCAAATCATGTATTATTAAGGGTTGTCCCTAACAGAAATTTCTCATGGTCTTCTTCAAGGTGTTTAAAGACATATTCATTTTATCAATCTAACTTACCTTGAGTACTTAGTCCTCTAGACTTCTCCTTCTTCTTTCTTCCTTTCTTCTCCTCTCTTTCTCTCTTTTTCTCACTCTACCTTGCTTTTGTTTTCCCTCTCCCTCACTTGGACAAAATTCTAATGTTATAAGAGTGGTTTTTGCCTTAAATAAATTATCAAGTGGTTCTCCTCTCATAATCATATGTATACCTTATCACAATTAGGATTCACTTGGTTGCTTCTTGAGAGAAGACAAATAATGTTCTTGTCTTCTTCTCCCTTAGTCAAGATATGCATAGCAAAAAGAGGATTTGTTATTTGAAAATTAGGATAAAATGTTCTCAAGACAAGGGCCAAGGTCCCTTTGATTTAGGGATTCATTTCCTTTTTCTTTTGTCACTCTCAAGTATGATAAGTTTGCCTTTCTAAGTGGCAAATTTCTAGCCCTTAAGTCTCTCTTACTTGGCTGAAATTATTTGTGTAGGATATGGATGTTTTATCATAATGCCATGTATTATTACCTACTATATCATCACATGGCTTGCTGAAATTATGAGTATAGGATATAGATATTTTGTCCTAATGCTATGTGACCTAATATTTATTATTATTACACTACTTTTTTATCACATGGTTCTTATTTTTTCCTCTTGGATTTGAGCTCATTCTTGCCCATTTCCTTTGCTTTGGCTAAAATTCCTACCTCTTATAGAGGGCTTGGCCGTACTTTGATAACTTTTGGGCTATTGTCCAACCTCTATATCCTAGTCCAATTTTATGTTATATCTCTTGCTTGGACTATCCATTTGGCTTACTAAAAACTCATGTGAAGTGGAAAAACTCTATATGAAGTGTCCATAGTTTAAAGCCCAAATGTATGGGTGGAGATGTTAAACTTAGGAACTCTATCACTTCAATTAAGAAAAATTACACTAACCCAATTGTTTTGAAATTTTAAGACCTTTACTTACATCCAAAAATTTATCTTCCTTACCCAAGAATTTTACCCCTCTTTATGACGTTATTTCTAATTTTTCCTATTAGGTTTTCTCTCTTTACCTATTCCCTTAATGTTAGAAATATTTTCTATGCATACACTTAAGGTGAAGAATTTCTAAGGCTTATATTTTCTTAGATATCTAAAAATTGTTTAATAAATTTTATTTCCTTAATTAAATATTTATGTACATTTATTAATAAAAGAAATAAAATTAGGGATATTACACTCTGGCCACTCCTTTCCATATCAATCCATCTTTGTTTGTTAACCATCACCCGTGGCTAACAACACGCCTGCTAGCTAGAGTTACAAGGTGCACTAGGGGCAGCATCTACTACTGCTAGCAAACAGTGTTTCTAAAAAGATTCCTCCCGAGAAAATGATTTAGAAAAATTAGTTCATAAGCAAAATAAGAATCAAGACATTTTTTGTAATCCATTCTTTCCATGAACAAGTTATTCAAATATGAACATAGCTTTCTAAATATTTTCAATAGACCACATCATAAGCCTCATATCAGAAAACCCAAGCTAGTATAAATAAAATAATATCTCAAAATGTATCATAAACATAGTACGATAAATTCAAAACATGATTTTAGGAAACTTTATTTTCAAAAATCATTTGAAAGCTTCAAGTTCTCAATAGAAAGAATTAAAGCTCATGCCATGCACAAGCATCTCCCAATTAGCATTATATTCATACATCCTCCAAATAGCATTATGAGCATACATCTCCAAATTAGTATTTGGAACATACATCTCGCAAACAATTTTTATCGTGATCCATTTCCTATCAAAATTCTATAACTCAATATACAATTAACTCCAAGGTCCTTAAACCATAACAAATAGTACAATTTAGCTATAAAACACTTTAGCCATCTAACATAATTCCAAACTCAAAGTTAAACCATTTCAGTATAAATTTCAAATAATGCTTGTCTTGCATCCTAAGATTTCATAATGAAAATCTTAGCCATCTGGTATGAATATACATGCAAAAGTTAAGCATCAACCATAAAAATTTTAATCCACCATGTACATTTACACAAAATGTAGTTTAGAAACTGAAACAATATTGAAATTATGCTACGATATTATTTATCTACTTACAAAACTTTGAGCTCAGATCTAGGGCAAAGCCTATGACAACTTCCAAAGCCAAATCGTGCAAAATGGTCCTCGAAAATGATTCTAAAGTGCTTGAACGCCTAGGAAACAAGCCCATATCGTGAGTACTATTCATTTACCAGAAAACACTATTCACAATAGTCTAAAACACTATTCACAATAGCCAACAAGCTATCCTATAACTAGAAAACTTCAATCTCCACCATATTATCCATTTCTAAGGCCATCTATGTCAAGAAATTTGAAAAGAAGAGTTTTTAAGCATACCTATGAAAGTCACCACATAAATACTATTCACGGTGCTGTAACGAGATTTTGGCGACTTTTTGATGCAACCAATAGTGGGTTTTAAACATAAAATAAACATTTTTTTTCTTGCAATCAGATAATCTCCATAAAGATGCACAATTCAATTCTCTGTCATTTCTCTCATGTATACACAATATACAGACCAAGTCTATAAACATCAAAGTACAACAGAAACGGGAATCCTCCCTGTAGTGTTCAGAGCACTCTAGAATACAAACACAGTATAATTTAAAAACTATGAGCCTTGGAAGCAACGTAGACTCACCCACAGAATATATTACCTAATTGATCACCTATCTACAGGATCAGACTCTGTATTCTCATCTAAAAAATGTGAAAATATTGTGTAGTGATTTTGACAACTCAGTGAGTAAATAATTCCTTCTATGACCTCTTAGGTCAGCATATGGATGTACTTATATTTTAAAAATTTTCATATAGAAAATACAGTTTAGAAGTACATTCATATGGGACTCGTATTTCAAATATTCTCAATTCAAAGGATATTAAGATATTCAAAACCATATGCAGCACGATATGATCATTAATCAAATGATGTTGTGCTCAGCTATATAAGCTATAGTAAAATATTAAGATTTGGAGATAAAATTATCACTTTCAATGCACCTGCCTCACTCGGCGATTTGGTCAATGCAATGGAAACATAACTCATTTGTTATATGCATATTGATTGATCGAATACAGTCATAATAAGTGATCAGGGAATGTGAGTACATCATCCTCCTCCTCCCCCCCCCACATTACCACTGTCACCCGATTAGAGCGACCCTCCCCCAACTTACTCAGACTAATAGAGCGTCCCTTATTTGGTACCATCACAAGCCATCCAACCAGTCGATATTCATCCATACATATAAATACATGTAAAATTATCAAGCAATACGCCATGAGCTTTACGCTTGCCATTGAATCTCATTATAATATGATATGCATAATTTTCACAAGTATATAGCTTTCAAATCAATGCATCATACACATAATATTCACTTTATCAAATAATGATAAATACATTTAGAACCACATATTCAATGAGTTCCAAAATCCATTTCTAAAACCATACTCTTCTTGAACTATGTGCTAGTTCGTAAGTATAACAGATATTTTAACACATTTAATAAACTTATAATAGCATAAATAATTTGTAAACAGAAACAATTATACATTTACAATCCAAGAAGAGCATGGGGTAAGTCATAGAAAGAATTATCTACTCACAAGGTAAGGACTCCAGATTGGACAACCCCAAATTGTACTTTTTCAATCCCCATTTAACTAAACAGACTTCAAAAACGTGTCTGGAGGGTCAAAAATCAAGGAAATGACTCAGAGAACTTGGTCACTATTCACCAAGAACAAAAAGTTGTCAGATAGCTGAAAAATTTCATATCCTAAGGTTTATCTAGCTCTTGAATCCATCTATGATGTCAGATTTTTAATTTGAGGTCTCTAAGTAAGAGTTTCAGAGTTTACCTTTTTCTGAGATTTTCTACTTTCGATCTACGAGGATTCAATGGCTGATTTGAGAAATTGTTCAGTCAAAATCGTAGTACTCTCCGTCCTGAATCCATTGGTACCATTAGTTTTGAGATCGGAGGCCTGTAGACACTCTAGATCTAGAGAGAAAATATGGAGGTACTATTCACTATGCACACTATTCATTTTCCTCTTCCGTTTCATCCTTTACATTCCGTCTCCCCTTCCCCCTTTTATTTTTTTTATAATAATAATAATTATTATTTAATAATTAAATATTTAGATTTATTTTTATTTTATTTCATATATATTCATATAAATACCATTTTTCATCCTAAAATATCCTAAAAATTTCTAAACAATTTACATTCTCATAAAACTTTAGTTGAACTCTTAGCCACAAGTCCAACGGTCCAAACAATTTATTAATCGGAGGTCTGTAGATCAAGATACGAGGATTTGAAGGTAGAAGGGTAAAAATTGCATATGGGGAGAGAGAAGAGTGTTTTGGCAAAGAAGAGGGCTCCAGATTGCATAAAATTAAGCCAGCATCATGACGCTGGATGCGTATGGTGCCAAAAAGCGATTTATTGGGGTTAGGATGCCATGCTTAATTCAGAATTTGGAAAAACGTCCCCCATGAAAGTTGTCCCTTTCTCTAAGCTTCCTATAGCTGTAACAACTCCATTTATGTAAATTTTTTTTTTTAAATACCATGAAGTTATTACCTCGTTACAACTTAACTCAATATAACATTTATTTAATTTATACAATACTGAGTTTCCATACACACTATTATTTTACAAACTACACACCATTATTTTACAAACATTTGTACAAAGATACATAATAGTTCTAATCATCTATATCGACTACTTCCGGGGACACTGGTTCGGGTGGCACGTCCACCGGAATCTCAGTTACATCTACGACAGTTACATCAGAAATAACTGGAAGTTGCCCAAGGTAGGGCACCTCGATCCAACGTACAGAGATAATAAGTGTCATAGAGAATATCTGCATATTTATTCTTCTGAACATGATATGGAAATATAGTGAGAATTAAATCCCAGTAAGTTCAACAATAAATCATAATTTACCATCAATATAGTTCATCACGTCATGTTCAGCTGTATAAACTACAGAAAATATCTTTAGGTCACATGAATGCACTTTATCATGCACATGAAAATTATACAGTTATGACATGTATGGCATGAATAACTATTTTTCGAATTTCATATGATGGCTATCCACTTATTCTTACTTCAAGCTACCCCGGTCAGGTTGAGTATTCTTTACTTTTCGGTACGGGCTTATCTCGCTCCGTCCGACATGGCACACTTTCTCTTTCTTTTCTTATTAACATGATCATAACCGTTGGTAGGGCGTCCCCTACTGGTGCACCACACGGATTGCCATGTGACCGTGCTCATTTCTTTTCTTTTCACAATGATAGCCAAAAATATGCTTTCAATAACAAGTATGTTCATCAAAATATAACTATTACCATAAATCATTGGTAATCATGCCATGAACATAACCATTTAAAATATCACTTTATAAAACATTTCCATGTCAAAATTCCATACTAATACCTTGGTAACTGGATAGTAATTGTAGTCTGTAAACAGCGCACCAGAAAAGTTCCCAAGAAAGAGAGGTGGGTCACTAATGGACACGCTTAAGTACCATGTCTTTCCTTTCCAGTGCTTTCCTTAGACATGCACTTTTCACAAATCACAATTTTGTTTTCCAGTAACTAGAATAATTCTTTTCTGATGTGAAAATACTGCAACCACGGAGCATACTAAGATTTTTCAAATAAAACCGGCACTTTCAAAATTTCTTATAAATTTATATGAGTATTAGGGTAAATTCCATGTTAAAAATTACACACTTAAAATGGTAGTAAGTTCATGCAATGGCAATGGCTATGGCTATACTAGTCATTTGTTAACATTCATCTTCTTTTTAAAATACTAATTTTATTTCTTTATTTTCTTGATGCAGGTTTTCATCCTATCTAACCTTCTCTTACTAATCAGAGCATAACTCCCTCAATTTAACTCTGATGTAGGTGATATTAGTGTCAATTTCAAGATAAAACAATTATCTAAAACTATTATGTTGAACATTGTAGAGAAATATTAAGAAATCAAGGTGATATTACTCCCTAAATGTACAGATTATTTCTTCTCGTGTAGGTTCTGACCTTTACTGACTAATTAGACCATATCTCCCAAATTTGAACTCCAAATTGAGTTATTCCAGTTGGTAAAAATCCATGAGCCCTATATCTATAATTTTTATCTTGGCGTATGATTTTAACTCCCTACAGAATATTTCCCAGAAATTCAAAAACTAAAGCTTTAATAACATATTCTGAATAAACATTTTCTGACCTCTGCTTACTAATCAGCTTATATCTACCTCAAATGGACTTCAAATTGAATGATTCCAATGCCTAAAAATCTATGACACATTTATCTTTAATTCTTATGTTAATAATTTATTTTAATTCCTTACAGATACTTCTCAGAAATTAAAATACCGAAGCTATCCTAACATATTTTTCCCTGATGACCCATTTTCTGACCTTTGTCTACTAATCGGCTCATATCTCCCTCATATGGACTCCAAATTGAATGATTCCAGTGGATAAAAATCCATGACATACATATCTTTAATTCTTATGTTAACCATTTATTTTAATTCCCTACCAATAATTCCCAGAAATTAAATTACCGAAGCTATCCTAACATATTCTTCCCTGATGATTCATTTTCTGACCTTTGACTACTAATCAGACCATAGCTACCTCATATGGACTCCAAATGGAATGATTCCAGTGGATAAAAATCAATGACACATTTGTCTTTAATTCTTATGTTAACCATTTATTTTAATTCCTTATAGATTGTTCCCAGAAATTAAAATACCGAAGCATAAAATTCTGCCACCCATAGCCATAACCATGCAGAACTATCTACACCAACCTAAGTATTCAAACATAAATCACATGCAAGATCAATATGTAACATGATATAGCAACATCATGACCAATCATAAAAGTTCTAAGATCAAAATCTCATACAAATATTATAAGTTTCAAAAGTTTTCTTCAAAAAGAAATATTGTTAAACTTACTTGGAGCACTTAGTCTTCTAGACTTCTCCTTCCTCTTTCTTCCTTTCTTCCTCTCCTTTCCTCACTCTACCTTGCTTCTATTTTTTTCTCTCCCTCACTTGGACGAAATTCTAATGTTGTAAGGGTGGGTTTTCTTATATAGACCACCAAATAATTCACCTTTCATGATCATGGGTCTACCTTATCACAATTAGGATACACTTTGTTGAATTTTTGGAAAACAAACAACTTATGTTCTTGTCTTCCTCTTCCTTAGTCAAGATATGCATAGGAAAAGGAGATTTGTATTTTGAAAATTATGATAATATGTTCGTAAGATATGGGACAAGGTCCCTTTGATTTAGGGATTCATTTCCATTTTCTTTTGTCTTAAACAAGTATGATAGGTTTGCCTTTTTAGGTGGCAAATTTCTAGCCCTTGAATCTTCATTATTTGGTTGATATTATTTGTGTGGGCTATGAATGTTTTGTCCTAATACCATGTATTATCATACCACTTGCTAAAATTATGAGTGTAGGATATAGATGTTTTTGTCCTAAAGCCTTGTATTATCATGCCACTTGCTTAAGTGATGAATGTAGAATCACACCACTTGCTAAATTTTTTGTCTTAATGCCATGTAACCTAATCTTTATTCTTATTATTATATCATCATCTAATTTATTTTATTTTAGTTTTCCTCTTGGATTTGGGCTTATTCCTACCCATTATGGGCTTGTCCTACCCATTTTCTTTGCTTTGGATAAAATTCTTCCTTTCTTGGTGGGCTTGGTCACATTTTCATAATTTTTGGGCTATTTGTGAAATTACTATATCCTAGTCCAAGTCTATGTTTAATTTCTTGTTTAGGTTATCCAATGGGCTTGCTAGAAACTTATGTGAAGTGGAAAAACTCTATATGAAGTGTCCATAGGTAAAAGCCCAATGTATGGGTAAAGATTTTAAACTTAGTAACTATAGTTCTTGAATTAGGAAAAATTACACTAATTCAATGTTCTTTGAAATTTTAAGACCTTTACTTGTTTCTAAAAATTTATCTTCCTTATCCAAGAATTTTGCATCTCTTTAGTATGTTATTTCTAATTTCTTTCCTATTAGATTTTCCTTCTTTATTTGTTCTCTTAATGTTAGAAACATTTTCTATGCATATACCTAAGGTGAAGAATTTCTAAGGATTATATTTCCTTAGATATCTAAAATATTGTCTAATAAATTTTATTTCCTTAATTAAATTTTTTATGTACCTTTATCAATAAAAGAAACGAAATTAAGGATGTTACATTTCTCTCCCCCTAAAAGGAATTTTGTCCTCAAAATTTCAGAAATTACCTTATAAGAACAATTGCGGATATTTCTTCCTCATGACTTCTTCCAGCTCCCAAGTTGCTTCTTCCGGAGTCAAACCTTCCCATAACACCTTAACTAGGGGAATGGTTTTATTTCTCAGTTGCTTCACGTTAGTGTCCAATATGGATGCAGGTACTAGCTGGTATGTCATGTTCTCCTTTATTTGGATTGGTTCATCCAGTATTATATGTGATGAATCTGAAAGATACTTCCGCAGCTGTGATACGTGGAAAACATTATGCAGGTTGGACAAATTAGGTGGGAAAGCAACTTGATATGCTGATGTCCCAACTTTCTTTAGAATTTGGTAGGGTCCTAAAAATCGCGGACTTAGCTTTCTTGTTTTGAGAGACCTACCAACTCCAGTAGTCGGGGAAAGTTTCAGAAATACATGGTCTCCTTCCTCAAACTCTAGAGGTCTATGTCTCTTATCGTAGTAACTCTTTTGCCGACTCTCAGCTGTAAGTATTTTGTTTCGTATCATCCTGATTTGTTCAGTGGTTTGTTGAACTAAATCAGGACCTAACAAGTTCTTTTCTCCTACCTCGAACCAACATAGTGGAGATCGGCACTTTCTACCGTATAAAGCTTCATAGGGGGCCATCTTAATGCTAGAGTGATAGCTATTATTATAAGCAAACTCTACTAAAGGTAGATACTTATCCCATCCTTTCCCTTGCTCTATCACACAGGCCCTCAACATATCTTCTAGGGTTTGAATGGTTCGTTCTGTCTGCCCGTCAGTTTGAGGATGGTAGGCAATACTGAACCGCAACTGAGTACCAAAAGCTTCTTGCAACGCCTTCCAAAACCTCGACGTGAACCTCGGATCTCTATCAGAAATAATATTTAAGGGAATCCCATGGAGTCTAACTATTTCCTGAACATACAATTGGGCCAATTTATCTAGTGAAAAGTTAATTTTTATGGGCAAAAAGTGAGCAGATTTGGTTAATCTGTCAACTATTACCCAGATAGAGTCATGTCCCACTGAGGTCTTAGGTAAACCTACAACAAAGTCTATCGAAATACTATCCCATTTCCATTTAGGGATCTCAAGAGGTTGTAGAAATCCCGCTGGCTTTTGGTGCTCCACCTTCACCTTTTGACAAATGAGACGTTTTGCCACAAACTCAGCAATGTCATTTTTCATCCCTGGCCACCAATACATCCTTTTTAAATCCTGGTACATTTTACTTTGATGCGCTTCCTGCAGTATCTTAGTCCTCAACTCTTGTTCTTGAGGGACACAAATCCTTCCCTGATACATGATTGCTCCATCTTCCATTACAGAAAAATTACCTTGGTCTTTATGATCTTGTAAGTATTGATCGTGAGCTTGAGCTTCTTTGATCTGGGCTCTAAGGTCAGACCTTATACTTAAACCATTAATGACTAGATTCTTTGGAGTAAGAGTAGGGGCTAGCTTCAAATTTCGAAACTCCTCTAGCATCTGCATCTCATACACCATCATCTGACCCATATGCAGAGATTTTCGACTCAAGGCATCTGCTACAACATTCGCCTTTCCGGGATGATACTTTATCTCAAACTTGTAGTCATTGAGGAATTCTACCCATCTTCGTTGCCTCATATTTAACTCCTTCTGATCAAAGAGGTATTTAAGACTCTTATGATCACAATATACTTCAAAGGTTGCCCCGTACAAATAGTGTCGCCAAATCTTTAAGGCAAACACTACTGCCGCTAATTCAAGATCATGGGTTGGATAGTTTCCTTTGTGAGGTCTCAGTTGCCTAGAGGCGTAAGCAACTACTCTCTTATCTTGCATCAGCACACATCCTAGCCCTTTCTTTGAAGCGTCACTATACACTTCAAAATATCCTGTGGGGTCTGGAATAATTAAAACAAGAGGAGTGGTCAGTCTTGTCTTCAGCTCCTGAAAACTAGCATCACATTGATCAGTCCATTTGAAAGGACTTCCCTTCCTGGTCAATTTAGTCAATGGCAAGGCTATACGAGAGAAGTTTTTTATAAATCTCCTGTAGTATCCTGCCAAACCAAGGAAACTTCTGATTTCCGTAACCGTCTTTAGTGTCTCCCACTTAATCACTGCTTCCGTCTTGCTAGGATCTACGGCTACCCCTCTATTAGAGATGACATGTCCGAGAAACTTCACCTCTGACAGCCAAAATTCACACTTCTCCAATTTAGCATATAACTTTTTCTCTTTCAGCACTTGCAGCACGATTCGGAGATGTTGTTCATGTTCTTTCTCACTCTTAGAATATATCAAGATGTCATCAATGAACACTACAACAAATTGATCTAGGTAGGGTCGAAAAATGTGATTCATGTAATCCATGAAAATTGCAGGTGCATTAGTCAACCCGAAGGGCATTACGAGAAACTCATAGTGCCCATACCTAGTCCTGAAGGCAGTTTTTGGTACGTCCTCCTCCTTAATCCTAATCTGATGATATCCTGACCGCAAGTCAATTTTAGAAAAGATGGAGGCACCCTTTAATTGATCCAATAAGTCATCTATCCTAGGGAGAGGGTACTTATTTTTGATAGTCACCTTATTCAGCTGTCTGTAATCTATGCATAGTCTCAAACTCCCGTCTTTCTTCTTAACAAACAATACAGGAGCTCCCCAAGGTGATACACTCGGTCTAATGAATTGCTTGTCTAATAGTTCCTCCAACTGCTTCTTTAGTTCTTGTAGTTCCTTCGAGGCCATTCGATATGGTGCAATAGAGATAGGCCCTGTCCCAGGTAGGAGATCAATAGAGAACTCTATCTCTCTCTTGGGAGGTAAGCCTGGAATATCTGATGGAAACACCTCAGGAAACTCGTTGGCTATTGGAATTTCATCAAGCTTCGATTCGACTTCTAGGTTTGATAAATACAAGAGAATGTATCCAAGTACTCCATTCTTCAACTCCCTATTAACTTGATTGGCATTTAACATCAATAACTGGACCTCCACTTTCGGAGTAGAAGGTAGAAATTCAACGGTCTTGTTACAACAATTCAACAAGACTCGATTTATAGACATCCAGTCTAACCCTAGAATGACCTCAATACCTCTTAAAGGTAAACTGACGAGGTCTACAGAAAAAGTTTTCTCCTGGATGGTGACTTGACAGTCCTTACATACAGAGGAAGTTAATACCCGTTCCCCTGTAGGGGTTACTACAGATAGCTCATAGGGAGTTTCAGAAATAGGGAACTGAAACTTCCTAATACATTCTTCTGATATAAATGAATGACTAGCACCAGAGTCAAATAACACCATAAGAGAAAATCCATAAATATAGCATGTACCTTGAATCATTTCAGAAGATTGAGCTGCCTCTTGGCCGCTCAGGGTGAAAACCCTTCCTTTCACCTGAGGCCTCTGTTCTGGCTGCTTTCCTACATTCTGTGGGCAGTTTTTCGCAAAATGTCCCTTCTGTCCGCAATTGAAGCAGACATCTTGTCCCATGTAGCATGGCCGGTTACCATGCATGCGTCCGCATTTAGCGCACTTGACTGAGGCGAGGTCTTGTTGAAAAGGCCTAGGACCCGCAATCAATGGCCTCTTACCAGCTCCATATCCACTTCTTCTCACGTTCTTTCTAGGGTTGGGAAAATTTTTCTTCCTTTTCCATAGGTTTCGCCTTTGCTTCTCGTCCTCCACTGCCCTTAAACTCTTTTCCAAGAGTCTGCATTTATTTATCAGAGGTACAAAATCCCTGATCTCCATAGCTATAACAGCATTCTTTAACTCTGGGTTTAGTCCCGCTTCAAACTTAACCGCCTTCCATGCTTCATCTGGGTTATATCGCAGATAAGAGGAGAACTTAGACAGCTCCTCGAACCTTGCAATATACTGGTCCACGGTCATGCTTCCTTGCCTGAGTTGGAGAAATTCGATCTCTTTCTCTGCCCGTACAGTACTTGGAAAGTACTTTTCAAAAAAAATGTCATTGAACACTTGCCAGGTGATCTGTCTTCCCTGATGAGCTAAAAGTTCTCTAGCTCCACGCCACCAGTATTCTGCTTCATCCTTTAACATATATGCAGCAAAAATGATTTGCTGCTCTTCAGTACAGCCCATCACTTCAAAGATTTTCTCTAATTCCCTAATCCACCTTTCGGCTATCGTTGGGTCTTAACCACCTTAGAAACAAGGTGGTCTAGTCCTCAGGAACTCGGATATGCCATTATCTTTTCCAGCCGTCCGGTTGTTAGGACCAATTTCAACATTTGTGTTATTAGCATTCTGGTGATGTTGTAAAATTTGGTTGGTGGTCATAACTTGGTCTCGAATTGCCGTGGCCAGGTTGTGCAGGGTTTCCTCTGCATTGGTTGCTGGATTCCTCCTTGGTGGTGCCATTTCCTACTATGGTACAAAACAAAGTTATGCTGCTATTGAGGTGATCAAGCCCAATAGTTAGTTCAAAAATATTTAATAGCAGTCATAACACCACCTCGGCATATAGATAGGAAACACTAGTAATTTCTTACCTATATGAATCACTGATCCCCTACACAGCACAACCACAACTTACTCAAGACACTATAAGATCGATTCAGATAACCATCCAACCACTGGCCATCTAGGATCGACCTGCTCTGATACCAATTATGTAACAACTCCATTTATGTAATTTTTTTTTTTAAATACCATGAAGTTATTACCTCGTTACAACTTAACTCAATATAACATTTATTTAATTTATACAATACTGAGTTTCCATACACACTATTATTTTACAAACTACACACCATTATTTTACAAATATTTGTACAAAGATACATATTAGTTCTAATCATCTATATCGACTATTTCCGGGGACACTGGTTCGGGTGGCACGTCCACCGGAATCTCAGTTACATCTACGACAGTTATATCTGAAATAACTGGAAGTTGCCCAAGGTAGGGCACCTCGATCCAACGTACAGAGATAATAAGTGTCATAGAGAATATCTGCATATTTATTCTTCTGAACATGATATGGAAATATAGTGAGAATTAAATCCCAGTAAGTTCAACAATAAATCATAATTTACCATTATAGTTCATCATGTCATGTTCAGCTGTATAAACTACAGAAAATATCTTTAGGTCACATGAATGCACTTTATCATGCACATGAAAATTATACAGTTATGACATGTATGGCATGAATAACTATTTTTTTCGAATTTCATATGATGGCTATCAACTTATTCTTACTTCAAGATACCCCGGTCAGGGTAAGTATTCTCTACTTTTCGGTATGGGCTTATCTCGCTCCGTCTGACATGGCACACTTTCTCTTTCTTTTCTCATGAATATAATCATAACTGTTGGTAGGGCGTCCCCTACTGGTGCACCACACGGATTGCCATGTGACCGTGCTCATTTCTTTTCTTTTCATAGTAATAGTCGAAAATATGATTCCAATAACGAGTATGTTCATTATATTCTCATGCCATAATGTATCAAAACATAATCATTCTCAAAATTCATTGGTAAACTAAAATTATGCCATGAGTATAATCATTTTCTAATTTTCACTTTATAAAATATTTCCATGTCAAAATTTCACACTAATACCTCGATAACTGGATAGTAATTGTAGTCTGTAAACAGCGCACCAGGAAAGTTCCCAGAAAAGAGAGGTGGGTCACTAATGGACACGCTTAAGTACCAAGTCTTTCCTTGCCAGAGCTTTCCTTAGACATGCACTTTTCACAAATCACAATTTTTTTCCAGAAACTAGAATAATTCTTTTCATTTTCTTTATGTCTAGGAATTTAGTCATTTTATTTCTACTTATATCATTTCCAACACATGTTCTTACAAATTTTATAGAGCATTTTTCCTCAAATTGATTTCTATTATTACCTTAAAAATTCATCTAGGGTAGAAAAATATTGAAAATAGGTTTTACTAACTTTTAACACAGCCTTTGCTTACAAATCAGAGTATAATTCTCTCATTTTAACTCCGATTAAGATGATATTAGTGTCTATGAAAAGCTAATACAATTATCTAAAACTATTATGTTAATCATATCAACAAAATAGTATGATATTGTGGTGTTATTACTCCTTTAAATTTAGTATTTTTTCTTCTCGTTTAGGTTCTGACCTTTACTAACTAATTAGACAATATCTCTCAAATTTGAACTCCAAATTGAGTTATTCCAGTTGGTAACATTCCATGAGCCATATATCTATAATTGTTATGTTGGCGCGCTATTTTAATTCCCTACAGAATATTCCCAGAAATTCAAAAAAACTAAAACATTAATAACATACTCTTCCCTGAATAAACATTTTCTGACCTCTGCTTACTAATCGGATCATATCTACCTCATATGAACTCCAAATTGCATAATTCCAGTGGGCATATTTCCATGAGACATAGATATATAAGGTTCATGTTAACCATTTATTTTAATTCCATACAAATAATTCCCAAAAATTAAAATACAAAAGCTGTCCTAACATAATCTTCCCTGATGAACCATTTTCTGACCTTGGCTTACTAATCAGACCATATCTACCACATGTGGACTCCAAATTGAATGATTCCAGTGGCTAACAATCCATGACATACATATCTTTAATTCTTATGTTAACCATTTATTTTAATTCCCTACCAATAATTCCCAAAAATTAAATTACCGAAGCTATCCTAACATATTCTTCCCTGATGATTCATTTTCTGACATTTGACTACTAATCAGACCATAGGTACCTCATATGGACTCCAAATTGAATGATTCCAGTGGCTAAAAATCCATGACATAGATATCTTTAATTCTTATGTTAACCATTTATTTTAATTCCCTACCAATAATTCCCAGAAATTAAATTACCGAAGCTATCTTAACATATTCTTCCCTGATGATTCATTTTCTGACCTTTGACTACTAATCAGACCATAACTACCTCATATGGACTCCAACTTGAATGATTCGAGTGGCTAAAAATCCGGGAAACATATATCTTTAATTCTTATGTTAACCATTTATTGTAATTCCTTATAGATTGTTCCCAGAAATTAAAATACCGAAGCTTAAAATTCTGCCACCCATAGCCATAACCATGCAGAACTATTTACACCAACCTAAGTATTCAAACATACATCACATGCAAGATCAATATGTAACATGATATAGCAACATCATGACCAATCATAAAAGTTCTAAGATCAAAATCTCATATAAATATTATAAGTTTCAAAAGTTTTCTTCAAAAAGAAATATTGTTAAACTTACTTGGAGCACTTAGTCTTCTAGACTTCTCCTTCCTCTTTCTTCCTTTCTTCCTCTCCTTTCCTCACTCTACCTTGCTTCTATTTTTTTCTCTCCCTCACTTGGACGAAATTCTAATGTTGTAAGGGTGGGTTTTCTTATATAGACCACCAAATAATTCACCTTTCATGATCATGGGTCTACCTTATCACAATTAGGATACACTTTGTTGAATTTTTGGAAAACAAACAACTTATGTTCTTGTCTTCCTCTTCCTTAGTCAAGATATGCATAGGAAAAGGAGATTTGTATTTTGAAAATTATGATAATATGTTCTTAAGATATGGGACAAGGTCCCTTTGATTTAGGGATTCATTTCCATTTTCTTTTGTCTTAAACAAGTATGATAGGTTTGCCTTTTTAGGTGGCAAATTTCTAGCCCTTGAATCTCCATTATTTGGTTGATATTATTTGTGTGGGCTATGAATGTTTTGTCCTAATACCATGTATTATCATACCACTTGCTAAAATTATGAGTGTAGGATATAGATGTTTTTGTCCTAAAGCCTTGTATTATCATGCCACTTGCTTAAATGATGAATGTAGAATCACACCACTTGCTAAATTTTTTGTCTTAATGCCATGTAACCTAATCTTTATTCTTATTATTATATCATCATCTAATTTATTTTATTTTATTTTTTCCTCTTGGATTTGGGCTTATTCCTACCCATTATGGGCTTGTCCTACCCATTTTCTTTGCTTTGGATAAAATTCTTCCTTTCTTGGTGGGCTTGGTCACATTTTCATAATTTTTGGGCTATTTGTGAAATTACTATATCCTAGTCCAAGTCTATGTTTAATTTCTTGTTTAGGTTATCCAATGGGTTTGCTAGAAACTTATGTGAAGTGGAAAAACTCTATATGAAGTGTCCATAGGTAAAAGCCCAATGCATGGGTAAAGATTTTAAACTTAGTAACTATAGTCCTTGAATTAGGAAAAATTACCCTAATTCAATGTTCTTTGAAATTTTAAGACCTTTGCTTGTTTCTAAAAATTTATCTTCCTTATCCAAGAATTTTGCATCTCTTTAGTATGTTATTTCTAATTTCTTTCCTATTAGATTTTCCTTCTTTATTTGTTCTCTTAATGTTAGAAACATTTTCTATGCATATACCTAAGGTGAAGAATTTCTAAGGACTATATTTCCTTAGATATCTAAAATATTGTCTAATAAATTTTATTTCCTTAATTAAATTTTTTTTTTATGTTCCTTTGTCAATAAAAGAAACGAAATTAAGGATGTTACATAGTACACAAGCCAGTTGGGTGCCCTGTGGCTGAAGATGTTCCACATACTTTAACTTGCTGTGGTGTACCTATAGCCATTTGGCGCATAAGAGAGGTAAGTTTAGATATCTGTTGCTGAAGAGAAGTGGTGCTTACCTCATGGGCATGTCTTGGAGAATCATGCCTAATGCCAAATTGTTAGAATTTGGCAGCCATATTTGATATTATAACATCCCTAATTTCATTTCTTTTATTGATAATTTAATTAAGGAAATAAAGTTTATTAGACAATATTTTAGATATCTAAGGAAATATAATCCGTAGAAATTCTTCACATTATGTATATGCATAGAAAATGTTTCTAACATTAAGAGAACAAATAAAGAGGGAAAACCTAATAGAAAAAACATCAATTAGAAATAACATACTAAAGAGATGCAAAATTCTTGGATAAGGAAAATAAATTTTTAGAAACAAGTAAAGGTCTTAAAATTTCAAGAACATTGGATTAGGGTAATTTTTCCTAATTCAAGAACTAGAGTTACTAAGTTTAAAATCTTTACCCATACATTGGGCTTTTACCTATGGACACTTCATATAGAGTTTTTCCACTTCACATAAGTTTCTAGCAAGCCCATTGGATAACCTAAGCAAGAAATAAAACATAGACTTGGACTAGGATATAGTAATCGGACCGATAGCCCAAAAATTATGAAAATGTGACCAAGCCCTCCAAGAAAGGTAAAATTTTATCCAAAGCAAAGAAAATGGGTAGGAATAAACCCAAATCAAAGAGGAAAAATAAAATAAAATAAATTAGGTGATGATATAATAATGTAATAATAATAAAGATTAGGTTACATGGCATTAAGACAAAAATTTAGCAACTGGTGTGATTCTACATTCATAATTTTGGCAAGTGGCATAATAATACAAGGCTTTAGGATAAAAACATCTATATCCTACACTCATAATTTTAGCAAGTGGTATGATAATACATGACATTAGGACAAAAAATTCATATCCCACACAAATAATATCAACCAAATAATGGAGATTCAAGGGCTAGAAATTTGCCACCTAAAAAGGCAAACCTATCATACTTGTTTAAGACAAAAGAAAATGGAAATGAATCCCTAAATCAAAGGGACCTTGTCCCTTATCTTAAGAACATGTCATCATAATTTTCAAAATACAAATTTCCTTTTCCTATGCATATCTTGACTAAGGAAAAGGAAGACAAGAACATAAGTTGTTTGTTTTCCAAAAATTCAACAAAGTGTATCCTAATTGTGATAAGGTAGACCCATGATCAAAAAATGTGTATTATTTGGTGGTCTATTTAAGCAAAACCCACCCCTATAACATTTTAATTTCGTCCAAGTGAGGAAGAGAGAAATAGAAGTAAGGTAGAGTGAGGAAAGGAGAGAAAGAGTGGAGAAGAAAGGAAGGAAGAAGAAGGAGAAGTTTTGAAGGCTAAGTACTCAAGGTAAGTTACCTTAATCTCCACTTGAATCCATTTTTCTTCTTCATCCTTCAGGTTCAAAAACTCACCCTCCATCTCTTACCTAAGCAACTACAAAAGCTAAGGGAAGGGAGGAATCTTGCTACTTCTTTCAAGAGGAAACAAGAAAACCAATTCACTAAGTGAGCTAGGGAAATTCTTAGGTAAATTTAACAATATTTCTTTTCGAAGAAAAGCTTTGAAATTTGTAACATCTATATGGGAATTTGATCTTAGAACTTTGATGATTGGTCATGGATGTTGCTTTATCATGTTACATATTCATCTTGCATGTGATGTATGTTTGAATACTTAGGCTGGTTTAGATAGTTCTGCATAGGTATGGCTATGGGTGGTAAAACTTTAAGCTTTGATTTTTAAAATTCTGGGAAGAATCGGTAAGGAATTAAAATACATGGTTAACATGAAAAATGTTGATATTTGTTACACGGATATTTAGACACTGGAATTACTCAATTTGGAGTTCATATGAGGCATATATGAGCCAATTAATAAGCAGAGATCAGAAAATGGTTAATCAGGGAAGAATCTGTTTGGAAATCTTCCATTTTTCAATTTTTGGCAATACTCTATAGGGAATTAAAATAACTTGTCAACATAACAATTATAGATATATGGCTCACGGATATTTAGCAATTGAAATCACTCGATTTGGTTTTCAAATTTGTGAGATATAGTCAGATTAGTAAGTAAAGGTTAGAACCTACCTGAGAAGAAATAATATTGAATTTAAGGGAGTAATAACACCAATATTTATTACTATTTGGCTGATATAATTAACATAATAGTTCTAGATAATTATCTTATCTTTCTATAGACACCAAGAGAACCTTAATCGGAGTTAAAATGATGGCGTTATGCATTAATTATTGAGCAAAGGTCACAGAACACGGCCATGCCGTGTTCTGGTTGCTTCGAGCACGAGTTAGCCGTGTTTAGGGCTTTTTTTGAGTACATTTAAAGTATTTTTAAAGCATGGCCATGTCCTGAAACATGGGCAGACCGTGTTGGGAGCTGGTGAAGTCTATGTTCAACATTTGTTTACCCTAGATGAACCTCTTTAACTATAGGGTAATAGTAGAAATCAATTTGGAGAACAATGCTCTATAAATTTGTAAGAACATGTGTTGGAAATGATATAAATAAGAAGAAAATGACTAAAGGCCAAGCATAAAGAGAAGGTTAGATATGATGAAAACCTGCATCAAGAAAATAAAGAAATAAAATTAATATTTAAAAAAGAAGACGAATCTTATAAATGAAAATAATAAATGACTAGTATATGCCATAGCCATTGTCATTGTATGAACTTCTTACCATCTTAAGTGTGAAATGTTGACATGGAAATATTTTATAAAGTGATATTTGAAATGGTTATGTTTATGGCATGATTACTAATGATTTTTTGTAATAGTTATATTTTGTTAAACATACTTGTTATTGAAAGCATATTTTTGGCTATCATTGTGAAAAGAAAAGAAATGAACACGGTCACATGGCAATCCGTGTGGTGCACCAGTAGGGGATGCCCTACCAACGGTTATGAATATGTTAATGAGAAAAGAAAGAGAAAGTGTGCCATGTCGGATGGAGCGAGATAAGCCCGTACCGGAGAGTAGAAAATACTCACCCTGACCGGGGTAGCTTGATATGAGAATAAATTGATAGTCATTATATGATATTCTGAAAATAATCAATCATGTCATACATGTCATTACTGTACGATTCTCATGTGCATAGGTTTTGTGCATTCATGTGACCTAAGTTATTTACTATAGTTTATACAGCTGAACATGACATGATGACTATAATGATAATGATTTATTGTTGAACCTACTGGGATTTAATTCTCACTATATTTCCATATCATGTTTTGAAGAATAATTATGCAGATTTTCTCAATGACACTTATTATTTCTGTACGTTGGATCGAGGTGCCCTACCTTGGGCAACTACCAATTATATCATATGTATCTGTAATAGATGTGACTGAGATTTCGGTGGAGTTGCCACCCGCACCAGTGTCCCCGAAAGTAGTCGACTTAGATGATTAGAGCTAATATGTATCTTTGTACAAATGTTTTTTTTGTAAAATAATGGTGTGTAGTTTGTAAAATTATGGTATATATGGAAACTTAGTATTGTATCATTGTTAATAACAATTATGCTTGGTTAAAGTGATTATTATTATAAGTTAAGTGGTTAGAATTAAATTAATAATAACTTTATGTAATTTTACAAATATACTAAAACAAAAAAAAATTGTTACATTTACATAAATGGAGTTGTTACATAATTGGTATTAGAGCAGGTCGATCCTAGATGGCTAGTGGGTGGATGGTTATCTGAATCGATCTTATAGTGTCTTGAGTAAGTTGTGGTTGTGCTGTGTAGGGGATCAGTGATTCATATAGGTAAGAAATTACTATTGTTTCCTATCTATATGCCGAGGTGGTGTTATGACTGCTATTAAATATTTTTGAACTAACTATTGGGCTTGATCACCTCAATAGCAGCATAACTTTGTTTTTGCCACAATAGGAAATGGCACCACCAAGGAGGAATCCAGCAACCAATGCAGAGGAAACCCTGCACAATCTTGCCACGACAATCCGAGACCAAGTCATGACCACTAACCAAATTTTACAATATCTACATAATGCTAATAACCCAAATGGTGAGAATGGTGCTAACAACCGGATGGCTGGAAAAGATAATGACATATCTGAGTTCTTGAGGACTAGACCACCTTATTTCCAAGGTGGCTATGACCCAACGGTAGCCGAAAGGTGGATAAGGGAATTAGAGAAAATCTTTGAAGTGATGGGCTATACTGAAGAGCAGCAAGTTTTTTTTTGCTGCATATATGTTAAAGGATGAAGCAGAATACTAGTGGCATGGAGCTAGAGAACTTTTAGTTCATCAGGGAAGACAGATCACTTGGCAAGTGTTCAAGGACATTTTTTTTGAAAAGTACTTTCCAAGTAATGTACGGGCAGAGAAAGAGATCGAATTTCTCCAACTCAGGCAAGGCAGCATGACCGTGGACCAGTATATTGTAAGGTTCGATGAGCTATCTAAGTTCTCCTCTTATCTGCGATATAACCCAGATGAAGCATGGAAGGCGGTTAAGTTCGAAGCGGGACTAAACCCGGAGATAAAGAATACTGTTATAGCTATGGAGATCAGGGAGTTTGTACCTCTGATAAATAAATGCAGACTCATGGAAAAGAGTTTAAGGGCAGTGGAGGACGAGAAGCAAAGGCGAAACCTATGGAAGAGGAAGAAAAATTTTCCCAACCCTGGAAAGAACGTGAGAAGAAGTGGATATAGAGCTGGTAAGAGGCCATTGACTGCGGGTCCTAGATCTTTTCAACAAGACCTCGCCCCAGACAAGTGCACTAAGTGCAGACGCATGCATGGTAACCGGCCATGCTACAGAGGACAAGATGTCTGCTTTAATTACAGACAGAAGGGACATTTTGCGAGAAACTGCCTACAGAATGTGGGGAAGTAGCCAGAACAGAGGCCTCAGTTGAAAGAAAGGGTTTTCACCCTGAGCGGCTAAGAGGCAGCTTAATCTTCTGAATTGATTCAAGGTACATGCTATATCTATGGATTTGCTCTTATGGTGTTATTTGACTGTGGTGCTAGTCATTCATTTATATCAAAAGAATGTATTAGGAAGTTTTAGTTTCCTATTTGTGAAACTCCCTATGAGCTATCCGTAGTAACCCATACAAGGGAAAGGGAATTAACTTCCTCTGTATGTAAGGACTGTCAAGTCAACATCCAGGAGAAAACGTTTTCTGTAGACCTCGTCTGTTTACCTTTAAGAGGAATAGAGGTCATTCTAGGGTTAGACTGGATGTCTAGAAATCGAGTCTTGCTGAATTATTGTAACAAGACCGTTGAATTTCTACTTCTTACTCCGAAAGAGGAGGTTCAGTTATTGATGCTCAATGCCAATCAAGTTAATAGGGAGTTGAAGAATGGAGTACTTGGATACATTCTCTTGTATTTATCAAACCTAGAAGTCGAATCGAAGCTTGATGAAATCCTAATAGGCAATGAGTTTCCTGAAGTATTTCCATCAGATATTCTAGGCTTACCTCCCAAGAGAGAGATAGAGTTTTCTATTGATCTTCTACCTGGGATAGGGCCTATCTCTATTGCATCATATAGAATGGCCTCGAAGGAACTACATGAACTCAAGAAGCAGTTGGAGGAACTATTAGACAAGAAATTCGTTAGACCGAGTGTATCACCTTGGGGAGCTCCTGTATTGTTTGTTAAGAAGAAAGACGGGAGCTTGAGACTATACATAGATTACAAACATCTGAATAAGGTGACTATAAAAAACAAGTACCCTCTCCCTAAGATAGATGACATATTGGATCAATTGAAAGGAGCCTCCATCTTTTCTAAAATTGACATGAGGTTAGGATATCATCAGATTAGGATCAAGGAGGAAGACGTACCAAAACCTGCCTTCAGGACTAGGTATGGGCACTATGAGTTTCTTGTAATGCCCTTCGGGTTGACAAATGCACCTGCAATTTTCATGGATTACATTAATCGCATTTTTTGACCCTACCTAGATCAATTTGTTGTAATGTTCATTGATGACATCTTGATATATTCTAAGAGTGAGAAAGAACATGAACAACATCTCCGAATCGTGCTGCAAGTGTTGAAAAAGAAAAAGTTATATGCCAAATTGGAGAAGTGTGAATTTTGGCTATCAGAGGTCAAGTTTCCGGACATGTCATCTCTAATATAGGGGTAGCCGTAGATCCTAGCAAGACAGAAGCAATGTTTCAGTGGGAGAGACCAAAGACGGTTATGGAAGTCAGAAGTTTCCTGGGTTTGGCAGGATACTACAGGAGGTTTATACAAAACTTCTCTCGTATAGCCTTGCCATTGACTAAATTGACCAGGAAGGGAAGTCCTTTCAAATGGACTGATCAATGTGAAGCTAGTTTTCAGGAGCTGAAGACAAGACTGACCACTCCTCCTGTTTTAATTATTCCAGACCCCACAGGACATTTTGAAATGTATAGTGACGCTTCAAAGAAAGGGCTAGGATGTGTGCTGATGCAAGATAAAAGAGTAGTTGCTTATGCCTCTAGGCAACTGAGACCCCACGAAGGAAACTATCCAACCTATGATCTTGAATTGGCGGCAGTGGTGTTTGCCTTAATGATTTGGTGACACTATTTATACGGGGCAACCTTTGAAGTATATTGTGATCATAAGAGTCTTAAATATCTTTTTGATCAGAAGGAGTTAAATATGAGGCAACGAAGATGGGTATAATTCCTTAATGACTACAAGTTTGAGATAAAGTATCATCCCAGAAAGGCGAATGTTGTAGCAGATGCCTTGAGTCAAAAATCTCTGCACATGGGTCAGATGATGGTGTATGAGATACAGATGCTAGAGGAGTTTCGAAATTTGAAGCTAGCCACTACTCTTACTCCAAAGAATCTAGTCATTAATGGTTTAAGTATAGGGTGTGACCTTAGAGCCCAGATCAACGAGGCTCAAGTTCACGACCAATACTTACAGGATTATAAAAACCAAGGTAATTTTTCTGTCATGGAAGATGGAGCAATCATGTATCAGGGAAGGATTTGTGTCCCTCAAGAATGAGAGTTGAGGACTAAGATCCTGCAGGAAGCGCATCAGAGTAAATACACAGTCCATCCTGGATGCACTAAAATGTACCAGGATTTAAAGAAGATGTATTGGTGGCCAGGGATGAAAAAGGATATTGCGGAGTTCGTGGAAAATGTCTAATTTGTCAAAAGGTGAAGGTGGAGCATCAAAAGCCAGCGGGATTTCTACAACCTCTTGAGATCCCTAAATGGAAATGGGACAGTATCTCGATGGACTTTGTTGTGGGTTTACCTAAGACTTCAGTGGGACATGACTCTATCTGGGTAATAGTTGACAGATTAACCATATATGCTCACTTTTTGCCCATAAAAATTAACTATTCACTGGATAAATTAGCTCAATTGTACGTTCAGGAAATAGTTAGACTGCATAGAATTCCCTTAAATATCATTTCTGATAAAGATCTAAGGTTCACATCGAGGTTTTGGAAGGCATTGCAGGAAGCATTTGGTACTCAGTTGCGGTTCAGTACTGCCTACCATCCTCAGACTGACGGGCAGAAAGAACGAACCATTCAAACCCTAGAAGATATGTTAAGGGCCTGTGTGATAGAGCAAGGTAAAGGATGGGATAAGTACCTACCTTTAGTAGAGTTTGCTTATAATAATAGTTATGACTCCAGTATTAAGATGGCCCTCTACGAAGCTTTATACGGTATGAAGTGCCGATCTCCACTATGTTGGTTTAAGGTCGGAGAAAAGAACTTGCTGGGTCCTGATCTAATTCAACAAACCACTGAACAAATCAGGATGATATGTGATAAAATACTCACAGCTCAAAGTCGGCAAAAGAGTTACTATGATAAGAGACATAGACCTCTGGAGTTTGAGGAAGGGGACCATGTATTTCTAAAACTTTCTCCGACCACTAGAGTTGGTAGGTCTCTCAAGACCAAAAAGCTAAATCTACAATTTTAGGACCCTACCAAATTCTGAAGAAAGTAGGGACATCAGCATATCAAGTTGCTCTCCCACCTAATCTGTCCAACCTGCATAATGTTTTCCACGTATCATAGCTGTGGAAGTATCTTCCAGATTTATCACATGTAATACAGGATGAACCAATCCAAATAAAGGAGAACATGACATACCAACTAGTACCTGCATCCATATTGGACACTGACGTGAAGCAACTGAGAAATAAAACCACTCCCCTTGTTAAGGTGTTATGGGAAGGTTTGACTCCAGAAGAAGCAACTTGGGAGCTAGAAGAAATCATGAGGAAGAAATATCCACAATTGTTCTTATTAGGTAATTTCTTTTAGGGGGAGAGAAATGTAACATCCCTAATTTCGTTTCTTTTATTGATATTTTAATTAAGGAAATAAAGTTTATTAGACAATATTTTAGATATCTAAGGAAATATAATCCTTAGAAATTCTTCACCTTATGTATATGCATAGAAAATGTTTCTAACATTAAGAGAACAAATAAAGAGGGAAAACCTAATAGGAAAAACATAAATTAGAAATAACATACTAAAGAGATGCAAAATTCTTGGATAAGGAAGATAAATTTTTAGAAACAAGTAAAGGTCTTAAAATTTCAAGAACATTATATTAGGGTAATTTTTCCTAATTCAAGAACTAGAGTTACTAAGTTTAAAATCTTTACCCATACATTGGGCTTTTACCTATGGACACTTCATATAGAGTTTTTCCACTTCACATAAGTTTCTAGCAAGCCCATTGGATAACCTAAGCAAGAAATAAAACATAGACTTGGACTAGGATATAGTAATTGGACCGATAGCCCAAAAATTATGAAAATGTGACCAAGCCCTCCAAGAAAGGTAGAATTTTATCCAAAGCAAAGAAAATGAGTAGGAATAAGCCCATAATGGGTAGGAATAAGCCCAAATCCAAGAGGAAAAATAAAATAAAATAAATTAGGTGATGATATAATAATGTAATAATAATAAAGATTAGGTTACATGGCATTAAGACAAAAATTTAGCAAGTGGTGTGATTCTACATTCATAATTTTGGCAAGTGGCATGAGAATACAAGGCTTTAGGACAAAAACATCTATATCCTACACTCATAATTTTAGCAAGTGGTATGATAATACATGACATTAGGACAAAACATTCCTATCCCATACAAATAATATCAACCAAATAATGGAGATTCAAGGGCTAGAAATTTGCCACCTAAAAAGCCAAACCTATCATACTTGTTTAAGACAAAAGAAAATGGAAATTAATCCCTAAATCAAAGGGACCTTGTCCCTTATCTTACGAACATATCATCATAATTTTCAAAATACAAATTTCCTTTTCCTATGCATATCTTGACTGAGGAAGAGGAAGACAAGAACATAAGTTGTTTGTTTTCCAAAAATTCAACAAAGTGTATCCTAATTGTGATTAGGTAGACCCATGATCATAAAAGGTGTATTGTTTGGTAGTCTATTTAAGCAAAACCCACCCCTACAACATTTTAATTTCGTCCAAGTGAGGAAGAGAGAGAAATAGAAGCAAGGTAGAGTGAGGAAAGGAGAGAAAGAGTGGAGAAGAAAGGAAGGAAGAAGAAGGAGAAGTTTAGAAGGCTAAGTACTCAAGGTAAGTTACCTTAATCTCCACTTGAACCCATTTTTCTTCTTCATCCTTGAGATTCAAAAACTCACCCTCCTTCTCTTACCGAAGCTTCTAGAAAAGCTAAGGGAAGGGAGGAATCTTGCTACTTCTTTCAAGAGGAAACAAGAAAACCAATTCACTAGGTGAGCTAGGGAGATTCTTAGGTAAGTTTAACAATATTTCTTTTCAAAGAAAAGCTTTGAAATTTGTAACATCTATATGGGATTTTGATCTTAGAACTTTGATGATTGGTCGTGGATGTTTCTTTATCATGTTACATATTCATCTTGCATGTGATGTATGTTTAAATACTTAGGCTGGTTTAGATAGTTCTGCATAGGTATGGCTATAGGTGGTAAAACTTTAAGCTTTGGTTTTTAAAATTTTGGGAAGAATCGATAAGGAATTAAAATATATGGTTAACATGAAAAATGTAGATATATGTCTCACGGATATTTAGCCACTGGAATTACTCAATTTGGAGTTCACATGAGGTAGATATGAGCCGATTAGTAGGCAGAGATCAAAAAATGGTTAATCAGGGAAGAATCTGTTTGGAAATCTTCAATATTTAAATTTTTGGGAATACTCTGTAGGGAATTAAAATAACTTGTCAACATAACAATTATAAATATATGGCTCGCAGATATTTAGCAACTGAAATCACTCAATTTGGATTTCAAATATGGGAGATATAGTCAGATTAGTAAGTAAAGGTTAGAACCTACCCGAGAAGAAATAATATTGAATTTAAGGGAGTAATAACACCAAGATATATTACTATTTGGCTGATATGATTAACATAATAGTTTTAGATAATTCTCTTATCTTTCCATAGACACCAAGAGCACCTCAATCGGAGTTAAAATGATAGTGTTATACATTGATTTGTGAGCAAAGGTCACAGAACACGGCCATGCCGTGTTCTGGGTGCTTCAAGCACGATTTAGCCGTGTTTGGGGCTTTTTCTTAGTACATTTGAAGTATTTTTAAAGCATGGCCATGTCCTGAAACATGGCCAGACCGTGTTGGGAGCTGGTGAAGTCTATTTTCAACATTTTTCTACCCTAGATGAACCTCTTTAACTATAGGGTAATAGTAGAAATCAAATTGGAGAACAATGCTCTATAAATTTGTAAGAACATGTGTTGGAAATGATATAAATAAGAAGAAAATGACTAAAGGCCAAGCATAAAGAGAAAGTTAGATATGATGAAAACCTGCATCAAGAAAATAAAGAAATAAAATTAATATTTAAAAAAGAAGACGAATCTTATAAATGAAAATAATAAATGACTAGTATATGCCATAGCCATTGCCATTGTATGAACTTCTTACCATATTAAGTGTGAAATGTTGACATAGAAATATTTTATAAAGTGATATTTGGAATGGTTATGTTTATGTCATGATTACCAATGATTTTTGGTAATAGTTATATTTTCTTAAACATACTTGTTATTGAAAGCATATTTTTGGCTATCATTATGAAAAGAAAAGAAATGAGCAAGGTCACATGGCAATCCGTGTGGTGCACCAGTAGGGGATGCCCTACCAACGGTTATGAATATGTTAATGAGAAAAAAAAGAGAAAGTGTGCCATGTCGAACGGAGCGAGATAAGCCCGTACCAGAGAGTAGAAAATACTCACCCTAACCGGGGTAGCTTGATATGAGAATAAATTGATAGTCATTATATGATATTCTGAAAATAATCAATCCTGTCATACATGTCATTACTGTATGATTCTTATGTGCATAGATTTTGTGCATTCATGTGACCAAATTTATTTACTGTAGTTTATACAGCTGAACATGACGTGATGACTATATTGATAATGATTTATTGTTGAACCTACTGGGATTTAATTCTCACTATATTTCCATATCATGTTCAGAAGAATAATTATGCAGATTTTCTCAATGACACTTATTATTTCTGTACGTTGGATCGAGGTGCCCTACCTTGGGCAACTACCAGTTATATCATATGTATCTATAGTAGATGTAACTGAGATTCCGATGGAGGTGCCACCCGCACCAGTGTCCCCGGAAGTAGTCGACATAGATGATTAGAGCTAATATGTATCTTTGTACAAATGTTTGTAAAATAATGGTGTGTATGGAAACTCAGTATTGTATCACTGTTAATAACAATTATGCTTGGTTAAAATGATTATTATTACGAGTTAAGTGGTTAGAATTAAAGTAATAATAACTTCATGTAATTTTAGAAATATACTAAAACAAAAAAAAATTTGTTATATTTACATAAATGGAGTTATTACTGATATTAGGACTCTGGCTGCTTTAGGAATCTTGTCTAATAGTGCTCCTCTACTAGTTGCAAAAGACCTTCATAGAAATATTGGATTAGTAGTTGCTCACTAATCTGATAATGTGGGCAGCTTGCACAAAGCTTTTTAAATCTCTCCCAATATTCATAAAGTTTTTCTCTATGCAATTGTCTAATGTCGCATATTTCTTTCCTGATATAAGCGGCCCTAGATGTAGGAAAATATCATTCTAGAAATATTATTTTCATCTCATTCCATGTGGTGATAGTGCTAGAAGGTAAATAATATAGCCAATCTTTGGCTTAGTCTCTTAATGAAAAAGGAAAAGCCCTAAGTTTTATTTGTTCCTTAGTTACTCTAGGAGGCTTCATGTTGGTATATACCACATGGAATTCCTTTACGTGTTTATGTGGGTCTTCACCTACAAGACCATTAAAATTAAGTAATAGATGAATTAATCCAGATTTCAACTCAAAATTAACATTGTGATCAATATTAGGAAAAGTAATGCCTAAGGGTTGCTGATGCAAATCTGGAGCTGCAAGCTCCTTTAGAGTGGGGTGCCTCGCCATGATTACTTCCTCATTTTCTTGATCAATGTCCTTTTGAAGTTCTCTTCTGTGCCTATATACAGATTTTCCAATCTCTAGATTAAACTGTAAATCTTGAGAATTATAAGAACAAGTCACAGGCATAAATCAAAATAAAAACCACAAAAAGGTAATAGACGCAGTCCCTGGTAACGACGCCAAAATTTGGTGTGTACTATTGCAAGTACAACCAAATTGATACCTTACCTCTCAACTAACTTGTAGTAGGGGGTGGAAGGGTCAATCCCACAGAGATTGTGTAAAACCTCCAAAATCTACATCACAAAATGTTCCTTATTATCTATAAATTCTTGGCAATGACCACCTAGCCCATACATTAACCTATTAACTTATATTGTTTGTTATCATTATTGGGAAAGCATATAAGTACTTCAGGCTTTCCCAAGAATTTAAAAATCTCATTTCCTTATAGGCAACTAGCTAGAAATAATATGCATTAATTACAACATAAAGGATCTCATGCCATAAAGAAAAGGGGTACAGTCCATAACTCCTATTACATCACATTATCAGCTGTCTAAAAGGGACTTGGCATTCAACTAAGCCATCCCACAAATATTACACAACCAAAGAAAATACAATCATGATCATATGAGTCAACCTTTAGACCCTTGTTGCTAACTTCTTGCTGGAGTACCTGGAATGTGATTATGTGGACATAAAAAGTGAGTTGATAATCTTAATAGCTAGCAAATTTTTCAGAAAAATAGAACACATTCAATTCCGTAAAAAATCTCAAATTATTTCACTGAAACATAAGCACTGACCATACATACATACGGCATCTTGGTCACACTAGGGACCCATAACATCATGGTCTACTTACCCAATGTAGTCACATACGGCCATACCTGCCAAGGGCTATACATCTCCTATTATTGGCCAATCGTGAGAGAATTAGGGCTTACTTGGAAGCCTTTTGTGCACCCCCTTAATTCCTGAGAATGCATACATAACATATCTTTAGATCATCATTCATCATAGCATAAAAGTCAGGCAATCAGTGAAAATTCATAAATTCAAGTTCATAAGCATAAAGAGTGTTTTAAGAAAAAGTTAGCTACCAAATTTTTCAAAAAAATAGTACACATTCCATTCCTTAAAACATATCAAATTATTGCACCGAAACATAAGCACTAACCATACATACATACGCCATCTTGGTTACACTAGGGACCCATAACATCATGGTCTACTTACCCAATGCAGTCACATACGGCCATACTTGCAAAGGGCTATGCATCTCCTATTATTGGCCAATCGTATGGGAAATGAGGTTTACTTGGCACCCTTTTGTGCACCCCCTAATTCATGAGAATGCATACAATACATATCTTTAGATCATCATTCATCATAGTATAAAAGTCAGGCAACCAGTGAAATTTGATAAATTCAAGTTCATAAACATAAAGATTGTTTTAAGGAAGAGCTAGTTACGAATTTTTTTTGAAAAATAGTACACATTCCTTAAAACATCTCAAACTATTTCACTGAAACATAAGCACTGACCATACATACATACGGCATCTTGGTCACACTAGGGACCCATAACATCATGTTCTACTTACCCAATGCAGTCACATACGGCCATACCTACAAAGGGCTATGCATCTCCTATTATTGGCCAATCGTGAGGGAAATGGGGTTTAATTGGCACCCTTTTGTGCACCCCCTTAATTCTCGAGAATGTATACATAACATATCTTTAGACCATCGTTCATCATAGCATAAAAGTCAGGCAACCAGTGAAATTTGATAAATTCAAGTTCATAAACATAAGAGTGTTTTAAGGAAGAGCTAGCTACCTCAATTCCAGCACAATCACTTCCTTTCCAAGGCTGCCAATGTTACTACCTGCAACTGAAACTAAAACATATAAGAGTTCTTGGTTAATGCATGCATATTAGTACTTAAAGTCATAAATCTCTAGTTTAAAATCTTTTGCTCCTCAAAACAAAACTATGTTTTTGTTGAGATTTGGGGTTATTACTAAATATGACAAAAGTCCTCTAAAAATTCTAAACTTTTGTTTGGAGGTACCTTTACATGTGTATTTTATTTCGTAATTCTCTCAGCTGTTAACTCTTCTATTCAACCCGAAAAACTACCTCCATAACCCAGAATAGTGAAGATTAGTTTTATTTTCATTTCTAAATTTACTATGCCAATATTTTTAGGTACTAAAAGGTTTCTATTTTCTCAACCTAACCTTTCTATGCTCTAGGACTTTTACTCACTCATCAAGACTTAACTCACTTATATGGACTCGAAATTGTGTGATTTTAGTGGCCATGTAACCGTGAGAAATATATCTAAAACTTTCATGTTAACCATTTCTTCATATTCCTTAGAGGTTAGTCCCAAAAATTCCAAAACGAAGCTATTCTTCACCATCCTGAATTCTGGACCCGATTCTGAGACCTCTCATCACTCCCTATAGTATAACTCTCTCATTTTAAGTCAAATTGATGTGATTCCAAATGCTATGGAAAGCTAAGACATAGGGATAAATATTATATGTTGAACACGTTTCCATATTTTAGACAGAAGGTCATCCATGGAGAGCCTGAAATTAACCTAATAAACTCTAAACCGGATTTTTATAAGAAGCCAGAATTACCTTGTGTAAACCTACTCCTATGGCTCTCAATTTGCAGCTTCCTTCTCCTCTTGGTTTCCTTTGCAACTCAACCATGTTTCTTGCACCAAATATGGGGTGAGCAAGGCTTCAAATCTCAGTACTCACTCTCACTCTCACTACCTTATGGTGAGGGAAGAACACTTTCCACTTTTTTTTTCTGGTTTTCTCCACTCTCTTCCTCCTCTCTCAACCTTCTTCTTCCTGGCTACTCTCTTCCCCTTCCTTCCTCTTCCTCTTTAGTTTTTTGACCACTTCCCTCTCTCATTTCTCCTGCTAGTGTGAGGCAAAGCTGAGTGTTTTCTGCTGCACTATTTCTAAATGCAAGGTGGTGGCTGCCATGGGTGCAGGGATTCCCTGGATTCTGCAGGGTAGGGAGCAGGTTTTCTATTGCCTCTCCATGTAGGTGCATGTATTATAATATGCTCAGTGGGGGAGTGGGTGTATAACACATAAAAGGAAGACATGCTACCACATACTTGCATGCATGGATGTTTCTGGTTGCATGGGTGTGAAACTGTAGCTTTCTTGAAGCAGATGGGAGCGTGAGTTCTGTAGTTGGAGGCATGCATTTCTGCTGCAGTGGGTGGGTGTGTTTTTGCTGGGTTTAGGGAGCTAATATAGGTGTGAGAGTTCTGCCATGTAGGATGTCTTTTTCTGCTTGAGGTAGAGCTATTCTTCTGGCTTTATGGGTCATTTCCTCTGCTTGCATGTGGCGCCAACTCTGCTGTCTAATGGAGCAAATGTGG
The DNA here is from genome assembly GCA_037074535.1 of Gleditsia sinensis. Taxonomy (NCBI): domain Eukaryota; kingdom Viridiplantae; phylum Streptophyta; class Magnoliopsida; order Fabales; family Fabaceae; genus Gleditsia; species Gleditsia sinensis. The sequence goes on from CM073463.1 coordinate 42,576,209, forward strand.
TGTGCATTCTGCTGGGCAAGATGGGCATGAGTCTACTGCATGTGGGGTAGGTTTTCTGCTGGTTATTGGTGGAGCAAGATGGCTTGAAGATGCTGGATATGGGGCAAGGTTGGGTGCACGTTTCAGCTTGCATTTCCTAGCTGCATTTGTGTTTTTAACCTATCAAAGTGCTAGTGTTTTTGTCTCCATTCTCACGTGCATGCATTATGATATGTATACTAGGATATGCATGGTGTAATTGAGGCAAGGGTATATATATATATATATATATATTCATATTGCATCCCATAATGCTTCTTCCTTCCTTATTATGTTGCTAATCCCAAATTAGTAGCATCCTAAGGAATATATTTGTATCATATTCCTCTCATTTATGCTCCAAAAATATTTTATTTATATTACTTTTAACCATGAAATGGTACCACAAATTTTATAAAGACTTTATTGTCAACAATTGTACATTTTAGTTCTTATTCCTATATGTCTTAATTTATCACTAATCCTAAATTAGTAATGTTGAAAAAAATATATTTGTGTCATCTCTCCATCCACTATGATCTTAAGAATTTTATTTATATGATTCAATATTAACTATGTCACGTATTTTATACTTGCCTTATAGTCATATAACTAAGCATCTTAATCATTTGTTATATGTATTTTCTACTCATCCTTAAATTTATCTAACTTTATTAGAGGTTTAGGATGTTACATTTCCTTCCCCCTTAAAAAAAATTTTGTCCACAAAATTTAACATACTTTATTTAAATAGTTGTGGATAGGTCCTCTTCATCTCTTCTTCTGTCTCCCAAGTTGCTTCCTCCGAGGATAGTCCCTTGCAAACCATTTTAACCAGAGGGATGTCCTTATTCCTCAGTTGTTTAGTCTTAACATCAATGATCCGATCTGGACTTACAATGTATGATAGATTATCTTGTAAATGCATTGATTCGTGCTCTATGACATGTGAAGGGTCTGGTTTATACTTTTTGAGCTGCAAAACATGGAATACGTCATGAATCTGAGAAAGGTTTGGGAGAAGTGCAAGTTTATAAGCTATTGATCTGATCTAATCAAGAATTTGGAAAAGACAGATGTATTTGGGATAGAGCATTTTAGGTTTCACAGACCTTCCCACCCACGTGAACGGAGTTACCTTAAGAAAAATATGGTCACCTATTTCAAATTCTAGGGGCCTTCTTCTTTTATTGGCATAGCTCTTTTGTCTACTTCAGGCAGCTAGCAGTTTCTCTCTTATAAGTTCAATGCGCCTTGTGGTTTGGTCAACCAAATCAGGGCCTAAAAGACTTCTCTCCCCTAGCTCTACCCAACACAGAGGTGACCTGCACTTTCTTCCATACAAAGCTTCAAAGGAAGCCATCTAGATACTGGAATGGTAACTATTATTATAAGCAAATTCAGCAAAAGGTAGATACACATCCCAGTTTCCTTTCATTCCTAGTACACAAGCCCTAAGCATATCTTCTAAAGTCTGAATTGTTCTCTCTGTCTACCTGTTAGTTTATGGATGGTAGGCTATGCTAAAACTAAGTTTAGTACCTAAGGCATTTTACAAGGATCTCCAAAATCTAGAAGTAAACCTAGGGTCTCGATCAAAAACAATACTGGTAGGTATCCAATGGATTCTGACAATTTCATTAACATACACTTGTGCCAACTTGTCCAGAGAATAGGTAGACTTAATGGCTAAGAAGTGGGTAGACTTAGTTAGCCTATCCACGTTTACCCAAATTGCATCTTAGCCAGATGATGTCCTAGGCAAACCCATGACAAAATCCATAGAGATGTTATCCCATTCCACTTAGGAATATCTAAGGGCGGAGCAATTCACCAGACTTTTGGTGTTCTACCTTGACTCTCTGGCACACTAAGCACTTAGACACATAACGGGTTATGTCCATTTTCATTCCAAACCACCAGAAACTCCTCTTTAAGTCTTGATACATCTTAGTGGCTCCAGGATGTAGGGTATACTTACTCTTATAAGCTTCAGCTAGGATACTATCTCTTAATTCCTTCACCTCAGGTACACACAACCGCTCTCCAAACTTGATAAGCCCATCCTCAGAAATGTGAAATTCTTTAGACTTACCGAGGGATATTTGTTCTCTAATGTCCTTTAAGTATGGATTAAAAACTTGAGCATCTTTAATTCTATCCCTAAGATCATTATAAATCCTCAATTCACTCATAAGGAGGCTACTAGGTTATGGAGAAATGGAGAGATTCAAATCTCTCATGCCCTCAATTAGTTCCTGCTCCTTAAGAATTAATAATGCCATATGGAGGAATTTCCTGCTCAGGGCATCAGCAACCACGTTTGCCTTGCTCGGATGGTAATTAAGGGTAAAGTCATAATCTTTTAGGAATTCCATCCATCTTCTCTGCCTCATATTTAACTCCTTTTGGTCAAAAAGGTACTTAAGACTCTTGTGATCACTAAAAACTTCAAACTTGACACCATACAAATGATGTCTCCAAATCTTAAGGGCAAACACTACAGCTGCTAGTTCTAGATCATGTGTGGGGTAGTTCTCCTCATGAGGTCTAAGTTGTCGAGAAGCATAAGCTACTACTCTACCTTGGTGCTTTAAAACACAACCTAAACCCTTCTTAGATGCATTACTATATATTGTAAGGAGTTCACTAGGGTTAGGTATCACTAGCACTAGAGCAGAGGTTAGCCTAGCTTTTAATTCTTGAAACTACTCTCACATCGACCATCCCACACAAAAGGTTGATCCTTCTTGGTTAACCTAGTTAGTGGCATGGCTATCTGAGAATAAATCTCCTATAGTATCTTACTAAGCCTAGAAAGCTCCGTATTTCGGTGACTGTCTTTGATTTTTCTCAGTTAACCACTGCTTCCACTTTACTAGGGTCAACTGCTATCCCCTCCTTGAAGACAACATGTTCTAGAAATCTCACCTCTATCAGCCAAAACTCACACTTGCTAAGCTTGGCATACAATTTCCTATCCTTCAGGGTTTGCAACACTATTCGAAGGTGATTCTCATGTTCTTCAAGGTTCTTAGAATAAACTAAGATGTCATCTATGAAAACCATAACAAACTTATCTAGGTATGGCCTAAAAACCCTATTCATATAGTCCATAAAAATGGCTGGGGCATTGGTTAAACCAAAAGGCATGACTAGGAACTGATAATGTCTGTATCGGGTTCGAAAAGCTGTCATTGGGACATCTTCGACCTTAATTCTCAACTGATGTTAACTTGACCTCAAATCTATCTTAGAGAAAATTGACGCTTCAGCTAACTGATCCAGTAGGTCATCTATCCTAGGCAGTGGATATTTATTCTTGATGGTCACTTTGTTTAACTGCTTATAATCTATGCACAACCTAAGGCTTCCATCTTTGTTTTTGACAAACAAGATTGGTGCACCCCAAGGGGATACACTGGGTCTGATGAACCCTTTCTCTAAAAGTTCCTCTATCTGTTTCTTAAGCTCAGCTAGTTCTACAAGAGCCATCCTGTAGGGAGCTTTAGATATGGGACGTGCACCAGGAACTAAGTCAATGGAGAACTCTACTTCCCTATTAGGAGGGAGACTGCTAAACTCCTTAAAGAATACTTCTGGGTAATCCCTAATAACAGGTATTTTTTCATACCCTCTTCTACTTCTGCATGCAAAGAAAAGAAGACTACAAACCCTTGACAACCCCTAAAACAAAAGCCAATTTCACAATAACTCTCAATCAATTTAGAATATCACAGAATAAGAACAAACACATAAATAATTCCCTGAAATATTGCTCTGATACCACCAAATGTAGCGCCTCCAAAATCTAGATCGTAGAATGTTTCTTATTATCCATAAATTCTTGGCAATGACAACCTAGTCCATACATTCAACTATTAACTTATATTGTTTGTTATCATTCTTGGGAAAGCATACAAGTACTTCAGGCTTTCCCAAGCATTTAAAAATCTCATTTTCTTATAGGCAACTAGCTAGGCATGATATACATTACTTACAACAAAAATGATCTCATGCCATAAAGAAAAGGGGTACAATCCATAACTCCTATTACATCACTTTATCAGCTGTCTAAAAGGGACATGGCATTCAACTAAGCCACCCATAAATATTACACAACCAAAGAAAATATAATCATGAACATATGAGACAACCATGAGACCCTTGTTGCTCACTTCTTGTTGGAGTACCTGGAATGTGATTATGTGGACATACAAAGTGAGATGATAATCTCAATAGCTAATAAATTTCACAGAAAAATAGTACACATTCCATTCCTTAAAACTACACAAATTATTTCACTAAAACATAAGCACTGACCAAATATACATACGACATCTTGGTCATTCTAGGGACCCATAACATCATGGTCTACTTACCCAATGTAGTCACATATGGCCATACCTGCAAAGGGTATGCATCTCCTATTATTGGCCAATCGTGAAGGCAATGAGGCTCACTTAGCACACTTTTGTGCACCCCTTAATTCCCGAGAATGCATACATAACTTATCTTTAGACCATCATTCATCATAGCATAAAAGTAAGACAATCAGTGAAAATTTATCAATTCAAGTTCATAAGCATAAAAAGTATTTTAAGGAAGAGCTTGTTATCAAATTTTTTTGAAAAATAGTACATATTCCTTAAAACATCTCAAAATATTTGACTGCAACATAAGCATTGACCATACATACATACGTCATCTTGGTCACACTAGGAACCCATAACATCATGGTCTACTTACCCAATGCAGTCACATACGGTCGTACCTGCAAAGGTCTATGCATCTTTTATTATTGGCCAATTGTGAGAGAAATGGGGCTTACTTGGAAACCTTTTGTGCACCCCCTAAATCCCAAGAATGCATACATTACATATCTTTAGACCATCATTCATCATAGTATAAAAGTTAGGCAACCAGTGAAATTTGATAAATTCAAGTTCATAAACATAAATAGTGTTTTAAGGAAGAGCTAGCTACAAATTTTTTTTTGAAAAATAGTACATATTCCTTAACAAATCTCAAACTATTTCACTGAAACATAAGGACTGACCATACATACATACGACATCTTGGTCATACTAGGAACCTATAACATCATGGTCTACTTAGCCAATGCAGTCACATATGGCCGTACCTGCAAAGGGCTATGCATCTCTTATTATTGGCCAATTGTGAGAGAAATAGGGTTTACTTGGCAACCTTTTATGCACCCACTAATTCCCGAGAATGCATATATTACATATCTTTAGACCATCATTCATCATAGTATAAAAGTCAAGCAACCAGTGAAATTTGATAAATTCAAGTTCATACACATAAATAGTGTTTTAAGGAAGAGCTAGCAACCAAATTTTTTTGAAAAATATTACACATTCCTTAAAACATATCAAACTATTTCACTGAAACATAAGCACTGACCATACATACATACATCATCTTAGTCACACTAGGGACCCATAACATCATGGTCTACTTACCCAATGCAATCAGATACAACCATACTTGCAAAAGGCTATGCATCTCCTATTGTTGGCCAATCGTGAGGGAAATGGGGATTACTTGACACCCTTTTGTGCACCAACTTAGTTCCCGAGAATGCAAACATAACATATTTTTAGACCATCATTCATCATAGCATAAAAGTCAAGCAATCAGTGAAAATTCATAAATAAAAGTTCATAAGCATACAGAGTGTTTTAAGGAAGAGCTAGCTACCAATTTTTTTAAAAAAATAGTACACATTCCTTAAAACATCTCAAACAATTTCACTGAAACATAAGCACTGACCATACATACATACGGCATCTTGGTCACACTAGGGAACCATAACATCATGGTCTACTTACCCAATGCAGTCACATATGGCCATACCTGCAAAGGGCTATGCATATCTTATTATAGGCCAATCATGAGAGAAATGGGGATTATTTTTCACCCTATTGTGCACCCCCTAATTCTCAAGAATGCATACTTTACATATCTTTGGACCATCATTCATCATAGTATAAAAGTCAGGCAACCTGTGAAATTTGATAAATTCAAGTTCATAAACATAAATAGTGTTTTAAGGAAGAGCTAGCAACCAAATTTTTTTGAAAAATATTACACATTCCTTAAAACATATCAAACTATTTCACTGAAACATAAGCACTGACCATACATACATACATCATCTTAGTCACACTAGGGACCCATAACATCATGGTCTACTTACCCAATGCAATCAGATACAACCATACTTGCAAAAGGCTATGCATCTCCTATTGTTGGCCAATCGTGAGGGAAATGGGGATTACTTGACACCCTTTTGTGCACCAACTTAGTTCCCGAGAATGCAAACATAACATATTTTTAGACCATCATTCATCATAGCATAAAAGTCAAGCAATCAGTGAAAATTCATAAATAAAATTTCATAAGCATACAGAGTGTTTTAAGGAAGAGCTAGCTACCAATTTTTTTTAAAAAATAGTACACATTCCTTAAAACATCTCAAACAATTTCACTGAAACATAAGCACTGACCATACATACATACGGCATCTTGGTCACACTAGGGAACCATAACATCATGGTCTACTTACCCAATGCAGTCACATATGGCCATACCTGCAAAGGGCTATGCATCTCTTATTATAGGCCAATCGTGAGAGAAATGGGGATTATTTTTCACCCTATTGTGCACCCCCTAATTCTCAAGAATGCATACTTTACATATCTTTGGACCATCATTCATCATAGTATAAAAGTCAGGCAACCTGTGAAATTTGATAAATTCAAGTTCATAAACATAAATAGTGTTTTAAGGAAGAGCTAGCTACCAAATTTTTTTCAAAAATAGTACACATTCCTTAAAACATCTCAAACTATTTCACAGAAACATAAGCACTGACCATACATACATACGGCATCTTGGTCATACTAAGGAATGATAACATCATGATCTACTTACCTAATGCAGTCACATACGGTCATACCTGCAAAGGGAAATGCATCTTTTATTATTGGCCAATCGTGGGAGAAATGTGGCTAATTTGGCACCCATTTGTGCACCCCCTTAATTCCCGAGAATGCATACGAAACATTTATTTAGACCATCATTCATCATAGCATAAAAGTCAGGCAATCCGTGAAAATTTAGAATTTCAAGTTCATAAGTATCAAGAATGTTTTAAGGAAGAGCTACCTACCAATTTTTTTTTAAATAGTACACATTCCTTAAAATGTAACATCCCGTAATTATTTTAGATATTTTCCTTAGAAATTCTTCACCTTACATATATGCATAGAAATGTTCTAATATTAATGGAATAGGTAAAGAAAGAAAACCTAAGAGGAAATATTAGAAATAAACATGTTAAAGAAATGTGAAATTCTTAGGTAACGAAAGATAAATTTTTGTGAAGTAAGTAAAGGTCTTAAAATTTCAAGAAGATCGGATTATGGTAATTTTTCTTTATTTAAGAGAAAAAGTTACTAAGTTTAGTATCTCCACCCGTAATTGGGCTTTAACCTATAGACACTTCATATAGAGTTTTTCTACTTCACATAAATTTTTAGCAAGCCAATAGGATAGCCCAAGGAAGAAATAAAACATAGACTTGGACTAGGATATAGAAATTAGACCAGTAGCTCAAAAATCATGAAAATGTGACCAAGCCCATTATGAAAGGTAGAATTTTAACCAAAGTAAGGAAAATGGGCAAGAATGAGCCCAAACCCAAGAGGAAAAATAAAAATAAAAATAAAATTAAAGTGATGAAATATTGGTGTAATCAAGATTAAGTGACATGGCATTAAGATAAAAATTAAGCAAGTTGTGTGATTCTACATTCATCATTTTGGCAAGTGGCATAATAATACAAGGCTTTAGGACAAAAACATCTATATCCTACATTCATAACTTTAGCAAGTGGGTAATAATACATAGCATTATGACAAAACATCATTATCCTACACAAATAATTTTAGTTAAGTAAGGAAAATTCAAGGGCTAGAAATTTGCCACTTAAAAAGGCAAATCTATCATACTTGATTAAGACAAAAGAAAAAGGAAATGAATCCCTAAATCAAAGGGATCTTGCCCCATATCTTAAGAACATATCATCATAATTTTGAAAATACAAATCTCCTTTTTCTATGCATATCTTGACTAAGGAAGAGGAAGACAAGAACATAAGTTGTTTGTTTTCCAAAAATTCAACAAAGTGTATCCTAATTGTGATAAGGTAGACCCATGATCATGAAAGTTGAATTATTTGGTGGTCTATATAAGAAAACCCACCCTTACAACATTAGAATTTCGTCCAAGTGAGAGAGAGCAAAAAATAGAAGCAAGATAGTGTGAGGAAAGGAGAGGAAGAAAGGAAGAAAGAGGAAGAAGAAGTCTAGGGGACTAAGTGCTCCAGGTAAGTTTAACAATATTTCTTTTTGAAGAAAACCTTTGAAACTCATAATATTTAGATGAGATTTTGATCTTAGAACTTTGATGATTGGTCAGGGATGTTGCTATATCATGTTACATATTGATCTTGCATGTGATGTATGTTTGAATACTTAGGTTGGTGTAGATAGTTCTGCATGGTTATGGCTATGGTTGACAGAATTTTAAGCTTCGGTATTTTAATTTCTGGGAACAATCTATAAGGAATTAAAATACATGGTTAACATAAGAATTAAAGATATATGTGTCGCGGATTTTTACCCACTGGAATCATTCCATTTGGAGTTCATATGAGGTATCTATGGTCTGATTAGTAGTCAAAGGTCAGAAAATGAATCATCAGGGAAGAATATGTTAGGATAGCTTCGGTAATTTAATTTCTGGGAATTATTGGTAGGGAATTAAAATAAATGGTTAACATAAGAATTAAATATATGTGTCTCATGGATATTTAGCCACTGGAATCATTCAATTTGGAGTCCACATGTGGTAGATATGGTCCGATTAGTAAGCCAAGGTCAGAAAATGGTTCATCAGGGAAGATTATGTTAGGATAGCTTTTGTATTTTAATTTCTGGGAATTATCTGTATGGAATTAAAATAAATGGTTAACATGAACGTTATATATCTATGTCTCATGGAAATATACCCACTGGAATGATGCAATTTGGAGTTCATATGAGGTAGATATGATCCGATTAGTAAGCAGAGGTCAGAAAATGTTTATTCAGGGAAGAGTATGTTATTAATGCTTTAGTTTTTGAATTTTTGGGAATATTCTGTAGGGAATTAAAATAGTACGCCAACATAACAATTATAGATATATGGCTCAGGGATTTTTACCAACTGGAATAACTCAATTTGGAGTTCCAATTTGGGAGATATGGTATAATTAGTCAGTAAAGGTCAGAACCTATCCGAGAGGAACTATCCTGTACTTTGAGGGAGTAATATCACCTTCGTTTCTTAATTTTTCGTTACAATGTTCAACATAATAGTTTTAGATAATTGTTTTATCTTGACATGGACACCAAGATCACCTACATCAGAGTTAAATTGAGAGAGTTATGCTCTAATTAGTAAGAGAAGGTTAGATAAGATGAAAACCTGCATTAAGAAAATAAAGAAATAAAATTAGTATTTAAAAAAGAAGATGAATCTTAATAAATGACTAGTATAGCCATAGCCATTGCCATTGTATGAACTTCTTACCATCTTAAGTGTGAAATTTTGACATGGAAATATTTTATAAAGTGATATTTGAAATGGTTATGTTCATGGCATGATTACCAATGATTTATGGTAATAGTTATATTTTGATGAACATACTTGTTATTGAAAGCATATTTTTGGCTAACATTGTGAAAAGAAAAGAAATGAGCACGGTCACATGGCAATCCGTGTGGTGCACCAGTAGGGGACGCCCTACCAACGGTTATGATCATGATAATGGGAAAAGAAAGAGAAAGTGGGCCATGTCGGACGGAGCGAGAAAAGCCCGTACCGGAGAGTAGAGGATACTCACCCTGACCGGGGTAGCTTGAAATGAGAATAAGTTGATGGCCATCATATGATATTTTGAAAATAGTTAATCATATCATACATATCATTACAGTATGATTCTTATGTGCATAGATATAATGCATTCATGTGACCAAAGATATTTTCTGTAGTTTATACAGCTGAACATGACGTGATGAGCTTTACTGATGATAATTTATTGTTGAACTTACTGGGATTTAATTCTTACTATATTTCCATATCATGTTCAAAAAATTATTTATGCAGCTTTTGTTTCTAAGGCTCTGGCTTTTAGTGCACATTGGATCGAGTTACTTTATGTTGGGCAGATTTCAGAATCAAATAAGATGTTTGTGGTCGAGTTGGCTCAGATCCCGGTGAAGGTGCAACCACCCGCACCTGTATCTCCGGAATTGGTCAACCAAAATAAACAAGATGTAAATATCTATGTGTTTGATATGTTATACTTCTGTTTTGATTAATGACATGTATGTTAACTCAATATTGTATAATAATAAAGGAAAAAAAAAGATTGTTACATAATTGGTATCAGAGAAGGTCGATCCTAGATGGCCAGTGGGTGGTTGGTTATCTGAATCGATCTTATAGTATCTTGAGTATGTTGTGGTAGTGTTGTGTAGGGGATCAGTGATTTCATATAGGTAGGAAATTACTAGTGTTTCCTATCTATATGCCGAAGTGGTGTTATGGCTGCTGTTAAATTTTTTTTAAAAAAAAAAAAAACTAACTATTGGGCTTGATCACCTCAATAGCAGCATAACTTTATTTTTGCCACAGTAGGAAATGGCACCACTAAGGAGGAATTCCGTAAAAAATGTGGAGGAAACCCTACACAACCTTGCCACGGTAATTTAAGAATTTAATATTGATTTACTCCTTAGAACCCAACTAGTATCTATAACCTTATATAGAATGATATCGATTGAATAAAAATAATAATTTAGTTACAAGACTTGTTAGACAGGGGATTTAAATGCCCTAGTACTTTTATTTGGAGTGCTCTAGTTCTATCTGTGGAAAAGAAAGATGGATTTCTATGACTATGCATAGATTATAGACAGTTGAATAAGGTGACAATGTAAAATAGAAACCCATTAGCTCGTATAGATTACCTGTTTGACCAGTTATAAGGTGTTCAATATTTTTCCACAAATAGATTTGGGATATGAGTAACATTAATTAGGGATAAGAGAAGAGGATGTAGGACTTATTATGGGCATTAAGAGTTCTTGGTGATGCATTTAAATTGACAAATCGTTAGCTGCATTAATAGATTTAATGAATAGTAATTATGTCATCCCTGGAATAATTTGTTATTATATATATGGATGATATACTAGAATATTTCAAAAGTTCAGAGGATCATAAGCAACATTCAAAGATAGTTTTACCAACTCTAAAGGAGTATGGTTGGTAAATATGGTATACAAGTAGAGTCTAAGAAAGTAAAAGTAGTACAATAATAGCTACGTTTTATTACATTTAAAGATGAAGATCCAAATCCAATTTACGCTTCCTGCGGTTATCTGCCGTCCATTCTATTAGAGTAATAGTTAGATCAGGTACATGAACATAGGCTTGTAAAGCATCAATCAACTCCTCAGCATTTGAAGCTGAGATGAGAATTTGTCGTGTTGAGTGTGAGATAAACCTCTGTTCCACAACTTGATCTAGAAAAGATAACAAACCATCAAAGAAGTGATTAACATTTAATAAACCTATCGGTTTGTGATGCATATTCAGTTGTGCCCAAGAGACTATTTGGAAAATCTCCTCTAGAGTACCAAAACCACCTGGTAAGGCAATGAAGGCGTCAGCATTGCTCATCATTCTAGCCATGCGTTCATGCATGGAAACTACCCTATATTCTTCCCCAATTGTCTTCCCTATGTTGCTGGATGTAGCTAGAGCTGTAGGAATAATACCTAGAACTTGGCATCCCCCTGCATGTGCAGCTGTAGCCACACACACCATTAACCCACAGTTACCTCCACCATACACTAAATGAATTTTTCTCCTAGCCAACACCATACCCAGATTTTGTGCTGCTTTAACATACTCCTCATCTTTTCCAGGACTGGAACCACAAAAGACACAGATATTTCGGAACTGATGGAATGCGGTTCCCTCCATAATTTCTATCACCTTAACTTTGAGAATAGACAAAGATACTAATGTAAGTATTTATAGAACTCAGAGAAGGGCATATTTATAATAGCTATGCAAATAGGCCGGGTATTATTAGAACAACTATGTGAGTGATTGGTGGATATCAGCTAAATTAATGGTAAATAAAAAAAAAATTCAAAAATGACGGCAAGCATGTATATGTACAGTAGTATGACTGTGACCCATATTAAGCACATAAAGAGTATAAGATAAGATATCACCATAAATCTGTCTTTATCTTGTTGTCTTTGATGAAGCATTGATGTTTTGATTCTTGTAGAAAAGTTGTAGGTGATAGCCGTCATTGAAAAAAAAATGCAATCAAATGATTTATTTTGTATTCTCAATGTTTTTGCCAATCGACTATCAGTATTATTAAGTCGACTAGCTATTTTGAGAAATTTTAATTTGGACTAGTTTTTTTACAGTTGATTGATTACATCTATTTTGAAGCAATCAACTGCATCCTACCAGTTAACTACATATTCTTTGATTTTCACAGACTTTTATAAGCTCAGAAATGTTTCTTTTCCATGTGATATCTTTCCACCGAATACCAATAGATTTAAAGTAGATTCTGACACATATATTCAAAATTTGCGGCCACCGATTTTTGCTGAAATCATAGATAGATTTTGTTTACAGATTTTCAAGAATTACGGCCACCGATTTTAATATTTTTCAATGCTTTGTCGAAACTTTTGACTTTCGCTTTTGGCACCATTCTCTATTATGCTTTTCGTCTGTTTCACTCATTAACGGTTGGCATTAAATGCAAGGTTATTTTCGCTCATTGCAATGAAAGATAATTTCTTTTCTTTGAAACTCGGTTATTATGGTGTCTAAGTTGTTAGTAGGTTAAAGTAATGAAAAGTTTGAAAAGAATGGATGGATGATGGTCTTATGGTGTTTTGACGAATGTAATCAAGAGAATTAGTGGTGTTGAAGTTCTCGAGGAATAAAATATAGGAAGTAGGATTTAAGTTAGTCTTTGAACTCTTAATTTGGAAATATAGAGAATATTCTAAGAACCATGTCCGAAAATAATGTAGGTTATCAAGATATTTGTGTTAAATGATTATATCATGCTAAATTGAGTCTAGTATCTAGGATGTGAATTATGTTGGAATTGAGAATTCAGGTATGAGTAATTGTTAGGAAAAAAAAAACATAAATCTTCTTGAAATGATTGGGTGAATTAAATGGGATTGGCATAAACTAGAATGAGGTGCTTTTTCATATGATAGAAGAAATAATTGAAATTTTTGACAATGAGTTTAATGGTGTTAATAAGCTTGTATAGAATTACTGTGATGAGGTAAGTTGGAATTATTAGACATGTGTCAATGGTACATAAACGTTATTAAAGGTTTAAAGGATTTATTGCAACGTATGTTTAACATATTGATTAAAGGATTTGAGGATAAAAATAGATGATAGATTAAGATGATGATATTCAGGGGATGATGTTGATATAAAAAAAATTGACTTGATAGAAGTTTGGAATAAGAAAAGATAGTTACACAATATGAAGGTGTATATGTTCCTTTATATGTGTGTTTTCTAATATCGACCCATAGATATATCCATGCGGGCTAGAGGATATCAATTGAAGAACTTATGAGTGAAAGAAATCCTTATGGTTAAGTTATATGGCAAAATCACTCAAGTGAATATACATATTAAAAAGTAAAGATGTCATACAGAAAAGATATCTCTAATTATTTAGGTAATAAGCTTGGTAACTCTGAATAATGCCTTAATTTCATTCCCTACATGTGGTAGGCTGGATTGAAATTCGGGGACCGAATTTCTTAAGGGGGGAAGAATGTAACATCCCGTAATTTTTTTAGATATTTTCCTTAGAAATTCTTCACCTTACATATATGCATAGAAATGTTCTAATATTAATGGAATAGGTAAAGAAAGAAAACCTAAGAGGAAATATTAGAAATAAACATGTTAAAGAAAGGTGAAATTCTTAGGTAAAGAAAGATAAATTTTTGTGATGTAAGTAAAGGTCTTAAAATTTCAAGAAGATCGGATTATGGTAATTTTTCTTAATTTAAGAGCAAAAGTTACTAAGTTTAGTATCTCCACCCGTAATTGGGCTTTAACCTATAGACACTTCATATAGAGTTTTTCTACTTCACATGAATTTTTAGCAAGCCAATAGGATAGCCCAAGGAAGAAATAAAACATAGACTTGGACTAGGATATAGAAATTGGACCGGTAGCTCAAAAATCATGAAAATGTGACCAAGCCCATTATGAAAGGTAGAATTTTAATCAAAGTAAGAAAAATGGGCAAGAATGAGCCCAAACCCAAGAGGAAAAATAAAAATAAAAATAAAATTAAAGTGATGAAATATTGGTGTAATCAAGATTAAGTGGCATGGCATTAAGACAAAAATTTAGCAAGTTGTGTGATTCTACATTCATCATTTTGGCAAGTGGCATAATAATACAAGGCTTTAGGACAAAAACATCTATATCCTACATTCATAACTTTAGAAAGTGGGTAATAATACATAGCATTATGACAAAACATCATTATCCTACACAAATAATTTTAGTTAAGTAACGAAAATTCAAGGGCTAGAAATTTGCCACTTAAAAAGGCAAATCTATCATACTTGATTAAGACAAAAGAAAAAGGAAATGAATCCCTAAATCAAAGGGATCTTGCCCCATATCTTAAGAACATATCATCATAATTTTCAAAATACAAATCTCTTTTTTCTATGCATATCTTGACTAAGGAAGAGGAAGACAAGAACATAAGTTGTTTGTTTTCCAAAAATTCAATAAAGTGTATCCTAATTGTGATAAGGTAGACCCATGATCATGAAAGGTGAATTATTTGGTGGTCTATATAAGAAAACCCACCCTTACAACATTAGAATTTCGTCCAAGTGAGGGAGAGCAAAAAATAGAAGCAAGATAGTGTGAGGAAAGGAGAGGAAGAAAGGAAGAAAGAGGAAGAAGAAGTCTAGGGGACTAAGTGCTCCAGGTAAGTTTAACAATATTTCTTTTTGAAGAAAACCTTTAAAACTCATAATATTTATATGAGATTTTGATCTTAGAACTTTGATGGTTGGTCATGGACGTTGCTATATCATGTTACATATTGATCTTGCATGTGATGTATGTTTGAATACTTAGGTTGGTGTAGATAGTTCTGCATGGGTATGGCTATGGTTGACAGAATTTTAAGCTTCGGTATTTTAATTTCTGGGAACAATCTATAAGGAATTAAAATACATGGTTAACATAAGAATTAAAGATATATGTGTCACAGATTTTTACCCACTGGAATCATTCCATTTGGAGTCCATATGAGATATCTATGGTCTGATTAGTAGTCAAAGGTCAAAAAATGAATCATCAGGGAAGAATATGTTAGGATAGCTTCGGTAATTTAATTTCTGGGAATTATTGGTAGGTAATTAAAATAAATGGTTAACATAAGAATTAAAGATATGTGTCTCATGGATATTTAGCCACTGGAATCATTCAATTTGGAGTCCACATGTGGTAGATATGGTCCGATTAGTAAGCCAAGGTCAGAAAATGGTTCATCAGGGAAGATTATGTTAGGATAGCTTTTGTATTTTAATTTCTGGGAATTATCTGTATGGAATTAAAATAACTGGTTAACATGAAAGTTATATATCTATGTCTCATGGAAATATACCCACTGGAATGATGCAATTTGGAGTTCATATGAGGTAGATATGATCCGATTAGTAAGCAGAGGTCAGAAAATGTTTATTCAGGGAAGAGTATGTTATTAATGCTTTAGTTTTTGAATTTCTGGGAATATTCTGCAGGGAATTAAAATAGCGTGCCAACTTAACAATTATAGATATATGGCTCATGGAGTTTTACCAACTGGAATAACTCAATTTGGAGTTCCAATTTGGGAGATATGGTCTAATTAGTCAGTAAAGGTCAGAACCTATCTGAGAGGAACTATCCTGTACTTTGAGGGAGTAATATCACCTTCGTTTCTTAATTTCTCGTTACAATGTTCAACATAATAGTTTTAGATAATTGTTTTATATTGAAATGGACACCAAGATCACCTACATCAGAGTTAAATTGAGGGAGTTATGCTCTAATTAGTAAGAGAAGGTTAGATAGGATGAAAACCTGCATTAAGAAAATAAAGAAATAAAATTAGTATTTAAAAAAGAAGATGAATCTTAATAAATGACTAGTATAGCCATAGCCATTGCCATTGTATGAACTTCTTACCATCTTAAGTGTGAAATTTTGACATGGAAATATTTTATAAAGTGATATTTGAAATGGTTATGTTCATGGCATGATTACCAATGATTTATAGTAATAGTTATATTTTGATGAACATACTTATTATTGAAATCATATTTTTGGCTAACATTGTGAAAAGAAAAGAAATGAGCACGGTCACATGGCAATCCGTGTGGTGCACCAATAGGGGACGCCCTACCAACGGTTATGATCATGATAATGAGAAAAGAAAGAGAAAGTGGGCCATGTCGGACGGAGCGAGAAAAGCCCGTACCGGAGAGTAGAGGATACTCACCCTGACCGGGGTAGCTTGAAATGAGAATAAGTTGATGGCCATCATATGATATTTTGAAAATAGTTAATCATATCATACATATCATTACAGTATGATTCTTATGTGCATAGATATAATGCATTCATGTGACCAAAGATATTTTCTGTAGTTTATACAGCTGAACATGACGTGATGAGCTTTACTGATGATAATTTATTATTGAACTTACTGGGATTTAATTCTCACTATATTTCCATATCATGTTCAGAAAATTATTTATGCAGCTTTTGTTTCTAAGGCTCTGGCTTTTAGTGCACATTGGATCGAGTTACTTTATGTTGGACAGATTTCAGAATCAAATAAGATGTTTGTGGTCGAGTTGGCTCAGATCCCGGTGAAGGTGCAACCACTAGGGACCCATAACATCATGGTCTACTTACCCAATGCAGTCACATACGACCATACTTGCAAAAGGCTATGCATCTCCTATTATTGGCCAATCGTGAGGGAAATGGGATTACTTGGCACCCTTTTGTGCACCAACTTAATTCCCTAGAATGCAAACATAACATATTTTTAGACCATCATTTATCATAGCATAAAAGTCAAGCAATCAGTGAAAATTCATAAATAAAAGTTCATAAGCATACAGAGTGTTTTAAGGAAGAGCTAACTACCAATTTTTTTAAAAAAATAGTACTCATTCCTTAAAACATCTTAAACAATTTCACTGAAAAATAAGCACTGACCATACATACATACGGCATCTTGGTCACACTAGGGACCCATAACATCATGGTCTACTTACCAAATGCAGTCACATATGGCCATACCTGCAAAGGGCTATGCATCTCTTATTATTGGCTAATTGTGAGAGAAATGGGCATTATTTCACACCCTATTGTGCACCCCTTAGTTCCCAAGAATGCATACTTTACATATCTTTAGACCATCATTCATCATAGTATAAAAGTCAGGGAACCTATGAAATTTGATAAATTCAAGTTCATAAACATAAATAATGTTTTAAAGAAGAGCTAGCTACCAAATTTTTTTCAAAAATAGTACACATTCCTTAAAACATCTCAAACTATTTCACAGAAACATAAGCACTGACCATACATACATATGGCATCTTGGTCATACTAGGGACCGATAACATCATGATCTACTTACCTAATGCAGTCACATACAGTCATACCTGCAAAGGGCAATGCATCTCTTATTATTGGCCAATCGTGGGAGAAATGTGGCTAATTTGGCACCCTTTTGTGCACCCCCTTAATTCATGAGAATGCATACGTAACATATATTTAGACCATCATTCATCATAGCATAAAAGTCAGGCAATCCGTGAAAATTCATAAATTCAAGTTCATAAGCATCAAGAGTGTTTTAAGGAAGAGCTAGCTACCAAATTTTTTTTGAAAATAGTACACAAGGTGGTCATATCCACCTTATCCAGTACAGCCCATCACTTCAAAGATTTTCTCTAATTCGCTTATCCACCTTTCGGCTACCGTTGGGTCATAGCCACCTTGGAAACAAGGTGGTCTAGTCCTCAAGAACTCGGATATTCCATTACCTTTTCCAGCCATCTGGTTGTTAGCACCATTCTCACCATTTTAGGTTATTAGCATTCTGGAGATACTGTAAAATTTGGTTGGTGGTCAATACTTGGTCTCGAATTGCCGTGGCTAGGTTGTGCAGGGTTTCCTCTGCATTGGTTGCTAGATTCCTCCTTGGTGGTGCCATTTCCTACTGTGGCAAAACAAAGTTATGCTGCTATTGAGGTGATCAAGCCCAATAGTTAGTTCAAAAATAATTAATAGCAGTCATAACACCACCTCGGCATATAGATAGGAAACACTAGTAATTTCTTACCTATATGAATCATTGATCCCCTACACAGCACAACCACAACATACTTAAGACACTATAAGATCGATTCAAATAACCATCCACCCACTGGCCATCTAGGATTGACCTGCTCTAATACCAATTATGTAATAACTCCATTTTAGTATCAATTTTTTTTAAAATACCATGAAGTTATTACCTCGTTACAACTTAACTCAATATAACATTTATTTAATTTATACAATACAGAGTTCACATACATGTCATTAATCAAAACATACGTACAACATATCAAACACATAAAAAATCTACATCTTATTTATTCTGGTTGACCAATTCTAGAGATACAGGTGCGGGTGGTTGCACCTTCACCGGGATCTAAGCCAACTCAACCACAAACATTTTATTCGCTTCTGGGATTTGCCCAACATAAAGTACTCGATCCAACGTGCACTAAAAGCCAGAGCTATAGAAAAATCTGCATAACTAATTTTTTGAACATGATATGGAAATATAGTGAGAATTAAATCTCAGTAAGTTCAACAATAAATCATCATCGATATAGCTCATCACGTCATGTTCAGTTGTATAAACTACAGAAAATATCATCGGTCACATGAATGCATTATATCTATGCACATAAGAATCATACAGTAATGATATGTATGACAGGATTAACTATTTTTAGAATATCATATGATGGCCATCAACTTATTCTCATTTCAAGCTACCCCAGTCAGGGTGAGTATCCTCTACTCTCCGGTACGGGCTTTTCTCGCTTCGTTCGACATGGCACACTTTCTCTTTCTTTTCTCATAATCATAATCATAACCGTTGGTAGGGCGTCCCCTACTGGTGCACCACACGGATTGCCTTGTGACCATGCTCATTTCTTTTCTTTTCACAATGATAGCCAAAAATATGCTTTCAATAACAAGTATGTTCATCAAAATATAACTATTACCATAAATCATTGGTAATCATGCCATGAACATAACCATTTCAAATATCACTTTATAAAATATTTTCATGTCAGAATTTTACACTTAAGATGGTAAGAAGTTCATACAATGGCAATGACTATGGCATATACCATTCATTTCTAAGATTCGTCTTCTTTTTTAAATATTAATTTTATTTCTTTATTTTCTTGATGCAGGTTTTCATCATATCTAACATTCTCTTACTAATTAGTGCATAACTCCCTCAATTGAACTCCGATGTAGGTGATATTGGTGTCAATTTCAAGATAAAACAATTATCTAAAATTATTATGTTGAACATTGTAGTGAAATATTAAGAAATCAAGGTGATATTACTCCCTAAATGTACATGTTATTTCTTCTCGGATAGGTTCTAACCTCTACCTACTAATCGGATCATATCTAAATCATATGGACTCCAACTTGAGTGATTCCAGTGGCTAAAATTCTGTGACACACATATATATAATTCTTATGTTAACCATTTATTTTAATTCCATACAAATAGTTCCCAAAAATTAAAATACAGAAGCTATCCTAATATATTCTTCCCTGATGAACCATTTTCTGACCTTTGACTACAAATCAGCTCATATCTTCCTCATATGGACTCCAAATTGAATGATTCTACTGGATAAAAATCCGTGACACACATCTCTATAATTCTTATGTTAACCATTTATTTTAATTCCATAAAGATAATTCCCAAAAATTAAAATACAGAAGCTATCCTAACATATTCTTCCCTGATGAACCATTTTCTGACCTTTGACTTCTAGTTGGCTCATATCTTCCTCATATAGACTCCAAATTGAATGATTCCAGTGGCTAACACTCTGTGACACATATAGCTATAATTCTTATGTTAACAATTTATTTTAATTCCATACAGATAATTCCTAAAAATTAAAATACAGAAGCTATCCTAACATATTCTTCCCTGATGAACCATTTCTGACCTTTGACTACTAATCAGCTCATATCTTCCTCATATGGACTCCAAATTTAATGATTCTAGTGGCTTAAAATCCGAGACACACATAGCTATAATTCTTATGTTAACTATTTATTTTAATTCCATACAGATAATTTCTAGAAATTAAAATACAGAAGCTATCCTAACTTATTCTTCCCTGATGAACCATTTTCTGACCTTTGACTACTAATCGGACCATATCTACCTCATATGGACTCCAAATTGAATAATTCCAGTGGTAAAAGTCCGCGACACATATATCTTTAATTCTTATGTTAACCATTTATTTTAATTCCCTATAGATAATTTCCAGAAATAAAAACATAGAAGCTATCCTAACATATTATTCCCTGATGAACCATTTTCTGACCCTTGCTTACTAATCGGACCATATTTACCTCATACAGACTCAAAATTGAATAATTCCAGTGGCTAAAATTCCGTGACACATATATCTTTAATTCTTATGTTAACCATTGATTTTAATTCCCTATAGATAATTCCCAGAAATTAAATCATAGAAGCTAAAAATTTTGCCACCCATAGCCATACTTATGCAGAACTTTCTATACCAGTCTAAGTATTCAAACATACATCACATGCAAGATCAATATGTAACATGATATAGCAACATCATGACCAATCATCAAAGTTCTAAGATCAAAATCTCATATAAATATTATAAGTTTCAAAAGTTGTCTTAAAAAAAAAATTGTTAAACTTACCTGGAGCACTTAGTCCCCTAGACTTCTCCTTCCTCTTTCTTCCTTTCTTCCTCTCCTTTCCTCACTCTACCTTGCTTCTACTTTTTCCTCTCCCTTATTTGGATGAAATTATAATGTTGTAAGGGTGGGTTTTCTTATATAGACCACCAAATAATTCACCTTTCATGATCATGGGTCTACCTTATCACAATTAGATTACACTTGGTTGAATTTTTAGAAAACAAACAACTTATGTTCTTGTCTTCCTCTTCCTTAGTCAAGATATGCATAGGAAAAGGAGATTTGTATTTTGAAAATAATGATAATACGTTCTTAAGATATGGGACAAGGTCCCTTTGATTTAGGGATTCATTTCCATTTTCTTTTGTCTTAAACAAGTATGATAGGTTTTCCTTTTTAGGTGGAAAATTTCTAGCCCTTGAATCTCCATTATTTGGTTGATATTATTTGTGTGGGATAGGAATGTTTTGTCTTAATGCCATGTATTATCATACCACTTGCTAAAATTATGAGTGTAGGATATAGATGTTTTTGTCCTAAAGCCTTGTATTATCATGCCACTTGCCAAAATTATGAATATAGAATCACACCACTTGCTAAATTTTTGTCTTAATGCCATGTAACCTAATCTTTATTATTATTACATTATTATATCATCACCTAATTTATTTTCTTTTATTTTTCCTCTTGGATTTGGGCTTATTCCTACCCATTTTCTTTGTTTTGGATAAAATTCTACCTTTCTTGGAGGGCTTGGTCACATTTTCATAATTTTTGGGTTATTGGTCCAATTACTATATCCTAGTCCAAGTCTATGTTTTATTTCTTGCTTAGGTTATCCAATGGGCTTGCTAGAAACTTATGTGAAGTGGAAAAACTCTATATGAAGTGTCCATAGGTAAAAGCCCAATTAATGTATGGGTAAAGATTTTAAACTTAGTAACTCTAATTCTTGAATTAGGAAAAATTACCCTAATCCAATGTTCTTGAAATTTTATGACCTTTACTTGTTTCTAAATATTTATCTTCCTTATCCAAGAATTTTGCATCTCTTTAGTATGTTATTTCTAATTGTTTTTCCTATTAGGTTTTCTCTCTTTATTTATTCTCTTAATATTAGAAACATTTTCTATGCATATACATAAGGTGAAGAATTTCTAAGGATTATATTTCCTTAGATATCTAAAATATTGTCTAATAAATTTTATTTCCTTAATTAAATATTTATGTACTTTTATCAATAAAAGAAACGAAATTAGGGATGTTACAGCTCCTGGTTGGATATCCCTAAAATATACTTTTCCAATCTGAATTTGACCAATTAGACCTTAAAAACGTGTCCGGAGAATCCAAAAAGTTAGAAAATAACTCCGGGAGCTTGATCACTATTCACTACCGAAAAATACTATTCACCAGAGAACAAAAAGTTGTCAGATAGCTAAAAAATTTCGTATCCTAGGATTTATCTAACTCCTAAATCTATCTACGGTGTCATATTTTTAATTGGAGGTCTCCAAGTAAGAGTTTCAGAGTTTACCATTTTCTGAGATTTTCTACTTCAGATCTACAGCGATTTAACGGCTAATTTGAAAAATTAATCGATCAAAACCGTAGTATTCTCCGTCCTAAATCCAGTGGTATCTACAGTTTGGAGATCGAAGGCCTGTAAACACTCTAGATCTAGAGAGAAAATATAGAGGTACTATTCACACTATTTCACTATTCATCATTTTAGAAATTCTGTAATCCTTCGTTTTGTTTCCGTCTCCCCCTTCCCCTTTTTCTTTTATTTTTTTATAATAATAATAATTATTATTTAATAATTGTATAATAGAATTTTATTTTATATATATTCATATAAATATCGTTTTTCATCCTAAAACATCCCAAAAATTTCTAAAAATTTACATTCTCATAAAACTTTAGTTGAACGCTTAAATTATGATTTTTCTTGATAAAAATCTTAATAAAATAAATCAAAAAATAAATAACTTTATACATAAGAAAAGAAAGAATATTGCTAAAAATACAACAAAATTTTGTTAAAGACTAAGATAATTTATTTTAAGTAAAACAATAATTACTTTAATTAAGAGTAGACTTGCTTTTAGCAAAACATACTCATTTTTAAACAAATAAAAATATATTTATTTATAGCAAAACATTATTATTTAAAATTAAAAGTTACGGGATGTTACATTCTTCTCCGCTTAAGAAATTCGGTCCCCGAATTTTAGCCCATCTTACCATATGTAGGGAATGAAATTAAGGCATAATTCAGAGTTACCAACATTATTACTCAAATAATTGGGGATATGTTTTTTGTAAAACATCTTTACTTTTTAATATGTCTCTTCACTTGAGTGATTTTTCCATATAACTTAACCATAAGGATTTCTTTCATCCATAAGTTCTTCACTTGTCGATCAACAATAAACATCAATTGTACCCATAGTTAAGCCAAATTTTTGTCCAATTGAATTTTTTTGAATTAGGTAACATAAGAAGAATTTAATAGATACTTCCTTAGTATTGATGCAAGAAAGTTTGTATCTACATTACTCAATCCTGATGGCAAAGCTAGGTAATATACTACTATGCCCACTTTGTTCAAATTTTTTTTCAAAAAAAATCTATATACTAAAGCTTAATTTAATATTTTTTTTCTTTCTAAACCTCATTACCTCTTTCATTGGTGAATCCTTAAAAAATATGTGGTCACCAACTATTAATTTCTAGTGCTCAACATTCATGATTCCTTTAGACTTTTGGCCTATATTGAATTATTTGTATTCCTTTTCTAATCAATTTCACTTTATATCCTCAAGCTCACATGGATATATCTATGGGTGGATATTAGAAAATACACCTATAAAAGAATATATTCACATCCATATTGGGGTAACTATCTTTTCTTATTTTAGACTTCTATCAAGTTATCTTTGATTCTTACATGTCAATATCATCCCATGAATATCATCATCTTAATCTATCATCTATTTTTATCCTAAAGTCCATTAATCAATATGTTAAACATACGTAGCAATAAATCCACCAATCCTTTTTAACGTTTATGTACCATTGGCACATGTCTAACAATTCTAACTTACCTCATCATAGTAACTCTATACCCTTTTATTATCACCAATAAATTCATTATCAAAAATATCAAACCTTTCCTCTATCATATCTAAAAGCACCTCATTCTAACTTATATTGATTCCGTTTAATTCACCCAATCATTTCAAGAAGATTTTTCCCAACAATTACTCATACATGAATTCTCAATTTCAACATAATTCGCATCCTAGATACTAGACTCAATTTAGTATAATATAAACCTTTAACACAAATATCTTAATCACTTACATTATTTTTGGACATGATTCTCATAGTATTCTCCATATTTCTAAATTAAGATTTCAAAGATTAATTTAAATCCTACTTCCCATATTTTATTACTCAAGAACTTCAACACCATTAATTCCCCTTATTACATTCGTCAAAACACCATAAGGTCATCATCCGTCCACTCCTTTCAAAATCTCTATTAATTTAACCAACTAACCAATTGGACACCATAATAACTGAGTTTCAAAGAAAAGAAATTAACCTTCCTTATAATATGAAAAAAGAATATTGTATTTAATACCAAATATTAATGTAGGACAATGCAGCAGAAAATGTGGAATACTTAATAGAGCATGGTGCCAAAATAGGAAGTTAGAAATTTGGACAAAGCATTGAAATAAGATTAAAATCGGTGGCCATAATTCTTGAAAATCTGTAAACTAATCTAGCTACTATTTTGACAAAAATCGGTGGCCCAAATTTTGAATATATATATGCCAAAATTTAATTCAAAGCTACTGTCATTCAGTGGAATAATATCGCATGGAAAAGAAGCATTTCTGAGCTTATAAAAGTTTGTGAAAATCAAAGAATACATAGTTAACTGGTAGGATGCAGTTGATTGCTTCAAAATAAATATAATCAATCAACTATAAAATAACCAGTCCAAATTAAAATTTCTCCAAATAGCTAGTTGACTTAATAATATCGATAATCGACTGGCAAGAACATTGGGAAAACAAAATAAATCATTTGATTGTCCCTCTTCAACAACTAACTTATTTGCATTTTGACTATTTTTTTACAATTACGCCTATCACTTAAAACTTCTCTACAAGAATTAAGATATCAATGCTTCATCAAGGACAACAAGGAAAAGACAAATTTTTGGTGATATCCTAACCTTATTCTCTTTATATGCCTAATATGAGTGACTATCACAACTACTTACATGCTTGCCGTCATTTTTGAAAATTTCTCCTTCAATTTAGCTAATATCCACCAATCACTCACATACTGTTCTAATTATTCCCAGCTTATTCACATAGCTATCATAAGTATGCCATTCTCTGAGTTCTATAAATGCACACGTTAATTTCTTTACTTTCATACTCCAAGTTAAGGTGTGTGCAGCTATGAAGGGAATCGCATTTCGTCAATTTTAAAATATTTGTATCTTTTGTAGTTCCAATCCTAGAAAAGATGGAGAGTATGTGAAAACTGCACAAAATCTGGGTATGGTATTGGCCAGGAGAAAATTTCATTTAGTCTATGGTGGAGGTAACCGTGGATTAATGGGGTGTGTGTCTACAGCTGCCCATGTAGGAGGATGCCAAGTTCTAGTTATTATTCCTACAGCTCTAGCTGCATCTAACATCGTAGAAAAAATAATTGGAGAAGAATTTAAGGTTTCATCCATGGATGAGCGCATGGCTAGAATGATGAGTAATGCTGATGCCTTCATTGCCTTACCAGGGGGTTTTGGTACTTTAGAAGAGATTTTTCAAATAGTCTATTGGGCATAACTAAATATGCATCACAAACCAATAGGTTTGTTAAATGTTAACCACTTCTTTGATGGTCTGTTGTCTTTCCTTAATCATGCTGTAGAACAAAGGTTCATCTCACACTTAGCATGACGAATTCTCATCTCGACTTCAAATGTTGAGGAGTTGATTGATGCTTTACAAGCATATGTTCATGTACCTGATCCAACTATGGATCAAATAGAATGGACGGCAGACAACTGCAGGAAGCGCAAATTGGATTTGGATCTTTATCTTTAGATGTAGTAAAACGTAGCTATTATTGTACCACTTTTACTTTCTTAGAGTCTACTTGGATACCATCTTTACCAACCATACTCCCTTAGAGTTGGTAAAACTATCTTTGAATGTTGCTTATGATCCTCTGAACTTTTGAAATATTCTAGTATATCATAAATAAATATAATAACAAGTTGATCCAGGTATGACCTAATTACTATTCATTAAATCTATAAATGCAGCTAGGATATTTGTCAAACTAAATAACATAACCAAGGTCTCATAATGCCCATAATGAGTCCTAAAAGAAAATTTTCGTGCATCCTCTTCTCTTATGCTCAATTAATGTTACTCATATCTTAAATCAATTTTTGAAAAATATTGCGCACCTTGTAACTGATCAAACAAATCATCTATACGAGGTAATGGGAATTTATTCCACACTGTCACCTTATTTAACTGTCTATAAGTTATGTATAATCATAGTGATCCATCTTTCATTTTCACAGATAAAACTGGAGCACTTCAAATAAAACTACTAGGGCATTTAAATCTCTTATCTAACAAGTCTTGTAACTAAATTTTTTTAAAATTCAATCGATATAATTCTATATAGGGATACAGATACTAGTTGGGTTCCAAGAAGTAAATCAATATCAAATTCTATTTTTCGTTTCGGGGGTAATCTAGGCAATTCTTCTGAAAACACATCAGGAAATTTCCTAACTACTGAAACCTAATCTACATTAGTATACTTTATATCAACATCTCTCACCACTGCTAAATATCCTTAGCACCCCTTTTTTTGTAATAACTTATGGTCGCTAAAGGTGATATTAAATTACTGGGTATATGCTTCCATATATTGTTCACTACTTGCAACTCTTTTACTAACTTTTTATACTATTAATGACATCTTCATACTATATCAGCTAGAATGCACTTCAAAACACTTAAACAAATTCAACCCATTTTGACTTTATTCTTTAACATGCTTATGCAATATCTTAACAATCAATCATGAAAAGTTTATGTCTATCCAAGAGTCCTTCACATGAATTGTCCATTTTGCATACCTCAAAATTTAAATTTCCATGGACAAACCTTCCTTTCTCGTAATGCTTGTACATAATATTATTGAAAACTAAACTCTCTTCGAATTCCTTATATCAACAAAATATATCATTGAAAATATTATCTTTATAGATTCTCTGTTCTCAAATTCAATCCAACCCACAACTTACCAAATCCATTTATATATATAGATTCCAACTCATCCATCCAAAAAGAGATTTAAATCTATTTTCAAAACACTCACTTTATTTCAAATCATTATCTTGGAGTTAACAATCTCGATCACATTATAACCCACTATCAATATTATATTAGCCATTCATCATATTGTTTCACATAAGCAAATCAAACAATCAATTCAAACCTTCTTGACATCCAAACAAGCCATTCCCTTTGTGTTCAGATAGAATTTTCTTATTTTCAGCTACTTTCCCAAGAGTGTTCTCTTTATCACTTTTTGTCAAAACAAGTTCAAAAGCTGAACTAGTAGTCCACACACAAAAGGTACTATCTAGGACATACGCATAGATGTTTAAATCTCGCATATCTAAGGAAAAGAGTTAGAAGGAAGAAAAGGATGACACCCTATAGAATTCCACAACAGCACCGTGAGTATAAATATGTTTGCAGTTACATACTCATACTCAAAGTCCTACTATAGAATTCTTTGCTCTGTTAGCCACAAGGAAACCTAATGCTCTGATACCAACTTGTAACGCCCCCAATTTATGTTACGTAAAATAAACATTTTTTTAAAATTATTATTTCCACAATCAGATATTTTCCATAATAATACATAATTCAATTCTTTATCATGGGAACAAATATATATAGGATCTCTCATGTATACACAATATACAGACCAAGTCTATAAACATCAAAGTACAGCAGAAACAGGGATCCTGCCTGTAACATTCAGAGCACTCTAGAATACAAACACAGTATAATTCAAAGATCGTGAGTCTTGGAAGCAATGTAGACTCACCCAGAGAATATATCACCTATCTGCCAAATCAGACTCTGATATTCTTATCTGAAAAATGTGGAAATATCGTGTAGTGAGTTTGACAACTCAGTGAGCAAATAATTTCTCCTATGACCTCTTAGATCAGTATATGGATGTACTTATGTTTTAAAATATATCACATAGAAAATACAGTTCATAAGTACATTCATATGGGACCCGTATTTCAAATATTCTCAAATCAAAGGATATTCAGATATCCAAAACCATATGCTACACAGTATGATCATTAAACAAATATTGTTATGCTCAGCTATATAAGCTATAGTAAAATATTATGATTTGGAGATAAAATTATCACTTTTAATGCACCTGCCTCACTCGGCGATCTGATCAACCCACACACTTAATGTAAAATGATCTGCCTTATTCAGCGTCTGGTCATTGTAATTTGCTATACGCATAGTGACCTCGACCACAGTCACAATAAGTGATCAGAGAATGTGAGTACATTACCCTCCTCCCTCCCCACATTACCACTGTCACCTGGTTGGAGCGGCCATCCCCCAGCTCACTCAGGCTAATAGGGCATCCCCTATTCGGTACCATCACAAGCCATACAACCCGTCGATATTCATCTATGCATATAAATACATATATATTAATGCATATTTATCAAATACAATATAAAATTATCAAGCAACTCGCCATGAACTTTACGCTTGCCATTTAGTCTCATTTATAATATGACATGCATCATTTTCACAAGTATATAGCTTTACAAATCAATGCATCGTGCACATAATAGTCACTTTATCAAATAATGATAAATACATTTAGAACCACATATTCAATGAGTTCCAAAATACATTTCTAAAATCATACTCTTCTTGAATATGTGCTAGTTTGTAAGTATAACAGATATTTTAACACATTTAATAAACTTATAATAGAATAAATAATTTATAAACAGAAAAAATAATACATTTATAGTTCAAGAAAAGTATGGGGCAAGTCACAGAAAGAATTATCTACTCACTCAGTAGGGCTCCTAGTTGGATAGCCCTAAAATATACTTTTTCAATCCGAATTTGACCAGTTAGACCTTAAAAATGTGTCCAGAGAGTCCAAAGACTTAGAAAATGACTATGAGAACTTGGTCACTATTTAACTGCTGAAAAACACTATTCATCACCGGCAAACAATATTCACCGCCAGAAAATACTATTCTCCAAGAACAAATAGTTGTCAGATAGCTAACAAATTTCATATCCTAAGGTTTATCTAACTCCTGAATCTATCTACGATATCAGATTTTTAATTGGAGGACTTTAAGTAAGAGTTTCAGAGTTTACCTTTTTTTGATATTTTCTACTTCAGATCTACGGCGATTCAACGGCTGATTTGAAAAATTAATCAGTAAAAACCGTAGTATTCTCCGTTCTGAATCCAGTGGTATCTACAGTTTGCAGATCGGAGGCTTGTAGACACTCCAGATCTAGAGAGTAATATAAAGGTACTATTCACACTATTTCACTATTCATCGTTTCAGAAATTCTACAATCCTTCGTTTTGTTTCTGTCTCCCCCTTCCCCTTTTTCTTTTATTTTTTTATAATAATAATAATTATTATTTAATAATTGTATAATAGAATTTTATTTTATATATATTCATATAAATATTGTTTTTCATCCTAAAATATCCCAAAAATTTCTAAAAATTTACATTCTCATAAAACTTTAATTGAACTCTTAAATCATGATTTTTCTTGATAAAAATCTTAATAAAATAAATCACAAAATAAATATCTTTATACATAATAAAAGAAATAATATTGCTAAAAATACAACAAAAATTTATTAAATAGCAATATAATTTATTTTAATTAAAAAAAGTATTACTTTAATTAAGAGTAGACTTGCTTTTAGCAAAACATACTCATTTTTAAACAAATAAAAATATATTTGTTTATAGCAAAACATTATTTAAAATTAAAAATTACGGGATGTTACAAGGTGCACGTTTCAACTTGCATTTCCTAGCTGTATTTGTGTTTTCAACCTACCAAAGTGCTGGTGTTTTTGTTTCCATTCTCACGTGCATGCATTATGATATGTATACTAGGATATGCATGGTGTAATTGAGGCAAGGGTATATATATACCTAAAGCTTATCCTTTCCATGTGTAAATGTATAATATAATATGCATGGTGGAGGTGAGAGGAATTACATGCATATATATATATATATATATATATATATATATATATATATATTCATATTACATCCCATAATGCTTCTTCCTTCCTTATTATGTTGCTAATCCCAAATTAGTAGCATCCTAAGGAATATATTTGTATATTATTCCTCTCATTTATGCTCCAAAAATATTTTATTTATATTACTTCTAACCATGAAATGGTACCACAAATTTTATAAAGGCTTTATTGTCAACAATTACACATTTTAATTCTTGTTCCTATATGTCTTAATTTATCACTAATCCTAGATTAGTAATGTGTAAAAAAAATATTTGTGTCCTCTCTCCATCTACTATGATCTTAAGAATTTTATTTATATGTTTCAATATTAACTATGTCACCTATTTTATACTTGCCTTATAGTCATATAACTAAGCATCTTAATCATTTGTTATATGTATTTTCTACTCATCCTTAAAATTTTCTAACTTTATTAGAGGCTTAGGATGTTACAGATTGGTATTACCTTATGTGATTGAGAAAAAGGTGGATTTGATAATTGTAAATAATAAAGAAAATAATAATGAAAGTAATTAAGAAAGTAATTAATGAAAGAGGCGTTGGTTTCGGTCGATATTCACCATCAAGGGATTGCATTGATCATTGACAAAGTCATCAATCTTAAACCAAATATCTATCATTAGGATTCTATCCCTGTTCCACCTTAAGCCTAGTGAATTGCGAACAATCGTACCAACTAAACCCTAATTAATAAGATATCCTTTAGCACATCAGTAAAGTCTAACCTATTAATTGCATGAAGAATGAGAGAAACTGATAGAGTTAAATAAATATAAACACATCGATTATATTTAATTTAGTTGATCACTCATCATAGGGTTAATGATTTATAATCCAAAATCCTTAATCCTATTTGCTTCATGAATAAAGTAATGAAAACTTTTCTCAAAACCTAATTCAGCAGTAGATTAAGACATACAATATACTAGTAGGCCTCCCTAGCAATTATATGAACAATCATTAAGAAAAGATAAGAGTAGATGAATAATCAATACCCGGTTAAGATGAATTAGGCCTCCTTTGTGAGCACCACGGCACCTAGAAACTTCTAGAATTTGCCAAAGTTTCGAACATGAATGTTGTAGCTTTATGTCTCTTATTTCTATAGCCACTAGAATCACCTTAATTGGAGTTCAAATAAGAGAGAGACTGCTCAATTAGTGACTGAAGGTCGAAAATCAGCATTTTTTCATATTTTCTCTCTATTTTCCTCTTTTTTTTCTTCTTTATTATTCCTAAAACATAAAACATAAAACTCAATTAAATCCTATTTATTTCTTACTCAAACTAAATAAAAAGCAACTTAAAACATGTTAAAGACATGCTTAATTTATAGCATGTCAGTTAAACTATCTTAGATTTTTCTTTAACCTTAATTTTATAATAGCAAACACTTGTTTTAGGAAGCGGGTAGAACATCTTATCACATACAAGAGTGGTGAAGCAAGCTCTCAAATAGATTTCTTCTTGATAAAGAAATCAGAAAGAAAGTATTGCACAGATAGCAAAGTTATACCTAGTGAGAGCTTGGCAAGCCAACATAGAGTTTTATTTTAGGATGTACAAGTTAAGAGAATAGTTGAAAGAAAGAGTAAGAAAATAGTTCCAAGAATTAGGTGGTGGCATTTGAAGAAGGATTAACAAAAAAGCTTTCAAAGAAAGGTGGAGGAAGATATGTTTTAGGAGGTTCATGGAAATGCTAACGATATGTGGGATAAGAAGGCTAAAGGGACCAAGAAAATAGTAAGAGAAATACTTGAAGAATTAAGAGGCGTTGGACCAAAAAGTAAAAAATCTTGGTGGTGGGATGCAGAGGTGCACGATAGGATTAAGGTTAAAATTAAATGTTATAAACCATGGCACTTATGTAAAGATAATGAAAAATGAAAACAATATAAAGTTGATAAGAAAGACGATAAGAAGGTTGTGAGTGAATCTAGATCTAGAGCTTTAGAAGGGTTATATCAATATTTTAGAAACTAAGGATAGGGAAAGAAAACTTTTTAGATTTGCAAAGGGTAAGAAAAGAAAGACATGATGTAACAACTCCATTTTTTTATAGATATATATTTGTAAAGTCCTATGAATTCATTACCTCTTTACTTCTAACTACTTAACTCATAATAACATTCAATTAATTTAACCAAGCATAATTGAGGTTTAAGGTCTACCATTAACAATGATACAATTCTGAGTTCACATACACAACATTAATCAAAATGTACGTACAAAAGTCAAACACATATATATCTATATCTTAATCATCCATGTTGACCAATTTCGGATATACGAGTGTGGGTGGTTGCAACTTCCCCAGAATCTTAGCCAACTCGACCACAAACACCTTATTAATTACTGGGATCTGCCCAAAATAGAATAACTCGATCCCACGTGCACTAAAAGCCAGAGCCATAGAGAAAATTTGCATATCTAGTTTACTGAACATGATATGGAAATATAGTGATAATTAAATCCTATTAGGTTCAACAAAAAATCATAATCATTGTCAATATTGCTCATCATATCATGTTCATCTGTATAAGCTACAGCAAATGTCTTAGGTCACATGAATGCACCTTATCTGTGCACATGAAAATCGTGCAGTAATGACATGTATGGCATAAAAAACTATTTTCAGAATATCATATGATGGCTAACAACTTATTTTCATATCAAGCTACCGTGGTTAGGGTGATTACTTTCTGCTCTCTGGTACGGACTTTTCTCGCTCTGTTTGACATGGCACACTTTCCCTTTCTTTTCTTATTAGCATAATCATAGCTGTAACATCCTTAATTAAGGAAATAAAATTTATTAAAAAAATTTTAGATATCTAATAAAATATAAGCTTTAGAAATTCTTCACCTTATGAGTATGCATAGAAAATGTTTCTAACATTAAGGGAATAGGTAAAGAGACAAAACCTAATAGGAAAAATTAGAAATAACATCCTAAAGAGAGGCAAAATTCTTCGGTAAGAAAGGTAAATTTTTGGAAGTAAAGGTCTTAAAATTTAGAGAAATTTGGATTAGGGTAATTTTTCTTAATACAAGAGCTAGAGTTTCTAAGTTTAACATCTCCACCGATATATTGGGCCTTCACCTATGAACACTTCATAGAATTTTCTTTTCCACATCAAATGAGTTTTTAGTAAGCCAATTGGATAGCCCAAGCAAGATATATAACAAAGACTTGGACTGAGATATAGAAGTTAGACCGACAACCCAAAAATCATGAAAATATAACCAAGCCCTCCATAAGAGGTAGAATTTTAGCCAAAGCAAAGAAAATGGGCAAGAATAAGCCCAAATCGAAGAAGGAAAAATCAAAATCATGTGATGAAATAATAGTGTAATTATAATCAAGATTAGGTCACATGGCATTAGGACAAAACATCTATATCCTAGACTCAAAATTTTAGCAAGCCATGTGATGATATAGTAGGTAGTAATACATGGCATTATGACAAAAAATTCATATCCTACACAAATAATTTCAATCAAGCAAGGGAGACTCAAGGGCTAGAAATTTACCACTTAGAAAGGCAAACATATCATACTTGAGTGAGACAAAAGAAAAAAGAAATGGATCCCTAAATGAAAGGGACCTTGTCCCTTGTCTTAAGAAAATTTTATCATGATTTTCAACTATAAATCTCCTTTTGCTATGCATATCTTAACAAAGGGAGAGGAAGACAAGAACATTAGTTGTCTTCCCCCAAAAAGCAACTAAGTGCATCCTAATTGTGATAAGGTAGACCCATGATTATAAGAGGTGAACCACTTGATAATTTATTTAAGCAAAAAACACCCTTATAATATTATAATTTTGTCCAAGTGAGGGAAAGGAAAAATAAAAGCAAGGTAAAGTAAGGAAATGAGAGAAAGAGAGGAAGGAAGAAGAAGAAGAAGTCTAGAAGACTAAATACTCAAGGTAAGTTAGCTTAATCTCTACTTGAATCTATCTTTTCTCTTCATCCTTGGGGTTCAAAACTCACCCTCCTTCTCTTATTTAAGCTGCTGGAAAAGATAAGAGAAAGGAGGAATCTTGCCACTTTCTTCAAGAGAAAACAAGAAAAAGAATTCACTAAGTGAGCTAAGGAGATCTTTAGGTAGGTTTAAAAATATCTCTTTTTGAGGAAAAGTTTTGAAATTTATAACATTTATATGGAATTTTGTTCATAAAACTTTGATGAAATTTACAATATTTGCTCCTTTGATGATTAGCCATGGATGTTTCTATATCATGTTACATGTTGATCTTTCATCAAAGTTCTAAGATCAAAATCCTATATAAATATTACGAATTTCAAAGCTTTTCTTCAAAAAGAGATATCATAAACCTACCAAAAGATCTCCCGAGCTCTCTTATTGAATTCTTTTTCTTGTTTCATCTTGAAGGAAATGGCAAGATTCCTCCATTCCCTGAGCTTTTCTAGCAGCTTGAATAAGAGAAGGATGATGAGTTTTGAACCTCAAGGATGAAGAGAAAAGATGGATTCAAGGGGAGATTAAGCTAACTTACCTTGAGTACTAGTCCTCTAGACTTCTCCTTCTTCTTCCTTCCTCTCTTCTCCTCTCTTAGTCTCTTTTCCTTAGTCTACCTTACTTCTGTTTTTCTCTCTCCCTCACTTTGATGAAATTCTAATGTTATAAGAGTGGTTTTTGCTTAAATAAATTATCAAATGGTCCTTCTCTCATAATTATGGGTCTACCTTATCACAATTAGGATGCACTTGGTTGCTTTTCGAGGGAAGATAAGTTGTGTTCTTGTCTTCCTCTCCCTTAGTCAAGATATGCATAGCAAAAGAATAATTTGTTATTTAAAAATTATTATAAAATGTTCTGAAGATAAGGGGCAAGGTCCCCTTAATTTAGGGATCCATTTCCTTTTTCTTTTATCTCACTAAAGTATGATAGATTTGACTTTCTAAGTTGCAAATTTCCAACCCTTGAGTTTACCTTGCTTGGCTAAAATTATTTGTGTAGGATAGGGTTGCTTTGTTCTAGTTCCATGTATTATTACCTACTATATCATCACATGGCTTGCTAAAGTTATGATTGTAAGATATAGATGTTTTGTCCTAATGCCATCTATTATTACCTACTATTTCATCACATGGCTTGCTAAAATTATGAGTGTAAGATATATATGTTTTGTGCTAATGCCATGTGACCTAATCTTGATTATTATTACACTACTATTTCATCTTGGATTTGGGCTCATTCTTGACCATTTCCTTTGAGTTGGTTGAAATTCTACCTCTCATAGAAGGCTCGGTCACATTTTCTTGATTTTTGGGCTATCGATCCAACTTCTATATCCTAGTCCAAGTCTATGTCAGATGAATAAAGTAGAAGTACTTTAATCCCTATATATAAAAATAAGGGGGACATACAAAACTGTGCCAACTATAGGGGGATTAAGCTTATAAGCCATACTATGAAGTTATAGGAGAAGAACATTGAGTAAAGATTAAGACAAGAGACTCAAGTCACAGAGAATCAATTTAGTTTTATGCTAAGAAGGTCAACAATGGAAGCAATTTACTTATTATGAAGATTAATGAAAAGATATCAAAGGAAGCAAAAAGATCTACATGGTTTTTATTGATTTCGAAAAGGCATATAATAGAGTGCTTAGAAAGGGTTTATATAAGACTTTAGTGAAGAAAGGAGTACTTATTACGTATATTCAAGTAATCAAAGATATGTACGATAGGATCACGACTTGCGATAGAACACAAAATGGGGACACAAAGGATTTTCCCATAACTATAGAACTACATCAAGGGTCATCTTTGAGTCCATATCTTTTTAATTTGATTTTGGACATAGTTATTGAATATATACAAGATTTGAGGCCTCAATGTATGATTTTTATAAATGATATAATCTTAGTTGGTGAATCAAAAGAGGAAATAAAAATAAAGTTAAAGTTATGGATACAAGCTTTGGAAACACATAGCTCCCATATAAGTAGAAATAAAATAGAATATATGGAATGTAAACAAATACAAATTTAGAAGTAGAACTTGGAGACCATCTATTAAAACAAGTCACAAGCTTTAAATATCTTGGGTCCATTATAGAAAATGACAACAAAGTAAAGGAAGACGTAAACCATAGGATCTAAGCGGGATGGATAAAATGCAGGAAGGTTTCGAGTGTCATTTGTGATAGAAAAGTGTTACTCAAAGTTTAAAAAAATTCTACCGTATAGTTATAAAACTTGTTATATTGTATGGTACAGAATGTTGAGCGGTTAAAAGACAACATGAAGATAGACTTAATGTCGTAGAGATGAGAATGTTGCACTGGATGTCATGTGGTGCGCATTGTCGCAGGTGCACCCAAATTAATACCTTACCTCAAAACTAACCTGTAGTAGTGGGAGTAAGGGTCGATCCGACAGAGACTGGAATTACCTTATGTGATTAAAAGGGGGGAATTGATAATCGCAAATTAAGTAAAGTAAACAATAATGAAAATAAATAAGCGAAAGTGATTAATGATAAAGACGTTGGTTTCGGTTGGTATCCACCGTCAAGGGATTACATTGATCATCGACAATATAATCAATCTGCAAATGAATATCTATCATTGGGGTTTTAACCCTGTTTCTCCTTAAGCCTAGCAAATTAATGACAATCACACTAATTAAACCCTAATCAACAAGCCATCTTTTAGCACATCGGTAAAATATAACTTGTTAACTGCATGAAGAACTAGAGAAACTGACAGAGCTAAACAAATATAAACACATCGGCTATATCTAATTTAGTCAATCATTCATCATAGGTTCAATGATTTATAATCCAAAACCCTCAAACCTATTTGCCTCACGAATCGCAAAATTAAAGACTTTGTTCAAAACACAATTTAGCGGTAGATTAAAACAGACGAAGTACTAGTAGGCCTCCTAGCAAACATATGCATAATCATTAAGAATAAGAACAGATGAACAATCAATATTCAAAACAAATTGAAATAATAACATCAGATCCACATCTCACAATGTATAAAAATCCCTTGAGGTTTCAACTCACCTCAACCAACTAAAGAGAATTAGCCACGCAAAGCCATAAGATAATCAAAAGAAGAATTGAAGAATGTAGATGAAGAATTCAGTGAAGGATTCAATGCCTTCTCTGGTTGCTTTCCTCTCTTTTTATAGACTTTCCCCTCCTAATCGAAGTCAGAACGTATTTTAGGTCAAATTCTCGTCCATTCCCTTCAATTTTGAGCGAAAATGACCTAAAATCGTGAAATCAGCACATCCTCTACGACGCACGGGTGCCGCGGCGCTTAAGTAGAGTGCCGCAGCGCTACGGAGTTCTTGCCACGGGGCGCTGGGTTGAGCGTCGTGGCGCTTCGGATTGTCTTATCGTGGTGCCGTGGCGCTCCCTTGTGAGCACCATGGTACCCAGAATCTTCTTGATTTTGCCAAAGTTCCATACATGAAAGTTGTAGCTCTATGTCTCTTCTTTCCATAGCCACTGAAATCACCTTAATCGGAGTCCAAATGAGTGAGATATGCATCAATTAGTGACACAAGGTCAGAAATCAGCATTTTTCGATGATTTTCTCTCTATTTTCCTCTTCATTTCTTCTTTATTATTCCTAAAACACAAAACACAACACTCAGTTAATTCATACCTATTTTCTACTAAAATTAAATAAAAAGCAACTTAAAACATGTCAAAAACATGCTTATTTTATAGCATGTCATCATGCCCCCAATTTAAGGACACGTGAAACACATACTTTACAAACATATATTTGCCATAACATGCATAATACACTCCTTTATCATTGGAAATAGTTTCAAATAGGTATTCTTAAGTGTACACAATATATAGACCAAGTCTATAAATATCAAAGTAACAGTAGAAGTAGGGATCCTTCCTGTGGCATACAGAGCATACTCTAGATTACAAGTACATAATGATTTAAACATTGTGAGCCTTAGAAGCAACATAGGCTCAACCAGAGAGTGTGACACCTAGTTGATCATGTATTTGTAGGGCCAAACTCTATATTCTTATATGAAAAAAATGTAAATATCGTGTAGTGAGTTTGAAAACTCAGTAAGCAAATAATACCTCTTATGACCTTTTAGGTCAACATATAGATGTATTCATATATTAAAATTTATCAGATAAAAAATTACAGTTTATAGGTACATCCATATGGAACCTACATTTCAAATATTCTCAGTTCAAACCACATTCTGATATCTGAAACCATATGCGATACGGTATGATGGTTAATCAAATATTGATATGCATCAAAATATTTTTTATGAAAACATTAGGATGATCCCATATCAAAATTACCATATTAGAGTTCAAGCCCTTCTATACTTTGGCAGTGTAGGATTTGCCTAGATTCAATATCCCAACTAAGGTTTGCCTTACTACCATTCAAGAAGACTTCCAAAGGGACTCTAATATGGGTATTTCCCAACCACACAGTAAGGGAGGGCAAATCACAAATCATATAGTCGGCATCTCACCTAGATATGAGTCATTCAGCTCTCCTTTACATATTATATCCCGTGTGTTGGCCGTCACACAAAGCTAGAAACACCTCTGCTAGTTGAGGTATCAAGGTGCACTAGGGCTAACATTACATGATGTTAGCAAACAGTATTTCTAATAGGATTCCTCCATATAAATTATTATTTGCACATATGCCATATTGTTCAAAATAAAGGTTTTAGTATAATTTAGAATTTTTAGTCTCAATACCATTCCTCTGTCAGAAATTTCTCAATCAAGGTTATCACATATTCAAGCCTTTTTCCAAGGAAACTTTATAGCTTTACAGATCAATGTCACGTGCACAAAATATTCACTTTACCAAATGATAAGAAATACATTTATAACCACATATTCAATGAGTTTCAAAATCTATTTGCAAAACCATACTCTTCTTGAACTATATGCCAATTAGTAAGCAAAGCAGATATTTTAATACATTTCAGAGACTTATTATAGCATA
Organism: Gleditsia sinensis; assembly: GCA_037074535.1. Taxonomy (NCBI): domain Eukaryota; kingdom Viridiplantae; phylum Streptophyta; class Magnoliopsida; order Fabales; family Fabaceae; genus Gleditsia; species Gleditsia sinensis. The sequence continues at coordinate 42,615,927 of CM073463.1, forward strand.
AATAATTTGTAAACAAAACCAATTATAAATTTAAAGTTCAAGAAGAGCATAGAGTAAGTCATAAAAAGAATTATCAACTCAAAAGGTAAGGCTCCAGGTTAGATAGCCCCAAAATGCAATTTTTCAATCCAAATTTGACCAAATATACCTCAAAAATGAGTCTGAAGGGTCCAAAAACTTAGGAAATGACTATGGGAGCTTGGTCAATGCCGGTCAACCGATGGTCACTATCAAATGACTAAGAAACTTCATATCCTATAGTTTATCTATCTCCTGAATCCATCTGCGGTGTTAGACTTTCAATTCAAGACTCTATCTCTGTCATCCACGTTGTCTGCTCTATTCTGGTTGGCCATTTCTGCTTGTTGCTGAGGTCCCAACAGTCTTCTCCCTCTTCTCAGAAGCATTCTTTCTATCTCTGGATCTAAAGGTAGTATCTTTCTTTTGGACCTGCTCATGCACTGCGTTCACCTACCCAAAATGACACCAGAGTGACTAAAAGATAAAGTCCTTCACACAGTCAAATATATAATAATAATTTTCAAGTTGACACTCCTCGGCAACAGTGCCAAAAACTTGTTGGTTGCAAAGAATATATGCAATGTCAGAACACAAGTACATGTGTCGTGACCAAGTAATATAATGATGAGTGAGTATCGTCCTACGAGGAGTGTACTAGAAACTACTATAGAATGCTTTGACTCGTGAAATGCTGTAGCAAAATTCTGTTGGTTCACAAGATTTAATGTTCATGAGAAATTAAGGTTAAACAAACTAAACAAGACCTTAATTAAGTTGAGGCATACTAGGTTATGAAAGAAAAATATATTAGGTGAACTAGGGTTGCTTCAGGGTTGCCATGAACTTCTGTACTCATTTTGCCCTAGAAATTGCTATAGCAATTGCTTCAGTGCCCAATCTTCTCTTGAATGGACTACCATTCCATGCACTCCTATGGTTTGGACACACATCCCTGCATCAATCTCAACCCCGTAGTTGTACTTAGAGCCCCAACTATTGAGTCAAATGGGATAACCATATATTCCTATATTAGTTACACTCATACATCTAACTCTTTTCCAGCCTCGACCACCTTTCCAGGTCAATGTTAGCCTCAGCCTTCCTCTATCTAATTTCAGTTAGCAGGAGAAGTTAATATATACAAACACAGATGAATGACACAGCATTACTGCAGCAAAATCATTGATAAATTAAAATGTGCATGTGTTCACTGCAACCTGTCTACAACCCTAGCTAAAAACTTAGCCCAGCCTCATATCTAAACTAACTACAAGCATTATAATAACCAGTATGCAGTGAAGAGTAATACAACTATAGGAAAAAAGAAATATAGTTTCCTGCTAAACAATGAAAACACAAAAAGAGATGAAGGGAATCCTCAGTAGCAGTCTTCTTCCTTGTTCTAGTCCTTCACCATGTAGGGTTGGCCTATCCTAAGCTAGAGTGTATCCTCACAGCCTACTCCTATCAGGGATTTCTAGGCTTCCTCTTTCTGTTTTCCTTTTTGTCCCCTTGCGTCTCTCCTCCCCTTTCTGCTTTCTATTTTCTACCTTTTATAGGCAAGCCTTGTGGTCCCATTAAAGTGGCCTGGTCTGCTGAAATTCTTCATACTTTTCAGCCAGCACCTCTGCCAGCAGCTTTCTCTCCACTTCCAATAGTGGAGACAATTCCTGTACCTCCCAGCAGTTTACTGTGTCAGCTGGGCACTCCCTTTCCTCTACTGGGTTGTGGCCGCTCCTACTGCATAGCCTTGACTCCCTACCACCTACACTATATTACAAAAGGTAACCTTCCCATCATATGCATCATATTAAAAAGGACCAAGATCACCCAACATCACTCGGTTTGCTGCCTTAATTGCCACACATGTATACTGAATTGTCACAGCAAACTGCATGGGTGATCTTGTATCCATGGGAGGCAAAAAATTCTATTAAATCTGGGGGCATGAATGCTAAAAAATCAAAATGCATAGTAAATGTCCTTAGAAAAGCATAGAGAAACTCTAATGAATTAGAGTTATCAATTCCCCCCAAACTTAAAGTATTACTTATCCTCAAGCAATTACTCTATCCACTATACCTCTTCTATTAAGCTCCAGCCCCTCTCCCCTGTATAGTTCCATATGGTCCTGCTGCTAGCCCTCTCAGAGTTGTTTCCATATAAGGAATACCACATGCCTTCTTCCTTTTTTTCCAATCTCAACCAGAACCTTCTTCAAAGTTGTGTGTATGATATGGACAGTTTTCCAAGAGCCACTTAGGTCAAGATCAGTCAATGTCCTATGATTCCCATGTTAATATATCGAGTCTCCTTAATCAGGACAAGTTGGCACACTTCATAGGCATAGCCAAGGCAAATAAGGTGGGGTAGCTCACTGATTTTTGATTTTTGATTCTTTTCTGTATATATATATATATATATATATATATATATATATATATATATATATATATATATATATTATATTCCAGCAAAGGTCATTAGTGTCTTTTGATGCAAATGCCAACATGTGAGATGAAGGCACCTGGTTACTCAGCGTTATCACCCTTAAGTAGAATCCTACTCATACCTCTATGTCCCTGTTTTATGCAAAAGCACACATGGGACTCATGCATACCCCAGGTTACTAAGGAGCAACAGAGGCATTGGAGTGGCAAAATTTCTCTCTTTTTCTTCTCTTTCCCCCAAACTTAAGCCTTTCTAACAATAGCCCATGCCCTTTTTTGTAATTCAGCAGGAGACTCTCAACATTAAGTCTAAAAACTTAGGTCCAATTCCAGAAAAATCACTAAATTTCTCTTGCTAAAACTGACCATAGTCTTATGTTCATTAGAGGAAGGTTCTAGTTGTGTGGGGTTGACATGCAGAGTTCCTATTTTTGCTATCAGTGAAGTTCCTGATCTTCATCATGGAGTTTCCTAGAACTAGCAGCAAGTCATGAAATACACATGACAGACTCATCTCTCTTTTTTTTTATATAAAACACAAAGTAATTGTAAGAGCTTCCTAATTGCTAAAGCTAACTACACATTAGACGTAAACCCACATTCAAACATAATCAAATAAGAACTCATACCAGAACTAGCACAAACTGAAACATACTCATTCAGTCAAGCACTACAAATGCCACTGTAAACACTAAAGCAATTACTAAAGCAACACTAATTCCACCCCCGACACTGCAAATGCCACAACAAACACTAAAGCAACACTAATTTCACCCCCCAAACTTAAAGATGAGCAGTGTCCCCACTACTAATTATATTGAAAAACCCATAAAAGAGGAAAATACTAAAACAGGAACAGTAGCATGCAAAGTAGAGTGAAAATACTAAAATAGAAAAAAGGAAATATAAGGTAAGGGGACTTCCCAAGGGTGCTTGCAGGGATGCTGCAGCACCCTAGTGCATTGTCCCCCTTAAGACTTTGAGGCGTTACGGAACCCACTCCTTCGTTGAGTTGATCTTTATGGGCTCTGGAGTTTGGCCTTCCCTTTCTGCATGGTTGCTGCCCTCTTTGCAAGTGGCTCATCATCCTCTGAGGACTCATCTTCCTCATGAGTCCTTGGTGGGCATGGCTGCTGCTCATGGCTATAGGAGAAGTCCTGGGAGTCTTGGCCCTCTTTAGACTGAGGCTTTGGGGCCCGCTGTTCTTCTCTAGTTGTGTAGTGCAGTAGGTCCGAGGGGAAGTTTGGAAAGAGGAAGAATTGCTTGAAATTTTGCTCGAGTGTTTTCTGGAAGGCAATATCCCTCTTCTGTTGGTATTGCCAGAAGGTGTGCTGGTGTTTGAGGACCAGAGCTTGCTGCTATAAGATGGTGGTTTGCTGTTACAATAGTAGGTGTAAGGTCTTATCTGCCAGATAAGGGGTAGAGGTGGAGGCAGCTTAGCCTTCAGAGTGTGGTGGGGCTTGTGTGGCAGCTGGTAGTTCACCTTTTTCTTGGACAATTCGAGCTATGGTTATGGTGCTTATGGGGCTGCCCCCCCGAGTGTCTCCTCATCCATTGAAATGGGCATCTTGCTATCCTGGTACAGCAGGGTGATGAAGGAAGGGAAGAGTAGACTTTCTTTTTTGCGGCTAGCGCACATTCTGATTTGCTCGTTGATGACCCTGCCTACGTTAATAGTCCTGCTTGAAATAATGGCATCGACCATAACCACCCTATCTCTGCTCACCGTTTACCCGTGAGTGGAGGGCAAAAGGCAAGTCTTTAGAAAATGATACCAAACTTTTGCCGCAGGCACCAAAGAAGCTCGATTTATGGTTGCAACACCCTAAGAAGATTTGTCCCACGTGGTGCCTGGGATGCACACCTGGGCTAGCATTGCTTGCCAATCGTGGTCTTACAGAGCCTCTAAATGTGCTTCATAGTCATCTTCCTCATCAAGCAATTTGTAGGCTCTGTTGATAGTGGCTTGGTCGAATAGCACCTGGGTCTCCCTAACTCTAACCCATTCCTTGGCGTTTTGCTGGAAGTTGGCATAGAATTCTCGTACCAGAGGGATAAGGGCAGGCTTAGGGTGATTGACGAAGATTTCCCATCCTCGTTGCTTTACCATTGCTGTCACATACATTGGCAGACCTAAATCTTCAAGCGCTGTAAAGGTGAACCCTATTTCGGCACAGAAGGTCCTCTGAACAGTTTCCTCGTCATGTCGTCTCTTGTTTTCTTTGGAGGTAAAATTTTGCATCTTGCTTGCCTTCTGTGCTACGGTCTTGACCCTCGACATTGTTGGCTTGTGGATATTCTGAGAGATGTGGGTCTTTTTTCATGAGGGGGTTTTGGGATGTGAAGGGTATGAGAGCACAATAGAGGACTCAAGATGCAAAGGGGTTGTGAGAGACTTGCAGAGGCTGTCGGGTACACCAAACTAGGTTGGGTGAAATGAGGGGGAGAGGACGTGATTTATGGGATTCTCAAGGTTTTTCCACCCCTTCTCTCTTCTTTTTTTGACAACTTCTCTTTTTGGCTCAAGCCTTTGGGTGCCCTTTCGTGCGTTCTTCAACCCAGCATTTGCGTTCTCCTTTCTTCGTCCAGCACCATTTCTTTATCAAGGGAGGACTCTTTACTTTAGGGTTGAGTGCTTTTGCTGCAGCAATTCCTATGGCAAAAATTGGCTTTCCTATGATTTTGCTACAGCAAGTCTTGTGACAAAAGCTGGCTTTCACACGCTTTTGCTACAACAAATCAAATACTTGCTTTCACATGCTTTTGCTGTAGCAAGGCAAAAACTGACCTTCAGACTGATGTTTTTCTCGTCCTGTGAAATGAACACAAATGATCTTAGAGTCACAATTTAGGCTACCTAAAAATTGTAAAATAAAACAAAAATGAATTAAACATGGGTTACCTCCCATGGGCACTTGTTTTAAAGTCAACAGCCTGACTTCTTCCCTGTTTATCCCGCTTGATCCATTGTCTGTTAACCCTGAATGTCCTCCCTTTCTTTTCTTCTTCTAGTTCAATAGTTCCAAAAGGAAAGACTTTAATGATGCGGAAGGGGTCAGACCAACAAGATTTTAATTTCCCAAGGAACAAGGTTAGCCTAGAGTTGTACAACACCACTCTCTCTCCTGCTTCGAAGTCCTTCGGTTGTATCTTCTTGTCATGCCATTGCTTTTCTTTCTCCTTATATAGCTTGGCATTCTCATAAGCCTGACCATAGAATCCATCCAACTCATTTAGCTGTAGCATCCTTTTCTCACCCTCAGCTCCCAAATTTAGATTTAACTCCTTCACTGCCTAATATGCACAATACTCTAGCTCTACTGGCAGATGACAAGCCTTACCAAATACCAACTTGTATGGTGATATCCCTAGCGGTGTTTTATAGGCTGCTCTATAGGCCCACAATGTATCATCCATCCTTGAGGACCAATCCTTCCTAGTTGGGCCAACTGTTTTCTCCAGTACCATCTTGATTTCTCTATTGGAGATTTTAACCTGCCCACTGGTTTGTGGATGATATGGTGTTGCCACCTTGTGCCTTACTCCATATTTGGCCAGTAGTGCTTCGAATTACCTGTTGCAGAAGTGGGATCCTCCATCGCTGATGATGGCTTTGAGGGTTCTAAACCTTGTAAAAATATTCTTCTTCAGAAATCTGGTTACCACCTTTGCCTCGTTAGTTGGAGACGCACTTGTTTCTACCCATTTTGAGATGTAGTCAACAGCTACTAGGATGTATTAGTTCCGAAAACTCAAAGGGAATGGGCCCATGAAATCTATTCCCCATACATCGAACAATTCCAATCCTAGAATGTTGTTCAGCGCCATTTCATGTCTTCTGGATATGTTTCCTATTCTCTGGCCCCTGTTGCATTACAACACAAAGGAGTGGGAGTCCTTGAATAGATAAGGCAAGTAGAACCCTTCCTGGAGTACTTTGTTTGCAGTCCTCACTCCTCCAAAGCGGCCTCCATAGGGTGAAGCATGGCATTGCTGCAGAATTTGCTCCATCTCTTCGTTGGGAATGCATCTTCTTATCATCTGATCAGCACACTGCTTGAAGGGATATGGTTCATCCCAGAAATATGAATTCACATCTTGTAGAAATTTCTTCTTCTGATGTGACGTCAAATCTGGTAGGAGCAGGCCACTCACCAGGTAGTTTACATAGTCAGCATACTATGGCACACCAGCTTAGGACATGAGGAAGAGTTGTTCATCTGGGAATTTCTCATTAATTTCTTCTGCCTCTGCACTGTCCTATTCCAGTCTGGATAGATGGTCTACCAACTGATCTCAGTTCCTTTTCTATCCCTGATCTCCAGATCGAATTCCTGGAGCAAGAGCACCCATCAAATGAGTCTAGGCTTAAAATTCTTCTTCTTAACCAGGTGTTTAATGGCATAATGGTCTGTGTGCACAATTACTTTTGCTCCTACCAAATATGATCTAAATTTCTCAAAAGCAAATACCACTGCAAGCAGCTCTTTCTCTGTTACTATGTAGTTAAGCTAGGCCCCTTGCAGCATTTTGCTTGCATAATATATAGAATGAAAAACTTTATTCCTGCGCTAGCCAAGGACGGCTCCCAATGCTGCTTCACTTGCATCACACATTAGCTCAAATAGAGAAGTCCAATCTAGTGCCACAATAACCGGTGTTGTACTCAATTTCTTCTTGAGGTCACAGAATGCTGTCATGCAGTTTTCATCAAGGCAAAAAATTTTGTCCTTCTCTAGCAAACTGCATAGAGGTTTAGCAACCTTGGAAAAGTCCTTGATGAACCTCTTGTAGAATCCTGCATGGCCAAGGAAGCTTCTGATGACCTTGACTGAGGTGGGAGGAGGCAGCTTCTCTATGATTTCTACTTTGTCCTTGTCAACCTCTAGTCTAACTTGAGAGACTTTATGTCCTAGCACAATCCCTTCTTTCACCATAAATTGACACTTCTCCTAGTTCAGCACCAAGTTTGTTTCCTTGCACCTTTGTAGGACCTTAGCAAGGTTTTCCAAACATAAGTCGAAGGAGTCCCTGAAAACTGAAAATTCATCCATGAAAATTTCCACAAATTGCTCAGCCATTTCTGTGAAAATTGGCATCATGCATCGTTGAAAAGTTGCTAGAGCATTGCATAACCCAAACGGCATCCTTCAAAATGCAAAGGTGCCATAAGGACATGTAAATGTGGTCTTATGCTGGTCTTCAGGTGCTATAGCAATCTGATTGTAGCCTGAATACCCGTCTAGGAAACAATAGTATTCCCTTCCCGTAAGTCTGTCTAGCATTTTGTCAATGAATGGCAGGGGGAAGTGGTCTTTCTTGGTGCTTTTGTTTAGTCTCCAGTAGTCCATGCAAATCCTCCAGCCAGTCATAACCTTGGTGGGGATGAGCTCATTGTTTTCATTTTTCACCACAGTTATGCCCCATTTCTTAGGAACACATTGAACTAGACTAACCCAGAAACTGTCTGATATGGAGTAAATAATCCTAGCATCTAACCACTTCATGATTTCTTTCTTCACCTCCTCTTTCATTATTGGATTCAGCCTCCGTTGGGGTTCAATGGACCCTTTTTCATTACTCTCCTAAAGGATCTTATGCATACAAAATGAGGGACTGATACCCTTAATATCAACAAGGGTCCAACCAATAGTTTTTCTGTATCTTTTCAACGTCAGGACTAGTTTCTCCTCTTGCTCTTCTGTCAAGAGTACTGAAATGATCACAAGAAGAGTGGTTGTTTTTCCTAGATACAGATACTTGAGATGTGCTAGTAATGGCTTCAACTCCAAGATTGGTGGTTCCTCTACTGATGCTTTCGGCAGCTTTGCTTCTGGTGAGAACAAGTCTAATGGTTCATTCATCGGCCCCTACTTCCCAGTGCCATGTCTGGCTTCAATTTAGGCCCATTCTTTCTGGTTTTCCCCTTCTGAATCTAAGTTATCTATCCATACAACTGGTGATGGGCCCTTGCAGCATTTTTCGAACTACTCTAATGCTAATGTGTCTATCACAAAAACAACCGAACATTCCTCTACTTCGCTGGGAAATTTCATGGACTAGAATACATTGAATGTAACATGCTCATCATGTACTCTTATGGTTAGTTCCCATTTTTGGACATCAATTAAGGTTCGGCCAGTTGCTAGGAATGGCCTGCCCAAAATAATTGGTACCTCTGCATCAGCTTCATAGTCCAGTATTATAAAATCTATTGGGAAAATAAATTTATCCTCCTTAACTAGGACATCCTTGATTTTCCCTTCGGGATGTGCAATGGATCTGTCTGCCAATTGTAGTGAGACCGTGGTAGGCCTTGCTTCTCCAATCCCCAGCTTCTTGAATATGGCCATTGGCATGAGGTTGATACTTGCTCCCAAGTCATAGAGGGCTTTGCCAAAAGACTGGTTCCCAATGGAACAAGGTATGGTGAAGCTACTTGGATCCTTGAGTTTGGGAGGCAGTTTATTCTGCAGCACAGCACTATATTCTTGTGTGAGAACAATAGTCTCAAACTCCCCAAATCTTCTCTTTTTGGTCAAGATGTCCTTCATGAACTTTACATAGTTCGGCATTTGGTCTAATGCTTCCACCAAGGGGATGTTAATGTACAGCTGCTTGAGGACATCCAGGAATCTTCTGAACTGATGGTCATTCTGCTATGTCTGGAATCTTTGAGGAAATGGTGGAGGTAGCTTGGTCTGCTGCACATTTTGCTGTGGCAGAGTTGCAGTATTTTGCTGTGGCAGAGTTGCAGCATTGTGTCGTGGCGAAGCTGCAAACTTTTCTCCAGAGATTCCTACTTCCTCACTTGCCTTTTCTACCTGCCTCTGCTTGTCTTTCTTCTTTTCCAGGGGTACAGTAGGGTCTTTTTGGTCCTGTCTCTTTGCTTAGGGTGCTTCCACTACTTTTTCACTCCTAAGAGCTATAGCCTTGCAATGCTCTTTCCCTTCTCTCCTAGGGACTTCAGTATTGCTTGGAAGCGTCCCTAGAGGTCTGCTTTTTAACTCATTGGCAAGCTGGCCAACATGGGTCTCCAGATTCCTCAATGATGCAGCTTGATCTGGATCACAGCATTATTTCTTGCCATATATTCCTTCAGCAAGGACTCTAATAAAGTGGGAGTTTCATTAGGCTGATGCGTTTGCTGCTGAAATCCTAGGGGGGCCTGTGGTCTTTGTGGGGCAGAGTTGCTTCCTTGTTCAGTACCATAGTTACTCCAAGAAAAATTGAGATGCTGCCTCCAACCCGAGTTATACGTGTTTGATTAGGGATTGTTGTTACGATTCATGTTTCCCACATAGTATACCGACTCTGGATTTGAGGGATAACTTTTGAATAAATGAGGCCTGTTGCACAGAACAAAATATACTCCATTTTCCTGGACTGCATTAGCTGCTTGAGGGCAAATCAGTTGCTGGTTTTTCAAAACATTCACTAATAAAGCTAGCTGGGCTATGAGAGAAGTGACTTCACTCACTTTATGCATACCTGCTATTTTCTTTCCATTTGAGACTTTATCCATAGGCTATTGATAGTTATTGCTAGCCATTCTTTCGAGCAGCTCATGTGCCTCATTGTATGTTTTGGATAGAAGTGCCCCATTAGCTGCTGCATCCACTATGGTTCATGTTTGAGAATTAAGGCCATTATAAAAGGTCTCCATCTGAATGCACTACGAGATTCCATGATGGGGACATCTCCGTAGCAGCTCCTTGTACCTTTCCCAAGTGTCATATAGCGATTCCTCGTCTAGTTGTTGGAAGGACGTGATATCATTCCTCAATCTTGCATTCCTGGTAGGTGGGAAGTATTTTAGCAGACACTTCTCTGCCAAATCACTCCAGTTAGTAATAGAATCGGGTGGCAAAGAGTTTAACCACGCTCTAGCTCGATCTCTTAACGAGTAAGGGAATAGTTTCAGCCTGAGAAGTTCATCTGTCACCCTATTCATTTTGAAAGCATCAGTGACTTCGATGAATACTATCAAGTGAAGGTGAGGGTCCTTTGTAGGCACTCCACTTAATTGCCCTGCAATCTGCCGTATATGAAACATTACCGGCTTCAGCTCGAAGTGAAGGGCTTCAATTTTTGGTCTTACAATGCTTAGGTTCAACCAATTCGGGTTTGGTTGAACATAAGCATTCAGGACTCTATCTCTGTCATCCATATTGTCTGCTCCATTCTGGTTGGCCATTTCTGCTTGTTGCTGAGGTCCCAACAGTCCTCTCCTTCTTCTCAGAAGTGTTCTTTCTATCTCTGGATTTAGAGGCAGTATCTCTCTTTCAGACCTGCTTATGTACTGTGTTCACCTGTCCAAAATGACACCAGAGTGAATAAAAGATAAAGTCCTTCACACAGTCAAATATTTAATAATAATTTTCAAGTTGACACTCTCCGGCAACAGCGGCAAAAACTTGTTGGTTGCAAAGAATATATGCAATGTGAGAACGCAAGTGCACGTGTCATGACCAACTAATATAATGATGAGTGAGTATCGTCCTACAAGGAGTGTACTAGAAACTTCTATAGAATGCTTCGACTCGTTAAATGCTGTAGCAAAATTCTATTGGTTCACAAGATTTAATGTTCAGAAGAAATTAAGGTTAAACAAACTAAACAAGACCTTAATTAAGTTGAGGGATACTAGGTTACGAAGGAAAAAGATATTAGGTGAACTAGGGTTGCTTCAAGGTTGCCATGAACTTCTGCACTCATTTTGCTCTAGAAATTGCTATAGCAATTGCTTCAGTGCCCAGTCTTCTCTTAAATGGGGTCTTTCCAGACTACCATTCCATGCACTCCTGGGGTTTGGACACACATCCTTGCATCAATCCCAACCCCAGAGTTGTACTTGGAGCCCCAACTATTAGGTCAAATGGGACAACCATATATTCCTATATTAGTTATGCCCATACATCCAACTCTTTACCAGCCTCCATCACCTTTCCAGGTCAATGTTAGCCTCAGCCTTCTTCTATCTAATTTTAGTTAGCAAGAGAAGTTAAGATATACAAACATAGTTGAATGACACAGCATTGCTGCAGCAAAATCATTGATAAATTAAAATGTGCATGTGTTCACTGCAACCCGTCTACAACCTTAGCTTGAAATTTAGCGCAGCCTCATATCCAAACTGACTACAAGCATTAGAATAACCAGTATGCAGTGAAGAGTAATACAACTATAGGAAAAAGAAATGTAGTTTCCTGCTAAACAATGAAAACACAGAAAGAGATGAAGGGAATCCTCAGCAACAGTCCTCTTCCTTGTTCCAGTCCTTCACCATGCAGGGTTAGCCCATCCTAAGCTAAAGTGTATCCTCACAGCCCACTCCCGTCAGCGATTTCTGGGCTTCCTCTTTCTATTTTCCTTTCTATCCCCCTGGGTCTCTCCTCCCCTTTCTTCTTTCTGTTTTCTACCTTTTATAGGCAAGCCTTGTGGTCCCATTAAAGTGGCCTGGTCTGTTGAAATTCTTCTTGCTTTTCGGCTAGCACCTCTGCCAGCAGCTTTCTCTCCACTTCCAGTAGTGGATACAGTTCTTGTACCTCCCAACAGTCTGCTGTGTCTGCTGGGTGCTCCCTTTCCCCTACTGGGTAGTGGCCGCTCTTACTGCACAGCTCTGACTCCCTGCCACCTGCACCATCATATGCATCATATTAAAAAGGACCAAGATCACCCAACATTACTTAGTTTTCTGCCTTAATTGCCGCATATGTATACTGAATTGTCACAGCAAACTTAATGGGTGATCTTGTATCCATAGGAGGCAAAACATTCTATTAAATCAGGGGGCATGAATGCTAATAAATCAAAATGCATAGTAAATATCCTCAGAAAAGCATAGAGAAACTCTAATGAATTAGAGTTATCACTTAATACTCAATCAGTATATACTATAAACTCATTATTCTTTCTAATTTGCACATGGTCTTCCAACTTACACAGTTATACATACTTGATGTAAAGATGTTTTTCAAGTACATTATTTGTTAGATAGATCCTTTCAAAATCTCCATTACTTTAACCTACTACCCACTTGGCACCATAATAATTGAGTTTCAAAGAAAAGAAATTAACCTTCCTTGTAATAAGGAAAAAGAATCTTGTCTTTAATGCTAAACAATAATCAAGGATGATTCAGTATAAAAAGAGGAATACATAATAGAGCATGGTACAAAAATAGAAAGTCAGAAGTTTGGATAAAGCATTAAAAGAAAATTAAAATTAGTGGTTGTAATTCTTGTAAAGCTGTAAACATAACTTAGCTGTTATTTCGGCAAAAATTGATCACCGCAAGTTTTGAATATGTGTACCAAAATCTAATTCAAAACTACTGTTATTTGATGGAAGAATAGCACATGAAAAAGAAGCATTTATGAGCTTATCAAAGTTTGTGAACAACAAAGAGCATGTAGTTAACTAGTAGGATGTAGTTAGTTACTTCAAAGTAAATGTAATCAATCAACTGTAAAATAAACCAATCCAAATTAAAAAATTTCAAAATAACTAGTTAACTTAATAATACAGATAGTTGACTGGCAAGGACATTGGGAAAACAAAATAAATCATTTGATTGTCCCTCTTCAACAATTAATTGGTTTGCATTTTCACTTTTTTTTTACAATGACGCCTATCACTTACAACTTCCCTACAAAAATCAAGACATCAATGCTTTATCAATGACTACAAGGAAAAGGAAAAATTATGGTGATATCTTGACCTTATTCTCTATATGTATTTAATATGAGCCATAATCACAACTACTGTATATATGCATGTGTGCCATTGTTTTTATTTGAATATTTCACCTTTAATTTAGCTTATATCCATCGGCCTCTCATATAGTTGTTGTAATTATGTCGCTGGCCTATTCGCATAGCTATTTTAAGTATGCCCTTTTCCGAGTTCTATAAATGTACACATTAATATCTTTGCCTTCATACTCAAATTTAGGGTGAGTGCAGTTATTAAGGGAACCATATTCCATCAATTTCAAAATATTTATGTCTTTTATGGTTCTAGTCCTAGAAAAGAAGGAGAGTATGTGAAAGCAGCACAAAATCTAGGTATAGTGTTGACCAAGAGAAAAATTCATTTAGTCTATGGTGGAGGTAATCGTGGGTTAATGGGGTGCGAGTCTACAACTACACATGTAGGAGGATGTCAAGTTCTAGGTATTATTCCTACCACTCTAGCTGTATCAAACATCATAGGAAAAATAGTTGGGGAAGAATTTGGGGTAGCTTCCATGGATGAGCATATAACTAGAATGATGAGCAATGCTTATGCCTTCATTGCCTTACTAAGGGGTTTTAGTACTTTAGAACCGATTTTTCAAGTAGTCTTCTAGGCACAACTGAATATCTATCATAAACCAATAAGTTTGTTAAATGTTAACCATTTCTTTGATGGTTTGTTGTCTGCTCTCAATCAAGCTATGGTACAAAGGTTTATCTCACACTCTGCACGATGAATTCTCATCTCAGTTTCCAATGCTGATGAGTTGATTGATGCTTTGTAAGCATTTGTTTATGTACCTGATACAACAACTCAAATAGATTAGACGACAGACAATAGCAGAAAGCGCAAATTGGACTTGGATCTTTATCTGTAACTGTAGTAAGACATGGCCATTGCTATACTACTTCTACTTTCTTAGGGTATACTTGAATACCATTCTCACTAACTACATGCCTTAAGAAAGCAACACTACTAAGTCAGAATTCACATTTTGAAACTTAACATATAGCTTATGTTCCCTTTGAGTTTGTAAATTTATCTGCAAATGTTGTTTATGATCCTTTGAACTTGGAATATACTAGTATATCATCGATAAATACAAAAACAAGTTGATCCAAGAATGACTTAAGTACTCTATTTATTAAGTCCATGCATGCAACTGGGGTATTTGTTAAACTAAATGACATCACTAAGAACTCATAGTGCTCATACCGAATCTTGAAAGCAGTTTTTGAAATATCATCTTACCTTATCCTCAATTAATGATACCTAGATCTCAAATTAATTTTTTTTTAAAAACATTGAACACACTATATTTGGTCAAACAAATAATCTATAGGAGGTAATGGGTATTTATTACTCACTATCACTTTATTCAATTATTTGTAATTTAAGCATAACCGCAACGATCCATCTTTTTCTTTTTCACAAATAGGACTAGAACACCTCAAGGAGAGTACTAGAGCATATAAATTCCTTGTCTAACAAGTCTTGTAACTATTTTTTTTAGTTCTATAAGTTCAATCGATATCATTCTATATAAGGATATAGATACTAGTTAGGTTCCAAGAAGTAAATCAATATCAAATTCTATTTCTCGTTTCAGGGGTAATCTAGGTAATTCTTCTGGGAACACATCAGCAAAATTCCCTAACCATTGAAACTTGATCTACATTGGTATACTTTATATCAACATCTCTCACCACTGCAAAATATCTTTGGCACCCTTTTTGTAATAACTTATGGACTGCTAAAGCTAAAATTAAATTACTGGGTACATGTTTTCACTATTGTTCACTACTTGCAACTTCTTTACCAACCTTTTATGCTATTGATGACATCTTCATACTATATCAGCTAGAATACACTTCAAAACACTTAAACAAGGTCAACCCATTTTTACTTTATTCTTTAACATGCTTATGTAATGTCTTAACAATCAATCATGAAAAGCTTATGTCTATCCAAGAGTCCTTCACAAGAATTACACATTTTGCATACCTCAAAATTTAAATTTCCATGGGCAAACCGTACTTTCTTATAATGCTTGTACATAATATTATTGAAAACCAAATTGTCTTCGAATAGTTTATATCAACAAAATCTATCATTGAAAACATTACTTTCATAGATTCCCTACTCTCAAATTCAATCCACCCCATAGCTTGCCAAATCCATTTATATACATAGGTTCCAACTCATTGATAAAAGAGAAATTTGAGTGCTTAATGATTATATTTTATCCCCTAATTCAAAGTAAACTTGTGATTATTCCCCTGCTTTTGGTTATGCTTTGCTCTGGATACTACTTTGGTTAGTTTTATTCTTATAGGTGAGCAAAAGAGGCCAAGAAGCAATGGAAAACATTCATGTAAAGAGCTGTGAGGACTTGAAACAAGTTAAGGAGAAAGCAAGGAGGCAACCCTGAGAAAATTGGTAAGATTTGAGACTTGCAGCCCCCAACACGGCTAGGCCGTGATTGGTGTGCCTGAAGAACGGCCAGGCCGTGCTCTGTGCAAGAAGTAGAGAATTTCCCAAATTTCTAGCCCGAAGCACGGCTAGGCCATGTCATGAAGCATGGTCGTGCTTCATGTCCGTACACCACGTGATTTTTAGGGTTTTGAGCAGCCAAGTTGATATATATATATTGGGAAATGCAGAGAAAGGGGAGGAGACACATCTAGACACATTCAAATTCCCTTTTACTCAGTTTTAGGCTTAGGAAACACCATTACATTAGATTTAAAGTAGGATTAGTGTTTACTTTCATGTTCTTAGGTTTGATTTGAGATTGATTTAGCATTGTATCTCTAATACATTCTGCAAACCAGGTTTTATCTTTCTATTTTGCACTTACTTCTTCTTCTACTCCTTTCTTTTGGTTTGTATTGAACTTTAATGGTTTATTTAATGAATATGATTTTGGTTTATGTTTCTTTTTCAATTATGCTTGAGTAGATTTGATCTAGGTTTTTGGTAAACCCATTTATAGTATGATGATACTGAACTATTGAATTGATTGTTGTAACCCTAATTGTATTATCCATGGTTAATTAGGATTGACTATGATGCATTCATTATATGAGTTGATGAATGTCTAGCCAATATTTATCACGTCTTAGGATATTAACTAATGAACTGAAAGGTGAAAGTTAATACCGGAACCTAATAGTTAATTAGGTATATTTTAATCATGAAAGTAGTTTAAGGTTTTCTAGGAATGAATCAATTAGTGGGCACGAGAAAATTGATTAATTGTATTCTATGGTTGGCATAGAACTTAATGGACTTAGGTTGAACTAAGAACCATGAGAGTTGGCAATTGGATTAACCTAGGTACAATTAGTAACGCTTGAAAGAGGTTTGTAGTTAATTAAGGCTAAACCATCCCTAATAACTTAGATAATTGCAATTAGAGTTACATGTTGAATGTTGAATATCATAAGTGTGGTGAACCTTAACCCTAGGCTTTTATTAATTGAATTACTTATTTACTTAATTGTGACAAACTTTCTATCGCATTACATCAATTTAGATAGCATATTTCGTATAATTCTAGTAGTTGATAATTGTTCTCTATTGGATACAACCCTACTAGCCAGACTAGCTATAGCTATGCCGTGTGCTTGTGGTTATTTATAAAACACACACAACAAGTTTTTGGCGCTGTTGCCGGTGAACAATACTCAATATTAGATACTTTGCGAAATAACTAGATTAGATCCTTTTTCTTTTTATTTTTTTCTGCATATTTTATCTTGCTGGTTTTTGCTTTTTTTCTTCTTTTGTAGGTGTGTAGCTATTTCATACAAAGAGGTCGTGAACTCTTTACTGAATTTGATATAGAAATTGAATGCATACTGCGAAGGAGAAGAAAAAGACAGCAGCAAGATCATCTTGCTGCACTTACTATGGCGGATAGAGATAACTGACCTCTTAAAGATTTCATCGCCCCAGATACTCATGGCCTTAATCCGAGTATTGTCAGACCAATTGTTGAGGCCAACAACTTTAAGCTGAAGCCTTCTCTTCTGTAGATGGTTCAGCAGAATCAATTTAGAGGGTCACCTACCGAAGACCCTAATCTTCATCTTTCAGTGTTTCTGGAGTACTGTGACACATTGAAGATGAATGGAGTATCATCATATGCAATTAGACTGAGATTATTCCCATTTTCTCTAAGGGACAAGGCCTGTGCATGGTTGCATTCCCTTCCATCAGGGTCAATAACTACATGGCAGTAGCTTTCTCAAGCTTTCTTGGCCAAATACTTCCCACCAAGTAAGATGAATTAAATCACTACCTTTGTTTAGAAAGATGGTGAGTCTTTACATGAAGCTTGGGAGAAATTTAAAAAACTTCTCAGAATATGTCCCTACTATAGATTGGAAAAGTGGCTTATAGTCCATACATTCTACAATGGACTAATCTACAGCACCCGTATGTCTGTAGATGCTGCAGTAGGAGGGGCCATTATGAACAAAACAGTAGATGAGGGCTATGAGTTAATTGAAGATATGGCTTAAAATCACTACTCTTGGGCTTGTGAGAGGCAGCCATCAAGAAAACCATCAGGTATGTATGAAGTTGATGCATTTAATCATCTAACTTCTAAAGTTGATACCCTATTTTAGAAATTTGATAAATTAAGCATCAATTCCGTTGGCTCTTCTCCATCTTCTACATGTGAGATTTGTAGAGTTGTTGGTCATGTGGCCAATGAATGTTAGCTTGGAAACTAGGCACCTCAGGATTGTGAGTAGGTAAGTTTTGTGAACAATAACCAAAGAAACAATCCCTATAGCAACACCTACAATCTAGGTTGGAGGAACCACCAAATCTCTCATATGAGCCTAATGCAAATCAACCTCCTTAGAATAACTTCAGGCAACCTCCTGGGTTTCAAAATCATAGGCCATTCAATCCTTCTGCACAGCCAAAGTCAAATCTAGAGGCTCTGATAGAGAATTTCATTATTACTTAGATGAAATAGAATGATGAATTCAAAGCCCAACACTACTCAATGAATGAGACTATAAAAGATTTAGCCTCTAAGGTTGACCCGCTTGCTACCCATAGTAAGATGCTGGAAACTCAGATAGCACATCAAGCAAGCCTATCTAATAGGAACTTTGGCAAACTTCTAGGTCAAACTGAGAACCCTAGGGAGCACTATAATGCCATTACCCTGAAAAGTGGCAAACAATTGGCTAAATCAGAGAGAAGATGAGAGATAAAAAAAGATGAACCTCAGGCTACATCTGAGAAGAGAAAAGAAGAGGAAAAGAAGAAAAAGAGCCCAAATATATGGCTACTGCACCTTACAAGCCACCAATCCATTTTTCCTCAAAGATTGGTTAAGGTTAAGTTAGAGAAGCAGTTTGGGAGGTTTCTAGATGTTTTGAAAAAGTTAAATATCAATATCCCATTCCTAGAAGCCATCTCCTAAATGCCTTTCTATGCGAAGTTTCTGAAGGAAATCCTCTCAAACAAGAGGAAAATTGAAGACCATGTTGTTGTGGCATTAACAAAGGGATTAAGTACATTAATCTAGAATAAGCTATCATAAAAGCTTAAGGATCCCGAATCTTCTCAATTCCTTGCTCTATATAAGACATAAAGATTGACAGAGCTTTATGTGATCTTGGAGCAAGTGTGAGCCTCATGCCTCTTTCAGTTTGCAAGAAGCTGCAGATGGGTGACTTGAAGCCTACCATCCTTTCTCTTCACTTGGCTGACTGATCCATCAAGCATCCGATAGGTATATTAAAGGATGTTCCTCTAAAGGTAGGTAAATTTTTCATACCAGTTGATTTTATTATTTTAGAGATAGAGGAAGATGATAAAATCCCCATCATTCTTGGAAGGCCTTTCCTAGCCACTGCTGGTGCAAACATTAATGTAAAAGATGGAAAGCTTTCTTTGAATGTAGAGGATGAAAAGTAGAGTTTAATTTGAATGATACTATGAACCCTCCATCTCTAAATGAATCTTACTATATGGCTGGCTTACCTGAACCTAATATGAATAATAAGCCATGAATTTTTCTTCTTCTGACCCACTTGAGTTATGCTTTGTG
Source organism: Gleditsia sinensis (assembly GCA_037074535.1). Taxonomy (NCBI): domain Eukaryota; kingdom Viridiplantae; phylum Streptophyta; class Magnoliopsida; order Fabales; family Fabaceae; genus Gleditsia; species Gleditsia sinensis. The sequence goes on from CM073463.1 coordinate 42,635,220, forward strand.
GAAAGTTCTTTTGTTTATGATAAACAGGGGGTAGAAAAGCAAGCGGTTGAGGAGGGAATCAAAGCTCCAAAGTTAGAAGCTAAGCCACCTCCTCTCAATTTGAATGGAGCAAAGGAAGAACAGATTAATCCAAAAGGAACTTTGAAGGCCATTGGACAAAGCCTCAAGCATCATACTAAGAAGCAATGGATAGCAAAGAGAGTTATTCAAACTCTCTTTAAGCCTTCTTGAGTGGAAAGCATAAAAAGGAGTCGAGCTAATAACTTTAAACAAGCGCTTTGTGGGAGGTAACCCACACTTTAAGTTTTAAGTTTCTTTTCGTTTTATTTTCTTGTTTTAGTTTTAGTTTTAGTTTTTATCTTCAATTTAAATTAATTTCTTAGGTTAGGAGTTTAATGAGTGTTTCTATAACAACTTTTTATTATTATTATTATTATATAATATAGAGTTTACATACATGTCATCAATCAAAACATACGTACAACATATCAAACACATAAAAATCTACATCTTATTTATTCTGGTTGACCAATTCCAGAGATACAGATGCGAGTGGTTGCACCTTCACCGGGATCTAAGCCAACTCAACCACAAACATTTTATTTGCTTTTGGGATCTGCCCAACATAAAGTACTCGATCCAACGTGCACAAAAAGCCAAAGCCATAGAAAAATCTGCATAACTAATTTTCTGAACAAGATATGGAAATATAGTGAGAATTAAATCCCAGTAAGTTCAACAATAAATTATCATCAATATAGCTCATCACGTCATGTTCAGCTATATAAACTACAACAAATATCTTTGATCACATGAATGCACTATATCTATGTACATGAGAATCATACAATAATGACATGTATGATAGGATTAACTATTTTCAGAATATCATATGATGACTATCAATTTATTCTCATATCAAGCTACCCTGGTCAGGGTGAGTATTATCTACTCTCTGGTACGGGCTTTTCTCGGTCCGTCTGACATGGCCCACTTTCTCTTTCTTTTCTCATTAACATGCTCATAACCGTTGGTAGGGCGTCCCCTACTGGTGCACCACATGGATTGCCATGTGACCGTGCTCATTTCTTTTCTTTTAACAATGATAGCCAAAAATATGCTTTCAATAACATGTTCAACAAAATATAACTATTACCAAAAATCATTGGTAATCATGCCATGAACATAACCATTTCAAATATCACTTTATAAAATATTTCCATGTCAACATTTCACACTTAAGATGGTAAGAAGTTCATACAATGGCAATGGCTATGGCATATATTAGTCATTTATTATTTTTATTTATAAGATTCTTCTTTTTTTTAAAATATTAATTTTATTTCTAGGTTTTCTTGATGCAGGTTTTCATCCTATCTAACCTTCTAATGTTGTAAGGGTGGGTTTTGCTTAAATAGACCATCAAATAATTCACCTTTCATGATCATGGGTCTACCTTATCACAATTAGGATACACTTGGTTGAATTTTTGGAAAACAAACAACTTATATTCTTGTCTTCCTCTTTCTTAGTCAAGATATGCATAGCAAAAGGAGATTTATATTTTTAAAATTATGATAATATGTTTCTAAGATAAGGGACAAGGTCCCTTTGATTTAGGGATTCATTTCCTTTTTCTTTTATCCTAATCAAGTATGATATGTTTGCCTTTTTAGGTGGCAAATTTCTAGCCCTTGAATATCCATTATTTGGTTGAAATTATTTGGGTGGGATAGGAATGTTTTGTCCTAATGCCATGTATTATCATACCACTTGCTAAAATTATGAGTGTAGGATATAGATGCTTTTTCCTAAAGCCTTGTATTATCATACCACTTGCTAAAATTATGAATGTAGGATATCACACCACTTGCTAAATTTTTGTCTTAATGCCATGTCACCTAATCTTGATTACACCATTATTTCATCACTTTACTTTTATTTTTATTTTTATTTTTCCTCTTGGGTTTGGGCTCATTCTTGCCCATTTTCTTTACTTTGGTTATAATTTTACCTTTCATAATGGCTTGGTCACATTTTCATGATTTTTGGGCTACCGGTCCAATTTCTATATCCTAATCCAAGTCTATGTTTTATTTCTTCAATGGGCTATCCTATTGGCTTGCTAAAAATTTATGTGAAGTAGAAAAACTCTATATGAATTGTCCATAGGTGAAAGCCCAATTTATGGGTGGAGATACTAAACTTAGTAACTTTTACTCTTAAATTAGGAAAAATTACCCTAATCCAATCTTCTTGAAATTTTAAGACCTTTACTTACTTCACAAAAATTTATCTTCCTTACCTAAGAATTTCACATTTCTTTAGCATGTTTATTTCTAATATTTCCTCTTAGGTTTTCTTTCTTTACCTATTCCATTAATATTAGAACATTTCTATACATACACGTCAGGTGAAGAATTTCTAAGGATTATATTTCCTTACATATCTAAAAATTGTCTAATAAATTTTATTTCCTTAATTAAATATTTATGTACCTTTATCAATAAAAGAATGAAATTATGGATGTTACTTTGAATACTTTTGTACTTTTATTAATACATGAAACAAAATTAGGGATGTTATAGTTTCCATATGCTTTTTAGGTAAATTTCCATGTGCCTAAGGTTATATAAAAGGATGAAAATCAAAGGAAATCAAAGAGAATAAAAAAACTGTAGCAAATTTCAAAGAAAAGTGAATTCCAGCACCAAACACAGGTCCCCCGTGTCTTGCACCACGTCTGTGCTTCAAGCACGGGCCAAATTTTGGAGGTTTTGGCTCTTCCAACACTAAGCACGGGCAGGTTGTGTCATAGGACACGGTCGTGCCCTTGAACCAGTTCAAACACTCACTCCCCGTGTTGCTCAACTTGGGCCAAATCCAGGAGCTTTGAGATTCCAACGCGAAGCACGGCCGTGCTTCAGGTTATGCCAAGCACTTCTACCCCCGTGCCCTAACCTCCCTCTCCCATGCCCTCATCTCCATCCCAAATCCCAGCTTTCCCAAACTCAGAAATTCCTCCCCTGAACATTCTTAACCTATTCCCTCTACAACCATTCCAGTACCCACTCCTTCCCTTTCACTTTAGCCAACCCGAAGCCCTCCCACACACATACACCTACAAAATCCCAGGCAACCCGCGCCTATCTCTGCACCTAAACCAACACGTGCCCACTCTCCCTCACCCAACTTCCTCTCCCCTCCCCACACCTAACCATTCCTATAGCCAAGCTTCCCCTGCACCCAGCTAATCCCTCTACAACCCAAATCCTAGCCAGTCCCGTGCCAAGCCCAGAAATCCCCTGCACTAGTCCGTGCCCATCTCTGCACCCAAGCCGAACCAATCCCCTTAGAAATTTCCAATTCTCTCGTGCATTCTCCCCCTCACCCAGAAATTCCCATGCTCACCCACTCCCTCTCCCATTATTCCTCTCTATCACCTGAGAGTCCCATACCCCCCTGCACTAGACCTCATTCCCTGCTATTGGCACCACCATTGTAACATCTCTAATTTCGTTTCATGTATTAATAAAAGTACATAAATATTTAATTAAGGAAATAAAATTTATTAGACAATATTTTAGATATCTAAGGAAATATAATCCTTAGAAATTCTTCACCTCATGTATATGCATAGAAAATGTTTCTAACATTAAGAGAACAAATAAAAAGGGAAAACCTAATAGGAAAAAAAAATAGAAATAACATACTAAAGAGATGCAAAATTCTTGGATAAGGAAGATAAATTTTTAGAAACAAGTAAAGGTCTTAAAATTTCATGAACATTGGATTAGGGTAATTTTTCCTAATTCAAGAACTAGAGGTGCTAACAACCGGATGGCTGGAAAAGATAATGGCATATCCGAGTTCCTGAGGACTAGACCACCTTGTTTCCAAGGTGGCTATAACCCAACAGTAGCCGAAAGGTGGATAAGGGAATTAGAAAAAATCTTTGAAGTGATGGGCTGTACTGAAGAGCAGCAAGTTATTTTTGCTGCATATATGTTAAAGGATGAAGCAGAATACTGGTGGCGTGGAGCTAGAGAACTTTTAGCTCATCAGGGAAGACAGATCACCTGGCAAGTGTTTAAGGACATTTTTTTTTAAAAAGTACTTTCCAAGTACTGTACGGGCAGAGAAAGAGATCGAATTTCTCCAACTCAGGCAAGGCAGCATGACCGTGGACCAGTATATTGCAAGGTTCGAGGAGCTGTCTAAGTTCTCCTCTTATCTGCGATATAACCCAGATGAAGCATGGAAGGCGGTTAAGTTCGAAAAGAGATTAAACCCAAAGATAAAGAATGCTGTTATAGCTATGGAGATCAGGTAGTTTGTGCCTCTGATAAATAAATGTAGACTCCTGGAAAAGAGTTTAAGGGCAGTGGAGGATTGTTCTTATTAGGTAATTTCTGAAATTTTGAGGACAAAATTTCTTTTAGGGGGAGAGAAATGTAACATCCCTAATTTCGTTTCATATATTAATAAAAGTACATAAATATTTAATTAAGGAAATAAAATTTATTAGACAATATTTTAGATATCTAAGGAAATATAATCCTTAGAAATTCTTCACCTTATGTATATGCATAGAAAATGTTTCTAACATTAAGAGAACAAATAAAAAGGGAAAACCTAATAGGAAAAAAAATTAGAAATAACATACTAAAGAGATGCAAAATTCTTGAATAAGGAAGATAAATTTTTAGAAACAAGTAAAGGTCTTAAAATTTCAAGAACATTGGATTAGGGTAATTTTTCCTAATTTAAGAACTAGAGGTGCTAACAACCGGATGGCTGGAAAAGATAATGGCATATCCGAGTTCCTGAGGACTAGACCACCTTGTTTCCAAGGTGGCTATGACCCAACGGTAGCCGAAAGGTGGATAAGGGAATTAGAGAAAATCTTTGAAGTGATGGGCTATACTGAAGAGTAGCAAGTTATTTTTGCTGCATATATGTTAAAGGATGAAGCAGAATACTGGTGGCGTAGAGTTAGAGAACTTTTAGCTCATCAGGGAAGACAGATCACCTGGCAAGTGTTCAAGGACATTTTTTTGAAAAGTACTTTCCAAGTACTGTACGAGTAGAGAAAGATCGAATTTCTCCAACTCAGGCAAGGCAGCATGACCGTGGACCAGTATATTGCAAGGTTCGAGGAGCTATCTAAGTTCTCCTCTTATCTGCGATATAACCCAGATGAAGCATGGAAGGCGGTTAAGTTCGAAGAGAGACTAAACCCGGAGATAAAGAATGTTGTTATAGCTATGGAGATCAGGGAGTTTGTACCTCTGATAAATAAATGCAGACTCCTGGAAAAGAGTTTAAAGGCAGTGGAGGATTGTTCTTATTAGGTAATTTCTGAAATTTTGAGGATAAAATTTCTTTTAGGGGGAGAGAAATGTAATATCCCTAATTTCGTTTCATGTATTAATAAAAGTACATAAATATTTAATTAAGGAAATAAAATTTATTAGACAATATTTTAGATATCTAAGGAAATATAATCCTTAGAAATTCTTCACTTTATGTATATGCATAGAAAATGTTTCTAACATTAAGAGAACAAATAAAGAGGGAAAACCTAATAGGAAAAAAATTAGAAATAACATACTAAAGAGATGCAAAATTCTTGGATAAGGAAGATAAATTTTTAGAAACAAGTAAAGGTCTTAAAATTTCAAGAACATTGGATTAGGGTAATTTTTCCTAATTCAAGAACTAGAGTTACAAAGTTTAACATCTTTACCCATACATTGGACTTTTACCTATGGACACTTCATATAGAGTTTTTCCACTTCACATAAGTTTCTCACCCTGACCGGGGTAGCTTGATATGAGAATAAATTGATAGTCATCATATGATATCTTCAAAAAAGTAGTATTTATGCCATACATGTCATAATTGTACAATTTTCATGTGCATGGATAAAGTGCATTCATGTGACCTGAAGATATTTTCTGCAGTTTATACAGATGGACATGACATGATGAACTATATTGATGGTAAATTATGATTTATTGTTGAACCTACTGGGATTTAATTCTCACTATATTTCCATATCATGTTCAAAAGAATAATTATGCAGATTTTCTCATTAACACTTATTATTTCTGTATGTTGGATCGAGGTGCCCTACCTTGGGCAACTACCAGTTATATTAGATGTATCTATAGTAGATGTGACTGAGATTCCGGTGGAGGTGCCACCCACACCAGTGTCCTCGAAAGTAGTCGACATAGATGACTAGAGGTAATATGTATCTTTGTACAAATGTTTGTAAAATAATGGTGTGTATGGAAACTCAGTATTGTATCACTGTTAATAACAATTATGCTTGGTTAAAGTGATTATTATTACGAGTTAAGTGGTTAGAATTAAAGGAGTAATAACTTCATGGAATTTTACAAATATTAAAAGGCAAACCTATCATACTTGTTTAAGACAAAAGAAAATGGAAATGAATCCCTAAATCAAAGGGAACTTGTCCCTTATCTTAAGAACATATCATCATAATTTTCAAAATATAAATCTCATTTTCCTATGCATATCTTGACTAAGGAAGAGGAAGACAAGAACATAAGTTGTTTGTTTTCCAAAAATTCAACAAAGTGTATCCTAATTGTGATAAGGTAGACCCATGATCATGAAAGTTGTATTATTTGGTGGTATATTTAAGCAAAACCCACCCCTACAACATTTTAATTTCATCCAAGTGAGGAAAAGAGAGAAATAGAAGCAAGGTAGAGTGAGAAAATGAGAGAAAGAGAGGAGAAGAAAGGAAGGAAGAAGAAGGAGAAGTTTAGAAGGCTAAATACTCAAAGTAAGTTACCTTAATCTCCACTTGAATCCATTTTTCTTCTTCATCCTTGAGGTTCAAAAACTCACCCTCCTTCTCTTACCTAAGGTGCTAGAAAAGCTAAGGGAAAGGAGGAATCTTGTTACTTCTTTCAAGAGGAAACAAGAAAACCAATTGTTGTGTATATATTTTACCAATTACCGCAAGTGCACGGCGTAGCTGTAACTAGTCCGGTAAGTACGGGTCGTGTCCATAGAGAACAATGCCAACTACCAGAATCTTACAAAAAGTACTATCTAAATCGATGAAATTCAATAGGCAAGAATCATAATTAAGCAAGTTGAAAGAATCAATTAAACTAGTCCTAGGGTTAGGGTTCACCACACTTGTGATACTCAACAACTGATATTCACCTCTAATTGCAATTGTATAGATTGTTGGGGATGGTTTAGCCTTAATTAACTAGCAATCTCTTTCAAGAATTACTAATCGTACCTAAGTTAATCAAATTACCTACTTTCGTGGTTCTTAGCTTAACCTAGGTCCATTAAGCTTTATGCTAACCATAGAGTTCAACTAGTCGGTTTTCTCGTTCCCACTAATTGACTCAAGCCTAAGGTATCTTAAACTACTTTCGTGATTAAGATAACCCTAATTAACTATTGGATTCGGGTTTTAATCTTCACCTTTCAGTTCATCGATTAAATACCTAATACGTGATAGATTGGTGATCAGGCATTCCATCAACTAATTAAAGCATACAATAGTTAATCCAATTCAATCTAATCCCAATTAGAATTAGGGTTTCTTAATTCAATTTAAAAGCATAGTATCATTGTACCACAATTGGGTTTACCATAACCCTAGATGGAATCTACTCACACATTGTCAAATCAAGAACTAAAACCATACTCATTGAATAATTCATAGTAGTTCAATACAATTAAGAAGTAGGAGAAGAGGTAGAAGTAGTAGAAGAACAAGTAAAAGTAGAAGTAGAAAGATAGAACCTATTTGTAGAAGTACTTAGATCAATTACAACTTGAAAAGCAATAAATTCAATCCTAGAACATCAAAATCCTTCAAAGAATCATGTAAAAACCTAATCTAGATGTGTTTCCTAAGGCTAAAAAGTGTTTTTCTGGTCTCCCCTTTGGTTCTCCCTTGTCCCAATTGTGAATCCCCAAGTATATATATGTGTTTGGGCCTTAGAAACCCTAAAAACGACGTCCTTTACGAGCCCTGAAGCACAGCCGTTCCCTGGAACACGGCCTGGCTGTGCTTCGGGCTGGAATTTTGAAGAGGCTGCAGAAAATACCACCAACACGGCCAGGCTGTGTTGCAGGCCTCCTTAACACGGCCAGGCCGTGTTGGGTGCTATGGTGCTCCTTTCTTCATCAAATTTGACGTGCAACCTCCTTGCTTCCTCCTCAACATGATCCAAGTCTTTTAGGGTCTTTCCATGACCGTTTTTCCTTGCTTCTTGGCTTCTTTTGCTCTCCTGCAATCACAAAATGAACCACAACAGTACCCAAAACAAAGTATAACCAAAAGCATGAAAATATCCATAAGTTACTATGAATAAGGGGACAAAACATGACCAATAAGCACTCAAAATTCCCCTTTATCACCAATTCACTAAGTGAGCTAGGGAGATTCTTAGGTAAGTTTAACAATATTTCTTTTCGAAGAAAAGCTTTGAAATTTGTAACATCTATATGGGAATTTGATCTTAGAACTTTGATGATTGGTCATGGATGTTGCTTTATCATGTTACATATTGATCTTGCATGTGATGAATGTTTGAATACTTAGGCTGGTTTAGATAATTCTGCATAGGTATGGCTAACATCTGCATTTCATACACCATCATCTCACCCATGTGCTGAGATTTTTGACTCAAGGCATCTGCTACAAAATTCGCCTTTTCGGGATGATACTTTATCTCAAACTTGTAGTCATTGAGGATCTCTACCCATCTTCGTTGCCTCATATTTAACTCCTTCTGATCAAAGAGGTATTTAAGACTCTTATGATCATAATATACTTCAAAGGTTGCCCCGTACAAATAGTGTCGCCAAATCTTTAAGGCAAACACCATTGCCGCCAATTCAAGATCATGGGTTGGATAGTTTCCTTCGTGGGGTCTTAGTTTCCTAGAGGCATAAGCAACTACTCTCTTATCTTGCATCAGCACACATCCTAGCCCTTTCTTTAAAGCGTCACTATACACTTTAAAATGTCCTGTGGGGTCTGGAATAATTAAAATTGGAGGAGTGGTCAGTCTTGTCTTCATCTCCTAGAAAGTAGCTTCACATTGATCAGTCCATTTGAAAGGACTTCCCTTCCTAGTCAATTTAGTCAATGGCAAGGCTATACGAGAGAAGTTTTGTATAAACCTCCTATAGTATCCTACCAAACCCAGGAAACTTCTAACTTCTGTAACCGTCTTTGGTCTCTCCCACTGAATCACCGCTTCCGTCTTGCTAGGATCTACAGCTACCCCTCTATCAGAGATGACATGTCCGAGAAACTTCACCTCTGACAGCCAAAATTCACACTTCTCCAATTTGGCATATAACTTTTTCTCTTTCAGCACTTGCAGCACGATTCAGAGATGTTGTTCATGTTCTTTCTCACTCTTAGAATATATCAAGATGTCATCAATGAACACTACAACAAATTGATCAAGGTAGGGTCAAAAAATGTGATTCATGAAATCCATGAAAATTGCAGGTGCATTCGTCAACCCGAAGGGCATTACAAGAAACTCATAGTGCCCATACCTAGTCTTGAAGGAAATTTTTGGTACATCCTCCTCCTTGATCCTAATCTGATGATATTCTGACCTCAAGTCAATTTTAGAAAAAATAGAGGCTCCCTTCAATTGATCCAATAAGTCATCTATCCTAGGGAGAGGGTACTTGTTTTTTATAGTCACCTTATTCAGCTGTCTATAATCTATGCATAGTCTCAAGCTCCTGTCTTTCTTCTTAACAAATAATACAAGAGCTCCCCAAGGTGATACACTCGGTCTAATGAATTGCTTGTCTAATAGTTCCTTCAACTGCTTCTTGAGTTCCTGTAGTTCCTTCGAGGCCATTCTATATGGTGCAATAGAGATAGGCCCTATCCCAGGTAGGAGATTAATAGAGATCTTTATCTCTCTCTTGGGAGGTAAGCCTGGAATATCTGATGGAAACACTTCAGGAAACTAGTTGGCTATTGGGATTTCATCAAGCTTTGATTCGACTTCTAGGTTTGATAAATACAAAAGAATGTATCCAAGTACTCCATTCTTCAACTCCCTATTAACTTGATTGGCATTAAGCATCAATAACTGGACCTCCTCTTTCGGAGTAAGAGGTAGAAATTCAACGGTCTTGTTACAACAATTCAGTAAGACTTGATTTCTAGACATCCAGTCTAACCTTATAATGACCTCAATACCTCTTAAAGGTAAACAGACGAGGTCTACAGAAAAAGTTTTCTCCTGGATGGTGACTTGACAGTCCTTACATACAGAGGAAGTTAATACCCTTTCCCCTGTAGGGGTTACTACGGATAGCTCATAGGGAGTTTCAGAAATAGGAAACTGAAACTTCCTAATACATTCTTCCGATATAAATGAATGACTAGCACCAGAGTCAAATAACAACATAAGAGCAAATCCATAGATATAGCATGTACCTTGAATCATTTCAGAAGATTGAGCTGCCTCTTGGCCGCTTAGGGTGAAAACCCTTCCTTTCACCTGAGGCCTCTGTTCTGGCTGCTTCCCCACATTCTGTGGGCAGTTTCTCGCAAAATGTCCCTTCTGTCAGTAATTGAAGAAGACATCTTGTCCTATGTAGCATGGTCGGTTACCATGCATGCGTCCGCACTTAGTGCACTTGACTGGGGCGAGGTCTTGTTGAAAAAGTCTAGGACCCGCAGTCAATGGCCTCTTACTAGCTCCATATCCACTTCTTCTCATGTTCTTTCCAGGGTTGGGAAAAATTTTCTTCCTCTTCCATACATTTACATAAATGGAGTTGTTACAACCATCATGGCTTTCTTCCAAGTATAATTTTAACCTCTGCTTTGTGCTTAATTTCATTTATCTAGATTGGACTTCCCTAATGGTTGAACTTTGTTATTCATCTAGATTGAATTGGATTAATTTATATATCTGAATTTTTCTACATCTATGTCTTAATTAGGCTGGTTTTGAAAATTTCTACAGAATTTGAATTGCATAAGTATTAAATTTTCTGGTTGTTTGTATTGGTCTAGTTTGGATATTTCAGATTTATGCACTTAAATTTCAATTTTCTGAATTGGAATTCCCTTCCCATTGTTAGAATTGCTAGATGGTTTATCTACATAGGGTAAAATTTTTTGATTTTGGATTGCCTAGTTTGTTGGAAATTTTCCTTCTGAGATTAATTCAACACTCCCAAAGCTTGGTTCTGAACTTATGGTATATGTTTCGTTGAATGGATGTATTTGGGAATACATGCTTTGCATGCTGAAAACTTTCTTGCATACTAATGAATTCTGAATATTGACTTGATGCATTACTTAGTTTGGATATTGTTACCTGATAAAGGGGAATTTTGAGTATTAATGGCTATATTTTATCCTCTAATTCATAGCAAACTTGTGGTTATTTCCCTGCTTTTGGTTATGCTTTGCTTTGGATACTGCTTTGGTTGTTTTTATGATTGTAGGTGAGCAAAAGAGGCTAAGAAGCAAGGGAAAACACTCATGAGAAGTGCCACATGGATATGGAATATGTTGAGGAGCAAGCAAGGAGCAAGCCCACAAAAAATCAGCAAATTCTGAGCATGGCAGCATGCAGCACGACCAGGCCGTGCTTTGTGTAAGAAGCTGCAGAAAATCCTAGAAACCCGCCCGATGCACGGCTGTGCTGCGGGTCTGCGAACACCATATTTTTTAGGGTTTTGGCCGCCCAAAGTGTTATATATTGAGGGGAAAACGCAGCCAAAGGGGGGAGAACGCATTTCAGACCTTTTTTACTGAGTTTTAGGGTTAGGAAACACTATTAGATTAGGTTTAGAGTAAGATTAATTGTTCAATTCATGTTCTAGGTTATATTTTACAATTGATTCAGCATTGTATTTCATCTCTACATTCAGCAACCCAGGTTTTATCTTTCCATCTTTACTTCTATTTCTATTTCCATTCATTCTCTTGAATTGTATCGAATTATCATGGTTTATTTTATGATTATGAATTTGGTTTCTGAACTTATGATGTGTGAGTAGTTTTGATCTAGGGTTTTGGTAAACCCACTTATGGTATGATGATACACTGTGCATATTGAATCATTGGAACCCTAATTGTGTTATCATGGTTAATTAGGATTAGCTATTAAGCATTGGTTATATGAGTTGATGAATGTTTGGCCAATATTTATCGCGTCTTAGGATGTTAATTGATGTACTAAAAGGTAAAGATTAATATCGGAACCAAATAGTTAATTAAGGATATCTTAATCACGAAAGTAGTTTAAGGTTCCCTAGGATTGAATCAATTAGTGGGCACGAGAAAACTGATTAATTGTATTCCATGTTTGGCATAGAACTTAATGGACCTAGGTTTAACTAAGAACCACAAAAGTAGGCAATTGGATTAACCTAGGTATGATTAGTAACACTTGAAAGAGGTTACTAGTTAATTAAGGCTAAACCATCCCCAATAACCTAGATAATTGCAATTAGAGGTATAATTTGGATGTTGAATACCATAAGTGTGGTGAACTGTAACCCTAGACTTTGTTCAATTGGTTATTTGCATCTGTTTAATTGTGACACTCTCTGAACGAATTACATCGATCTAGATAGCTCGTTTTGCATAATTCTAGTAATTTGCATTGTTCTCTGTGGGACACGACCCGTACTTGCTGGACTAGCTACAGCTACGCCGTGCACTTACGGTATTTAGTAAAACATACACACAACATTACCTCTTGCCCTGGTCCTTGTTTGTTCTGCCTATTGCACTAGGTTTTGGCAAAAATTCTGCCAAATTTGGAATGCCTACATGTGGATTTGCTCTACAAATAGATTTACATGGTGTAATGCTCTTAACCATTTTAAATTAATCACAATCTGTCTGATTTGAAACTGAAAAGCTCTTCTCTGATTTTGGACTTTAATTGACTTTAGGAATTTAATTGAATTGGCATTTTTCAATATTCATTCTTCCTTAAGGATTTTACATTGCTCTGAATCTTGCCTTGAAATTTTGACTGGATTTAGCTATATCAGAAACTATATACGATGCTATTAAATTGCTCATATGCCATTATCTAGTTTGCATGTAATAGAATTTCTTGAATGCTCATATTGACTCTTGCAAGTGGATTAGCTTATTTCACTAGTTTCTCTAGAAAATTTATGCACCATTGGAAATTATATGTTGCTTATTTTATGCCTAGACATTACATTGTACTTTAACTAAATTTAACCTGGCTTTGCACCGCATGAGCAACTTGCTATGAATTGATTTCTAGTTTAACCATATTGTTTTGATTTGATCCAATTGCACAAGAGCATTGTTTAGAACATATTGAATATCTGATAGAATTCTACTAGCTTACATTATTTTGAATTTAAAATTGGCAATTGATCTATCCTCTGATTTCTTTCATATTGCCATCCTAAGTTTCGATTTGACAATTAAATAGCATATTTATCTGGCTGCATTAGTGTGATAATTGGAATTTAATCTTGCTTATCCCACTCCCCTTTTAAACTTAATTGCACCTCCACCTCCTCCAAAAAACTAGTAAGCAAGTAAGTCACTTATCCCTTTACCTGTTCTTTCATTATTACTGACATTAAGGACAATGTCAAGTTTAAGCATGAGGAAGTTGACTTTAGTTTTTGGTTTTCACTGGCTGAGTTTATGGTTTGCATTGGATGAACGTTTGATTTGCACTAGCTATTTTTACTAGCTGATTTAGTTGTCTCTTGCATGTATATACTGTATATATTGCATCACTCTTCTTTCATTGCAAAATCACATAATTTGTTGTTTCAGAGATAGATTGATGTAATATAGGTTAATCTTAGCATATGAACATGTGATGCACAATAGAATATGAAATAGGTGGTTATCATTTTAGCCTCTCTTCTAGTATTAAACCTTTAATTTTTTGAAAAATATCTCTTCTATTGTGTTGTAAACTGTATGCCCTTTCTGATTTTAACACTATGAGAGTGTAAAGGAAGGGAGATGTGAAAAATGAGGGAATATGGATCCCAAAAAAATTTCACTCTGAGTACCCCTTCAAGGCACCAAAATGCCTTAGTATGAGTACCTAGAGGCCTTTACCCTAGTGAGATAGAGCATAAAATGCACTCACTGTATATTTCTAAAAAATGCTGAATAAATGAAAAAGTGAAAAGAAAGAAAAAGAAAGTGAGAAATGAAAGAGTATGAGTGAGAAAAAGAAAAAAAGAGTGATAAAATAGAAATAAGGGTAAGGCAACATAGGGAGATCTAAAGGATAAGGTGGCCTACTTGAGTTTCTGAAAATCAATTTGATGCATACAACCAATGGTAACAATAGAAGTAAATATATAATAGATGAATTTGCGATTAGCCTTAGAAGAACAGAGACTATATGATAAATGTCTATTCATATATCTGTTCTATGCACATTGATTGAGTTAAAAATTACTTGTATTGTATTTCTCAATCATCTGAAATTTGATATGCATCTTCCCCCCTTCCTATTGATATGTCATGTTATTTGCTTAAGGACAAGCAAAGGTTTAATGTTGGTTGCAAAGTATTTATGAATTGTCTGAACGTAAGTGCACATATCGTAACCAAGTAATATAATGATGAGTGAGTATCATCCCACAAGGAAGTGTACTAGAAATTACTATAAAACACTCTTGACTCGTGAAATACTGTAGCAAAATTTTGTTGGTTCACAAGATTTAAGATTCAAGTGCAAATAAGGCTAAACAAAACTAAACAAGGGTTAAAACAAGTTTAGGTACACTAGGTTACGGAAAAACAAATATTAGGTGAACTAGGGTTGCTTCAGGGTTTCCATGAACTTCTGCACTCATTTTGCTCTAGAAATTGCTATAGCAATTGCTTAAGTGCCCAGTTTTCTCTTGAATTGGTTCTTTCCAGACTACCATTCCATGCACTCCAGGGGTTTAGACATACATTCCTACATAAATCCCAACCCCAGAGTTATGCTTGAAGTCCTAACTATTAGGTCATATGGGACAACCATATATTCCTATATTAGTTGTGCCTTGATCTTTCGACCAACCCACACATCCAACCTTTTTCCAGCCTCCACCACCCTTCTAGGTCAGTGTTAGCCTCAGCCTTCAACTATTCAGTTTTAGTTAATAGAAGAAGTTAAAGAAATGCAAAAGCAGTTGAATGCCAAAAGCAATGATGTAGCAAAATCGTCTATGTATTAAAATGTGCATGAGTTCACTACAACCCATCTACACCCCTAGCTGGAGTCTTTACTCTGCTTCATATCTAAATTATTTACAAGTATCAAGACAACCATCAGGCAATGAAGAGTAATACAACCTGAAAGAGGAAAATACAATTCAGCGCTAAAACAATAAAGCACAAAAAAAGAAGAAGGAAATCCTCAGAAGGAGTCCCTTTCTTCACATCCAACAGCTCCTTTTACAGGGTTGGTTCCTAATGGATAGTGCCTCCTACAACCCACTCCCATAAAGGATTTCTAGATTTTCTCTCTCTCTATTTTTTTTTCCCTTTGTGTATCTCTTTTTGTTTTCTCCTTTTTGCTTTTTATAGGCAAGCCTTGTGATCCCAGTGCAGTGGCTTGAGCTGCAACATTCTTTTCCTTTTTCTTGGCCTCACCCCTGCCAGTGCCTTTTTCTCCCTTTTCAGTAGTGGAAACAGTTTCTATGCCTCTGCATCCCAGTGTTCTGTTGTGTCAGCTGCGCATTGCTTCCTCCATGCTGGTCAGTCATGGCTGCACCTGCTGCAGCAGCCATGAATCACTCCTACCTACAGCGTATCACAAAGGATCAGCTTCCAATCATATTCACCATATTAGCAGGACCACAATCTCTTGGTTTGCTACCTCAACTGCCATGTATGCATACTAAATTTCAGAGCAAACATAATGGGTGGTCTTATACTAATGAGAGGCACACACACAATATTAAATCAGGGGAGCATTAATGCTAATCAAACAAAATGCAAAGTAAACAACCCAAGAAAAGAATAGAGAAACTCTAATAAATTAGAGTTATCAATCCCCCCAAACTTAGAGTCTTGCTTGTCCTCAAGCAATTTACTCTACCCACTAAACAGCTTCTACTAAGCTTTAGCTCCCTTATTCTAGGCAACACTACTACTAGCCCTCAACTCTCAGAATTGTTTCCAAATAGGAAATACCACATGCCTTTTTCCTTTTCCTCAACCTCAACCGAAACCTCCTTCGAAATTGTGTGTGTGATATGGTCAGTTTTCCAAGAGCCACTTGGGTCAAGATCAGTCAAGGTCCTAAGATTTTTCATTCTAATATGTCAAGTCTCCTCAACTAAGGCAAGATAGCACACATTAAAGGCATAATTAAGGTAACCAGGGCAAATAAGGTGGGGTCGATCAACTTATTTCTTTTCTATTTTTTTTTATAATTTTTTTGTTGTAGCAAAGGTTATTGGTGCTTTTTGACGCGAATGCCAACATTTGAGATGAAGGCACCCTGTTGACATGCTTTAAATTAAGCATGTATTTAGCATATTTTATGTTTCTTTTTATTTTATTTAAATAATAAATAGATAGGTTTTAATTAAATTGTGTGTTTTATGTTTTTAGGAATAATAAAGAAGAAAAGAAGAGAAAAATAGAAGAAAATCATGAAAAATGCTGATTTCTGACCTTTCGTCACTAATGGAAGCATATCTCACTCATTTTAGCTCCGATTGAGCTGATTCCAGCGGCTATGGAAAGAAGAAACATAGAGCTACAACTTTCTTGTTCGACACTTTAGCAAAATCCGGCGTTTTCTAGGCGCCGCGGCGCTCACAATACAGCGCCGCGGTGGCCCGTCATGGATGTCTCGTAGCGCCGCGGCGCTGGTTGTTGGCGCCACGGCGCCCTTGCCCCAGAACCACGAGCGCCGCGGCACCCGTGTATGAAGAATGGAGCGCCGCGGCGCTGCATGGTGCGCCGCGGCACCCCGTGGATGAAGCTTCGCAGCGCCGCGGCGCTGAACTTATGCGCCGCCGCTCCGGAAGTCGCGAGTTTAGAGTTTTTTCACCTGATTTGAAGCCTAATTGATGGAGATTTGACCTAAAAACTTTCCTACTTCGACTAGGAGGGTTTAATCTATAAAAATGAAGGGAAGTAAGCAGAGGAGGCATCTATTCATTCAGCAAAGAATTCATTCAAGTTCTCAACTCTTTTCTTTACTTCTTGTTTAGTTTTCTATGGCCCTGCGCGGCTAATTTTCTTTAGTTGGTTGAGGGAGATTGAAACCTCAAGGGATTTGATGTCATTGTGAGATACGGATTTGATTTCATTGCATTCAATCTTAACCGGGTATTGTTTATTCATCTGTTCTTATTTTCTTAATATTATGCATGTGATTGCTAGGAGGCCTACTAGTATATTGTATGTGTAGCTGCTGAATTAGGTTTTGAACAAAGCTTTTATTACTTGATTCGTGAAGCAAATAGGAATAAGGATTTTGGATTATAAATCGTTAACCCTATGATGAATATCAACTAAATTGAATATAATCGATGTGCTTGTATTCGTTTAACTCTATTAGTTTCTCTTGTTCTTCATGCGGTTAATAAGTTATGCTTTACTGATGTGCTAAAGAATTGCTCGTTAATTAGAGTATAATTAGTGCGATTGTCATTAATTTACTAGGCTTAAGGAGGAACTGGGATAGAATCCCAATGATAGATATTTGGTTTAAGATTGATAATTTTGTCAATGATCAATGCAATCCCTTGATGGTGAATATTGACCGAAACCAACGCTTTTCTCATTAATCACTTTCTCTCAATTATTTTTGCTATTGTTTACTTAATTTTAATTGCGACTCTCAATTCCCCCCTTTCTGAATCACATAAGGTAATTCCAGTCTCTGTGGGATCGACCCTTACTCCCACTACTACAGGTTAGTGTTGAGGTAAGGTTTTAATTTGGGCGTACCTGCGACAGTGCGCACCAAATTTTGGCGCCGTTGCCGGGGACTGCGTCATTACTTTTGTGATTATTTTATTTTATGCCTGTGACTCGTTCTGCTAATTGTCAAGATTTACAGTTCAATCCAGATATTGGAAAATCTGTATACAGGCACAGAAGAAGAATTCAAGAAGACATTGATCAGGACACGGAGGAAGTGATCATGGCCAGACACCCTACTCTGAAGGAGCTTGCAGCTCCTGATTTGCATCAACAACCCTTATGCATTACTTTCCCTAATCTTGATGATAATGTGAATTTTGAATTAAAATCTGGATTAATTCATCTCTTACCTAGTTTTCATGGTCTTGCAGGTGAGGACCCGCATAAACATCTAAAGGAGTTCCATGTGGTTTGTACCAGTATGAAGCCCCCTGGAGTAACTGAGGAACAAATTAAACTTAGGGCTTTTCCTTTTTCTTTAAAAGATTCAGCCAAGGATTGGTTGTATTATTTACCCTCTGGTACTATTACTACTTGGAATGAGATGAAAAGAATGTTTTTAGAACGTTATTTTCCTGCATCTAGAGCCGCCACTATTAGGAAAGAAATATGCGGCATTAGGCAATTGCATGGTGAAACCCTTTATGTATATTGGGAGAGGTTTAAGAAACTTTGTGCAAGCTGCCCACATCATCAGATTAGTGAGCAGCTACTAATCCAATATTTCTATGAAGGCCTTTTGCAGGGAGACAGGAGCATGATAGATGCAGCTAGTGGAGGAGCACTAGTAGATAAAACTCCTGAGGCAGCCAAAATTCTCATATCAAATATGGCTGCCAATTCACAACAATTTGGCGTTAGGCATGATCCTCCTGTTAGACATGCCCATGAGGTAAGTACAACTTCTCTTCAGAATCAAATATCTGAACTTACTTCTCTTGTGCGCCAAATGGCTACAGGTACACTCCAACAAGTTAAAGTCTGTGGGATATGTTCAGCAACAGGGCACCCAACTGACATGTGTCCTACACTTCAAGAGGAGTCCACAGAACAAGCTAATGCTGTAGGAGGTTTTCCTGGCCAACCAAAGAGGTATGATCCATATGCTAATACATACAATCCTGGATGGAAGGATCATCCCAATTTCAGATATGGAAATGCACAAAATAGGCCTGCAGGACAGAATTTTCAACAAAACCAACAGGCCTATTATCCTAAACAAAATGCATCCCAGGAGCATCAGGTAAGTAATCCATTGGAAGATATTGTGAAGACTCTTGTGCATAGCTCTCATCAATTTCAGCAAGAGACAAGAGCTAGCATTCAGAACCTGACAACTCAAATGGGTCAGTTAGCAACCACAGTGAGTCGACTGGATGCTCAAAATTCAGGTAAGTTACCTTCACAAACTGTGGTAAATCCCAGAGAGAATGCTAGTGCAATTGTGTTAAGGAATGGTAAGGAGATTGAAAGCCCACCAGCACCCTCTTCTCCTAAGAAAACTGAAAAATCAATTAAGGAGAATGAAGCACCTACAGGTAAGTCTCCTTCTAATTTAAATTATGAAGTTGTGCCTCCTTTTCCAGAAGCTCTTAAAGAAGACAGGTTGCATGAAAAAACTTCTGAATTATATGAAACCTTCAGAAAGTGTGAAATTAATATTCCCCTTTTAGATGCTATTAAACAGGTACCAAGATATGCAAAGTTTTTGAAAGAACTATGTACCCAGAAAAGAAAGCAAAAATTGAAGGGATGTGAGAAGGTTCAAATGAGTCAGAATGTGTCAGCTATGATTCAAACTAAACTCCCCACTAAATGCAAGGATCCAGGTATGTTTACTATTCCATGTAAAATTGGGGATACTCATGTTGAAAAAGCCATGTTAGATTTGGGAGCTTCCATAAATGTCATGCCATATTCTTTATATACTTCCTTGAAATTAGGACCATTGAACTCTACTAATGTGGTAATTCAGTTAGCTGACAGGTCCAATGCATACCCTAAGGGAGTAATTGAGGATGTCTTGGTACAGGTAGATGATTTGGTTTTCCCTGCAGATTTTTATGTTCTTGACATGGAAAATGGGGATTTTACATCTCCAATATTGTTAGGGAGACCATTTTTAAAAACCTCTAAAACAAGGATAGATGTTCACAATGGCACACTCACTATGGAATTTGATGGTGAAGTAATTAAATTTAATATGTATGAAGCCATGAAATACCCAGGTGATGATACCCCTGTTTACTCTATTGATGTCTTTGATTCTTTGGCACATGACATATTTGAATTAGATGGAAAAGACAAATTAGAAGTAATTGTGAGCAAATCCATAGAAGAAGATGATGGTGAGACAAATTTAGATGGAGAAACAAAAGAGGAATTGGCTGCACTTAATGATTCTTCAGAAGGACCACCAACAGGTAATGTTGCTTATATGGAATTACCAATTTCTAATACTACTCTTTTACCTTCTGTTGTGCAGGCTCCTACCCCTGAATTAAAGCCTCTTCCTGATCACCTCAAATATGTATTTTTGGGAGAAGGAGAAACACTTCCTGTGATTATCTCCAACAAGCTTGAAGTTGATCAAGAGGAGAAATTAATTCAAGTTCTGAAAGAGCACAAAACTGCAATAGGATGGACCATAGCTGATCTTAAGGGAATAAGCCCTTCCACATGCATGCACAGAATATTAATGGAAGAAGGAGCTAAACCATCTAGACAACCCCAAAGAAGGCTAAATCCACCTATGATGGAGGTGGTAAAGAAAGAAATTCTTAAACTGTTGGAGGTTGGGGTAATATACCCTATTTCAGACAGTCATTGGGTTAGCCCAGTGCAGGTGGTCCCAAAGAAAACAGGCATAACTGTGGTGAAAAATCAAAATGAGGAATTGGTACCCACCCGGATTCAAAATGGGTGGAGGGTTTGTATAGATTACAGAAAACTAAATTCTGTAACACGAAAAGACCACTTTCCTTTACCTTTTATTGATCAAATGCTTGAACGGTTATCTGGTAAACTTTACTATTGTTTTCTTGATGGTTATTCAGGCTATTTTCAAATTGCAATTGCTCCTGAAGACCAGGAAAAGACAACTTTCACTTGTCCATTTGGGACATTTGCATATAGGCGCATGCCGTTTGGGCTTTGTAACGCCCCTGCTACTTTTCAAAGGTGTATGGTGAGCATATTCTCAGATTATCTTGAGAAATTCATTGAGGTATTTATGGATGATTTCTCAGTTTATGGGGATTCATTTGATGAGTGTTTGCATAACCTGTCACTAATTTTGAAAAGATGTCAAGAAACTAACCTTGTTTTAAATTCTGAAAAGTGTCATTTTATGGTTGAACAAGGTATAGTTTTAGGCCATGTTGTCTCAAAAAGGGGAATAGAGGTAGATAAAGCAAAAATTGATATTATACAAACTCTACCTTATCCCACTTGTGTGCGGGAAGTTCGTTCGTTTCTTGGCCATGCAGGTTTTTATAGGAGATTCATAAAGGACTTTTCTAAGAAAGCAGCACCTATGTGCAAATTGCTTCAGAAAGATGTCTCTTTTGAACTTGATGAAGAATGCAGGGAAGCTTTTGACAAATTGAAGGAGTCCTTGATTTCAGCTCCAATAATTCAAGCACCAGACTGGAACATTCCTTTTGAAATTATGTGTGATGCCAGTGATCATGCAGTTGGAGCAGTACTGGGCCAAAGGATTGGAAACACATCCCATGTGATATATTATGCCTCCAGAATACTGAATGATGCCTAGAAGAACTATACCACCACTGAAAAAGAACTCTTAGCTATAGTCTTTGCTTTAGAAAAATTTAGATCATATTTAATATGTACTAAAATTATTGTTTTTACTGATCATGCAGCTTTGAAATATTTGGTGATGAAAAAGGAGGCTAAACCTAGGATAATCAGATGGGTGCTACTACTTACAGAATTTGATTTAGAGATTAGAGACAAGAAAGGGTCTGAAAACAATGTAGCAGATCACCTAAGCCGCCTGACACATGTGGAGGAAAAATTGAAAATTGAAGAATCATTCCCAGATGAAAATTTATTTTCAATTTCAATTCATATGCCATGGTATGCGAATATTGTAAATTATTTGGTTACTAATCAATTACCTCCTCGTTTGACCAGGGCAGCCAAAAATAAGATCAAGAGTGACGCCAAATACTACATATGGGACGATCCTTACCTGTGGAAGCAATGCTCAGATCAAATTATCAGAAGGTGCATCCCTGATGCTGAAATTTTATCCATTATAACCTTCTGCCATTCTTATGCATGTGGTGGACATTTTGGAGCAAAAAGGACAGCAAAGAAAGTTTTAGACTGCGGTTTTTACTGGCCTACCATATTCAAAGATTCATATAAATTTTGTAAGTCATGTACAAACTGTCAGAAAACAGGTAATATCTCCAGGAAAAATGAGATGCCTCAAACACCAGTATTATTTTGTGAAATTTTTGATGTTTGGGGCATTGATTTTATGGGACCTTTTCCTTTGTCATCTGGATATAATTATATTTTGTTGGCTGTGGATTATGTTTCAAAGTGGGTAGAAGCTAAACCCACTAGGACTAATGATTCTAAAGTGGTTGCAGATTTCATTAAATCTCATATCTTCTCCAGATTTGGGATTCCAAGAGCTTTGATAAGTGACAGGGGAACGCATTTCTGCAATAGGACTATCGAAGCCCTATTAAAGAAATACAATGTCACTCATAAATTGTCAACTGCATACCATCCGCAGACCAATGGGCAGGCTGAAGTATCCAACAGAGAAATCAAAAATATTATCAGTAAGACAATAAATCCCAACTGCAGGGATTGGAGTCTCAGATTAGATGATGCTCTGTGGGCATACAGGACAGCCTATAAGACCCCAATTGGTATGTCTCCATACAGGTTAGTATTTGGTAAAACTTGCCATCTTCCAGTTGAATTGGAATACAAAGCATTTTGGGCTATAAAGAAATTTAACATGAATTTGGAAGAAAGTGGAGAATACAGGAAATTACAGCTGCAGGAATTAGAGGAAATTAGAAACGAGGCCTATGACAACGCAAATATTTATAAGGCCAAAACTAAACTCCTACACGATCGCATGATTTCACGTAAGGAGTTTAGCAAAGGACAGAAAGTTCTCCTCTACAATTCCAGGCTCCGATTGTTTCCAGGTAAATTTCGTTCTAGATGGGAGGGACCATTTATTGTTACTGATGTTTTTCCTCATGGTGCAGTTGAAATAAAGAGCATGGACAACCAGAATAGCTTCAAAGTCAATGGACATAGACTCAAACCTTACTATGAAGGATTTCAGCACGAGGAAGCACAATGGATAACTCTTCAAGAACCTACATAATTTTCTCTGAATTTTTGTCGAGCCAACGACGTTAAACAAAGGCACTGGTTGGGAGGCAACCCAACATCTATTCTTCTTCTTCTTATTTTTTCTTTTCCTAGTTTAATTTTACTTTAACAAAAAAAAAAAAAAAAAATTTTGGATCTGCAGACGCGAACATGCGCCGCGGCGCTCGTCACCCAGACTGGGAGAGCGCCGCGACCCTCTAGAACAGAGCCGCGGCGCTCCGAACCCAGAACGGGTGGGCGCCGCGGCGCTCACCCATAGCGCCGCGGCGCTCCGCGTTGAAGCAGAGAGCGCCGCGGCGCTCTCTATAAGAGGGTCGCGCCCCTCTTTGTTTCCCCCGCGGTTTTTGCTCTCTCTCACCCCCAAATCCCTTTTCTTGCCTCCAATCACCCATACTCACCTACCATTCGATTATATTGCTTGCATAACTTGATTTTTCATCTACTTTTGCAGGATTATACACCTCATATCAGCAATTGAGTCGAATTCAAAAGACACTTTTCTAGGGTTCTAAGGTATTCTTGAGCTTGCAATTCCCAGCCACCATTCAAGGCAATTTGGGTACAGTTCCCTTCCTCTTTCGGGCTGCAATTGATCCTTATACTTGATTGCTACGGGTTTGTCCTGAGTTTGGGAGATCTAGTTGAAAATTCACCACTCATCCTTCCAAATTTTACAAGCGCCCACAAGGTGTTCGGTAAAAGGCCCTAGTGAATTTTTTCAACTAATGGCTCCAAAAGCTTCTAAATTGAGTATTTCAAAGAGGAAGAACAGAGCTGAGGACCCTCCAGCATTTGACACCGTGGCATTTGTGACTGAACCGGTTTATCAACACCACATCAAAGTGGTGGTACATAAACCTATTGTTCCAGAACGTGGATTTCTGATCACCGAAGGGCTACCTCTCAGAGACAATATCCTCTATAGGCACTGGGAGATTTTCTGCAGGAACCCAGAGCCAGGAGTTATCCCCGTGGTCCAGGAGTTCTATTCCAATGCTACAGTTCATGAACATCATCATGCACGGGTTCGAGGCAAGAGGGTACCATTTTCTCCGCATGCCATCAATGAACTCTATTCTCTGCCTGACATTGAGGATGATGAATATACTACTCTTCTTCAATCATTTATTGATTTTGAAGACGTCATAGGCACTCTTTGCCATAGAGGGGCCTCCTGGAAATTGGATAGCCATGGCCAACCGTTGTACTTTGCTAGGGCTGATATGAATAAGTTGGCTAAAGCATGGTATTATTTTGTGTCAGCACGACTCATGCCCAGCTTCAATGTGAGTCAAGTCAGGAGGGACAGGGCCATTCTGCTCTATGCGATACTAAAGGGCCTTTCTATTGATGTAGGCAAAATTATTCATAGGCAGATGCTCGGCTGTATTAATACTAGAGGCGGATCCCTCTTTGCTCCCAGTTTAATTACTGGTCTATGTCAGCAGGCAGGAGTCAGCTGGGATTCCACTGAGGCTCTCATTCACCCTATGAAGCCTATTTCCTCTACCGATATCCAAAAGTACAAGGGCCATGAAGAAGCAGCAGAGGAGGAGTTAGGGATTCAGCCAATCCCTACAGAGGGACCAGGCAGCAGTTCAGCTCCACCACCATCCCAGCATACCATTGAAGATTTATGGCAGCGCACAGAGTATCTGAGCCACCAACTGCACGATCTGGCCCTCTACCAGCACTCTATTGCACAACATAATCATGCCTGCTTCAGTCAGCTAGCCCATGCCCTGAACCTTCCAATTGCATTCCCGGCGCCTCCTGAACCACCTTTTCGGCCTGACACCGAGCATGATGCGATGAATGATGACACTTGATCAGGGAAGTTTCCCTGGACCCCTCCTTATTTTATTACTTGTCTCTATTGTGTTTTTTCTTTGATATTCTTACATTGGGGACAATGTATGTTTTTAAGTGTGGGGGGGTCACTTTATGATTCAGCTGGATAACTGTATAATAACTCATACACTTGTGCACTTTTCTACTTTGATGCGTTACTATAATTCTATGATGTGTGCACTTTTATTCCTATCATGAGGTGAGCATGTGAACAAAATTTCAATTTATGGGTTTGTGTTAGTGAAACCAATAGCCAATGATATAAATGTTTAAATTGCTAATAGCTCCTAAGAAACGTAGGAAAATCATAATTATGTGTAATTTTAATTTTTTTTGCAATTTATTATCCATTTTCTAGAATCCTGAATCTATTTTGCACAACAACTTTGAGTATTTAATTTATCTTTTATTTAAAGAAAGTTTATACAACTTAAAGAATTTTTTTATGATCTCAGAAAGGATTCTAGAACTTATTTGAATGATGCTTGAGGCGAAATCCTAGGTTGATACTATTAATTAGGAGATGATTTAGGCATTATTGGATAGATTGAGCCTTTCAAGCCTGACCTAAGTAATAAAATAACACTAGTTCCTTTATTTTGAGCTTAATAAACTTTTCCTTCTGAAAACCATAATTGAGCCATAAGCCAAAGTTTGTATATCCTTATTTTTTTTTCTTTACCTTATTCACTCACTCCATGATTATTTTGATGAATATTTGTATTGTATTGCTTTATTTACAAAAAGGGTGGAAGGGTGGAGTAAGGAAAAGAAAAGAAATTTTCAAAAGAAAAAAAAAATTATATATATATAAGAACAAATGTTGTGGGTGAAAGAAAAAGAGGACAATGATGGATTGAAGCAGGAAAAGTAGTGTGGGGAGAAAATCTTCCCAAAATTATTGGAGGAAAGCAAAGAGCTCAAGAGATCAATTTTAATCATGTGGTGCTGGGTGACTGATCCTACATTGATATCCTTTGTCCCACCCTTCACCTTGGCCACATTACAAGCTAAATAAAGTCCTTTTGATCTTAAAAATAGTTTTGACCTACATTAGTGGAGAGCAGTAGGAAAAATAAGCTTATGGAAATCCTACGAGGAGATCCATACTTGATTTCTTGAGATATATAAACTCATTTGAATGAAAGATGATTGAACTGCTCAAAACACACACACACTCAGGGCTCTAGAAAAATGAATTCTGAATTGCATTTAAATTGAATATTGCACATAGTCATTAAATTTTCTGAAATTTCTTTAAGAGCATTCAATTTTCACTATGAGGCAATATATTGGAAAGACTTTCACTTACCTTATTTATTGAATATTGTTCACATGGTTTAATTTGCTTGAGGACAAGCAAAAGAGCAAGTGTGGGGGTATTTGACATGCTTTAAATTAAGCATGTATTTAGCATATTTTATGTTTCTTTTTATTTTATTTAAATAATAAATAGATAGGTTTTAATTAAATTGTGTGTTTTATGTTTTTAGGAATAATAAAGAAGAAAAGAAGAGAAAAATAGAAGAAAATCATGAAAAATGCTGATTTCTGACCTTTCGTCACTAATGGAAGCATATCTCACTCATTTGAGCTCCGATTGAGCTGATTCCAGCGGCTATGGAAAGAAGAAACATAGAGCTACAACTTTCGTGTTCGACACTTTAGCAAACTCCGGCGTTTTCTAGGCGCCGCGGTGCTCACAATACAGCGCCGCGGCGGCCCGTCATGGATGTCTCGTAGCGCCGCGGCGCTGGTTGTTGGCGCCGCGGCGCCCTTGCCCCAGAACCATGAGCGCCGCGGCGCTGCATGGGTACGCCGCGGCGCCCGTGTACGAAGAATGGAGCGCCGCAGCGCTGCATGGTGCGCCGCGGCACCCCGTGGATGAAGCTTCGCAGCGCCGCGGCGCCGCCGCTCCGGAAGTCGCGAGTTTAGAGTTTTTTCACCTGATTTGAAGCCTAATTGATGGAGATTTGACCTAAAAACTTTCCTACTTCGACTAGGAGGGTTTAATCTATAAAAATGAAGGGAAGTAAGCAGAGGAGGCATCTATTCATTCAGCAAAGAATTCATTCAAGTTCTCAACTCTTTTCTTTACTTCTTGTTTAGTTTTCTATGGCCCTGCGCGGCTAATTTTCTTTAGTTGGTTGAGGGAGATTGAAACCTCAAGGGATTTGATGTCATTGTGAGATACGGATTTGATTTCATTGCATTCAATCTTAACTGGGTATTGTTTATTCATCTGTTCTTATTTTCTTAATATTATGCATGTGATTGCTAGGAGGCCTACTAGTATATTGTATGTGTAGCTGCTGAATTAGGTTTTGAACAAAGCTTTTATTACTTGATTCGTGAAGCAAATAGGAATAAGGATTTTGGATTATAAATCGTTAACCCTATGATGAATATCAACTAAATTGAATATAATCGATGTGCTTGTATTCGTTTAACTCTATTAGTTTCTCTTGTTCTTCATGCGGTTAATAAGTTATGCTTTACCGATGTGCTAAAGAATTGCTCGTTAATTAGAGTATAATTAGTGCGATTGTCATTAATTTACTAGGCTTAAGGAGGAACTGGGATAGAATCCCAATGATAGATATTTAGTTTAAGATTGATAATTTTGTCAATGATCAATGCAATCCCTTGATGGTGAATATTGACCGAAACCAACGCTTTTCTCATTAATCACTTTCTCTCAATTATTTTTGCTATTGTTTACTTAATTTTAATTGCGACTCTCAATCCCCCCTTTCTGAATCACATAAGGTAATTCCAGTCTCTGTGGGATCGACCCTTACTCCCACTACTACAGGTTAGTGTTGAGGTAAGGTTTTAATTTGGGCGTACCTGCGACAGTGCGCACCACCTGTTACTCAGCATTATCACCCTTAAGCAACATCCTACTCATACCTCTACGTCACTGTTTTACGAAAAAAAGTACACATAGGGCTCATGCATACCCCTGGTTAGTAAGGGACAACAGAGGCACTGGAGTGGCAAACATTTCTCTCTTCTTCCCCCAAACTTAAGCCTCAAGCTTATGCCTCTTGTAATAGTCCAAAAATTTGTTTTAAGAGACTTTCAACATTAACTTGACGATCCTAAGGCCTCTTCCTGAGAAATTTGCAAATTTTTCTTGCCAAAACTGACCAAAGCTTGTGTTCATAAGGGAAGGTTCTGGTTGTATGAGATTATCGTGCAGAACTACTATTGTTTAATAGACAATTGCCAGCCCTTCCTCATGGAGCTTCCTAAAACTAGCAACAAGCCTTGAAACAAAGCATGACAGACCTATGTTTTTTTTAATATGAAAAAGAAGTGATTATAAGATCTTCATAATTCTTAACACTTCCTGTAACATCCCTAATTTTGTTTCTTTTATTGATAAAAGTACAAAAATATTTAATTAAGCAAATAAAATTTATTAGACAATATTTTAGATATCTAAGGAAATGTAATCCTTAGATATTCTTCACCTTATGTATATGCATAGAAAATGTTTCTAACATTAAGAGAACAAATAAAGAGGGAAAACCTAATAGGAAAGAAATTAGAAATAACATACTAAAGAGATGCAAAATTCTTGGATAAGGAAGATAAATTTTTAGAAACAAGTAAAGGTCTTAAAATTTCAAGAACATTGGATTAGGGTAATTTTTCTTAATTCAAGAACTAAAGTTACTAAGTTTAAAATCTTTACCCATACATTGGGTTTTTACCTATGGACACTTCATATAGAGTTTTTCCACTTCACATAAGTTTCTAGCAAGCCCATTGGATAACCTAAGCAAGAAATAAAACATAGACTTGGACTAAGATATAGTAATTGGACCAATAGCCCAAAAATTATGAAAATTTGACCAAGCCCTCCAAGAAAGGTAGAATTTTATCCAAAGCAAAGAAAATGGGTAGGAATAAGCCCAAATCCAAGAGGAAAAATAAAATAAAATAAATTAGGTGATGATATAATAATGTAATAATAATAAAGATTAGGTTACATGGCATTAAGACAAAAATTTAGCAAGTGGTGTGATTCTACATTCAACATTTTGGCAAGCGGCATGATAATACAAGGCTTTAGGACAAAAACATCTATATTCTACACTCATAATTTTAGCAAGTGGTATGATAATACATGGTATTAGGAAAAAACATTCATATCCCACACAAATAATATCAACCAAATAATGGAGATTCAAGGGCTAGAAATTTGCCACCTAAAAAGGCAAACCTATCATACTTGTTTAAGACAAAAGAATATGGAAATGAATCCCTAAATCAAAGGGACCTTGTCCCTTATCTTAAGAACATATCATCATAATTTTCAAAATACAAATCTCCTTTTCCTATGCATATCTTGACTAAGGAAGAGGAAGACAAGAACATAAGTTGTTTGTTTTCCAAAAATTCAACAAAGTGTATCCTAATTGTGATAAGGTAGACCCATGATCATAAAAGGTGTATTATTTGGTGGTCTATTTAAACAAAACCCACCCCTACAAAATTTTAATTTCGTCCAAGTGAGGAAGAGAGAGAAATATAAGCAAGGTAGAGTGAGCAAAGGAGAGGAAGAAAGAAAGAAAGAGGAAGGAGAAGTCTAGGGGACTAAGTACTCCAGGTAAGTTTAACAATATTTCTTTTTGAAGAAAACTTTTGAAACTTATAATATTTATATGAAATTTTTATCTTAGAACTTTGATGATTGGTCATGGATGTTGCTATATCATGTTACATATTGATCTTGCATGTGATGTATGTTTGAATACTTAGACTGGTATAGAAAGTTATGCACAAGTATGGCTATGGGTGACAAACTTTTTAGCTTCTGTGTTTTAATTTCTGGAAATTATCTATAGGGAATTAAAATAAATTGTTAAAATAAGAATTAAAGATATATGTGTCATGGATTTTTAGCCACTGGAATCATTCTATTTGGAGTCCATATGAAGTACATATGTTCCGATTAGTAGTCAAAGGTCAGAAAATGGTTCATCAGGGAAGAATATGTTAGGATAGCTTTTGTATTTTAATTTCTGAGAATTATTTGTATGGAATTAAAATAAATAGTTAACATAAGAATTAAAGATATATGTGTCACGGATTTTTAGCCACTAGAATCATTCAATTTGGAGTCCATATGAGATAGATATGGTCTGATTAGTAAAGAAAGGTCAGAAAATTATTCATCAGGGAAGAATATGTTAGGATAGCTTCTGTGTTTTAATTTTTGAAAATTATCTGTAGGGAATTAAAATAAATGGTTAACATAAGAATTAACGATATATGTGTCACGGATTTTTAACCACTAGAATCATTCAATTTGGAGTCCATATGAGGTAGATATGGTTCGATTAGTTGTCGAAGGTCAGAAAATGGTTCATCAGGGAAGAATATGTTAGGACAGCTTCTGTATTTTAATTTCTAGGAATTATCTGTATGGAATTAAAATAAATGGTTAACATAAGAATTATAGCTATGTGTGTTGTGGATTTTTAGCCACTGGAATCATTCAATTTGGAGTCCATATGAGAAAGATATGAGCTGATTAGTAGTCAAAGGTTAAAAAAAGGTTCATCAGGGAAGAATATGTTAGGAAAGCTTCTGTATTTTAATTTTTGGGATTTATCTGTATGGAATTAAAATAAATGGTTCACATAAGAATTATAGATATGTGTGTCACGGATTTTCACCCACTGGAATTACTCAAGTTAGAGTTCATATGAGGTAGATATGTTTCGATTAGTAGGTAGAGGTCAAAACCTATCCGAGAAGAAATAACCTGTACATTTAGGGAGTAATATCACCTTGATTTCTTAATATTTCACTACAATGTTCAACATAATAGTTTTAGATCATTGTTTTATCTTGAAAGTGACACTAAGATCACCTACATCAGAGTTCAATTAAGGGAGTTATGCTCTGATTAGTAAGAGAATGTTAGATATGATGAAAACCTACATCAAGAAAATAAAGAAATAAAATTAATATTTAAAAAAAAGACGAATCTTATAAATGACTAGTATATGCCATAGTCATTGCCATTGTATGAACTTCTTACCATCTTAAGTGTGAAATTCTGACATGGAAATATTTTATAAAGTGATATTTGAAATGGTTATGTTCATGGCATGATTACCAATGATTTATGGTAATAGTTTTATTTTGATGAACATACTCGTTATTGAAAGCATATTTTTGGCTATCATTGTGAAAAGAAAAGAAATGAGCACGGTCACATGGCAATCCGTGTGGTGCACCAGTAGGGGATGCCCTACCAACGGTTATGATCATGTTAATGAGAAAAAAAAGAGAAAGTGGGCCATGTCAGACGAAGCGAGAAAAGCCCGTACCGGAGAGTAGAGGATACTCACCCTGACCGGGGTAGCTTGAAATGAGAATAAGTTGATGGCCATCATATTCTGAAAATAGTTAATCCTGTCATACATATCATTACTGTATGATTCTTATGTGCATAGATATAATGCATTATGTGACCAAAGATATTTTCTGTAGTTTATACAGCTGAACATGACGTGATGAGCTATATTGATGATGATTTATTATTGAACTTATAGGGATTTAATTCTCACTATATTTCCATATCATGTTCAGAAAATTAGTTATGCAGATTTTTCTATAGTTCTGGCTTTTAGTGCACGTTGGATCGAGTACTTTATGTTGGGCAGGTCCCAGAAGCAAATAAAATGTTTGTGGTTGAGTTGGCTTAGATCCCGGTGAAGGTGCAACCACCCGCACCTATATCTCCGGAATTGGTCAACCAGAATAAATAAGATGTAGATTTTTATGTGTTTGATATGTTGTACGTATGTTTTGACTAATGACATGTATGTAAACTCTGTATTGTTTAAATTAAATAAATATTATATTGAGTTAAGTTGTAACGAGGTAATAATTCATGGTATTTCAAAAAAAATTTGATACTTAAATGGAGTTGTTACACTTCCTACTGAACAGACCTGGAACCTATATTCCTCATACAATAATAAAAAAGAACACAAATACCATATACCAAACACACAACATTTGAACAAAACCAGCAAACAACAAAGCATTACTAACTAAACCTACCTCCCCTAAACTTAAGCAAGAGCAGTGTCCTCACTGCTCAGCATATTGTAGAGTTAACATAAGAGGACCATACATAAATTTAAGTGGAGTAAAGCTAGCCAAAGCAGCAAGCAGGATGTATAAATAACTAGAAATAACCAAAAGAATATAGAAGCTAAGGGGACTTCCCTGGGGTGCCAACAGGATTATTGTAGCACCCTTCTGGCATTTCCTTCATCAAGAATGTGATGAGTTTCATAGCCCACTCTTCCTTTGTGTTGACTGTGGTGGGCTCGAGAGTTTTCTCTTTCCCTTCTACATTGTTGCCCTTCTTTTGGCAATTGGCTCATCATCTTCTGAGGACTCAACTCCCACTAGAGTCTTCTGTGGGGTTGGCCTCTTTTCACTACTGTGGTAAGAGTTTTAGGACTCATCTTCCTCTCCAATCTGGGGTTCTGGTGCCTTTCTGGCTTCCCCAGATGTTGTGTGTAATAGGTTTGTTGGGAATGTGGGGAAGAGGAAGAATTGCTTGAAATTCTGCTCCAGTGTTTGCTGAAGGGAAATATCCTTCATGTGCTAGTATTGCCATAAACTTTGTTGTTGCCTCATAAACTGCGCCTACTGCTGTAGGATGGTTGTTTGCTACTGTAGGAGCAAGTGTAATGTTTGATTTACTGGTTGTTAGGTTGAGTTGGAGTCTGCTTGGCTTTCCAGGTGTGGTGGCTCTTATGTGGGGGCTGATGGCGCTGGCTCTCCCTTATTTTGCACAATGCGTGCTATGGTGATAGTGCTGATTATGCCTCCCATCTTTAGCATCTCCTTATCCATCGAGATGGAAACCTAGCGTGCTAAGCACAGCATGGTGATAATGGAAGGAAAGAGCAGACTGTCCTTCTTACGGCTTGCATATATTCTAATTTGGTGGGCTATGACTCGTCCCACATTGATGAGCCTTCCAAAAATTATGGAATCTACCATGGCTACTCTATACTTGCTCACAGTCTGCCCATGAGTGGAGAGCAGAAGGTGGGTCTTCACAAAGTGGTACCACACCTTTGCCACGGGCAGTAGTGAAGCTCTATTCACCGTTACAATGCCCTAAGATGATTTGTCCTAAGTGGTGCCTAGGACACAGACTCGTGCCAGCATTTTGTCCCAATCCTCCTCCTGTATAGCCTCCAGATGCTCCTCATAATCATCTTCTTCATCGGTGAGCTGGTAGGCGTTGTTGATGGCAACTGGGTCGATTAATACCCGGGTCTCTCTCACTCGGACCCATTCTTGGCCATCCTTGGGGAAGTTAGCATAGAACTCCCTCACCAATGAGACAATGGCAGGCTGAGGGTGTTTGGCAAAGCTCTCCCACTTCCTCTGTTTTACCACTGTAGTGACGTACGTCGGCAATCCCATGTCCTCAAATGTGGTAAAAGTGAAGCCTTTTTCAGTGCAGAAAGACCTCTGGACTGTTCCTTCATCATGTCGTCTCTAATTTTCATCTAAGATGAACTTCTTCATTTTTCTTGCCTTTCTTGCAACAGTCTTGACTCTCGGCATGGTTTCCAGGTGGAGGTTCTTTGTTGTAAAGGTATATGTCAGTCACTAGAGCTCTTAGGATGCGAAGGGGTTTGAGAGTGCAGAAGACATGGATTCTTAAAACTGGGAGGGGGCTGTTAGGATCTCCATAGTGGGTTGAGGAGAATGAGGGGGGATGGTCGTGACTTATGGGATGCTTAAGGTTTCCCGCCTCTTTTTTTTTTGCTCTTCTTTGTTTGTCTTTTCTTTTTAGGCCTTTGGGTGCCCTTTCTTACGTTTCCTCATCCCAGCATCTTCGTTCTCCTTCCCTCTGAATTTGCTCCCTACATCTAGCACCATCTCCACATCAAGGGAAAACTCCTTGCTTCTAGGATGAGCGCTTTTTGCTGCAGCAATTCTTGTGGCAAACAACATAAAAACTGACTTTTATACTGATGTTTCTCTAGGCCTGCGAAATGAACACAAAATATATTAAAGTCACAATTTAAGCTACCTAACAATTGTAAAATAAACTAAGAACGAATTAAACATGGGTTTCCTCCCATAAGTGCTTGTTTTCGAGTCAACAGCCTGACTTCTTTCCTGTTCATCCCTCTTGCAATTGGATTGAGGTGTGCTGGCGTTCCACATCAGCTCCCAGGTAGTGCTTAATCCATTGTCCATTAACCCTGAATGTTCTCCCTGATTTCTCTTCTTTCAATTCAAAAGCTTCAAAAGGGAAGACCTTGCTAATGCAAAAGGGACCAGACCAGCGAGATTTCAATTTCCTAGGGAACAAAGTTAGCCTGGAGTTGTACAGCAACACTTTCTGTCCCACTTCAAAGTCCCTCATTTGTAACCTTTTGTTATGCCATTGCTTCGATTTCTCATTGTATAGCTTGGCATTCTCATAAGCCTGACTGCAAAATTTATCTAACTCATTTAGCTGTAATATCCATTTTTCACCAGCAGCTCCCAAATTCATATTTAAATCCTTGACTGCCCAATATGTAACATCCCGTAATTTTTAGATATTTTCCTTAGAAATTCTTCACCTTACATATATGCATAGAAATGTTCTAATATTAATGGAATAGGTAAAGAAAGAAAACCTAAGAGGAAATATTAGAAATAAACATGCTAAAGAAAGGTGAAATTCTTAGGTAAAGAAAGATAAATTTTTGTGAAGTAAGTAAAGTTTTAAAATTTCAAGAATATCGAATTAGGGTAATTTTTCTTAATTTAAGAGCAAAAGTTACTAAGTTTAGTATCTCCACCTGTAATTGGGCTTTAACCTATGGACACTTCATATAGAGTTTTTCTACTTCACATGAACTTTTAGCAAGCCAATAGGAAAGCCCAAGGAAGAAATAAAACATAGACTTGAACTAGGATATAGAATTGGACTGGTAGCCCAAAAATCATGAAAATGTAACCAAGCCCATTATGAAAGGTAGAATTTTAACCAAAGTAAGGAAAATGGGCAAGAATGAGCCCAAACCCAAGAGGAAAAATAAAAATAAAAATAAAATTAAAGTGATGAAATATTGGTGTAATCAAGATTAAGTGACATGGCATTAAGACAAAAATTTAGCAAGTGGTGTGATTCTACATTCATCATTTTGGCAAGTGGCATAATAATACAAGGCTTTAGGGCAAAAACATCTATATCCTACATTCATAACTTTAGCAAGTGGGTAATAATACATAGCATTATGACAAAACATCATTATCCTACACAAATAATTTTAGTTAAGTAAGGAAAATTCAAGGGCTAGAAATTTGCCACTTAAAAAGGCAAATCTATCATACTTGATTAAGACAAAAGAAAAAGGAAATGAATCCCTAAATCAAAGGGATCTTGCCCCATATCTTAAGAACATATCATCATAATTTTTAAAAATACAAATCTCCTTTTTCTATGCCTATCTTGACTAAGGAAGAGGAAGACAAGAACATAAGTTGTTTGTTTTCCAAAAATTCAACAAAGTGTATCCTAATTGTGATAAGGTAGACCCATGATTATGAAAGGTGAATTATTTGGTGGTCTATATAAGAAAACCCACCGTTACAACATTAGAATTTCGTCCAAGTGAGGGAGAGCAAAAATAGAAGCAAGGTAGTGTGAGGAAAGGAGAGGAAGAAAGGAAGAAAGAGGAAGGAGAAGTCTAGGGGACTAAATGCTCCAGGTAAGTTTAACAATATTTCTTCTTGAAGAAAACTTTTGAAACTTATAATATTTATATGAGATTTTGATCTTAGAACTTTGATGATTGGTCATGGATGTTGCTATATCATGTTACATATCAAGCTTGCATGTGATGTATGTTTGAATACTTAGGTTGGTGTAGATAGTTCTGTATGGGTATGGCTATGGTTGACAGAATTTAAAGCTTCGGTATTTTAATTTCTGGGAACAATCTATAAGGAATTAAAATAAATGGTTAACATAAGAATTAAAGATATATGTGTCATGAATTTTCACCCACTGGAATCATTCCATTTGGAGTCCATATGAGGTAGCTACGTTCTGATTAGTAGTCAAAGGTCAGAAAATGAATTATCAGGGAAGAATATGTTAGGATAGCTTCGGTAATTTAATTTCTGGGCATTATTGGTAGGGAATTAAAATAAATGGTTAACATAAGAATTAAATATATGTGTGTCATGGATTTTTATCCACTGGAATCATTCCATTTGGAGTCCAAATGTGGTAGATATGGTCCGATAAGTAAGCCAAGGTCAGAAAATGGTTCATCAGGGAAGATTATGTTAGGACAGCTTTTGTATTTTAATTTCTGGGAATTATCGGTATAGAATTAAAATAAATGGTTAACATAAGAATTATAGATATATGTGTCATGGATGTTTAGACACTAGAATCATTTAATTTGGAGTCCATATGAGGAATATATGAGCTGATTAATGGTCAAATGTCAGAAAATGGTTCATCAGGGAAGAATATGTTAGGGCAGCTTCTGTATTTTAATTTCTGGGAATTATCTGTATGGAATTAAAATAAATGGTTAACATGAAAGTTATATATCTATGTCTCATGGAAATATACCCACTAGAATTATGCAATGTGGAGTTCATATGAGGTAGATATGATCCGATTAGTAAGCAGAGGTCAGAAAGTGTTTATTCAGGGAAGAGTATGTTATTAATGCTTTAGTTTTTGAATTTCTGGGAATATTCTGTAGGGAATTAAAATAGCGCGCCAACATAACAATTATAGATATATGGCTC
Organism: Gleditsia sinensis; assembly: GCA_037074535.1. Lineage (NCBI taxonomy): Eukaryota > Viridiplantae > Streptophyta > Magnoliopsida > Fabales > Fabaceae > Gleditsia > Gleditsia sinensis. The sequence continues at coordinate 42,672,269 of CM073463.1, forward strand.
ATGGATTTTTACCAACTGGAATAACTCAATTTGGAGTTCCAATTTGGGAGATATGGTCTAATTAGTCAGTAAAGGTCAGAACCTATCCGAGAGGAACTATCATGTACTTTGAAGGAGTAATATCACCTTTGTTTCTTACTTTTTCGCTACAATGTTGAACATAATAGTTTTAGATAATTGTTTTATCTTGAAATGGACACCAAGATCACCTACATCAGAGTTAAATTGAGGGAGTTATGCTCTGATTAGTAAGAGAAGGTTAGATAGGATGAAAACCTGCATCAAGAAAATAAAGAAATAAAATTAGTATTTAAAAAAGAAGATGAATCTTAATAAATGACTAGTATAGCCAAAGCCATAGCCATTGTATGAACTTCTTACCATCTTAAGTGTGAAATTTTGACATGGAAATATTTTATAAAGTGATATTTGAAATGGTTATGTTCATGGCATGATTACCAATGATTTATGGTAATAGTTATATTTTGATGAACATACTTGTTTTTGAAAGCATATTTTTGGCTATCATTGTGAAAAGAAAAGAAATGAGCACGGTCACATGGAAATCCGTATGGTGCACCAGTAGGGGACGCCCTACCAACGGTTATGATCATGATAATGAGAAAAGAAAGAGAAAGTGGGCCATGTCGAACGGAGCGAGAAAAGCCCGTACCGAAGAGTAGAGGATACTCACCCTGACCGAGGTAGCTTAAAATGAGAATAAGTTGATGGTCATCATATGATATTTTGAAAATAGTTAATCCTGTCATACATATCATTACAGTATGATTCTTATGTGCATAGATATAATGCATTCATGTGACCAAAGATATTTTTCTGTAGTTTATACAGCTGAACATGACGTGATGAGCTTTACTGATGATAATTTATTGTTGAACTTACTGGGATTTAATTCTCACTATATTTCCATATCATGTTCAGAAAATTATTTATGCAGCTTTTGTTTCTAAGGCTCTGGCTTTTAGTGTACATTGGATCGAGTTACTTTATGTTGGGCAGATTTCAGAATCAAATAAGATGTTTGTGGTCAAGTTGGCTCAGATCCCGGTGAAGGTGCAACCACCCGCACCTGTATCTCCAGAATTGGTCAACCAAAATAAACAAGATGTAAATATCTATGTGTTTGATATCTTATACGTCTATTTTGATTAATGACATGTATGTGAACTCAATATTGTATAATAATAAAGGAAAAAAAAAGAGGTTGTTACACAATATGCCTGATGCTCTAGCTTTATTGGTAGATGACAAGCCTTACCAAACACCAACTCATATGGTGACTTCCCCAGCGGTGTTTTATAGGCTGTTCGATAGGCCCATAATGCATCATCCAGCCTTGAGGATCAGTCCTTCCTAGTTGGGCCAACAGTTTTTCCAGTATCCTCTTGATTTCTCTATTAGAAATTTTAGCCTACCCACTGGTCTGGAGATGATATGGTGTTGCCACCTTGTGTCTTACTCCATATTTGGCCAGTAGTGCCCCGAATTGCCTGTTGCAGAACTGAGATCCTTCATCACTGACGATGGCTCTAGGAGTTCCAAATCTTGTGAAAATGTTCTTTTTAAGAAATCTGGTTACCACCTTTGCATCATTAGTTGGAGACGCACTTGCTTCTACCCATTTTGAAACGTAATCAACAGCTACCAGGATATATTGGTTCCCAAAACTTGAAGGGAATGGGCCCATGAAATCTATTCCCCATACATCAAACAATTTCACTTCTAGAATGTTGTTTAGAGGCATTTCATGTCTTCTGGATATATTTCCTACTATCTGGCACCTGTCGCATTGCAGTACAAAAGAGTGGGAGTCCTTCAATAGAGAAGGCCAGTAAGACCCCGCCTGCAGTACTTTGTTTACAGTCCTAACTCCTCCAAAGTGTCCTCCATAGGGTGAAGCATGGCATTGCTGTAGGATTTGCTCCATCTCTTTGCTTGGAATGCATCTTCTTATCATCTAATCAGAACACTGATTGAAGAGGTACAGTTCATCCCAGTAATATGAATTCACGTCGTGTAGAAATTTCTTCATCTGCTGCGAAGTCAAATCTGGTGGGAGCAATCCACTCACTAGGTAATTCGCATAGTCAGCATACCATGGCATACTAGCTTGGGACATAAGGAAGAGTTACTCATCCAAAAACTTCTTATTAATTTCTTCTGCATCTACTTTGTCTTGTTCCAGTCTGGAGAGATGGTCGGCTACCTGATGCTCAATTCCCTTTCTATCCCTGATTTCCAGATCGAATTCTTATAGCAAGAGCACCCATCAGATGAGTCTAGGCTTTGAATCCTTCTTCTTAACTAGGTGTTTGGTGGCAGAGTGGTCAATGTGCATAATTAATTTTGCACCAACCAAGTAAGATTTGAATTTTTCAAAGGCAAACACCTCAGCAAGCAGCTCCTTCTCTATTACTGTGTAGTTGAGCTGGGCCCCTTGCAGTGTCCTGCTTGCATAATATATGGAATGAAAAACTTTGTTTCTGCGCTACCCAAGGATGGCTCCCAATGCTGCTTTACTCGAGTCACACATGAGCTCAAATGGTGAAGCCCAATCTGGTGCCACAATAACAAGTGATGTACTTAATTTCTCCTTGAGGTCACAGAATGCTACTGATAAAGGGAAATTTTGAGTATTAATGGCTATATTTTATCCTCCAATTCATAGCAAACTTGTGGTTATTTCCCTGCTTTTGGTTATACTTTGCTTTGGATACTGCTTTGGTTGTTTTTATGCTTGTAGGTGAGCAAAAGAGGCCAAGAAGCAAGGGAAAGCAGTCATGAAAAGTGTCATATGGACTTGGAACAAGATGAGGAGGAAGCAAGGAGGAAGCCCACCAAAAATTAGCAAGAAAGGAGCATAGCAGCCCCCAACACGGCTAGGCCGTGCTTGGTGGCATGCAACACGGCCAGGCCGTGTTCTGGGCCAGAGCTGCAGAAACTCCCCATAATCCAGCCCGAAGCACGGCCAAGCCAAGTCCTGGAACACGGTCGTGCTACGAGTCTGCGCACACCGTATTTTTTAGGGTTTTGAGTGGCCAAAGTGTTATATATTGAAGGGGTTACGCAGCCAAACCGGGGGGAACACATTCAGACCTCCTTCTACTCAGTTTTAGGCTAGGGAAACACCATTAGATTAGGTTTAGAGTAGGATTAATGTTTAATTCATGTTCTTAGAGTAGATTTGACAGCAATTCTAGTTTGTATTTCATTCTCCATCTAGGTTTTATCTTTCTATCTCTGCACTCATCTCTATTTCAACTTTTTCTCTTGGTTTGTATTAGATATTGATGATTTACTTAATGATTATACTTTTGATTTATCTTTCTATTATGCTTGAGTAGTTTTGATCTAGGGTTTCGGTAAACCCAATTATGATATGATGATACTATGTTGAATTGAATTAATGGAACCCTAATTGTGTTACACATGGTTAATTAGGATTAGCCATTAAGCATTGGTTATATGAGTTGATGAATGTTTGGCCAATATTTATCACGTCTTAGGATATTAGTTGATGGACTGAAAGGTGAAAACTAATACCTGAACCTAATAGTTAATTAGGGATATCTTAATCAGGAAAATAGTTTAAGATTCTCTAGGAATGAATCAATTAATGGGCACAAGAAAATCGATTAATTGTATTCCATGGTTGGCATAGAACTTAATGAACCTAGGTTGAACTAAGAACCACGAAAGTAGGTAATTGGATTAACCTAGGTACGATTAGTAACGCTTGAACCGTAACCCTAGGTTTTATTTAATTGGTTATTTGCATCTATTTAATTGTGACACTTTCTAATCGAATTACATCTATTTAGATAGCTCGTTTTGTATAATTCTAGTAATTCACATGTTCTCTGTGAGATACGACCTGTACTCGTCGGACTAGCTACAGCTACGCCGTGCGCTTGCGGTAATTAGTAAAACATACACACAAGTTTTTGGCACCGTTGCCGGGGAGCAATAGTCAATATTAGAAATTTTGTGAAATAGCTAGACTAGATCATTTTCTTTTCTATTTTTCTACATAATTTTCCTTTGCTGATTTTTGTATCTTTTTCATCCTTCATAGGTGTGTAGCTATTATATGAGAAGAGGCCACAAAGTCCTTGTTGAATTTGACCCAGAGATTGAGCGCACCCTGCGGAGGAGAAGAAGATTACAGCAGCAAGAAAGTTTTGCAACTACAATGGGGGAGAGAGATAACCGATCTCTTAAAGATTTCACCGCCCCGGACACTCATGGCCTGAATCCCAGCATAGTCAGGCCAGTTATTAAAGCTAACAACTTTGAGCTAAACCCATCTCTCTTGCAGATGGTTCAGTGATAAAGTGGAAGTTTGAGTATTAATGACTATATTTTATCCTCTAATTCGTAGCAAACTTGTCGTTATTTCCCTGCTTTTGGTTATGTTTTGCTTTGGATACTGCTTTGGTTGTTTTTATACTTGTAGGTGAGCAAAAGAGGCCAAGAAGCAAGGGAAAGCAGTCATGAAAAGTGCCATATGGACTTGGAACAAGATGAGGAGGAAGCCCACCAAAAATTAGCAAGAAAGGAGCATGGCACCCCCAACACGGCCAAGTCGTGTTCTGTGCAAGAAGATGCAGTAAATCCCAGAAATCCGCCCGAAGCACGACCAGGCCGTGTCCTGGGACACGGCCATGCTGCGGGTCTGCGAACACCATAATTTTAGGGTTTTGGCCGCCCAAATTGATATATATTGAAGGGGATACACAGCCAAAGGGGGAGACGCATTGGGGATCATTTTTATCAGTTTTAGGCTTAGGAAACACCTTAGGATTAAGTTTAGAGTAGGATTAGAGTTTACTTTCATGTTCTTAGCTTAGATTTGACAGCAATTCAGCATTGTATTCCATTCTCCATCCAGGTTTTATCTTTCTATCTCTGCACTCATCTATATTTCAACTTTTTCTCTTAGTTTGTATTGGATATTGATGATTTACTTACTGATTATGCTTTTGATTTATCTTTCTATTATGCTTGAGTAGTTTTGATCTAGGGTTTCGGTAAACCCAATTATGATATGATGATACTATGTTGAATTGAATTAATGGAACCATAATTGTGTTATACATGGTTAATTAGGATTAGCTATTAAGCATTGGTTAAATGAGTTGATGAATGTTTGGCCAATATTTATCACGTCTTAGGATATTAGTTGATGGAATGAAAGGTGAAAACTAATACCTGAACCTAATGGTTAATTAGGGATATCTTAATCACGAAAGTTGTTTAAGATTCTCTAGGAATGCATCAATTAATGGGCACGAGAAAACCGATTAATTGTATTCCATGGTTGACATAGAACTTAATGGACCTAGGTTGAACTAAGAACTACGAAAGCAGGCAATTAGATTAACCTAGGTACGATTAGTAACGCTTGAAAGAATTTGCTAGTTAATTAAGGCTAAACCATCCCTAATAACCTAAATAATTGCAATTAGAGGTATAAATTGGATGTTGAATATCATAAGTGTGGTGAACCGTAACCCTAGGCTTTGTTTAATTGGTTATTTCATCTATTTAATTGTGGCACTCTCTGATCGAATTACATTGATTTAGATAGCTACATCAATGCCGTCCGCTTGCGGTAATTAGTAAAACATACACGTAACATTCAGCAGAATCAGTTTGGAGGGTCACCTACTGAAGACCCGAATTTACACCTGTCAATCTTTTTGGAGTATTGTGACACCCTGAAGTTGAATGGGGTATCTCCAGACGCCATCAGGTTGAGATTGTTCCCTTTCTCTTTGAAGGACAAGGCCCGTGCATGGTTGCATTCTCTTCCATCGGGGTCCATTACTACTTGGCAACAGCTTTCTCAAGCTTTTCTAGCCAAGTACTTCCCACCGAGCAAGACGGCCCATCTGAGGAACCAGATTACTACATTTGCTCAGAAGGATGGAGAATCTTTATATGAGGCTTGGGAGAGATTCAAAGAACTCCTTAGGGTATGCCCACATAATGGGCTGGAAAAATGGTTGATAGTCCATACATTCTACAATGGACTAATTTACAGCATCCGGATGTCTGTGGATGCTGCAGCTGGAGGAGCACTAATGAACAAGACAGTTGATGAGGCTTATGAGTTAATTGAAGACATGGCTCAAAACCATTACTCTTGGTCTAGTGAGAGGCAGCCTAGAAAACTAGTAGGTATGTATGAAGTAGATGCGTTTGATCATCTTACTTCTAAAGTTGATACGTTGTTTTAGAAGCTAGATAAGTTGAGCATCAACGCTATTGGCTCTTCTCCATCATCTTCTTGTGAGATTTGCGGAGGCATTGGTCATATGACCAATGAATGCCAGTTTGAAAATCCTCATTGTATTACATATAACCCAGGCTGGAAAAATAACCCAAATCCCCCTTACCAGCAGAATGCAAGTCAGCCTCCTTAGAATAACTTCAGGCAGCCTCCTGGATTTCAAAATCAAAGGCCATTTAATCATCCTCCTCCTCCTCAGCCAAAGTCAAATTTGGAGGCTTTGATGGAGAACTTCATCTCCACACAAAATAAGTAGAATGATGAATTCAGAGCCCAGAACCATTCCATGAATGAGGCTATTAAAGATTTAGCCTCCAAGGTAGACTCGCTTGCTACTCATAGCAAGATGTTGGAAACTCAAATAGCACAGTAGGCTAGTCTATCATCAGGAACTTTGGCAGACTTCCAGGCCAGGCTGAGAACCTCAGAGAGCATTGCAATGCCATTACCTTGAGAAGTAGTAAGTAGTTGGCTAAATTTGAGAGAAGTGGGGAGATACAAAAAAATGAACCTCAGGCTACATCTGAGCAGAAAATAGAAGAGGAACTAGAAAAAGAGGAAAAGAAGGAAGAAGAGCCAAAATATGTAGCTCCTAAACCATACAAGCCACCAATTCCTTTTCCTCAAAGGTTGGTTAGGGCCAAGTTAGAGAACTAGTTTGGGAGATTTCTGGATGTGCTAAAGAAGCTTAATATCAATATCCCATTTCTAGAAGCCATCTCCTAATGCCATCTTATGCAAAGTTCCTGAAAGAGATCCTCTCAAACAAGAGGAAAATTGAAGAGTATGCTATGGTGGCATTAATAGAGGGATCCAGTGCTTTAATTCAAAATAAGCTTCCTCAAAAACTTAAGGATCCCGGAAGCTTCTCCATTCCTTGCTCAATAGGAGATATGAAGATTGATAGAGCCCTATGTGACCTTGGAGCAAGTGTCAGCCTCATGCCTCTTCGGTTTGCAAAAAGCTTCAGATGGGTGACTTGAAGCCCACCACCCTTTCCCTTTATTTGGCTGACCGATCCATCAAGCATCCGGTAGGTATATTAGAGGATGTTCCTCTAAAGGTAGGTAAATTTTATATACCGGTTGATTTTGTTATTTTAGAGATGGAGCAAGATGACAAAATCCCCATCATTCTTGGAAGGCCTTTCCTAGCTACGGCTGGTACAAATATAAATGTAAAAGATGGAAAGCTTTCTTTGAATGTAGGGGATGAAAGAGTATAATTTAATTTGAATGATACTATGAACCCTCCATCTCTAGGTAAATCTTGTTATATGATTGGCTTAACTAAACCTAATGTGAATGATAATGCCATGAATTTTTCTCCTTCTGACTCACTTGAGTTATACTATGTGGAAAGTTCTTGTGTTTATGTCAAACAAGGGGAAGAAAAGCAAGACATTGAGGAGGAAGTGAAAGACACAAAGTTAGAACCCAAACCGCCTTCTCAAAGCTTGAATGGAGCAAATGAAGAAAAGAATGAGCCAAGAACATCTTTAAAGGCCATTAGGAAAAGCCTTATGCACAATACTAAGAGGCAATGGATTAAAAAGAGAGTTATTCAAACTCTCTTCAAGCCTCCTTGAGTAGAAAGCATGAATAGGGAGTCGAGCAAATGACTTTAAACAAGCGCTTTATGGGAGGCAACCGACATTTTAATTTTTAAGTTTCTTTTTGTTTAGTTTTCTTGTCTTTTGTTTTAGTTCTTATCTTCAAATTTAGTTGATTTCTTAGGTTATAGTTTAATGGGTGTTTCCATTTGATTTTTAGGTCTATTCACATGTGCCCAAAGTTGAAATAAAGAATAGAAATCAAGGGAAGTTGAGCAGGGTTGAAAAATGCAGGAAATTTCGAAGAATTGGAGGACCCAGCCTCGAACACGGGCTGGCCGTGTCCCAGGACACGGCCATGCCCTAAGCACAGCCCAAGCAACCCTCACCCGTGTTGTTCAGCACGGGCAAAATCCAAGATTTTTGGAATTCCAGTGCCAAGCATGGGTAGGCCGTGCTGTGAAGCACGGGTAGGCCCCAGGTAAAAAAAAAGAGAGAGAAGAAGGGTCATCCAGCCAAAAGCATAAGTAGGCCATGTAAGCAAGTAAGTTACTTCTCCCTTTGCCTGTACTTTCATTTATACTAACATTGAGGACAATTTCAAGTTTAAGCATGGAGGAGTGACTTACTGATTGAATTTGTATCTCTTGTTTCATTAGATAATCACATAGTTTGCTATTTTAGAGATAGATTGGCATAATATAGGTTGATTTTTAACTCATGAGCATGTGATGCACAATAGGATATGAAATAGGTAGTTATTATTTTAGCCTCTCTCTTCTAGGATTAAACCTCTAATTTTTTGAAAAATGTCTCTCTATTGTGCTGTGAATTGTATGCTATTTTTTATTTTTAACACTATAAGAGTGTGGAGGTAGGGAGAGGTGAAAAATGAGGGAATGTGCACCCCAAAAAGTTTTCACTCTGAGTACCCCTTCAAGGCACCAAAAAGGGCTTAGTATGAGTACCTAGATGCCTTTACCCTAGTGAGATGGAGCATAAAATGCACTCACTACATATTTCTAAAAAATAAAATAAAATAAATGAATGAAAAAAAAAATTGATGATGGAAAGTAAAAGAGTTTAAGTGAGAAAAAGAGTGATAAAATAGAAATAAGGGTAAGGAAACATAGGGAGATCTAAAGGATGAGGTGGCCTAATTGAGTGTACAAAAATCAATTTTATGCATACAACCAATGGTAACAATAGAAGTAGATATATAATAGAAAAATTATTGGTTTAATTTTAGAAGAATAGAGACTATCTGATAAATGTCTATTCATATATCTATTGTGTGCACACAGATTGAGTGACAAATTATCTATCTTGCATTTTTCTATCTTCTGGAATCTGATTACATCTTTCCCCCTTCCTTATATGATATGTTATTTGCTTGAGGACAAGCAAAGGTTTAAGCATGGGGGAGTTGATAAAGGAAAATTTTAAGTATTAATGGCTATATTTTATCCTCTAATTCATAGCAAACTTGTGGTTATTTCCCTGGTTTTGGCTATGCTTTGCTTTGGATACTGCTTTGGTTGTTTTTATACTTGTAGGTGAGCAAAAGAGGCCAAGAAGTAAGGGAAAGCAATCATGAAAAGTGCCATATGGACTTGGAACAAGATGAGGAGGAAGCAAGGAGGAAGCCAACCAAAAATCAGCAAGAAAGGAGCATGGCAGCCCCCAACATGGCCAGGCCGTGCTTGGTGGCATGCAACACGGCCAGGCCGTGTTCTGGGCCAGAGCTGCAGAAACTCCCCATAATCCAGCCCGAAGCACGGCCAGGCTGTGCTGCGGGTCTGCGCACACCATATTTTTAGGCTTTTGAGCAGTCAAAGTGTTATATATTGAAGGGATTACGCAGCCAAACCAGGGGGAACACATTCAGACCTCCTTCTACTCAGTTTTAGGCTAGGGAAACACCATTAGATTAGGTTTGGAGTAGGATTAATGTTTAATTCATGTTCTTAGAGTAGATTTGACAGCAATTCTAGTTTGTATTTCATTCTCCATCCAGGTTTTATCTTTCTATCTCTGCACTCATCTCTATTTCAACTCTTTCTCTTGGTTTGTATTGGATATTGATGATTTACTTACTGATTATGCTTTTGATTTATCTTTCTATTATGCTTGAGTAGTTTTAATCTAGGGTTTTGGTAAACCCAATTATGATATGATGATACTATGTTGAATTGAATTAATGGAACCCTAATTGTGTTATACATGGTTAATTAGGATTAGCTATTAAGCATTGGTTATATGAGTTGATGAATGTTTGGCCAATATTTATCACGTCTTAGGATATTAGTTGATGGAATGAAAGGTGAAAACTAATACCTGAACCTAATAGTTAATTAGGGATATCTTAATCATGAAAGTAGTTTAAGATTCTCTAGGAATGAATTAATTAATGGGCACAAGAAAACCGATTAATTGTATTCCATGGTTGGCATAGAACTTAATGGACCTAGGTTGAACTAAGAACCACGAAAGTAGGCAATTGGATTAACCTATGTACGATTAGTAACACTTGAAAGAGGTTGCTAGTTAATTAAGGATAAACCATCCCCAATAACCTAGATAATTGCAATTAAAGGTATAAATTGGATGTTGAATATCATAAGTGTGGTGAACCGTAACCCTAGGTTTTGTTTAATTGGTTATTTGCATCTATTTAATTGTGACACTCTCTGATCGAATTACATCGATTTAGATAGCTCGTTTTGTATAATTCTAGTAATTGACATTGTTCTCTGTGGGATACGACTCGTACTCGTCGGACTAGCTACAGCTACGTCGTGCGCTTGCGGTAATTAGTAAAACATACACACAACAACTGCCATGCAGTTCTTATCAAAGTATAAAATTGTCTTTCTTTAGCAAATTGCATAAAGGTTTAGCAATCTTGGAGAAGGCCTTGATAAACCTTTTGTAAAATCTTGCATGGCCAAGGAAGCTTTTAATGCCTTTGACTCAAGTGGGCGGGGGCAGCTTCTCAATGATTTCTACTTTGGCCTTATCAACCTCTAGTCCATCTTGAGAAACTTTATGTCCCAGCACAATCCCTTCCTTCACCATGAATTGACATTTCTCCCAGTTCAACACCAGGTTTTTTTTCTCGCACCTTTGAAGAACCTTAGTGAGGTTTCCCAAATATAAGTCAAAAGTATCCCCAAAAACTAAAAAAGTCATCCATGAAAATCTCCACAAATTGCCCCACCATTTCTATGAAAATTACCATCATACATCATTGAAAAGTTGCTGGAGCATTGCATAACCCAAACAACATCCTCCGAAATGCAAAGGTGCCATAAGTGCATGTGAATATGGTTTTGTACTGGTCTTCGGGTGTTATAGCAATCTGATTGTAGCCTGAATACCCGTCTAGGAAACAGTAGTACTCTCTTCCTACAAGTCTGTCTAACATCTAGTCAATGAATGGCAAGGGGAAATGGTTTTTTCTGGTGCTTTTGTTTAGCTTCCTATAGTCCATGCAAATCCTCCAACCAGTCACAACTTTGGTGGGGATGAGCTCATTGTTTTCATTTTCCACCACAATCATGCCCCCTTTCTTAGGAACACATTGGACTGGACTAACCTAGGAACTGTCTGATATGGAGTAAATAATTCTAGCATCTAACCACTTGATGATTTCCTTCTTTATCATCTCCTTCATTATTGGATTGAGCTTTCGTTGAGGTTCAATGGACCCTCCTTCATTGTTCTCTAATAGGATCTTATGCATACAAAATGAGGGACTAATACCCTTAATATCAGCAAGGGTCCAACCAATAGCTCTTTTGAATTTTTTCAATGTCATGACTAATTTCTCCTCTTGCTCTTCTGTCAAAAGTGCTGAAATGATCACAGGAAGAGTGGTTATTTCACCTAGATAAGCATATTTTAGATGTGTAGGTAATGGCTTCAATTCCAAGGTTGGTGGTTCCTCTATTGACACCTTTGGTAGCTTTAATTCCCGCGAGGATATATCCAACAGCTCATTCATCAGACCCTGCTTCCCAGTGCCGTGTTTTGCTTCTATCCAGGCCCATTCTTCATCATTTTCCCCCTCTGATTATGAGCTATCCTGCCACACAACTGGTGATGGGCCCTTGCAGCATTTCTTGAACTTCTCCGATGTCAATGTGTCTATCACATAAATAACCGAGCATTCTTCCACTTCGCTAGGGAATTTCAAGGATTGAATGCCTTTTCTGCTTGCTTTCCTCTCTTCTTATAGATTAACTCCTCCTAATCAAAGTATGAGTGTTTCTAGGTCAAATTTCGGCCTATCGAGCTTCAATTAGAGTTGAAAAACCCTAAAAATTGCGAATTAAGAGACCTGGTGCGGCAGTGCCCAAAAAACTCCAGAATTTGCCAAAGTGTCAAACACAAAAGTTGTAACTCTATGTCTCTTCTTTCCATATCCGCTTAATCTGATCTAAATTGAAGGATATATGACAACATTTGTGACCAAAGGTCAGAATTCATCCTGCTGCACTGTGATTCTGATTTACGAGCTCTGTAACGCTATGAAATATCCCACATTTGACCACGTGTTCATCATAAAAGTTATAGATGATTGTGTTATCTTTTCACAGCCACTTGAATCACTTTGATTGGAGTTCATAAGAGGGAGATATGCTCAAAACAGTGCTGAAAGGTTTGGAATCGCTGCAATGTAGCATTTTTCCATGAATTTCTTATCTTTTTCTTCTATTTTCTTCTTCCTTTGTTCCTACAACACAAAACTAAGCTAATTCCTAATTATATTTTACTTAAATTAAACAAAAATTAAGTTTAAAGGTATTAATATCATGCTTAATTAAGATCACATCAATCACTATGACTATACATAAATTATAGACAGTTGAATAAGGTGATAATGTGGAATAAATACCTATTATCTCGTATAGATGATCTGTTTGATCAGTTACAAGGTGCTCAATGTTTTTCAAAAATTGATTTGAGATATGAGTAACATTAATTGAGGATAAGAGAAGAGGATATACGAAAATTTTCTTTTAGGACTCATTATGGGCATTATGAGTCCTTGGTTATGTCATTTAATTTGACAAATGTCCTAACTGCATTCATAGATTTAATGAATAGTAATTAGGTCATCCCTGGATCAATTTGTTATTATATTTATTGATGATATACTAGAATATTTCAAAAATTCAAAGGATCATAAGCAACATTCAAAGATAGTTTTACCAACTCTAAAGGAGTATGGTTGGTAAAGTTGATATCCAAATAGACTCTAAGAAAATAAAAGTGGTACAACATTGGCTACAATTTACTACATCTAAAGATGAAAATCCAAATCCAATTTGCATTTCATGCGGTTGTCTGCCATCCATTCTATTTGAGCCATAGTTAGATTAGGTACATGAACATATCTTGTAAAGAATCAATCAACTCCTCAGCATTTGAAGCCAAGATAAGAATTCATCGTGCTGAGTGTGAGATGAACCTTTGTTCCACAACATGATCAAGAAAAGACAACTGATGAGTGAGTTTTATACTCATAAATTAAATATTTGCATCTTATCTTTTCGCCATAATTAAGCATAAATCTCCCTTACTTGTATTTAGTTTGTGTATTTCTTACAGATGGAGAGAAGAATAGAAAATGGACTTAATTGGAGAAATCAAAGCTAAATTGTGGTTCTTTGGGAATGATGTCTATAAATCAAGCAGATAAAACAAATTCATTAAGGATGGCTGAGTAAGGAGCATTATCATATTGACTCTTGAGACGCATCCTAATGGAGATATGCACAAATTTATTCTTGATTTATGATCACATTTCTAAAAGAACTAAAACATAAAGATTTACGACAAAGCACCCAATGTTGAGAATATGTTTGTTGTTTGTAGTCCAGCCCAACCTTGTTGTAGTACTTGGGCCATATCTCCAGAAATACATATCCAATATGTATGAAATTTGGTAGGTGTGTAGCTGCCACAATTGGATACAACTTTCATGTTCAAGTGGTCAGAAAATTTGGACATTAAAAGAGCTAAAAGTGGGCTAGAAAAGAATATGTCTACTGCTACAGTCTAGCCCGACTTTGTTCTAATATTTTGACCATAAGTCACAAATTACGTATCCAATTTGTCCACGATTTGTCTTGACGGAAAGGTAACGAAATTTTCTACAATTTTCATGTTAAATTCAGCGGATTTATTGACAATATTCAAGGTTCAATTTCGGTGCACATGATGGAATCCAAATTGTCAACTTTGTACAACTTTCTACCTAACAATTTTGACAATTACCACACCTAATTGTACCTATAAATAGAGAGCTTTTGGAGAGCTTTTGGAGAGAGCTTGGGAAAGCTTTGTTGGAATTCTACGTACTTGTAATGTTATTCTCTCTTTAGACATCTTGTATTTTTCATTTTCTTTCGTAATATTATCATGTTTCTTCATCTTTCATTTCACTTTCTTGCCTTGATTATGGAGAACTAATCTCCTAATGCTAAGGTGAAAGGGTGAAACTCTTGGTATGAGAATAATAATTTATCTAACTCTTAATCTTAATGTTTATCTTTGATATTGTATTTACCTTCTTATTTCTTTTCTCATGATTATTTCTTAATGGCTGATTTTATCAGACCGCCGATTTCTTGTTATTTTATTGGCTGGTTTTATCAGACCGCCTATCTCTTATTGTTTTTATGGTTGGCTTCGCCACCTATCTCTTGTTATGTTTCTTCTTCGTACCTCTTTTCATTCTAATCTTGTAAACCTTGAATCTTGATACATTGTAGACAATCTTTGGCACAATAAATGCTTGAATCAATCTTGATTTATTGTAGACAATATAATGATTGGCACAATGTATGCTTAAATTTAGTTACAAGTTATGTTTTGCATCCTTGTATTTTTAATCTTGCGAAGTGTGAATCTTGATATATTGTAGACAACATGACAATTGGCACAATATATACTTGAACCCATTTTACAAGAGTGTTTTAATTATTAGTAAGGAGGTAAATATAATTCATGCATAAACAAAGATGAGTTTAAATTAACATATCTTCCGATTGGAAACTTATTCATATAAGGATTCTAATTGAGTAATAAAAGAGTTAAATTTATTTTAATTTGAAATACCAAGAGTGGATCCCTTAACCTTAGCATGCTTCTTTACTTTGAATGCATCTTCATTTAATTTCAGTATATTAGTTCTTTGCGTATTTTGTTCAATATTCCTCTCACAAAACAAGACATTGGGAACTAGGTTAGAAGTATTTATTTCGTATCTAAATTAGAATTTTCTCTCAATTGGCAATCTCTGTGGGATCGACCTTGCATACCGCTAAATCTATACTCCAATAGATTCATGCACTTGTGAGTTTTAATTAAAACAACAACAACAGACCATCAAAGAAGTGATTAACATTTAACAAACCTATTGGTTTGTGATGCATATTCAGTAGTGCCCAAGAAATTATTTGAAAAATCTCTTCTAAAGTACCAAAACCACCTGGTAAGGCAATGAAGGCATCAGCATTACTCATCATTCTAGCCACGCATTCATGCATAGAAGCTACCCTAAACTCTTCCCCAATTGTCTTTCCTACGATGTTAGATGCAGCTAGAGCCGTAGGAATAATACCTAGAACTTGGCATCCTCCTACATGAGCAGCTGTAGACAGACACCCCATTAACCCACAGTTACCTCCACCATAGACTAAATGAAATTTTCTTCTGGCCAGTACCATACCCAGATTTTGTGTAGCTTTCACATACTCTCCATCTTTACTAGGATTAGAACTGCAAAAGACACAAATATTTCGAAATTGACGAAATGCGATTCCCTTCATAGCTACACACACCTTAACTTGGAGTATGAAAGTAAAGAAATTAATGTGTATTTATAGAACTCAGAGAATGGCATACTTATGATAGCTATGCGAATAGGCCGGAAATAATTAGAATAGTATGTGAGTGATTGGTGGATATTAGCTAAATTGAAGGTGAAATTTTCAAAAATGACAGCAAGCATATATATGTACAGTAGTTGTGATAGTCGCTCATATTAGGCATATAAAGAGAATAAGGTTAAGATATCACCAGAAATATGTCTTTTCCTAGTTGTCCTTGATGAAGCATTGATGTCTTGATTCTTGTAGGGAAGTTGTAAGTGATAGGCGTAATTATAAAAGAAATAGTGAAAATGCAAACAAGTTAGTTGTTGAAGAGGGACAATCAAATGATTTATTTTGTTTTCCCAATGTTCTTACCAGTCGACTATAGGTATTATTAAGTCAACTAGCTATTTTGAGAAATTTTAATTTGGACTGGTTATTTTATAGTTAATTAATTATATTTATTTTGAAGCAATCAACTGCATCCTACCAATGAACTACGTATTCTTTGATTTTCACAAACTTTTATAAGCTCAGAAATGCTTCTTTTCCATGTGATATTATTCCACCGAATGATAGTAGCTTTGAATTACATTTTGGCATCTATATTCAAAAGTTGTAGCCACCGATTTTTGTCGAAATAGCAGTTAGATTTGTTTACAGATTTTCAAGAATTACTGCCACGGATTTTAATTTTATTTCAATGCTTTGTCCAAATTTATAACTTCCTATTTTGGCACCATGCTCTATTAAGTATTCCACATTTTCTGCTGCATTGTCCTACATTAATATTTGGTATTAAATGAAAGAATATTTTTCCATATTATAAGGAAGGTTAATTTCTTTTCTTTGAAACTCAGTTATTATGGTGTCCAATTGGTTAGTGGGTTAAAATAATAGAGATTTTAAAAGGAGTGGACGGATGATAATCTTATAGTGTTTTGACGAATATAATGTTAAAGTTTTTGAGGAATAAAATATAGGAAGTAGAATTTAAATTAATCTTTGAACTCTTAATTTAAAAATATGGAGAATACTATGAGAATCATGTCCGAAAATAATGTAAGTGATTAAGATATTTGTGTTAAAGGTTTATATTATACTAAATTGAGTCTAGTACCTAGGATGCGAATTATGTTGAAATTGAGAATTCATGTATGAGTAATTGTTAGGAAAAATCCTCTTGAAATGATTGGGTGAGTTAAATGGGATTGACATAAGTTAGAATAAGGTGCTTTTGGATATGATAGAGAAAGGCTTGAAATTTTTGATAATGAATTTATTGGTGTTAATAAGAGGGTATAGAGTTACTGTGATGAGGTAAGTAGAATTATTAGACATGTGCCAATAGTACATAAACGTTATAAAAGGTTTGGTGAAATTATTACTACGTATGTTTAACATATTGATTAATGGATTTTAGAAAAAAAAAATAGATGATAGATTAATATGATGATATCCATGGGATGATGTTGACATGTAAGAATCAAAGATGACAATAAGAAAAGATAGTTACCCCAATATTGATGTGAATATGTTCTTTCATAGGTGTATTTTCTAATATCGACCCATAGATATATCCATGTGAGTTTGAGGATATAAAGTGAAATTGTCAGTTGAGCACTAGAAATTATCAGTTGGTGACCACATATTTTTGAAAGAATCATGAATGTTAAGCACTAGAAATTATTAGTTGGTGACCACATATTTTTGAAGGATTCACCAATGAAAGGAGTAATGAGGTTTGGAAAGAAAAAAAATTAAGCTTTAGTATATAGGCTCTTTTGGAAAAAAAAACTTGAACAAAGTGAGCATAGTAGTATATTACCTAGCCTTGCCATCAGGATTGACCAATGTAGATACAAACTTTCTTGCATCAATGCTAAGAAAGTACCTATTAAATTCTTCTTATGTTACCTAATTCCAAGAAATTCAATTGGACAAAAATTTGGCTTAACTATGGGTACAATTAATGTTTATTGTTGATCGACAAGTGAAAAACTTATGGATGAAAGAAATCCCTATGGTTAAGTTATATGGCAAAATCACTCAAGTGAAGAGACATATTAAAAAGTAAAGATGATATACAAAAAAGATATCCCTAATTATTTGAGTAATAAGGTTGATAACTCTGAATTATGCCTTGATTTCATTCCCTACATGTAGTAGGATGGGCTGAAATTCGGGGACCGAATTTCTTAAGGGGGAAGAATGTAACATCCCATAATTTATATTTTTTAATAATAATGTTTTACTATAAACAAATATATTTTTATTTGTTTAAAAATGATTATGTTCTGCTAAAACAAGTATATTTTAAATTAAAATAATTATATTAGCCTTTAATAAATTTTGTTGTATTTTTAGAAATATTCTTTCTTTTATTATGTATAAAGATATTTATTTTATGATTTGTTTTATTAAGATTTTTATCAAGAAAAATCATGATTTAAGCGTTTAACTAAGTTTATGAGAATGGAAATTTTTAGAAATTTTTGGGATATTTTAGGAAGAAAAACGGAATTTATATAAATATATATAAAAGAAAATCCTATTATTCAATTATTAAATTATTATTATGATTATTATTATTATAAAATTAAAATAAAAAGGGGAAGGGGAAGACAAGGAGACGGAAACTACGAAAAAACTGAAAACTAATGAATAGTGAGAGTGAATAGTAACTTTCAATTTCTCTCTAGATCTGGAGTTCCTATTGGCTTCCAATCTCCAAACTGAGGATACCACTAGATTCAGAACGGAGAATACTATGATTTTGACTGATTAATTTTTCAAATCAGTCGTTGAATCGCCGTAGATCTGAAGTAGAAAATCTCATAAAAAGGTAAACTCTGAAACTCTTACGTAGAGACCTCCAATTGAAAATCTGACACCGTAGATAGATTCAAGAGCTAGATAAACCTTAGGATATGAAATTTTTCAGCTATCTGACAACTTTCTGTTCTTGGTGAATAGTGTTTTCTGGTGTTGAATAGTATTTTTCGGCAGTGAATATTGACCAAGCTCCCGGAGTCATTTTCTAAGTCTTTGAACCAACGGACACGTTTTTGAGGTCTAATTGATCAAATTCGGATTGGAAAAGTACATTTTAAGGTATGTACAACCAGGAGCCCTACCCTGTGAGTAGATAATTCTTTCTATGACTTATCACGTGCTCTTCTTGAACTATAAATATATAATTGTTTCTGTTTACAATTATTTATATTATCATAAATTTCTGAAATGTGTTAAAATATTTATTTTGCTTACGAACTGGCACATAGTTCAAGAAGAGTATGGTTTTATAAATGGATTTTGGAACTCATTGAATATGTGGTTCTAAATGTATTTATCATTATTTGATAAAGTGAATATTATATGCACAATGCATTGATTTGTAAAACTATATACTTGTGAAAATGATGCATGTCATATTATAAATGAGATTGAATGGCAAGCGTAAAGCTCATGGAGAGTTGCTTGATAATTTTACATTCTATTTGATGAATATGCATTAATATATATGTATTTATATGTATAGATGAATATCGACGGGTTGTATGGCTTGTGACAGTACCGAATAGAGGACGCCCTATTAGCCTGAGTGAACTGAGGAAGGGCTGCTCTAACCGGGTGACAGTGGTAATGTAAGGAGATAGACGGGTGATTGACTCACATTCCCTTATCACTATTGTGATTGTAGTTGATCGGTCACTATGCATATAGCAAATTGCATTAACCAGACACCGAATGATGCAGGTCATTTTACATTGAGTGTGTGGGTTGACCAGATCGCCGAGTGAGCCAGGTTATTTTTAAATTGAGTGTATGGGTTGACCATATCGCCGAGTGAGGCAGGTCATTTTTAAATTAAGTGTGCCAGACCGCCGAGTGAGGCAGGTGCATTAAAAGTGATGATTTTCTCTCCAAATCATAATATTTTACTATAGCTTATACAGCTGAGCATAACAACATTTGTTTAATGATCATACCATGGTGCATATGGTTTTGGATATCTGAATATCTTTTGATTTGAGAATATTTGAAATACAGGTCCCATATGAATGTACTTCTGAACTATATTTTCTATGTGACACATTTTAAAATATAAGTACATCCATATGCTGACCTAAGAGGTCATAGGAGGAATTATTTGCTCACTGAGTTGTCAAACTCACTACACGATATTTCCATATTTTTCAAATGAGAATACAGAGTCTGATCCTGCAGATAGGTGATCAGTTAGGTGACATATTTTGTGGATGAGTCTACATTACTTTCAAGGCTCACGGTCTTTGAATTATACTGTATTTCTATTCTAGAGTGCTCTGAACGCTATAGGCAGGATCCTTGTTTCTGCTGTACTTTGATGTTTATAGACTTGGTCTGTATATTATGTATACATGAGAGAAATGAAAAAGAATTGAATTGTGCATCTTTATGGAGAATATCTAATTGCCGAAAAAAAAATGTTTATTTTACGTAACGTAAATTGGGGACGTTACAGGAAGGATGTAATGTCATTCCTCAGCCTTGCATTTTTGGTAGGTGGGAAGTTTTTCAGCAAAAACTTCTCTGTCAAATCACTCCAGTTGGCAATAGAATCAAGTGGCAAAGAGTTTAACCATGCTCTAGCTCGATCTCTTAATGAATAAGGGAACAATTTCAGGTTTAGAACTTCATCTGTCACCCCATTCATTTTGAATGCATCTGCAACCTCGATAAACACTCTCAAGTGAAGGTGAAGGTCTTCTATAAGCATTCCACTTAATTGCCCCACAGTCTGTAGCATTTGAAACATTACAGTCTTGAGCTCAAAGTGAAGAGCTTCAATTTCTGGTCTTACTATTCTTGGGTTCAACCCATTCAGATTTGGTTGAACATAAGTATTTAAGACTCTATCTCTGTCATCCATGTTATCTGCTCCTCTCTGGTTGGCCATTTCTACTTCTTGATAAGGTCCTGACAGTCCTCTCCTTCTTCTTAGAAGAGTCCTCTCTGTTTTAAGATCTATAAGCAATATCTCTCTATCAAACCTGCTCATGCACTGAGTTCACATGCCCAAAATAACACCAGAGTGACTAAAGGATAAAATTCCTTCACACAGTCAAATATCTAATAGTAATTATCAAGTTGACACTCCTCAACAACAGCACCAAAAAATTGTTGGTTGCAAAGTATTTATACAATGTCTGAACGCAAGTGCACGTATCGTGACCAAGTAATATAATGATGAGTGAGTATCATCCCACAAGGAAGTATACTAGAAATTACTATAAAACACTCTTAACTCGTGAAATGCTGTAGCAAAATTTCGTTGGTTCACAAGATTTAAGCTTCAAGTGCAAATAAGGCTAAACAAAAGTAAACAAGGGTTGAAACAAGTTTAGGTACACTAGGTTATGGAAAAACAGATATTAGGTGAACTAGGGTTGCCATGAACTTTTGCACTCATTTTGCTCTAGAAATTGCTATAGCAATTGCTCAAGTGCCCAGTTTTCTCTTGAATGGGTTCTTTCTAGACAACCATCCCATGCACTCCAAGGGTTCAGACATACATTCTTGCATAAATCTCAGCCCCAGAGTTATGCTTGAAGTCCCAACTATTGGGTCATATGGGACAACCATATATTTCTATATTAGTTGTTCCTTGATCTTTCGACCAACCCACACATCCAACCTTTTTCCAGCCTCCACCACCCTTCCCGGTCAGTGTTAGCCTCAGCCTTCAACTATTCAGTTTTAGTTAATAGAAGAAGTTAAAGAAATGAAAAAGCAGTTGAATGCCAAAATCAATGCTGTAGCAAAATCGTCTATGTATTAAAATGTGCATAAGTTCACTGCAACCCATCTACACCCCTAGCTGGAGGCTTAGCTCAGCTTCATATCTAAATTATTTACAAGTATCAGGACAACCATCAAGCAATGAAGAGTAATACAACCCGAAAGAGAAAAATATAGTTCAGCACTAAAACAATAAAGCACAGAAAAAGAAGAAGGAAATCCTCAGAAGGAGTCCCCTTCTTTGCATCCAGCAACTCCTCTTGTAGGGTTGGTTCCTAATGGACAGTGCCTCTTACAGCCCAATCCCGTTAGGGATTACTGGGCTTTCTATCTCACTCTGGTTTTCTGTCCCTCTATGTATCTCTTTTTGTTTTCTCTTTTCTGCTTTTTATAGGCAAGCCATGTGGTCCCAGTGCAGTGGCTTGAGCTGAAACATTCTTTTTCGTTTTCTTGGCCTCACCTCTACCAGTGCCTTTTTCTCCCTTTTTAGTAGTGAAGACAGTTTCTGTGCCTCTGCATCCCAGTGTTCTGCTGTGTCAGCTGCGCACTGCTTCCTCTATGCTGGTCAGTCGTGGCTGCACCTGTTGTAGCATCCATGAATCACTCCTACCTACAGCATATCACAAAGGATCAGCTTCCAATCATATTCACCATATTAGCAGGACCACAATCTCTTGGTTTGCTGCCTTAATTGCCATGTATGCATACTAAATTTCAAAGCAAACGTAATGGGTGGTCTTATACTCATAAGAGGCACACACAAAATATTAAATCAGGGGAGCATTAATGCTAATAAAACAAAATGCAGAGTAAACAACCCAAGAAAAGAATAGAGAAACTATAATAAATTAGAGTTATCATTTAAGCATGGGGGAGTTGATAATGGGAAAATTTGAGTGCTTAAAGATTATATTTTATCCCCTAATTCAAAGTAAACTTGTAATTATTGTTGTATGTATTTTACTAATTACTGCAAGCACACGGTGTAGCTATAGCTAATCTGTCGAGTACAGGTCATATCCCACAGAGAACAATGTTAATTACTAGAATGATGCAAAATATGCTATTTAAATCGATGTAATTCAATGAAGATTTTGTCACAATTAAGTAAACTATGGATTCAATTAACAAAAGCCTAGGGTTAGGGTTCACCACACTTATGATATTCAACATTCAACTTATACCTCTAATTGCAATTATTTAGGTAATTGGGGATGGTTTAGCCTTAATTGATTAGCAACCTCTTTCAAGCATTACTAATCGTACTTAGGTTGATCCAATTGTCTATTTTCATGGTTCTTAGTTCAACCTAGGTCCATTGAGCTCTATGCCAACCATGGAAGTCAATTAATCGGTTTTCTCTTGCCCACTAATTAATTCATTCCTAGAGAATCTTAAACTACTTTTGTGATTAAGATATCCCTAATTAACTATTAGGTTTCGGTATTAATCTTCACCTTTCAGTTCATCAATTAATATCCTAAGACGTGATAAAACGTTGGCCAGACATTCATAAACTCATATGATCAATGAATAATAGTCAATCCTTATTAACCATGGATAATGCAATTAGGGTTCCAATAATTCAATGTGCACAGTGTATCATTACATCATAAGTGGGTTTACCGAAACCCTAGATCAAATCTACTCAAGCATGATAGAAATATAAATCAAAAGCATAATCCAATTCATTAAGTAAATTTATTCAATACAAATCAAGAAAAAGAGTAGAAGTAGAGATGAGTGTAGAGATAGAAAGATAGAACCTGGATGAAGAATGTAATGATGAAATACAAACTTGAATTACTGTAAATTCTACTCTAAGAACATGAATTAAACATTAATCCTACTCTAAACCACATCTGATGGTGTTTCCTAAGCCTAAAACTGAGTAAAAGAAGGTCTGAATACGTCTGGATGTATTCCTCTGCATTTCCCTATGCATATGTATCAACTTGGCTGTCCAAAACCCTAAAAAGCACGTGTTGTACAGACCCGAAGCACGGCCGTGTTCCAAGACATGGCCTGACCGTGCTTCAAGTTGGATTCTGGGAGTTTCTACATCTTTCACTCTGAGCACGGCCTAGCCGTGCTTCAAGCACACCGAGCACGATCTGGCCGTGTTGGGGCCTGCCATGCTCAGAATTCGTCAATTTCTTCAGGGTTGCTTCTTTGCTTCCTCCTTACCATGTTCTAAATCCATATGGCACTTCTCATGGGTATTTTCCCTTTCTTCTTAGCCTATTTTTCTCTCCTACAAACATAAAACAAACCAAAGCAGTATCCAGAGCAAAGCATAACCAAATGCAAGGAAATAATCACAAGTTTACTACTAATTAGGGGATAAAATATAACAATTAAACACTCAAATTTCCCCTTTATCAACTCCCCCATGCTTAAACGTTTACTTGTCCTCAACCAAATAACATATCATATCAGAAGGAAGGGGGAATATGCAATCCGATAGAAAAATGCAATACAGGTAATTTTTCACTCAATCAGTGTGCACATAATAGATATATGAATAGACATTTATCAGATAATCTCTATTCTTCTAAAACTAAACCAAAATTCTCCTATTATATATCTGCTTCTATTAGTACCCTTGAATGTATGCATCTAATTGATTTTCAGACACTCAAGTAGGCCACCTCATCCTTTAGATCTCTCTATGTTGCCTTACCCTTATTTCTATTTTTCTGACTCAAAAAAAATTCATAATTTCTATTTCTTTTTCTTTTGTCTATTTCATTCATCATTTATTTTTCTTTTATAGAAATATGCTATGGGTGCATTTTATTCTCCATCTCACTAGGGTAAAGGCAGCTAAGTACTCATACTAAGGCCTTTTTGATGCCTTGAAGGAGTACTCATAGTGAAAACTTTTTGGGATCCACATTCCCTCATTTTTTACTTTTCCCACCCTTCACACTCTCATAGTGTTAAAAATCAATAAAGACATACAATTCAAAGCACAATAAGGGAGATATTTTTCAAAAAATTAGAGGTTTAATCCTAGAAGAGAGAGACTAAAATTTAAACTACCTATTTCATATCCTATTGTGCATCACATGTTCATGAGCTAAAATCAACCTATATTACGCCAATCTATCTCTAAAATAGCAAACTATATGATTATACGATGAAACAAGAGATATTCAGCTTATAAAACCACAAGCCTAAAGTATACTCCCATATGCTTAAACTTGACATTGTCCTCAATGTCAATATCAATGAAAGTATAGGCAAAGGGGGAATTAACTTACTTGCTTACTAGTCTTCTGAAGGAGGAGGTTGAGGATTTTGACTCAGGTGCTAAGTGTCCACTCTCAATGAGATTTAACCAGCTAATCATAAATCAAAGCAGATAAGCCACAACCAAAATTAATGTAAATTATATATAAGCCAACAGAGTGTAGGTCAGAATCAAAGCATTCTAAGGGCAATGCACTAATAAGAGAAATACAACATGTCCTAGAGGGAAGCTATAATGGTGATGACAATAGCATATGGCTCTTTTCCCTTTCTCTCTCTCTCTCTCTCTCTCTTTTACCTGGAGCACGGTCGTGCTTCACAGCACAGCTTACCTGTGCTTGGCACTAGAAATCTAAAAAATTTTGTATTGTACCCATGGTAGCCAACACGGAAGGAGGTGCTTAGACTGGGACTGCACCACGGCTGTGTCCTATGACACAGCCAGCCCGTGTTGTTGGCTGAATTTGGAATTTCTTGGAAAACAGCCCGTGTTGAGCAACACGGCTAAGGTGTGCTTAGGCTTGGCATGGGGCACGGCCGTGTCCTGTGACACAGCCAACCCGTGTTTGCTGCTAGATCCTCCAATTCTTCAAAAATAAGTTCAGTTTTTGATCCCTTTTAATTTCCTTTGATTTCCATCATTTAATTCAACCTTGGACACATGGGAATTTACCTATAAAACATAAGGAAACACTCATTAAACCTATAACCAAAGAAATTAATTAAAATTAAAGATAAAAAACAAAACTAAAAGCAAGAAAACAAAATAAAAAGAAACTTTAAAAATTAAAGTGTGGGTTGCCTCCCATAAAGCGCTTGTTTAAAGTAATTAGCTTGACTCTTTGGCATGCTTTCCACTCAAGGAGGCATAAAGAGAGTTTGAATAACTATCTTTGCTATCCATTTCCTCTTAGTATGTTGCTTGAGGCTTTGCCCAATTTCTTTCTAGGATTCTCTTGGCTCATTCTTTTCTTCCTTAGCTCCATTGAGGTTGAGAGGAGATGGCTTATGTTCTAATTTTGGAGCTTGGATTGCCTCCTCAACAGCCTGTTTTTCTTTCCCTTGTTTATCATAAACAAAAGAACTTTCTACAGAGCATAACTCAAGTGGGTTAGAAGGAGAAAAATTCATGATATAATCATCCATATTTGGTTTAGGTAAACCAATCATACAACAAGATTCATTTAGAGATGGAGGGTTCATTGTAACATTCATATTAAATTCTACTTTTTCATCCTCTACATTCAAATAAAGCTTTCCATCTCTCACATTTATATTGGCACCAACCGTAGCTAGGAAAGGCCTTCCAAGAATGATGGGGATTTTATCATCTTCCTCCATCTCTAAAATAACAAAATCAATAGGTATAAAAAATTTACCTACCTTTAGGAGAAAATCCTCTAAAATACCTACCGGATGCTTGAGGGATCGATCAGCCAAATGAAGAGAAAGGGTAGTAGGCTTCAAGTCACCTATTTGAAGCTTCTTACAAACCGAAAGAGGCACTAGACTTATACTTGCTCCAAGGTCACATAAAGCTCTGTCAATCTTCATTTCTCCAATGGAACAAGGTATGGAAAAGCTTCCGGGATCCTTAAGCTTTTGAGGTAGTTTATTTTGAATTAAAGCACTGGATCCCTCTGTCAGTGCCACCACAACATGCTCTTCAATTTTACTTTTGTTTGAGAGGATCTCTTTTAGGAACTTTGCACAGGATGGCATTTAGGAGATGGCTTCTAGGAATGGAATGTTAATATTCAACTTCTTCAAAACATCCAGAAATCTTCCAAATTGCTTCTCTAACTTAACCTTAACCAATCTTTGAGGAAAAGGGATAGGTGGCTTGTATGGTTTATGAGCCATATATTTGGGCTCTTCTTCCTTCTTATCCTCTTCTTATGGTTCCTCTTCTCTTTTCTTCTCAGATGCAGCCTGAGGTTCATCTTCTTTTATCTCTCCTCTTCTCTCTGAATCAGCCAATTGTTTACCACTTCTCAGGGTAATTGCATGACAGTGCTCTCTAGGATTCTCAGTCTGGCTTAGAAGTCTACCAAAATTCTTGTTAGATAGGCTTGCTTGCTGTGCTATCTGAGTTTCCAACATCTTTCTATGAGTAGCAAGCGAGTCTACCTTGGAGGCTAAATCTTTTATAGGCTCATTCATAGAATAGTTCTGGGCTCTAAATTTATCATTCTGCTTACTCTGTGTAGTGATGAAATTTTCCATCAAAGCCTCCAAATTTGACTTAGGCTCAGGTGGAGGATTAAATGGCCTCTTATTTTGGAACCCAGGAGGTTGCCTAAAATTATTCAGAGGCTGATTCACATTAGGCTTGTATGAAAGATTCGGGTGATTCCTCCAACCTAGATTGTAGGTGTTGCTGTAGGGTTTTTTTTTCTATTATTGTTCACAAAGTTCACCTGTTCACAATCCTGAGATGCAGAATTTCGAAGTTGACAATCACTGGCCACATGGACAACACACCCACAGATCTCACATGTAGAAGATGAAGAAGAACCAACAGCATTGATGCTCAATTTATCCAACTTTTGAAATAATGCATTAACTTTAGAAGTGAGATGATTAAAAACATCTACTTCATACATACCTGATGGTTTTCTTGGCTGTCTCTCACTTTGAGCCATATCTTCAATTAACTCATATTCCTCATCAATTTTTTTGTTCATAATGGATCCTCCAGCTGCAGTATCCACAGACATTCGGGTGCTGTAAATTAGTCTATTGTAGAATGTATGGACTATCAACCACTTCTCCAACCCATGGTGTGGGCATATTCTGAGGAGTTATTTGAATCTCTCCCAAGCCTCATATAATGACTCCCCATCTTTCTGAGCAAAGGTAGTAATCTGATTTCTAAGATGGGCAGTCTTGCTTGGTGGGAAGTATTTGCCTAAGAAAGCTTGAGAAAGCTGCTGCCATATCAAAGTGTCACAATACTCCAGAAAGACTGAAAGATGGAGATTTGGGTCTTCAGTAGGTGACCCTCCAAATTAATTCTGTTGAACCATCTACAAAAGAGAAGGCTTTAGCTCAAAGTTGTTGGCCTCAATAACTGGTCTGACGATACTCGGATTCAGGCCATGAGTATCTGGGGCGATAAAATCCTTAAGAGATCAGTTACCTCTCTCTGCCATGGTAGGTGCAGAATTCTCTTGTTGTTGTATTCTTCTTCTTCTCCGTAGGGTGCACTCAATCTCTGGGTCAAATTCAACAAAGCGTTCGTGGCCTCTTCGCATAAAATAGCTATAAACCTATGAAGGAAGAAAAAGGAACAAAAATCAACAAAATAAAATTATGCAAAAAAAATAAAAGGAAAGTGATCTAGTATAACTATTTCACAAAATATATAATATTGATTATTGTTCCCCGGCAACGGCACCAAAAACTTGTGTGTATTTTACTAATTACCGCAAGCGCATGGAGTAGCTGTAGCTAATCTGGCGAGTAAAGGTCGTATCCCACAGAGAACAATGTCACTTACTAGAATGATGCAAAATATACTATCTGAATCGATGTAATTCAATGAAGAGTTTGTTATAATTAAGTAAACTAAGGATTCAATTAACAAAAGCCTAGGGTTAAGGTTCACCACACTTATGATATTCAACATTCAACTTATACCTCTAATTGCAATTATTTAGGTAATTGGGGATGGTTTAGCCTTAATTGATTAGCAACCTCTTTCAAGCATTACTAATCGTACCTAGGTTGATCCAATTGCCTACTTTCGTGGTTCTTAGTTCAACTTAGGTCCATTGAGCTCTATGCCAACCATGAAAGCAATTAATCGATTTTCTCTTACCCACTAATTGATTCATTCCTAGAGAACCTTAAACTACTTTTGTGATTAAGATATCCTTAATTAACTATTAGGTTCCAGTATTAATCTTCACCTTTCAGTTCATCAATTAATATCCTAAGACGTGATAAAACGTTGGCCAGACATTCATCAACTCATATGATTAATGCATAATAGTCAATCCTAATTAACCATGGATAATACAATTAGGGTTCCAATGATTCAATGTGGACAGTGTATCATTACATCATAAGTGGGTTTATCGAAACCCTAGATCAAATCTACTCAAGCATGATAGAAAGATAAATCAAAAACTTAATTAAATTCATTAAGTAAATTTATTCAATACAAATCAAGAGAAAAAGTATAAGTAAAGATGATTGTAAGGATAGAAAGATAGAACCTGGATGAAGAATGTAATGATGAAATACAAACTTGAATTGCTGTAAATTCTACTCTAAGAACATGAACTAAATATTAATCCTACTTTAAACCTAATCTAATGGTGTTTCCTAAGCCTAAAACTGAGTAAAATAAGGTCTGAATGCGTCTAGATGTATTCCTCTGTGTTTCCCTATGCATATGTATCAACTTAGTTGCCCAAAACTTTAAAAATCACGTGTTGT
The DNA here is from genome assembly GCA_037074535.1 of Gleditsia sinensis. Lineage (NCBI taxonomy): Eukaryota > Viridiplantae > Streptophyta > Magnoliopsida > Fabales > Fabaceae > Gleditsia > Gleditsia sinensis. Next base: position 42,701,508 of record CM073463.1, read on the forward strand.
ACGGACCCAAAGCACGGCCGTGTTCCAAGACACGGCCTGGCCGGGCTAGATTCTGGGAGTTTTCTGCATCTTTCACTCAAAGCACGACCTGGCCGTGCTTCAAGCACACCAAGCATGGCCTGGCCGTGTTGGGGACTGCCATGCTCATAATTCACCAATTTCTTCAGCGTTGTTTCCTTGTTTCCTCCTTTCCATGTTCCAAATCCATATGGCACTTCTTATGGGTATTTTCCCTTTCTTCTTGACCTTTTTTGCTCTCCTTCAAACATAAAACAAACTAAAGTAGTATCTAGAGCACAGCATAACCAAATGCAAGGAAATAATCACAAGTTTACTACTAATTAGGGGATAAAATATAACCATTAAACACTCAAATTTCCACTTTATCAATTATTCCCCTACTTTTGGTTATGCTTTGCTCTATATACTGCTTTGGTTGGTTTATGCTTGTAGGTGAACAAAAGAGGCCAAGAAGCAATGGAAAACATTCATGTAAAGAGCTGTGAGGACTTGGAACAAGTTAAGGAGGAAGCAAGGAGGCAACCCAGAGGAAATTGGCAAGATTTAAGACTTGCAGCCCCCAATATGGTCAAGCCGTGCTTAGTGTACCTGAAGCACGACCAGGCCGTGCTTTGTGCAAGAAGTAAATAATTTCCTATATTTCTAGCACGAAGCATAGCCAGGCCATGTCAGGAAGCACAGTCGTGCTTCGTGTCCGTTCACCATGTGATTTTTAGGGTTTTAAGCAGCCAAGTTGATATATTGTTTTGTATGTTTTATAAATAACCGCAAACGCATGGTGTAGCTATAGCTAGTCCGGCAAGTACGGGTCATATCCCACAGAGAACAATTATCAACTACTAGAATTATACAAAATATGCTATCTAAATCAATGTAATGCAATAGAAAGTTTGTCACAATCAAGTAAATAAATAATTCAATTAATAAAAGCCAAGGGTTAGGGTTCACCACACTTATGATATTCAACATTCAACATATACCTCTAATTGCAATTATCTAGATAATTAGGGATGGTTTAGCCTTAATTAACTATCAACCTCTTTAAAGCATTACTAATCATACCTAGGTTAATCCAATTGCCTACCTTCATGGTTCGTAGTTCAACCTAGGTCCATTAAGTTCTATGCCAACCATGGAATACAATTAATCGGTTTTCTCTTGCCCACTAATTGATTCGTTCCTAGAGAACCTTAAACTACTTTCATGATTAAGATATCCCTAATTAACTATTAGGGATATATTAATAGTTAATCCTAATTAACCTAGAAGTAATCACAATTAGGGTTCCAACATTCAACTCAACAATGTAGTATCATCATACCATAAGTGGGTTTACCAAAACCCTAGATCAATATCTACTCAAGCATAATAAAATTAGAAACCAAAATCATATTCATTAAGTAGACCATTAAAGTTCAATACAATCTAAAAGAAAGGAGTAGAAGTAGAGAACTAAAGTAGAAAGACGAAATCTAATTTGCAGAATGTAAATATGAAATACAATGCTTCAATTGCTATAAATCCTACTCTAGAACATGAATTTAACAATGAATATAGTAAAAACATAATCTAAGAGTGTTTTCTAAGCCTAAAATTTGAATATAAGATACTTGTATGAGTCTGGATGTCTCTCCCTGCGTTTCCCCCATGTATATATAACATCTTGGCTGCTTAAAACCCTAAAAATCATGTGTGTACGGACACGAAGCACGACCATGCTTCCTGACACGGGCTGGCTGTGTGACGGGCTGAAAATCTAGGAAATTCTCTACTTCTCGTACAGAGCACGACTTGGCCATGCTTCAGGTACACTAAGCATAGTCTGGTCGTGTTTGGGGTTGTCAAGCTTAGAATTTGCCAATTTCTATTGTGTTGCTTCCTTGCTTCCTCCTTAACTTGTTCCAAGTCCTCACAGCTCTTTACATGAATGTTTTCCATTGCTTCTTGGCCTCTTTTGATCACCTACAAGCATAAAACCAACCAAAGTAGTATCCAGAGCAAAGCATAACCAAAAGCAGGAAAATAATCACAAGTTTACTTTAAATTAGGGGATAAAATATAATCATTAAGTACTCAAATTTCCCTTTTATCAACTCCCCTATGCTTAAACCTTTGCTTGTCCTCAAGCAAATGACATGACATATCAAAAGGAAGGGGGAAAGATGCATATAAATTCTAGATAACAGATAAATGCAATACAGGAAATTCTTCACTCAATCAATGTGCACATAACAGATATATGAATAGACATTTATCAGATAGCCTCTATTCTTCTAAAACTAAACCAAAATTCTCTGATTATATATCTGCTTCTATTGTTACCATTGAATGTATGCGTCAAATTAATTTTTAAACACTCAAGTAGGTCACCTCATCCTTTAAATCTCCCTAGGTTTCCTTACCCTTATTTATATTTTCACTTATTTTCTCACTCAATTTCTTTTATTTCTCATCATTTTTTTCTTTTTCTTTTTTGTCTATTTCATTCATCAATTTTTTTCTTTTATAGAAATATGCAGTGAGTGCATTTTATGATCTATCTCACTAGGGTAAAGGTAGCTAGGTACTCATACTATGACCTTTTTGGTGCCTTGAAGGGGTACTCAGAGTGAAAACTTTATGGGTTTTATATTCCCTCTTTTTTCACCTCTCCCAGCCTTCGTACTCTCATAGTGTTAAAAATTAATAAAGGCATACAATTCACAGCACAATAGGAGAGATATTTTTCAAAAAATTAGAGGTTGAATCTTAGAAGAGAGAGACTAAAATTTAAACTACCTATTTCATATCCTATTGTGCATCACATGTTCATGAGCTAAAATTAACCTATATTACATCAATCTCACTCTGAAACAGCAAACTATATGATTATGCAATAAAACAAAAGAGATGTGATATGTACAGTATATACATGCAAAAGACAACTAAATCAGCCAGTGCAAATCAGAAGTTCGTCTAATGCAAACCATATACTCAAGCAGTGAAAATCAAAAGCTAAAGTCTACTCCCCTATGCTTAAACTTGACATTGTCCTCAATGTCAATAATAGTGAAAATACAGGCAAAGGGAGAAGTAACTTACTTGCTTACTGGTCTTCTGAAAGAGGTGGAGGTGAGTTTTGGCTAAAGTGCCAACTGTACCATGCTTTCATCAGTAATAGGTAGGTCAGATTTAAGCAATGCAGCAATTTTGAATTAGAGCTCAAAGCACGATCATCAAGAAATTAATGCCATTTTATATCTCAGCCAGCAAAGTGCAAGTTAAAATCAAAACAATTTAGGAGTAATGCACTAATCAGAGAAAGAAATTGTCCAACAACTTAGGCAATGCAAAAATCAGAAACTAATAAAAACTTACTCAGCAACCCATAAATTTAAAGGCCAATTTCAAAGTCCAACTTCAGTTCAAATTTCAATTGCAAGAACACTACAAATTCATAGGTAGATAAAATCAATGCAATGTGTAGGATAAACTTCAAGCAGAGGATTGCCAACAAAACCAGTAAACTCAACAGGTTAATTTCAATTTCAACTATACCATAATTTCTGCTTAACCAGGCAACTTAATAACAGAGAATCTAATTCTAGACAAATCAGGTATTTGAAAAGCTAAAAATTCAAAACAAAATATAATCCAAGGTGCAGGATAAACAGCAACCAGTAGATGTAAACATATACCTCATGCAATGCAAAGCTAAGCAAAACAATACAACAAAGCAAATGTTAAAGTCCAGGTAAATTATAGTGTTGCAATATTTTAACTAATGATTTATCAACAGCAAATTACAGCTAGCACCCTACTTTAACTAGCAGAATTTAGTATCTGTGCATCCCAAAACTAGGCCAATTAAGCCTCTAGTGCATAACATATATTTCTAAGTGAATGCATTCAGCTAAATTAAGAGCAGAGAATTGATGGCAGGAAATTTAGTGTAATGAGGAAGTCAGGCAATAACCAGTAAGAGTGACAATCTGCACTCATAAGATTCAACAAATATGATGCCAAAGTGCAGGATTTCCTATAACTAGATAAACCAAACTCATGCAGATAAACCATCCAGCAAGTCTAAAAATGGGAAGGGAATTCCAATTCAGAGGCTGAGATAAATAAATCAGAACATCAAGCAACATGAAATCCTATATAATGAGGCAAAATTTATCCAGCATTACTTGGTTGTCAAGTGCAAAAATTTGGCAACAATTAAGGGTAATGGCAGACAATCAAAGACCAAAAAGTTCAATGCAGCAAATCCAACAGATTGAAGCTCAAGTGCAAAAAGCAAAACAGACCACTTCATAAATTTAAACTAGTGCAATCACCAATTCAGAATGTCCAATCCAGAAATTTAAACTAATGGCAAGAAATTAGAAATTACCTAGATGGAAGTATGATGGAGATGTAGCAAAGAGAATCTAGCAATCAGTCATGCAGCATGAACAAGGAGAAGAGGAACAATAGTGTGAGGGCTGGGTCTCGAGAATCTGGTTTAGGGGGAAATTGTAGAGAGGGATGGGGGAATGGTGGGCTAGGAGAGGGAGTTGGGTGAGGAAGAGTGGGCACGGGTTGGCCGGAGTGAAAGGTAATACGCTGTGTGCAGGGGAAATTAGGCTACGGGTATGGGTATGTTAGGAAGTTGAAGAAGAGGGAGCTGGGTGAGGGAGAAATTTCGAGGATGTAGAAGTAGGGGAATGGTAGAGAGGAAGAGAGGGAGGCTTCGGGTTGTAGGGGAAGGGAATTTTGGGTTATAGGAGAATGTTAGTGCAGGGGAAATTTTCTGGGTGTAGGGAATGGGTGAAAACGCAGAACAAGGGAGGGGATTTCAGGAATGGAGAGACTGAGAGGGAGAGGGAGATCTTGATTAGGGCACGGTGATGGGATTGATTGAGGAAAGAGATGGGAGGGGAGGGGAGAAGAGCACGAATAAGGGCACAAGAGAAGGGAGAATGAACACGGGGAAGGAAAAAAGAACAACGGGGGGAAAATCTCACCAGGGCCCAAAGCACGGCCGTGCTTCGGGCTGGAATCCCAAATTTCCAAGAAAATGGCCCCGTGTTCAGAAACACAAGTAGAGTGGGCTTGACAAAGTGCGAAGCACGGCTGGGGTGGGAGACACGACTTGGCCGTTCTTCACACTAGAATTTAAAATTCCTAGAAATTTTGCCCACGTTTGCTGACACATAAAGAGAGTGCTACTTCTGGACATGAGGCACGACCATGTTTGGGGACACGGCCAACCCGTGTTTGGCGCTGGATGGGCAAAAACTTCTAAAATTTGGCCTGAGCTTAAAGCACAGACTTGTGGCACGGGCTACCCATGTTTGGTGTTGGAATTCACTTTTCTTCAAAATTTACTGCAGTTTTTAATTCTCTTTTATTTCCTTTTATTTTTATCCTTTAATTCAACCTTAGGCACATAGGAATGGACCTGAAAATTAGATGGAAACACTCATTAAACTCCTAACCTAAGAAATCAACTAAATTTGAGATAAAAACAAAAAATAAAAGCAAGAAGACAAAACAAAAAGAAACTTAAAAATTAAAATGTGGGTTGCCTACCAAAAAGTGCTTGTTTAAAGTCATTAGCTCGACTCCCTTTCATTTTTTTATTTAAGGACGTTCGAAGAAAGTTTGAATGACTTTCTTTTTAATCCATTTCCTCTTAGTATGATGCTTGAGGCTTTGTCCAATAGCTTTCAAGGCTCTTTTGAGCTCATTCCTTTCTGCCTTAGCTCCATTGAGGTTGAGAGGAGGTGGCTTAAGTTTTACTTTTAGAGCTTGCATTACCTCTTCAACAGCTTGCTTTTCTTTCCCCTGTTTATCATAAACAAAAGAAATTTCCACAAAGCATAACTCAAGTGGGTTAGAAGGAGGAAAATTCATGACTTTCTCATTCATATTAGGTTTAGCTATTTCGCAATATATCTAATATTGACGATTGTTCCCTGACAACGACGCTAAAAATTTATTGTGTATGTTTTATAAATAACCGCAAGCACACGGTGTAGCTATAGCTAGTCCAGCGAGTACAGGTCGTATCCCACAGAGACCAATTATCAACTACTAGAATTATACGAAATATGCTATATAAATCGATGTAATGCGATAGAAAGTTTGTCATAATTAAGTAAATAAGTAATTCAATTAATAAAAGCCTAGGGTTAGGGTTCACCACACTTATGATATTCAACATTCAACATGTACCTCTAATTGCAATTATCTAGATAATTAGTGATGGTTTAGCCTTAATTAACTAGCAACCTCTTTCAAGCATTACTAATCATACCTAGGTTAATCCAATTGCCTACCTTCGTGGTTCTTAGTTTAACCTAGGTCCATTAAGTTCTATGCCAACCATGGAATACAATTAATCGGTTTTCTCTTGCCTACTAATTGATTCGTTCCTAGAGAACCTTAAACTACTACTTTCGTGATTAAGATATCCCTAATTAACTATTAGGTTTTGATTTTAACTTTCACCTTTCGGTTCATCAATTAAATACGTAGGACGTGATAGATTGGTGATCAGGCATTCTACCAACACTTATTCATGCACATAACAGTTAATCATAATTAACCTAGAAGTAATCACAATTAGGGTTCCAACATTCAACTCAACAATGCAATATCATCATACCATAAGTAGGTTTACCAAAACCCTAGATCAATATCTACTCAAGCATAATAAAATCAGAAACCAAAATCATATTCATTAAGTAAACCATTAAAGTTCAATACAATCTAAAAGAAAGGAGTAGAAAGATGAAACCTGATTTGCAGAATGTAAATATGAAATACAATGCTTCAATTACTGTAAATCCTACTATAGAACATGAATTCAACAATGAATCTTGTGAAAACCTAATTTAAGAGTGTTCTCTAAGCCTAAAATTTGAGTCTAAGATGTCTGTATGAGTCTAGATGTCTCTCCTTGCATTTCCCCAATGTATATGTAACATCTTAGCTGCTCAAAATCTTAAAAATCGCGTGTGTACGGACACAAAGCACAGTTGTGGTTCATGACACAGGCCGGCCGTGTTTTGGGATGGAAATATGGGAAATTCTCTACTTCTCGCACGGAGCACGGCTTGGCCGTGCTTTAGGTACAACAAGTAGGGCATGGCCGTGTTTGGGGCTGTTAAGCTCAGAATTTGCCAATTTCTAGTGTGTTGCCTCCTTGCTTCCTCCTTAACTTGTTCTAAGTTCTCACAGCTCTTTACATGAATGTTTTCCATTGCTTCTTGGCCTCTTTTGCTCACCTACAAGCATAAAACCAACCAAATCAATACACAGAGCAAAGCATAACCAAAAGCAAGGGAATAATCACAAGTTTACTTTAAATTAGGGGATAAAATATAATCATTAAGCACTCAAATTTCCCATTTATCATATATATACATTAGGAAGCGCAGAGAAGGGGGAGGAGACACATCCAGACACATTTATACTCACTTTTACTCAGTTTTAGGCTTAGGAAACACCATTAGAATAGGCTTAGATTAGGATTAGTGTTTACTTTCATGTTCTTAGGTTAGATTTGAGATTGATTCAGCATTGTATCTCTAATACATTCTGCAAACCAGGTTTTATCTTTCTATTCTGTACTTACTTCTTCTTCTACTCCTTTCTTTTGGTTTATATTAAACTTTAATGGTTTATTTAATGAATATGATTTTGGTTTCTATTTCAATTGTGCTTGAGTAGATATGATCTAGGGTTTTGGTAAACCCACTTATGGTATAATGATACTAAACTATTGAATTGATTGTTGGAACCCTAATTGTATTATCCATGGTTAATTAGGATTGACTATTATGCATTGATTATATGAGTTGATGAATGTTTGGCCAATATTTATCACGTCTTAGGATATTAACTGATGAACTGAAAGGCAAACGTTAATACCAGAACCTAATAGTTAATTAAGGATATCTTAATCATGAAAGTAATTTAAGGTTCTCTAGAAATGAATCAATTAGTGGGCACGAGAAAACTAATTAATTGTATTCCATGGTTCGCATAGAACTTAATGGACTTAGGTTGAACTAAGAACCACGAGTGTAGGCAATTGGATTAACCTAGGTACGATTAGTAACGCTTGAAAGAGGTTACTTTTTAATTAAGGCTAAACCATCCCTAATAACTTAGATAATTACAATTAGAGGTGCATGTTGAATGTTGAATATCATAAGTGTGGTGAACCCTAACCCTAGGCTTTTATTAATTGAATTACTTATTTACTTAATTGTGACAAACTCTCTATCGCATTACATCGATTTAGATAGCATATTTCGTATAATTCTAATAGTTGATAATTGTTCTTTGTGGGATACAACCCGTACTTACTGGACTAGCTATAACTACGCCGTGCGCTTGCAGTTATTTATAAAACACACACAACACTCATCCATCCAAAAAGAGATTTACATCTATTTCCAAAACACTCACTTTATTACAAATTGTTATCTTGGAGTTAACAACCTTTACTACATCCTAACCCACTATCAATATTGTATTAGCCATTCGTCATATTCTTTCACATAAGCAAATCAAACAACTAATTCAAACTTCTTGACATCTAAACAAGCCATTACCTTTGTGTTCAGATGAAATCTTCTTATTTTCAGCTAATTCTTTTTCTTTGTACCCAAGAGGGTTCTCTTTATCACTATTCAGCAAAACAAGTTCAAAAGCTAAACTAGTAGTCTATACTCAAGAGGCACCGTTTAGGACATTCACATATATGCTTAAACTTCGCATACCTAAAGATAAGAGTCAGAAGGAAGAAGATGATGACACCCTATAGAATTCCACAGTAGCACCGTGAGTATAAATATGCTCGCGGATACATACACATACTCAAAGTCCTACTATAGAATCCTTGCTCCATTATACCGTAAGGAAACCAATTCCTCTTATACCAACTTGTCACACCCCTAATTTAAGGGCACGTGAAACATATACTTTACAAATATATATTTGTCATAACATACATAATACACTCTTTTATCGTTGGAAACAGTTTCATATAGGTATTTCCATGTATACACAATATACAGACTAAGTCTATAAATACCAAAATAACAGCAGAAGCAGGGATCCTGCCTGTGCCATACAGAGCATACTCTATATTACAAGTACATAATAAATTAAACACTGTGAGCCTGAGAAGAAACGTAGGCTCACCCAGAGAGTGTGACACATAGTTGATCACGGATTTGCAAGACCAAACATTATATTAATATTTGAAAAAAAATATAAATATCGTGTAGTGAGTTTGACAACTCAGTGAGCAGATAATACCTCATATAACCTCTTAGGTCAGCATATGGATGTATTCATATATTAAAATTTATCACATAGAAAATTATAGTTCAAAGGTACATCCATATGGGACCTGTATTTAAAACATTCTCAGTTCAAACCACATTTAGATATCTAAAACTATATGCGATATGGTATGATCCTTAATCAAATATTGATATTCATCAAAACATTTCTCATGAAAACATTAGGATGATCTCGTATCAGAACCACCATATCAGAGTTCAAGCCCTTCTGTACTTTGGTGGTGTAGGATTTGCCTAAACTTAGCATCCCAACTAAGATTTGCCCTACCACCATTCAAGATGTAACACCCGAAATTTTGTTAATGATATTCATAAAATGGAGTGGTGAGAAAAAGGGTTTAAAAGATTTAAATGAGGGAGTTATAGAGGAATAACAATAAATGTTTAATAAAGATTTTTCTTACTTTTGGGAAAAGTTGTTGAGAAAGAGGTAGTAATTTTCTTGTTTGCAGGGTTACAAGTAGATAGCAAGGATAGAGATATGGAGCCATGAAGAGAGTTGCACAAAAAGTCATTGAGGTAAGGCCCAAGAAGATATTAAACACCTACCAATTTTCCTTCACCCAAACAAAGCCTTAGCCAACCCCTTAGTCACACTTTAATGGGATGTCACTCTTGAAATTTTTAGACAAGGTAAGGGTAAAGGTTAAGGGGCTGGATGGCTTGTTGAGGAAGCCGCCATATTTTATTATTTTTTCTGTTGACTTAGAAGACCAAGTCACCAGTTTTTCCAGCCAAGCCCAAGGGAACCCCACGGCAAAAGGAGAGAAGGGAGAAAGAGAAGAAAGAAAAGAGAAGGAGAATAAGAAGAGAGAGAGGGGAAAGAGGAAAGCTAGAGAAGAAGGAGAAAGAACAAGGAGAAGAGAAAGAGAGGAGGTGTAGAGCAAACTAAAGAGACAACTTGTAGAAAGAGAAAGGTAAGATCAACATCATTCACGATTTTGGTTGGTTCTGGACGTTACTTTTTATGTAGAATCTGGAAATATGTTGAACATATGAATTGTAGCCCTGTTTCTTAGCTTTCATACGCCCCTAGAATCACCTTAATCGGATTAGAAATGAGAGAGATATACCCTGATGAGTGAGGGTAGGTCAGATTTAATGCGCTGAGTTTTGTTTCTGTTGTCAAGCAACTTTTTCCCCTGATTCTGTTTCTTATTTGTTGACGTGGTAGAAATAAAAGTTGTGGGTAATTGTTTTAGATTTCCATAGACACTGAAATCACCTTAATCGGAGTTGAAATGAGTGCGTTACGATCTTTTTAGTAAGGAAAGGTATGGCTGAACAGAAATCTGGACTGCATGGAAAAACTCGAAGCACGGCCGTGCTTGGGGACACGGCCAGGCTGTGCTTCAGGCTGTTTTGAGTGTTTTTAGCCTGGTTTACGTAGTTTGAAGCACGACCATGCTTGGTGACACGGCCAGGCCATGCTTGAGGCTGTTTTTGCTCTGTTTTGCATTTTGGAGGCTCTAAATGAACTCCAATGAATGGATGATGTTAAGGGGAACTAAAATGTATAGATATACCTTTTTAGTGATACATTGTAGTGTAAATTCCATCCTTTTATTATGAGATATTAAATCACACATTGTATAATGATGAAATGCATGTTGATTGATGTCTATGCTAGTATAACAATGCATAAGGAATGATGCATGATTGTCATATTTGCATATTATAGACTGCTTGTGTGCATGGCTGCAAGTGAGTCATTGATGCATGTGCTTTTGGGAGGCTATAGAAGAACGTATGTTATTTATGAGGAATAAATGTAACATGTTTAAGGATGAATATGAATTATGTTCTGGACATTTATTGATATGCATATTCTTGTTGTGATAAGTGGCTGGAGAGAGATAAAAGACTTAATCTGGTCAGGAGGACCCTCTCTGAAGCAGGGTGGCCCAGAAATGGGTGTCTCCCTTGCTATATTGAGGCGACTGACGGTTAGAATGATCCTCTCTGAAGCAGGATGGCCTGGCAACGGGTGTCTTCCTTGCTGTATTGAGGAGACTGACAATTCCAGGTTGACCTTTACCCATTAAGGTGACCTAGGATAGTGGCACCTTACGAGGTAAAGCGACTGAAGGGTTGTGGCTTGTGATACGGTACCGGGATAGGGGACTCCCTATAGCCTAGAGTGGTCAATACAGGAAGGACCCTCCGACCAATGGCCCTCAAAGGGTGGGTGAGTAGCTGGAGGAGAAGGCTCACGCCACATTGAGGATTGCAATTGAGAGAAATTATCGGCTTATGAGCCACTATGAGTGATAATGAGCCACTGTGTGTGGTATGGATCATGGACGACAGCACAGGTATTGTACAAATGCATATTTTGTTATCATGCATGATATTGATGCATAACCTACAAAAGGCTGGTAAGTACATTATTGTATCTTTATTGCATAAAAGAGAAAATGTTTTCTGTAGTTTATACAACTGGACATAGCATGTGAATTTTCATATTTTATATGTTTGGGTGTTGATCTTACTGGGATTTTCATATCTCACTATGTTTTAATGCTATGTTCAGATCAGTAGAAATGGCATTCGTGGTGCTGACACTGCTTCTGGAGTTGCAGACCGTGGATGTCCCTTACTTGGGACAGTTCACGATTATTGTGAACCTGTTAGTGACTAGTATGATAGAGATCCCTACACCTGGCCCACCTCCTTCACCAGCAGCACCCCAGGGGTGAGGGCTAGGGATAGGATGTAGTGTAGCAGTGGAAGTCTAACTTTTGGCTTTGTAAATGGGCTAACCCATTATTTTGATGTAACCCCATGGTACTCTGCCTTTTGTGTTGTGAGCTCAGTACCTCGGGTTACATATGTATGTTTATATATATATATATATATGCTGTTGAACTCTGATGTATATAGTTTTGAATATATGAATGTATGGGTTGCTTAGCTTATGGTATATCTGATCTCTACATAAAAAAAAAAATCAGGCGTTACAAGTTGGTATCAGAGCAGGTTGATCCTAAGTGGCCATGGGGGTGGATGGTTACCTAGATCGATCTAAAGCATCTTGAATAAGATGTGGATAGATGGAGTAGAATGGCACATGGAAATTGGTAAGGGAAAATTGCTAGCGTTTTTCCAGTATGTATGCTTGATGATGTTATCACTACTGTATTATAAAGTCTTCTTTAAATACTATTGAGCTTGATCACCTCAATAGGAACTAATTATTTTGTTTCATACAGTGGAAAATGGCATCATCAAGGAGAAATTCGGCACCAAGTACAGAAGCTACTCTACAAGATCTAGCCACTGCTATTCGAGATCAAGTTTCCGCCACAAACCAAATTATGCGGCATATGCAAAATAATAGTGACGCTAATGGTGAGACGGGTGAGAACCTGAAGAATGCAGGGAATGGATGGGCAGATTTTATGAGAACTCGACCGCCACCTTTCGCTGGAGGGTATGATCCGATGGTGGCAGATAGATAGTTGACCGAAATGGAGAAGGTCTTTGGGGTTCTGAAATGTTCAGACGAACAGAAAGTAGATTTTGTTGTATACATGCTGAAGGAGGAAGCAGAATTTTGGTGGAGAGGAGCCAATGAACTATTGGCTCACCAAGAGCGACAGGTTACTTGGTCTATTTTCCCGGAGACCTTCTTGGACAAGTACTTTCCGAGAAGTGTCAGAGCGGAGAAAGAGATAGAATTTCTCCAACTTCGACAGGGGGGTCGATCGATTGACCAGTACATTTCCAGATTCGAAGAGTTAGCTAAGTTCTCGTCATATCTGAGATATAATCCTAACGAATCTTGGAAAGCAATCAAGTTTGAGGCTGGGTTGAATCCCGACATTCGCAATGCAGTGGTGGCCTTGGAGATCCGCGAATTCATTCCTTTGATTAATAAGTGTCGGTTACTAGAAAAGAGCTTGAAGGCAGTGGAAGAAGAGAAAGACCGAAGGGCGCCTTGGAAGAGAAAGAGAGAATTTTCAGCACCCGATCGTTTTATCAGGGGAAGAAACTCTGCAGCAGGCAAAAAGCCTTTGGCTATGGGAGCTAGACCTTTAGTGCATAATTTTGCTGGGAGCGAGTGTGGAAAGTGTGGGCGATATCATGGGAATGGACCCTATTCTCGAAATCCAGTTACTTGTTTCCGGTGTGGGCAAAAAGGCCATATAGCTCGTCGCTGTCCCTTGGATGATGGGAAGAAGAGCGAGCCAACTCCGCCGGTTAAAGGGAGAGTTTTTACTTTAAATGGAACTGAAGCGAAGTAATCTCCTGATCTGATCCAAGGTATGTGCTATCTTCACGGCTATCCTTTGGTCGTGCTTTTTGATTCGGGTGCCAGCCACTCTTTCATATCATCTGTTTGTGTGAGAAAGTTGCGTCTTTCGGTGTCTGAATTGTCATATAAGCTGATGGTGTTGACCCCTACGGGAGGGAAGGTGAACACCTCCTCAGTCTGTAAAGACTGCCTAGTTGAGGTATATGGTAGATCCTTTAATGTGGATCTTATTTGTCTACCCTTGGAAGATATGGATGTGATTTTGGGAATGGATTGGCTTAGCAGCAACCAGATTCTCTTGGATTGTTCTAGGAAGATTCTGGTTTTTCGATCAGAATCTAACAAGAAGTTTGAAAGTGGGAGTGAACCGATCAATGAAATGCAAAGGGAATCAGTTGAAGAAGCTTTAGATGGTGTTTTTCTATGTAGCCTCAACTGGGAGGTTGAGCAAGAACTAGTCAAGTTTACGGTAGTTTGGGACTTTTCGGAAGTCTTTCCTTCAGAAATTACTGAACAACCACCCAAGAGGGAAGTTGAGTTTTCCATTGATTTGGTACTAGGAGCGACTCCTATTTCTATTACCCCGTATAGGATGGCTCCTATGGAGTTGAAAGAGCTTAAGAAGCAGATTGAAGACCTTTTGGGGAAGAATTTTATTCGACCCAGTGTTTCGCCTTGGGGAGCCCCAGTGCTCTTCGTAAAGAAGAAGGATGGAAGCTTGCGGTTATGCATTGACTACCGAGAGCTTAACAAGGTGACCATCAAGAATAAGTATCCATTACCAAGAATTGATGATTTGTTGGATCAGCTCAAGAGGGCAACTATTTTCTCTAAAGTCGATTTGAGATCGGGTTATCATCAGATTCGAGTAAAGGAGGAAGACGTTCCTAAAACGGACTTCAGATCTCGTTACGGGCATTATGAATTCCTAGTTATGCCGTTTGGAGTTACCAACGCTCCTGCGATCTTCATGGATTACATGAATCGAATCTTCCGACCCTATTTGGATCAGTTCGTAGTGGTTTTTATTGATGATATCCTCATTTACTCAAGGAGCATGGAGGAACATGAACGTCATCTTCGACTAGTGCTTCGAGTTTTGAAGGAGAAGAAACTTTTTGCTAAACTGGAGAAATGCGAATTTTGGATGCAAGAAGTCAAATTTCTAGGACATGTGGTGTCAAAGGAGGGAGTATCTGTAGACCCTAGTAAGATTGAAGCCATTCTTAAGTGGGAACGACCAAAGTCAGTGACCAAAATTAGAAGTTTTCTGGGTCTTGCGGGGTATTATAGAAGGTTCATACAGGGTTTTTCACAAATAGCTTTACCCTTGACTAGATTGACTCGGAAAGGATGTGCGATCAAATGGACGGCGGAATACGAGAAGGGTTTTCTAGAGCTTAAGACCCGGCTTACTACGCCTCCTGTCTTAATTCTCCCAGATCCTTCCAGACGTTTTGAGGTTTACACAGATGCTTCTAAGAAGGGTTTGGGGTGTGTTTTGATGCAAGAAGGTAGGGTAGTAGCCTATGCCTCTAGACAGCTAAGGCCACATGAAGAAAATTACCCTACTTATGATCTGGAATTGGCTGCTATAGTGTTTGCCCTGAAGATTTGGCGGCACTATCTATATGGTGCGGTGTTTGAAGTGTATAGTGATCATAAAAGTTTAAAATATCTTTTTGATCAGAAGGAATTGAATATGAGACAGAGGAGATGGATGGAGTTCATTGATGATTATAAGTTTGAGCTGAAATACCACCCAGGAAAAGAAAATGTAGTAGCGGATGCTTTAAGCCGAAAGTCACTACATTTGAGTTATATGTTGGTGAAAGAGATGAGCTTAATTGAAGAATTCAGGAATTTGAGATTATCAGTGATAACTACTCCTAGCAGTTTGCTTATTGGTGAGTTAAGGGTGGAGTGCGATTTGAAAACGTAGATTAAGGAAGCACAAGTACAAGATCTTTTCCTGCAAAATAAACGAAATGCACCAGGCTTCACAGAATCAGAAGAAGGAGTCATCCTCTATCGAGGAAGAATGTGTGTGCCTCATGGGAGAGACCTGAAGACAACAATTATGGAAGAAGGGCATCAAAGTAAATACGCTATTCATCCGGGAGCTACAAAGATGTATCGAGATTTAAAACAATCGTTTTGGTGGCCGGGAATGAAGAAAGATATAGCGGAACATGTCTCAAAGTGCTTGACTTGTCAGAAAGTCAAGATTGAACATCAGAGGCCTTCTGGGACATTACAATCCTTAGAAATCCCCGAATGGAAATGGGATGGTATTGCTATGGATTTTGTTACTGGATTGTCCAAGACTCAAGCGGGTCATGACGCCATATGGGTAATAGTGGATAGATTGACAAAGTCTGCACACTTTTTGCCCATAAGGATTAATTACTCGCTGGACAAGCTAGCACATCTGTATGTGAAGGAGGTAGTCCGATTACATGGGATTCCAAGCAGCATTGTTTCTGACCGAGATCCTAGATTCACTTCCTAATTCTGGAAAGCATTGCAGGAAGCTTTCGGTACAAAATTACAATTTAGTACCGCATATCATCCGCAAACAGATGGTCAGACTGAAAGGACGATACAAACAATGGAAGACATGTTGAGAGCATGCACCTTAGATCAGGGAAAATATTGGGATAAGTATCTTCCGCTGGTGGAATTCGCTTACAACAACAGTTATCATGCCAGTATTGGAATGGCACCATATGAAGCTCTGTATGGCAGAAAATGCAAATCACCTCTATGCTGGTATGAAGTAGGTGAGAGAAAGTTGTTAGGTCCAGAGTTAGTTCAGCATACTACGGAGCAAATACGAATGATACAAGATAGGATGCGAACTGCCCAGAGTCGTCAGAAAAGTTATTATGATCGGAGAAGAAAGCCCCTGTGTTTTCAAGAAGGAGAACATGTGTTTTTGAAGATTTCTCCGACTACTGGAATTGGACGAGCCATGAAAGCCAAGAAGCTGAGTCCTTGCTACATAGGACCATACCAGATACTCAAGAAAGTTGGCCCCTCGGCATATCAAATATCCTTACCTCCGAGATTATCTAACTTGCACAATGTGTTTCATCTCTCTCAACTACGAAGATATTTGCCGGATCCATCACATGTGATCCAAGAGGAGGAATTAGCAGTGAAGGAAAATCTAACATATCAACCAGAACCCGTCATGATATTAGATCAAAGTGTGAAACAACTACGTAGTAAATCTGTTCCGCTGGTAAAGGTGTTATGGAAAGGGCTATCCAAAGAGGAGGCTACGTGGGAAAGAAAGGAAGACATGAGGCACTCTTACCCACAGATGTTTGAAGGTAGGTAAAATTCCTGAATTTTGGGGACAAAATTCCTGTTAAGGGGGGAAGAAGTGTAACACCCGAAATTTTGTTAATGATATTCATAAAATGGAGTGGTGAGAAAAAGGGTTTAAAAGATTTAAATGAGGGAGTTATAAAGGAATAACAATAAATGTTTAATAAAGATTTTTCTTACTTTTGAGAAAAGTTGTTGAGAAAGAGGTAGTAATTTTCTTGTTTGTAGGGTTACAAGTAGATAGCAAGGATAGAGATATGGAGCCATGAAGAGAGTTGCACAAAAAGTCATTGAGGTAAGGCCCAAGAAGATATTAAACACCTAGCAATTTTCCTTCTCCCAAACAAAGCCTTAGCCAACCCCTTAGTCACACTTTAATGGGATGGCACTCTTGAAATTTTTAGACAAGGTAGGGGTAAAGGTTAAGGGGTTGGATGGCTTGTTGAGGAAGCCGCCATATTTTATTATTTTTTCTGTTGACTTAGAAGACCAAGTCACCAGTTTTTCTAGCCAAGCCCAAGGGAACCCCACGGCAAAAGGAGAGAAGGGAGAAAGAGAAGAAAGAAAAGAGAAGGAGAAGAAGAAGAGAGAGAGGGGAAAGAGGAAAGCTAGAGAAGAAGGAGAAAGAGCAAGGAGAAGAGAAGGAGAGGAGGTGTAGAGCAAACTAAAGAGACAACTTGTAGAAAGAGAAAGGTAAGATCAACATCATTCACGATTTTGGTTGGTTCTGGAGGTTACATTTTATATATAATCTGGAAATATGTTGAACATATGAATTGTAGCCCTGTTTCTTAGCTTTCATACACCCCTAGAATCACCTTAATCGGATTAGAAATGAGAGAGATATGCCCTAATGAGTGAGGGTAGGTCAGATTTAATGCGCTGAGTTTTGTTTCTGTTTTCAAGAAACTTTTTCCCCTGATTCTCTTTCTTATTTGTTGAAGTGGTAGAAATAAAAGTTGTGGGTAATTGTTTTAGCTTTCCATAGACACCGAAATCACCTTAATCGGAGTTGCAATGAGTGCGTTATGATCTTTTTAGTAAGGAAAGATCTGGCTGAACGGAAATCTGGACTGCATGGAAAAACCCAAAGCACGGCCGTGCTTGGGGACACGGCTAGGCCGTGCTTCGAGCTGTTTTGAGTGTTTTTAGCCTGGTTTGCATAGTTTGTAGCACGTCCGTGCTTGGTGACACGGCCAGGCCGTGCTTGAGGCTGTTTTTGCTCTGTTTTGCATTTTGAAGGCTCTAAATGAACTCCAATGAATGGATGATGTTAAGGGGAACTAAAATGTATAGATATACCTTTTTAGTGATACATTGTAGTGTAAATTCCATCCTTTTATTATGAGATATTAAATCACACATTGTATAATGATGAAATGCATGTTGATTGATGTCTATGCTAGTATAACAATGCATAAGGAATGATGCATGATTGTCATATTTGCATATTATAGACTGCTTGAGTGCATGGCTGCAAGTGAGTCATTGATGCATGTGCTTTTGGGAGGCTATAGAAGCACGTATGTTATTTATGAGGAATAAATGTAACATGTTTAAGGATGAATATGAATTATGTTCTGGACATTTATTGATATGCATATTCTTGTTGTGATAAGTGGCTGGAGAGAGATAAAAGACTTAATCTAGTCAGGAGGACCCTCTCTGAAGCAGGGTGGCCCAGAAATGGGTGTCTCCCTTGCTGTATTGAGGCGACTGACGGTCAGAATGATCCTCTCTGAAGCAAGATGGCCTAGCAACGGGTGTCTTCCTTGTTGTATTGAGGAGACTGACAATTCCAGGTTGACCTTTACCCATTAAGGTGACCCAGGATAGTGGCACCTTACGAGGTAAAGCGACTGAAGGGTCGTGGCTTGTGATACGGTACCAGGAAAGGGGACGCCCTATAGCCTAGAGTGGTCAATACAGGAAGGACCCTCCGACCAATGGCCCTCAAAGGGTGGGTGAGTAGCTGGAGGAGAAGGCTCACGCCACATTGAGGATTGCAATTGAGAGAAATTATCGGCTTATGAGCCACTATGAGTGATAATGAGCCACTGTGTATCGTATGGATCATGGACGACAGCACAGGTATTGTACAAATGCATATTTTGTTATCATGCATGATATTGATGCATAACCTACAAAAGGCTGGTAAGTACATTATTGTATCTTTATTGCATAAAAGAGAAAATGTTTTCTGTAGTTTATACAGCTGGACATAGCATGTGAATTTTCGTATTTTATATGTTTGGGTGTTGATCTTACTGGGATTTTCATATCTCACTATGTTTTAATGCTATGTTCAGATCAGTAGAAATGGCATTCGTGGTGCTGACACTGCTTCTGGAGTTGCAGACCGTGGATGTCCCTTACTTGGGACAGTTCACGATTATTGTGAACCTGTTAGTGACTAGTATGATAGAGATCCCTACACCTGGCCCACCTCCTCCACTAGCAGCACCCCAGGGGTGAGGGCTAGGGATAGGATGTAGTGTAGCAGTGGAAGTCTAAC
The DNA here is from genome assembly GCA_037074535.1 of Gleditsia sinensis. Classification (NCBI taxonomy): domain Eukaryota; kingdom Viridiplantae; phylum Streptophyta; class Magnoliopsida; order Fabales; family Fabaceae; genus Gleditsia; species Gleditsia sinensis. The sequence continues at coordinate 42,720,985 of CM073463.1, forward strand.
TTTTGGCTTTGTAAATGGGCTAACCCATTGTTTTGATGTAACCCCATGGTACTCTGCCTTTTGTGTTGTGAGCTCAGTACCTCGGGTTACATATGTATGTATATATATATATATATATGCTATTGAACTCTGATGTATATAGTTTTGAATATATGAATGTATGGGTTGCTTAACTTATGGTATATCTGATCTCTGCATAAAAAAAAAAAAAAAATCAGGCGTTACACAAGAGGACACGCGAAGGGACTCTAATATGGGTATTTCCCAAGCACACAATAAGGGAGGGCAAATCACATATCATATAGTCGGTATCTCACCCAGATAGGAGGTATCCTACTCTCCTTCACATATCATATCCTATGTGTTGGCCGTTACACGAGGCTAGCAACACCCCTACTAGATGAGGTATCAAGTTGCACCAGGGCTAACATCACCTGTTGTTAGTAAATAGTGTTTCCAATAGGATTCCTCCACATAAATCATTATTTGCACATATGGCATATCATTCAAAACAGAGGTTTTAGTATAATTTAGAATTTTTAGTCTTAGTACAATTCTTCTATTAGAAACTTTTGAATCAGGGTTATCACATATTCATGCCTTTTTCCAAGGCAATTTTATAGCTTTATAGATCAATGCCATGTGCACAAAATAGTCATTTTACCAAATGATGAGAAATACATTTAGAACCACATATTTAATGAGTTTCAAAATCTATTTGCAAAACCATACTCTTCTTGAACTATATGCCAATTAGTAAGCAAAGCAAATATTTTGACTCATTTCAGAGACTTATGATAGCATAAATAACTTGTAAATATAACTAATTATACATTTAAAGTTCAAGAAGAGCATACGGTAAGTCATAGAAAGAATTATCTACTCACAAGGTAAGGCTCCAGGTTAGACATCCCCAAAATACACTTTTTCAATCTAAATAGACCTTAAACACAGTCCAGAGGGTCCAAAAACCTAGAAAATGACTACGGATGCTCGGTCAATATCGATTAACCGATGAGTAATTGTTCATGGCCAGACCAAAATCACTATTCATATAGGCTAGAGTTACTATACACACCTACCATAATCACTATTCACACTAATCGAAGTTTTAATTTAAGACACCAAAAGTTGTCAAATAGCTAAGAAATTTCATATCCTATAGTTTATCTATCTCCTAAATCCATCTGTAGTGTTAGATTTTCAATTTGAGGTCTCTAAATAGGAGTTTCAAAACTTACATTTTTCTAAAATTTTCTACTTTCAATTTGCGGTGATTCTGCGATCAATTTGAAATTTTTTTTAGCCAAAATCGTAGTACTCTTCATCATGAATCCAATGGTACTCTTAGTTTTTAGATCGGAGGCTCAAAGGTACTCTAGATCTTGAGAGAGAAAAAGTTACTATGCATCACCAAAGGCTACAGAAAATTTTTTCTGTCTTTCTTTTTTTAATATAATAATGAAGGGACCAAATAGTAAAATTTCAATTGTTGGAGGATGTCCTTGCAAATTTCCTCATTTGGACTCCAAATTAAGTGATTCCAATGGATAAAAATCCGTGAGACATATATCTACATGTTTCATGTCAACCATTTCTTTTAGTTCCAAACTGATTCTTCCCAGAATTTCAAAAATAGAAGCTTTCCTAATTACTCCAAAATCTAGTTTCCTAACCAAACTTTTCCTAAGGTTTTAGTTCATCATTTTATTATGTCATCTTCTATTTTCTTCCTAATTTACATCCATATTCCATCAATTTTTCATGACATTCAAATATACAAAATAGCAGCATAAAAATCCTAAAATTTTGCCACCCATAGCCATACCTATGCAGAACTTTCCACACCAACTGAAATGTTCAAATATACATCATATGCAAGATAACATGTAACATGATATAGCAACATCCATGACCAATCATCAAAGTAACAAATATTGTAAATTTCATCAAAGTTCTAAGATTAAAATCCCATATCAATGTTACAAATTTCAAAACTTTTCTTCAAAAAGAGATATTGTTAAACCTACCTAAAGATCTCCCTAGCTCACTTAGTGAATTCTTTTTCTTGTTTCCTCTTGAAGGAAGTAGCAAGATTCCTCCCTTTCTTTAGCTTTTCTAGTAGCTTGAGTACTTAGTCCTTTAAGCTTCTCGTTCCTCTTCCTTCCTCTCTTCTCCTCCCTTTCTCTCATTTCCTCACTCTACCTTGCTTATGTTTTTCCTCTCCCTCACTTGGACAAAATTCTAATTTTATAAGGGTGGATTTTGCGTAAATAAACTATCAAGTGGTTCACCTTTCATAATCATGGTTCTACCTTATCACAATTAGGATGCACTTGGTTGTTTTTTGGGGAAAGATAACTCATGTTCTTGTCTTCCTCTCTCTTAGTCAAGATATGCATAGCAAAAGGAGATTTGTATTTTAAAAATCATGATAAAATGTTCTTAAGACCAGGGACAAGGTCCTTTTGATTTAGGGATTCTTTTTCTTTTTCTTTTGTCTCACACAAGTATGATAGGTTTGCTTTTCTAGGTGGCAAATTTTTACCTTGAGTCTCTCTTGCTTGGCTGACATTATTTATGTAGGATAAGAATGTTTTTTCATAATGCTATGTATTATTACCAACTTGTTGAAATTTTGCATGTAGGATATAGATGTTTTGTCCTAATGCCATGTATTATTACCTACTTGTTGAAATTATGAATGTAGGATATAGATGTTTTGTCCTAATTCCATGTGACCTAATCTTGATTATTATTACAATACTATTTCCTCACATGTTTCTTATTTTTCCCTCTTGGATTTAGGCTCATTCTTCCCCATTTCCTTTGCTTTGGCTTAAATTCTACCTTTCATGGAGGGCTTGGTCACATTTTCATAATTTTTGGGCTATCGATCCAACTTCTATATCCTAGTCAAAGTCTATATTTTATTTCTTGCTTGGGCAATCCAATTGGCTTGCTAGAAACTCATGTGAAGTGAAAAAACTCTATATGAAGTGTCCATAGGTTAAAACCCAATGTATAGGTGGAGATATTAAACTTAGGAACTCTAGCTCTTGAATTAGGAAAAATTACCCTAATCCAATCTTCTTGAAATTTTATGACCTTTACTTACTTCCTATAAATTTATCTTCCTTACCCAAGAATTTCGAATCTCTTTAGCATGTTATTTTTAATTTTTCCTATTAGGTTTTTTTTTTCTTTACTTATTCCCTTAATGTTAGAAACATTTTCTATGCATACACATAAGGTGAAGAATTTCTAAGGCTTATATTTCCTTAGATATCTAAAAATTTTCTAATAAATTATATTTCATTAATTAAATATTTATATACCTTTATTAATAAAAGAAACAAAATTAGGGATGTTACAGCTTCAGCTTTAGGAATTATGGTAATGTCACCTCAATCCCTGTAAACTTGTTCTCTTGTTCAGCTCGTCTTTCCAGTTCTTACACTTTAAGAGCATTTTTTGATGGCTGGCCATCCCTGCTGCCCTATTTTACTAGAAATCCAACCAATATTCTAAACTCCTATGTATGCCAGCAATTATATCAATTGTTCTATCATGTGGCTCCTGAGGGATTTCTACTCTCTCCTCAAGGACTCTATCAAATACATGGACATGTTCATCATGTCTTGGGATTCTCATACTCCGTGCATGCCCTCTGCCTCTGCCTCTTCCTCTAGGTTAGCCTTTACCACAGCTTCTTTGTACTAGAATTATAGATTGTGCAGACTCTTCTGTAGAGGGTGCATGATTTATAGATTCTCTAACAACTGCTCTAGTTCTTGGCAGCATCATAAGCTATAAAAAGCAAACTACCTTTTTTAAAATACCATAATATTTAGTTGACCTTATAAACTTAGAATGGAAAGAAAATTGAAACCCTATAGAATCCTTCAACAGCACCTGATATAAATATGTCTGACTCGTATCCATACTCAAGGTCCTACTAAAGAATCCTTTGCTCTGATGGCCACAGGGAAACCTAATGGCTCTTATACCAACTTGTCACGCTCCTAATTTAAGGGAGCACGATTGTCGCGAGTAGTACATAACTTTAACCTTATTCTATTAAATACTAGCTTCAAGTATATCACATATTAGAATTAATAACATACATTTACAAGTTCTCCAATATAACAAAATATACGGGCCAAGTCTTTATACATATATTACAGCAGAAGCGAGGATCCTGCTTATGGCGTTCAGGGCATACTCTAGAATACAATTACAAAATAATTTAAACATTGTGAGCCTTGGAAGCAATATAGGCTCACCCAAATAGTATGACACCTAGTTGATCACGTAGCTGCAAGACCAAACTCTGTATCCTTATTTGAAAAAAAAATGTAAGTATCGTGTAGTGAGTTTGACAACTCAGTGAGTAGATAATATCTCCTATGACCTCTTAGGTCAACATATGAATGTACTCATATATTAAAATTTATCACATAGAAAATTATAGTTCAGAAGCACATTCATATGGGACCTACATTTCAAATCTTTTCAGTTCAAATCACATTCAAATATCCAAAATCATATGCAATACGATATGATCATTATTCAAATATTGTTATGCATCAAAATATTTCTCATGAAAAATTTAGGAGGATCCCATATCAGAACTACCATATCAGAGTTTAAACCCTTTCGTACTTTGGTGGTATGAGATTTGCCTAAACTATTCATCCCAGTAAAGGTTTGCCTTACCACCATTCAAGAAGACACGCGAAGGGACTATAATATAGGCAATTTCCCTAGCACACAGCAAGGGCGGGAAAATGACATATTATATAGTTGGCATCTCGCCCAGATAGAAGGCATCCCGCTCTCCTCTACATATCATATCTCGTGTGTTGGCCGTCACACGAGGCTAGCACCACCCTTACTAGCAAAGATGTCAAGATGCATCAAGACTAACATCATCTACTGTTAGCAAACAGTGTTTCCAATAGGATTCCTCCACAGAAATCATTATTTACATATATGTCATTTCGTTCAAAACAGAGGTTTCAGTATAAATCAGAATTTTCAGTCTCAGTACAATTTCCCTATCAAAAACTTCTCAATCAAGGTAATCACATATAGATGCCCTTTTTTAAGACAATCTTATAGCTTTACATATCAATGCCACGCTACATTTTTCGTGTGAACTATGTCTTTTAATTGCCAATCGATTCTTCCAGAATTTTTAAAACAGAACCTTCCCTGGTTACTCCGAAATCCAATTTTCAAACCAAACCCTTCCTAAGGTTCTAGTTCATCATTTTATTATGTCTTTTTCTATTTTCTTCCTAATTTACATCTAACCATAAGATTATTTATTTCAACATTTTAATTAGATTCCTTACAATTAATTTAACATATATCCCATCATCTACTTCTCAAGAAAATATAAATCAAATCATGTATAATTAAAGGTGTTTCCCAACAGAAATTTCTCATGGTCTTCTTCTTTATCAATCTAACTATATCCCATAAATTTTTCACCACATTTAAATATACATAACAGCATCACAAAACCCTAAAATTTTGCCACCCATAGCCATACTTATGCATAACATTTCATACCAACCTAAGTATTCAAACATACATCATATGCAAGATAAACATGTAACATGATATAGCAACATCCATGGCCAATCATCAAAGTAGCAAATATTTTAAATTTCATCAAAGTTCTATGATCAAAATCCCATATAAATATTATAAATTTCAAAGCTTTTCTTTAAAAAGAGATATTTTTAAATCTAGCTAAATATCTCCCTAGCTCACTTGGTGAATTCTTTTTCTTGTTTCCTCTTAAAGGAAGTGGTAAGATTCCTCCCTTCCCTTAACTTTTCCAGCAGCTTAAATAAGATAAAGAGGGTGAGTTTTGAACCCCAAGGATGAAAAGAAAAGATGGATTCAAGTGGAGATTAAGCTAACTTACCTTGAGTACTTAGTCCTTTAGACTTCTCTTTCTTCTTCCTTCCTCTCTTCTCCTTTCTGTCTTTCTTTTCCTCACTCTACCTTGCTTTTTTTTTCCTCTCCCTCACTTGGACAAAATTCTAATGTTGTAAGAGTGGTTTTTTCTTCAATAAATTATTAAGTGGCCCTTCTCTCGTAATTATAGGTCTACCTTATCATAATTAGGATGCACTTGGCTGCTTTTTGGGGGAAGACAACTCATGTTCTTGTCTTCCTCTCCCTTAGTTAAGATATGCATAGAAAAAGAAGATTTGCATTTGAAAATCATAATAAAATATTCTTAAGACAAGGGGCAAGGTCCCTTTGATTTTAGAATTCATTTCTTTTTTCTTTTGTCTCATTCAAGTACGATAAGTTTGCCTTTCTAGGTGGCAAATTTTCAACCCTTAAGTCTTCCTTACTTAGCTGAAATTATTTGTGTAGAAGAAGGATGTTTTGTCATAATACCATGTATTATTACCTATTATATCATCACATGGCTTGCTGAAATTATGAGTGTAGGATATAGATGTTTTGTCCTAATATCTATCGGAATCACTATTCACGTTGGTCGAAGTTACTATTTATGCCACCAAAAATTGTCAAATGATTGAGAAACTTTATATCTTATAGTTTATTTACCTCTTGAATCCATCTACGGTGTTAGATTTTCAATTTAAGATCTCTAAATAGGATTTTAAGAACTTACCTTTTTTTAAGATTTTTTACTTCTGATTTGCGGTGATTCTACGGTCAATTTGAAAAATTGATCAACCAAAATTGTAGTACTCTCCATCCTAAATTCAATGGTACCCTTAGTTTTGAGATCAAAGCCTCGAAGATACTCTAGATCTAGAGAGAAAATGACGAAAGAGAATGTACTATTCATTCTTCACCCCATTACGAAATTTCTTCTTCTTTTCTTTTTTTTTCTTTTTATAATAATGGAGGGATCAAATAGCAATTTATAATTGTTAGAGGAAGTCCTTACAAATTTTATTATTTACATTTTGACACCTAAAATTTTAGAAAATTACTATTTGACCCCAAAAATATTAATAAGTTTTTATTTTCATCCTTAAAATCTTTCAATTACGTCCTTACTCTTTTATTTTTTTTAATAATCCATACATAAATAAAAATTACTAAATCCTATGGGTGTTACAAGCATTTAAGTTAAAGATTGAGTTTTTGTTTAAGAGAGGATTTTCGGAAGGGGATTTGACAAAATTCCTTCTATTATTTCTTCTTACTCTTCTAGTTTTATGTTTTCTTTCTTGAAACTTCGGATGTTTCTAGAATATTTTATAGAGTAGATTAGATTATCTAGGTAGATTAATGGATCCCAAGTGCATAGTTAGGTTGAAACCCTAAATTACTTTGCAAGTTGAATATCAAATTTCTTATTTATTCGCTTCTAAGGTTTAGTGTTTCAATTGCTTGCTAACCAATTGTTTTAAAATAGATATTCTCTTTTAAAAAAGAGTTTAATTAGTTCAAATACAAATTGAATAGCATATGATTAGTTATATTAACTAAATGTGTAAATTAACTCAATTGTATGTGGAATCGATTAAATTTTGAAAGAAGGTAGTAAATCACTTAGTGTACTAGTTAATAGAAAAGATATTGAACTAAAGAGTTAATTTAGAGGTAACAATCTAATGAAATATTAGGTGAAGTTAATTTTTCTAGGCTTTCTTCAATTGACATCTTTTATATATGTTGTATGTCATTTTTTTTATTATCTCAACCATCTTAATACGGTTTATCGAGATAAAGTAACTAGAATTGTAGTGGTACCTAAATAATATAGTTGAGTGTCCTTATGACTACAATCCTCTACTTAACCACTATATTATCCTGGATACATGGGCTTGCGTAGTTGTAATTTTACACTAGTTTTTGGCATTGTTGCTAGGGACACAATATACTTTCAAATTAACATTACACATAAGTTTAATATTCTGGTGGATACTGTTATGAGTACACCAAATATAATAAATACCTTACCTGAAAACTAACCTATAGTAGTAGGAGTAAGGGTTAATCCTATAGAGACTAGTATTATATTTTGTGAAATAGAAAAGGGAGGTTTGAATGATGAAAGTAAATTATTAAAGTAAAAAGAGAATAATCGCAATACAATAAATAGTGATTAATAATAAAAGAGTTGGTTTCAATTGATATCTACCATCAAAGAATTGCATTGATCATTAACAATATAATCAATCTTAATTTGAGTATCTACGATTAAGATATTATCCATGTTCCTTCTTAGATTTAGTCAATTGATGACAATAGCCTTAATGAACCCTAGTTAACAGTTAACCTTTAGTACATCGGTAAAGTTTAACATATTAACCGCATGAAGAATTAGAAAAACTGGTAAAGCTAAACAAACATAGAAACATTAGCTGTATTTAATTTAGTTAATCATTCACTATAGGTTTAATAAGTCATAATCCAAAATTATTAATCATATTTTCCTCTTAAATTATAATAACAAAAACTTTGTTCAAAATACGTTTTAGTAGTAGATTAAAACAATGAAATCACTAATGTTCACCCTAGATATCAATTGAAACAAGCATGGGAATAAGAATGGATAAATAATCAATACTCAATTAAAATTGATATAATAAACTCAAATCCATATCTCACAGTGCATAAAAGATCCTTGAGGTTTTAATCTTCCTTAACCAATAAAAAGGAAATTAGTCACACAAGGCCATAAGAAAACCTAAAAGAAGAAAAAGAGAAAGAGAAAATTCTTGAGAATTTGATGATTTAATCCTTGGATTTGAATGGATGATGATTTTATGCGTGTTTTCCCCCTTATTTATAGGTTTGGAGAGTCCTAAATGAAGTAGGATTCCTTCTAGGTCGATTCTTGAGCTTTTGGCTTCAATTGGAGTAAAAAATGGCTAAAAATTGCATTTTATTTTTATGCAGCGAAAAGGGAGCGCAGTAACGCGCCATTGCCAAAAATACGCAATGCCACGACACTCCCTTGGGTGTCGTGGCGCTCTTATTGGGCACACCAGCATCGTGGTGCTAATATTTTTTAGAATATAGAAAAGTGGTCAATATAAAAATTGTAGCCCTATCTCTTAACTTTCCATAACCATTGGAATCGCTTTAATTAGAGCTAATATGATGGAGATATACCCAATTAATTACAAAATGTCAGGATTCATCTTGTTGCACTACGATTATGATTTTTGAGCTCTATAACGCTCTGAAATCTCCTTAATTTGACAAAGTGCTCAACATAAAAGTTGTAGATTATTGTCTTAGCATTTCTCAAACACTTGAATCACTTTGATTGGAGTTCATATATGGAAGATATGGTCTATTTAGTGCCAAAAGGTCTGGAATCACAACAATTCAGCATTTTTCCATGAATTTCTTATCTTTTTCTCCTCTTTTCTAATTCCTTTGCTCCTACAACACAAAACACAAAACTAAACTAATTCATAATCATATTTTATTTAAATCAAATAAAAAATAAATTTAAATGTATTAAAATCATACTTAATTATGTACACATCATATTCTATGATGCGTAATTTTGCAAGTGTACGAATCGTTCAAGTAATAAAGTGTACAAAAGTACGGATATCGAACCCACAAGGAATGTTGTTACTAAGTACCGAAATTGACTAATCCTAATTTTATCTGAAAACCAAATTGTTGATTGTGTAAAAGGCAAATTAACTTACAAATAAATGCAAAGAACACAATTGAATGTTGTTCACAAATGATTAAAACGCTAAGGCATTTGATTTCGCTGAATCAATTCAATCCAATTTCATGGCATGTTATATGATGATCAAAGCTACAATTTATGGTTGAAAAACCCAAACTTATCTAATACTCTCTCTCAAGTTATATTAGAATTACTTGTCCATGCTAATCAACTATATTTCTATGAAGATTAATCACAAACAAGCACATTATGATCTATGGAATTTCCAGGATAACCACATACATCATGCATTAGTTCTCACACTCGCATTCAACATATGGTACTTATCACAAGAAGCATTCATTACACATCTCCTCTCGGTCTCAATGTAATGCAACTAATCATCTAAATTTTTGGCCAGAAATTCAGAAGCATTAATCATGGAAATAAATACTCAACTGAAAACAATGAACTCATATACCCATAACCACAAAAATCAGAGTTTCATGATTCAACTACATCATAGCCTTAGCAAAAAATGAATTAGCTCATAGTTAAAATAAGAACAACAACTATCTCAACAGAATACATAACTATAAAAAACGAAATGAACTGCAGAAAAACAAAGCTAAGGAAAAGAGATGAAGAACTCTTGGAGATGAACACTTGGCAGCAACAATGGTGATGATCCTTCAAGAATATCCAAGCTTTCAATCCAAAATGGCTTCTTCTCCTCCAAAAACGCCTATTCTAGGTCTATTTCGCCGTCCACTCTCTCTGTACCTTATGGTATTTATAGATCCAGGGTTTTGGGGACAAATTTGGAACAAAAAGTCTGGAAAACGCGTTTCGCCGCCGAAACTCGCCGCCGGCGAAGTAATTCTCGCCGCGACGAGTTTCTGGGAAATGATCGCGCCGCGGCGAGAATATTGTTGCCGCGGCGCGATTCGTGTTTCGCCGGCGGCGAGCCATATTTCGCCGCCGGCAAAAATGATGTCGCCGGCGGCCAGATTCGAATGCAAAAATCGCACTCTCGGGAAAATTTGCTGCATCATTCTCGCCGCGGCCAAAATATTCTCGCCGCGGCCAGACTTCCAAACCTTGAAATCTTGCTTTTCTTGATTCTAACTCAATCCCGGTCATTTGCAGTTGTCCCAAACTTCTCCAAACTTATGATTTTACCTGAAATTGCACTTTAAACACAAAATACCCGTGAAATGACATTTGTCGAATAAAAAAATCAAATAACCACAATTTTCACACAAATATCAATATTTAAATCATAACAAAAGTGCAATAATATGACTCTTATCAACAACCCCCAACCAGCTTCTTGCTAGTCTCTAGCAAGAAAAGCGATCTATAAAGAAATTCAAAGGAGACATTAAAAGAAACATTCAAAGAAAATTTATTCTCTTTACAAAATTGCATTAAGCGTATGCAATAAGCCTTTAAACCCCTAGGCGGCCCTAGTAGGACGAGTTGTAGTCTCGCGAGGGCTTCCAGTGATGATACCCACAAACATCTTACCTTAATTTATACTAACTCAAAATAATCAAATCACGCAACAATTAATTTGCACAAATGTTTCAAAAATTGTAAATATCACATAACACATAGAATAACTAAATGTCACCTAAGCTTTAAGAAATCTCAAATGCCAATGTCACTTTTGTTATTGACTCTTAAACATCCATCATACCACAAACCAATAGCCATAATGCCTAGATAATATTATGCACAATATCCACAAACACAAAGGTGAAATCTCAAACTCCATATGCTCATTTTTCAAACCTCTCTCCACTAATAAAAGAAAAATACACCATTTTGGATCAATAGGACTTAATATGCTTGTAATGTTAGGCTTAGGTATTTGGTTAAGAAAAATGGAAAGTGTCAAAATACAAATAAGAGAACTTATTAGATTAAACACAACCAATTAAGCAAAAATAAAACCATTAAACCCACATTGTTTCTTCTGATCATATCCCATTTTTCCAAGGATAAACAGAATTCTTTCTCAATCATTCACTTCAGTATAACCATCACTAACACTCTTTTATTTACTATAATGTGAAAGCCCTCTTCTTTCTTTCTTTCTTTCTTTCTTTTTTTTTACAATAGATAACCCCCAACCAAATTCTTTCAATATATGTGGAAAATAGAATTCCAATTGCTCTTTACAAGTTTGTGTTCAAAATTAAGTGCTCTTAACAAATAAGGTAGAAATTATATATATATTGTGGCTAAATAAAAGGTAGATTATAGGAAGGAAAAAGAAAGAAAAATAAGGCTAACAATGTATATAAATAGGCTCAAAGAGATAACTAGTGATATAAGAATAACAAGGTAAGCTTAAAAATGGCACAATCGATCCAAAAACGGCCTATATCATATCCTAAACAGTGCAATTCCAAATTATTTCGCCTCAAGAGGTTTTCAAATGAGTTCTAGAGTTTTTTGATATCACAAAAATGTCCATGAAAAATTCGCACATAAGACTTCTCTAAGCATTTAGACTAATCAACCAAGTCGTACCACATACCAAAAGAGTCGCCAACTAAGTAAAATCAACATATGAAATTATCTTTAAACCGAAGCAAAATTTAATGTCTTCTAAAAGCTACGTGTTATCACAATCATATTATTATCATCAATGTGCAAATTAAAACAAGAAGAATGCAAATGAGACAAAAATAAAAATAAAAAATAAAAATAAAAAATTAAAATAAGACAATAAAAGAAATTAAATCGAAATGAAGAAAAATAAATGGAAAATCAAAATGAAGAAAAATAAATGGAAAATCAAAGTTAAACACAATTAAACACACAAACAAAACTAAAATGACACTAAGAAAAATGTATCGTTCATCGCACCCCCAACCAAAACCTTACATTGTCCTCAATGTAAGAAAGGAAACACTGCAAATGGCCATCGAGCGCTCAAAAAGTAAGAAAGCTAGGTGCACCATCACAGTCACGGTAAATCGTTAAATTACGGGGTCAATGATAAAAGAAAGGTAATCAGAAAGAAACAAAATGAAAAAGGTGACAAAATTTAAAACATGTAACAAATATCCAGAAGAGTAATAGCAGAAACTAAACAGAAAATAGGAAAATAAATACATGAAGTACGGAAAAGAACAGAAAACAAAATACAACATCACTCCTCATCCTCATCAGCAGCCACATCATCATCAGTCCCAACATAAACAGGGGGATCAGGCATAGGGGGAAAAGTCGGCATCACAGGATAACCACTCAAATCACTCCTAGACTGCAGAGCCATCCGCTGAAGGTAGTCATGAAGGAACTGGGTACTCGCGGCCTGGAAGTTCCTCTGCTGTAGGAGTAACTGATTCTGATAATCAAGTTGCTCCCGTTGGTAACCCAAAATACGCTCAACTCTGCCCAAACGGTGTTCAACAGATTCACCCCTAGGCTGGGAAGAACTCGCACTAGCCCCTTCAGTAGAATGAGGGCGCTTCGTGGGACGCGAGGCAAGGCCCAGAAACTCTGAAAGCTTTGGGCCATCAATCGGCTTCATCACACCCCTCATTTCCTCATGCCTATCCCAAAACAGGCCTTGATCTTCACAGATAGCAGAAATCAAAGATGGGAACCCAAGGCCTCCTGATGCAGCCCGTGCACTCGCAATAAATGAAATGTAGAACTGAAAATATAACTAATAATTCACCAAAACTAAAAATTTAAAGAGATAAAGGATGAGAAAACAAATCTGATGGGTTGCCTCCCATTAAGCGCTTTAAGTTATAGTCATTAGCTAGACTGCCGATCATTCTGACTACGGTTGTTGTAACTCTAGAGAATCCTTCTGCTTGCTGAATTCTCCGTTAAAATATGGCTTCAACCGTTGGCCATTCACTTTGAACGTTCCCTTGGTTTCATGACTGATTTCCACTGCTCCATAAGGAAACACTTGGGTTATTTGAAAAGGTCCTGACCAACGAGATCTTAACTTACCTGGAAAAAGTCTGAGACGGGAATTATAAAGCAGCACTTTCTGTCCCACCTCAAAGTTTCTCCTCAAAATGTGCTTATCATGCCAAGCCTTTGTCTTGTCCTTGTAAATTCGGGCATTCTCATAAGCATCATTTCGCATTTCATCCATCTCATTTAATTGCAGCACCCTCTTTTCACCTGCTAACTTAAGATCAAAATTCAAAATTTGAATTGCCCAGTATGCCCGATGTTCCAATTCTACTGGAAGGTGACAAGCTTTTCCATACACCAATCGGTATGGAGACATGCCAATAGGTGTCTTGAAAGCTGTCCTATAAGCCCAAAGTGCATCATCCAATTTCCTTGACCAATCCTTACGGGAGTTACTTACTGTCTTTTCAAGGATCCGTTTCAACTCTCGGTTAGACACTTCAACTTGTCCACTAGTTTGAGGATGATAAGGTGTTGCAATCCGGTGTGTTACTCCATATTTTTGCAACAGTGTTTCAAATTGGGTATTACAGAAATGCTTACCCCCATCACTTAAAATTGCTCGAGGTGTGCCAAATCTGGAAAATATGTTCTTCTTGAGGAAATTGATCACAACCCTAGCATCATTGGTTGGCAAGGCAACTGCTTCCACCCATTTAGAAACATAATCTACACCAATAAGAATGTACTTATTAGCATGAGATGAAGGAAAAGGGCCCATAAAATCAATACCCCAAATATCAAATAAATCAATTATCAAAATATTGTTTAAGGGCATTTCATGTCTCCGTGAAATATTGCCACTCCTTTGGCAATCATCACACATTGAAACAAATTTGAAAGCATCTTTAAACAGGGAAGGCCAATAGAATCCAGATTGCAAAATTTTTGCTGCAGTTTTGGTTCCACCAAAATGTCCTCCAACTTCCTTTGAATGGCAATGACGAAGAATGCTTTCCATTTCTTCATTCGGCACACATCTCCTAATGATTTGATCTGCACAATGTTTATACAAGTAAGGTTCATCCCAAAAATAATGTTTCAAATCAGAAAAGAATTTCTTCCTTTGTTGATAAGAAAGGTCAGGAGGTAAAATTTTCTTGACCAAATAGTTTGCAAAATCAGCAAACCATGGAGCCATTCGGATGGCTAGCAATTGCTCATCAGGAAATGTTTCATTAATTTGTTCTTCATCTTCAAGGTAATCTTCCTCCAACCTGGACAAATGGTCAGCAACCAAATTTTCGGTCCCCTTTTTGTCCCAGATTTCTAAGTCAAATTCTTGCAAGAGAAGAATCCATCTTAGTAATCGCGGTTTGGCATCTTTTTTGGCTAGCAAATATTTAAGAGCAGAATGATCAGTATAAACAATGATTTTAGACCCAATTAAATAAGATCTAAACTTATCAAATGCAAACACTACTGCCAAAAGTTCTTTCTCCGTGGTTGCATAATTAAGTTGTGCATCTGTCAATGTCCTGCTTGCATAATAAATCACATGCAACAACTTATTTTTCCTTTGACCCAAAACAGCACCTATAGTATAATCACTAGCATCACACATTACCTCAAATGGAAAACTCCAATCCGGTGCACAAATTATAGGGGCAGAAGTGAGCTTTACCTTCAAAAGGTTAAAGGCCTGCAAACATTCAGAGGAGAAATCAAACTGTGCATTTTTAACCAACAAACTGCAAAGAGGTTTTGTTATTTTTGAGAAATCTTTAATAAATCTTCTATAAAACCCAGCATGTCCCAAAAAACTCCGAATGCCCTTTACAGTTGTTGGAGGTGGTAATTTTTCGATCACTTCCACCTTTGCACGGTCCACTTATATTCCCTTTGCTGAAATCCGATGGCCAAGAACAATTCCTTCTTGAACCATGAAGTGACATTTCTCCCAATTTAGCACTAAATTTGTGTCTTGACAACGCTGCAAAACCAAAGAGAGATTATGCAAGCAATTATCAAAAGAATGGCCAAAAACAGAAAAATCATCCATAAAAACCTCAATAAACTTTTCGACCATATCAGAGAAAATTGCTATCATGCATCTTTGGAAAGTTGCAGGTGCATTACATTAACCAAAAGGCATCCTTCTGTATGCAAAAGTACCATAAGGGCATGTAAATGTTATCTTATCTTGGTCCTCGGGTGCGATGGCAATCTGATTATATCCCGAATACCCATCCAGAAAACAATAATAAGAATGTCCAGCCAATCTTTCCAACATCTGATCAATAAACGGCAATGGAAAATGATCTTTTCTGGTAGCGTCGTTCAACTTCCTGTAATCAATACACACTCTCCACCCAGTCACTGTCCTCGTTGGAATAAGCTCATTGTTTTCATTTTCTACAACTGTGATTCCTCCTTTCTTTGGTACACAATGAATTGGGCTTACCCAAGCACTATCTGAAATCGGATAAATTACCCCGGCATCCAAAAGCTTAATCACCTCAGCCTTAACCACTTCTTGCATTGTTGGGTTCAAACGCCTTTGTGGCTGAATTGTGGGTTTGTAGTCCTCATTCATCAAGATTTTATGCATGCAAACAGAATTGCTAATCCCTTTGATGTCTGCCATTGTCCATCCAATTGCTGCTTTGTAAGTTCGAAGAACTCCTAATAGCTTGTTTTCCTCTTCATCATTCAAAGAATTGTTAATAATAACAGGAAAAGATTTAGAGTCTCCAAGATATGCATACCTTAGATGGGATGGCAGTGGCTTTAGCTCAATCTTGTTGTCTTCCTTCTTTGCCATGGTGGTTGGAGTTTCATTTGTTCCCAACTCCTTGAATGTGTTATCACTAAATAAATATTCATCCAGTGCTGCCAGCAATTCTGAACATTGTCTCACTCCATCATCTTCCTCCTCAATTGTTGCAGATTTCACAAGGCAAGCTTCTAGTGGTAGCAATGGAGTGCTCTCCTCAAAAGTTTCTGAGATTAACCTGTCAAGAGTGTCAATTTGAAAACAAGAATGTACCTCACTAGGAAATTTCATTGCTTCAAAAACATCAAAGGTCACTTGTTCATCTTGCACCCTTAGAATTAGTTTTCCTTGCTGAACATCAATCAATGTTCGTCCTGTTGCAAGGAATGGTCTCCCCAATATCAAAGGTATCTCTCTATCTTCCTCCATGTCAAGCACCACGAAATCTGCAGGAAAAATAAATTTGTCAACTTTAATCAAAACATCCTCAACTACCCCTCGAGGATATTTCACTAATCGATCCGCTAATTGTAGAGAAATTGAAGTAGGTTTTACTTCTCCCAGGCCTAGTTTCGTGAAAACAGAAAGTGGCATCAAATTAATGCTTGCTCCTAAATCACATAGGACTTTATCAAAATTACAACTTCCTATAGTACAAGGTATAGTAAAACTCCCTGGGTCTTTCACTTTCTGTGGCAATTTTCTTTGAAGAACTGCACTGCACTCCTCATTTAACATGACAGTTTCATAATCTCCCAGCTTCCTCTTCTTTGATAAAATTTCTTTCATGAATTTTGCATACTTGGGCATTTGTTCCAGCATCTCTGCAAAAGGAATGTTAATATGCAATTTCTTAAAAATTTCCAGAAATTTACCAAATTGATTATCAAGTTTCTTCTTCTGTAATCTTTGAGGATACGGGACAGGAGGCTCATATTTTGCAATCGGAGAAGGTTGAACATCTTGGGATGATGTTGGCTTTTCTTTAGATTCTTCTACCTTTTTCTCCAATTTCTTCTGCCATTCAAGTTCTTTACCACTTCTCAATGTGATAGCCTTTACATGTTCTTTGGGATTTATCGTGTCACTTGGCAATGATCCTTGAGATCTTTCTGCAATCTGCTTTGAAAGCTATCCCAGTTGGTTTTAGATGTCCCTGTTGATTGCCTCTTGATTTCTGAAATTTGTTCTTGACTCCTCAATGAACTTCCCCAAAATTCCTTCCAAATCTGGTTGTTTCTTCTCTTGGGGTTGGTAGGAAGATGATGATGGTTTGAAACCCCCTTGATTATTACCCCATGACAAATTTGGATGATTCCTCCAACCTGGATTGTAGGTGTTGGAATATGGGTTATGTTGAGGTCTTTGAAAATTTGAAACATAATTGGCTTGTTCAGCATTTGGTGAAGCAAATGGATTTCCAACTTGGCACTCAATACTAGCATGATTTCCACCACATAAATCACATTCTGCAGTTGGTTTGGATTCGAATTTGGATGACAAAGAATCCATCTTTCTTGAAAGAGCGGCAACTTGAGCTGACAAAGCATTCACTGAATCAATTTCATGCACTCCTACCGGTCTTTTTGCAGTTACCCGCTCTGAATGCCACTGATTGTTGTTTTCTGCCATGATCTCTAACAACTCATGAGCATCCTCTGGTGTTTTTCCCATTAAAGACCCTCCAGATGCAGCATCAATCATTGCCCGATAGTTTGAAACCAACCCATTATAAAATGTAGAGACTTGCAGCCAAATTGGTATACCATGATGTGGGCACTTCCTCAACATTTCTTTGAATCTCTCCCAAGCTTCATACAATGATTCTTGATCATATTGTGTGAAAGATGTGATTTCATTCCGCAATTTTGCTGTCTTAGCAGGAGGAAAGAACTTTGACAAGAACTTCTGAACCAACTCATTCCATGTTGTAATTGATCCCGGTGGTAATGAGTTTAGCCACTCCTTGGCTCTATCCCGAAGTGAAAAAGGAAAAACCCTTAACCTTATGGCATCTTCAGAAACACCATTTATCTTGTAAAGATCACACACCTCCAGAAAGTAAGCAATATGTGCATTAGGATCATCCTTTGACATTCCCCCAAACTGATTTGATTGAACCATTTGGATAAAGGATGGCTTTATCTCAAAGTTATTGGCTTGAACAGTTGGCCTCCTTATACCCGAAGTGGTTCCAGCAACATTAGGCGCAGCATAATCCCTCATAGCTCTACGATTTCCTCCTCCCTCAACAAATTGTGGATCCATGGCTGATTGTCTATTAGGAGCGGAGGTTGAACGCCTTCTCTCTCAGTTTAGACGCCTATATGTTCGATCAATTTCCGGATCAAAAGGAAGAAGGTTAAGGCTTCGTGCATGTCGCATACAAAAGTCCTACAATCTGAAAAATCAACCAGCACTCACACAACACAAAGTTACCCCTTTTTTTTTCTTTTATGATAAACAAAATAAAAGAGCAAAGTAAACAACTGAAAAATGTGCAAGAAATGACTAAAATGAATAATGCAAACAAGCAGCAACAACTCTAAATGAACAAATGTTCAACACAGCTCACAAACTCAATTTAGAATAAAAATAAAACTGAAACAATGATAAAGCAAATTAACTTCAAATTAAAACTAAGATTAGGTAGTATCGATATTAATAATCAAACCATTCCCCAGCAACGGTGCCAAAAACTTGATGCGTAATTTTGCAAGTGTACGAATCGTTCAAGTAATAAAGTGTACAAAAGTACGGATATCGAACCCATAAGGAATGTTGTTACTAAGTACCGAAATTGACTAATCCTAATTTTATCTGAAAACCAAATTGTTGATTGTGTAAAAGGCAAATTAACTTACAAATAAATGCAAAGAACACAATTGAATGTTGTTCACAAATGATTAAAACGCTAAGGCATTTGATTTCGCTGAATCAATTCAATCCAATTTCATGGCATGTTATATGATGATCAAAGCTACAATTTATGGTTGAAAAACCCAAACTTATCTAATACTCTCTCTCAAGTTATATTAGAATTACTTGTCCATGCTAATCAACTATATTTCTATGAAGATTAATCACAAACAAGCACATTATGATCTATGGAATTTCCAGGATAACCACATACATCATGCATTAGTTCTCACACTCGCATTCAACATATGGTACTTATCACAAGAAGCATTCATTACACATCTCCTCTCGGTCTCAATGTAATGCAACTAATCATCTAAATTTTTGGCCAGAAATTCAGAAGCATTAATCATGGAAATAAATACTCAACTGAAAACAATGAACTCATATACCCATAACCACAAAAATCAGAGTTTCGTGATTCAACTACATCATAGCCTTAGCAAAAAATGAATTAGCTCATAATTAAAATAAGAACAACAACTATCTCAACAGAATACATAACTATAAAAAACGAAATGAACTGCAGAAAAACAGAGCTAAGGAAAAGAGATGAAGAACTCTTGGAGATGAACACTTGGCAGCAACAATGGTGATGATCCTTCAAGAATATCCAAGCTTTCAATCCAAAATGGCTTCTTCTCCTCCAAAAACGCCTATTCTAGGTCTATTTCGCCGTCCACTCTCTCTGTACCTTATGGTATTTATACATCCAGGGTTTTGGGGACAAATTTGGAACAAAAAGTCTGGAAAACGCGTTTGGCCGCCGAAACTCGCCGCCGGCGAAGTAATTCTCGCCGCGGCGAGTTTCTGGGAAATGATCGCGCCGTAGCGAGAATATTGTCGCCGCGGCGCGATTCGTGTTTCGCCGGCGGCGAGCCATATTTCGCCGCCGGCGAAAATGATGTCGCCAGCGGCCAGATTCGAATGCAAAAATCGCGCTCTCGGGAAAATTTGCTGCATCATTCTCACCGCGGCCAAAATATTCTCGCCGCGGCCAGACTTCCAAACCTTAAAATCTTGCTTTTCTTGATTCTAACTCAATCCCGGTCATTTGCAGTTGTCCCAAACTTCTCCAAACTTATGATTTTACCTGAAATACACAAAATACCCGTGAAATGACATTTGTCGAATAAAAAAATCAAATAACCACAATTTTCACATAAATATCAATATTTAAATCATAACAAAAGTGCAATAATATGACTCTTATCATTCTATACTATAATTTATTTTTAACTTTCATTTTTCATATTTTTCAAGTACCCATTCTATTTATGTGCAAAGTTTGGAGCCTAGATACTATTTCTATAGACTCTGAACCTGGAAGATCATTCTTACGAAGGCTAAGGGAGTTGAGAGTTGCTAACCAAAATAAAGAGATGGTAGAATGATATATGTATAATAAAGCATAAATCTAGTATCTTTAATTTTGTTTTTTATTATTTTTTAAGTGATGTATGTTAAGAATTAGTTTAATTTTATGTTTTGTCTTGTGGGAATTAAGAATATGGAAAAGAGGCAAAAAAAAAATGAATAAATTCAAGAAAAAAAAATATGGAAATTTAGGACATCCTAACCTTGCCTCACTAATTTGATTATAACTCTCTCATCCAAGCTCCAAATGAGGTTTTCAAAAGGCTATGAAAAGTTAATACAAAGAGATACAATTTTTTGTTTCTCATTTTGGCAAATTCTATAGCATACCCACCACTATAGCAGTGGAAAACTAGCAACATGGCACTACATCAATAAACTTGAAAAATAAATAGAGCAAAAGAATAGAATTTTAGTTGGACTCCAACTCAAATAGGCTAACATTAACTTAGACTAACTATTAAAGTTTGTTAGCTTACCTCAATTATAAATAGACAACCAATGAGGTATGAAAGGGCATCCTGGAGCATCTTTGATCATCTTTTCTTCTTTCTTCACTTTTTTTGGCCCTGCATCACTGATTTCATTTTATTGGTCTAGGATGATTAAAACCTTAGATATGTTAACACTGTGGGATTAGATATTTTTTCATTTATTTCAATCCAGTTTTAGGTATTGAATTATTATTTTGTGCATACTTTCTTAATTTTCTTACTTGATCTTTGGAAAAGGCCCTCTAGTAATTAAATAATTTTAATCTATAACTGAATTATGAAACTAAATCCAAAATTATTTTTTCACTCTAATTTATAAGGAAACTAGGGTTTAGTAATCTACCGCGCTAGCTGTTTTAAGCCTTAGGAAGAATATTCTACTAAGTTAAATCCAATCACGTGTGCTTGGGTTATTTAGCTTGATCGATCTTTCTAATTTATATTGCAATTATCAGGCTAAATCCTAGATGTATGGATAAGATTGTTTGATAATTAGAGTTATTTGGATTGCATGTTGAAAATTAACTGAGCCTAAGAAAATATTTGATTAAATTCCAACAATGAATATCTAAATTGAATTGAATGATTTGTATTGATGATAAGTGAAAAATCTGATGGTGAAAGTTAACCTAGACCAACGTCTTTTATCTTTACTTAGTTCTTTTTACTACAATTTTAATTATTTTATTTTCTTTGATTTTGCTTTCAATTGAATTCCCCTATTTTATTCACATAAGCATAAAGGTTAACTATTACTCTTTGTGGATTCAACCATTACTTCCATTGCTACATTAATTTATTTCAAGATGGGTAAGGTATTTATTATTTTTTGTATGCCTGCGATAGCACGTTATCAAATTTTGGCCTAGTTGTTGGGAAGTACGTCAAGTTGGTTTTTTGTGCTTTTGAGAATTTTCCCTTAATTTTTCTCTTTATTATTAAAAAAGTGAAAATAAAAAAAAATTGAATTTTTTCGTAGTTATAGCTTTGTGGCAGTACCATTCCAGTGTCACGGCACCAACAACTTTACGAGAATTCCATATTTCAGAAAGCATTAGTGCCATGGCGATAACATTTCAACGTCAAGGCACCTAATCTTTACCGTCATAGTGGTGAGCTAAAAATTTTTGAAAAATAAAAGCACCACCCACCTTTGGAGATAACCTTGCGAATCTGAAGATGAATGAGGATATTTAAACAGGAAAGTTTACTGAGCTCATATTTTTTATTTCCATCTTTATTTTTATCATGATTTATTTACATTGACGATAATGTAAAATTTGAATATGGAGATAGAATTGACATTTAGGATGTATACACTAAATTACTATATTGAAAGATTGACTCAATTCAAACATCAATTATTTGATTTCCACTAAAATTGCATAATTATCGTGTTTAGCAAGTTGTGTACATCTTATTCATCCATATTGACCAGTTTCGGGAATACGGATGCAGGTGGTTGCACCTTCACCTAGATCTTAGCCAACTCGATCTAACTTACGCTAAAAGTCAGTCATAGAGAATATCTACATATTTAGTCTTCTGAACATGATATGAAAATACAGTGAAAATTAAATCCCAGTAGGTTCAACAATAAATCATAATTATTGTTAATATAGCTCATCATGTCATGTTCATCTGTATAAGCTACAGAAAATACCTTAGGTCATATAAATGCACTTTATCTATGCACATGAAAATCATATATTAATGACATGTATAGCATGAATAACTATTTTCAGAATATCATATGATGGCTATCAACTTATTTTCATACAGGGTGAGTACTTTCTACTCTCCAGTACAAGCTTTTCTCACTCCGGCCGACATGGCACACTTTGTCTTTCTTTTTTCATTATCATAGTCATAGTCGTGAGTAGGGTGTCACCTACTGGTGTATCATATGGACCGCCATGTGACCGTGCTCGTCTCTTTTCTTTTATTTTCTTTTCACATTAATAGCCAAAAATATGATTTCAATAACAGGTATGTTCATTATACTCACATGCCATCATTTATCATCAAAGCATAATCACTACCAAAAATCATTTGTAAAATGCAATCATGTTATGATTATAACCATTTTCGAATATCACTTTATAAAATATTTCCATGTCACAATTACACACTTAAGATGGTAAGGAGTTCATGCAATGGCAATGGCTAGGGTATACACTAGTTATTTATTATTTTCATTTATAAGATTCTTCTTCTTTCTTAAATATTATTTTCATCTTTTCATTTTCATTGTGCTTGGCCTCTAGTTACTTTCCTGCTACGTATATCATTTCCAACACATGTTCTCACAAATTTTATAAGGCATTCTTCTCCAATTTGGTTTCTATTATTACCCTATAGTTAATGAGGTTTATTTAGGGTTGAAAAATGTTAAAAATAAGCTTTACCAACTCCCAACACGACCTGGCCAAGTTTTAGGACACGGTCATGCTTGAAAAATACTTCAAACGTACTCAAAAACAGCTTTGAATACAGCCTACCTGTGCTAGAGCAACCCAGAACACGGCTTAGCCGTGCTCTGTGACCATTTCTCACTAATTCAACCATATCTCTCTCATACAAACTCTAATTGAGATTATTCTTAATCCTATAAAAATTTAAGACACTTGTCTACAACTTTCATGTTTATCATGTCTTCAGATTCCTTACGTATTATTCCCAAAAATTCAAAAATAAAAATGCTTATATTTACCACCCTGGATTCTAAACTGATTCTTACCTCTAATCATTAATCAGCCATATCTCCCTCATATGAACTCCAAATTAAGTGATTTTAGAACCAATAGATCTGTGGAACATATATATATATTTATTATGGAAACAATTTCTTTTAATACCCTACAGAGTTTGCTCAAAAATTGAAACACAGAAGCATACTTAACAGATTTTTCCCAGTCAGCTAGTTTCTAACCACTGCTTATTAATCTGACCATATCTCCTCCATATGGAATCCAAATTGAGAATTTTAGTGCCTATAGATCCATGGAACATACATATACATTTTTCATGTTAACCATTTCTTTTAGTTCCATACAGAGTTTTTTCGAAAATTCAAGCACAGAAGTTTACCTAAAAGATTCTTCTCTGGTTAACCATTTTCTGTGTAACAACCTTTTTTTTTTAGTGATTACGCATTAGACCAACATTTTACCAAAGATATGCATCTTATATTTATATACATACAGAAGTTACATACATCAGAGATTAGTAGTGTACATACATATGTAACCCGATGTACTATGCATACATCCCAAAAAGGCAAAGTATCGTGGGGTTAGCCCATTTACATTATCAGAACTATATACATAATATTATTCTACTATTCCTCCCTTAGCCGTCACCCCTGGGGTACTGCTAGTGGAGGGGGTGAGCTAGGAATAGAAATCTCTACCATGTTAACAACCAGTAGGTTTACTATAATAGTGAACTGTCCAAAATAAGGGACATCCACAGTCTGGAGCTCTAATAGGATGGTCAGCACCACGAATGGCATCTCTACCGATCTGAACAAAACATCATATAACATAATGAGATTTAAAAATTCCAGTAAGGTCAACATCCAACAAGTACAAGTATAACGAAATACTTATAAGTTATGTCTAGCTGTATAAGCTACAAAAAAATATTTTCTCTTTCGTACAATAAAGGTATAATAAAATACATACATGGCTTTTATAGGTTATGCATCAATATCACGCATGATAAATGAAATATGTATTAAAAGGATACCTGTACAACTGTTCATGGCTTATACATCGCTCATAGTGGCTCATCATCTGATAACTTCTTAGTTTCAAACCTCAATGTGGCATGAGGCTTACCCCTACAACTACTCACCCACTGTTGAGTGCCTTTGGTTGGAGCGGTCCTTCTCACATTGACCACTCTAGGCTATAGGGCATCCCCTATCCTCCCAGCCAAAACCCTTCAGTTGCCTTACCTTCATAAGGTGCTGCAAGTCGCCGGGTCAACTTAGTGGGTAAGGGTTATCCTAAACTTGTCAGTCTCCTCAATACAGCAAGGGAGACACCTGTTGCTAGGCCACCCTACTTCAGAAAGGAGCATTCTAATCGTTATTTGCCTCAATACAGTAAGGTGACGCCAATTACCAGGCCACCCTGCTTTAGAAAGGGTCCTCTTAACCAAGCTTTGACATGTTTTTCCAACCACTTAATTCAACAAATAACATACATATCAATAATCATCATGAGCATAACATAACTTCATGCTTTCATAATTAATTCAACAAGCATTACATAACCAATTAAATATCAACATATTTCTTTAACATATATGTGTAACAACCTCTCTTTTTTTCCTTTATTATTATACAATATTGAGTTCACATATATGTCATTAATCAAAACAGACGTATAACATATCAAACACATAGATATTTACATCTTGTTTATTTTGGTTGACCAATTCCGGAGATACAGGTGCGGGTGGTTGCACCTTCACCAGGATCTGAGCCAACTCGACCACAAACATCTTATTTGATTCTGAAATCTACCCAACATAAAGTAACTCGATCCAATGTGCACTAAAAGTCAGAGCCTTAGAAACAAAAGCTGCATAAATAATTTTCTGAACATGATATGAAAATATAGTGAGAATTAAATTCCAGTAAGGTCAACAATAAATTATTATCAGTAAAGCTCATCACGTCATGTTCAGCTGTATAAACTACAGAAAATATCTTTGGTCACATGAATGCATTATATCTATGCACATAAGAATCATACTGTAATGATATGTATGACAGGATTAACTATTTTCAAAATATCATATGATGGCCATCAACTTATTCTCATTTCAAGCTACCCCGGTCAGGGTGAGTATCCTCTACTCTCCGGTACGGGCTTTTCTCGCTCCGTCCGACATGGTCCACTTTCTCTTTCTTTTCTCATTATCATGATCATAACCGTTGGTAGGGCGTCCCCTACTGGTGCACCACACGGATTGCCATGTGACCGTGCTCATTTCTTTTCTTTTCACAATGTTAGCCAAAAATATGCTTTCAATAACAAGTATGTTCATGAAAATATAACTATTACCATAAATCATTGGTAATCATGCCATGAACATAACCATTTCAAATATCACTTTATAAAATATTTCCATGTCAAAATTTTACACTTAAGACAGTAAGAAGTTCATACAATGGTAATGGCTATGGCTATACTAGTCATTTATTAAGATTCATCTTCTTTTTTAAATACTAATTTTATTTTCTTTATTTTCTTGATGCAGGTTTTTATCCTATCTAACCTTCTCTTACTAATCAGAGCATAACTCCCTCAATTTAACTCTGATGTAGGTGATCTTGGTGTCCATTTCAAGATAAAACAATTATCTAAAACTATTATGTTGAACATTGTAGTGAAAAATTAAGAAACAAAGGTGATATTACTCCCTCAAAGTACAGGATAGTTACTCTCGGATAGGTTCTGACCTTTACTGACTAATTAGACCATATCTCCCAAATTGGAACTCCAAATTGAGTTATTCCAGTTGGTAAAAATCCATGAGCCATATATCTATAATTGTTATGTTGGCGTACTATTTTAATTCCCTATAGAATATTCCCAGAAATTCAAAACCTAAAACGTTAATAACATACTCTTCCCTGAATAAACATTTTCTGACCTCTGCTTACTAATCGGATCATATCTACCTCATATGAACTCCAAATTGCATAATTCCAGTGCGTATATTTCCATGAGACATAGATATATAACGTTCATGTTAACCATTTATTTTAATTCCATACAGATAATTCCCAGAAATTAAAAGACAGAAGCTGTCCTAACACAATCTTCCCTGATGAACCATTTTCTGACCTTGGCTTACTAATCGGACCATATCTACCACATGTGGACTCCAAATTGAATGATTCCAGTGGCTCAAAATCCATGACACACATATCTTTAATTCTTATGTTAACCATTTATTTTAATTCCCTACCAATAATTCCCAGAAATTAAATTACCGAAGCTATCCTAACATATTCTTCCCTGATGATTCATTTTCTGACCTTTGACTACTAATCAGACCATAGCTACCTCATATGGACTCCAAATGGAATGATTCCAGTGGGTGAAAATCCGTGACACATATATCTTTAATTATTATGTTAACCATTTATTTTAATTCCTTATAGATTGTTCCCAGAAATTAAAATACCGAAGCTAAAAATTCTGTCAACCATAGCCATACCCATGCAGAACTATCTACACCAACCTAAGTATTCAAACATACATCACATGCAAGATCAATATGTAACATGATATAGCAACATCCATGACCAATCATCAAAGTTCTAAGATCAAAATCTCATATAAATATTATGAGTTTCAAAGGTTTTCTTCAAAAAGAAATATTGTTAAACTTACCTGGAGCACTTAGTCCCCTAGACTTCTCCTTCCTCTTTCTTCCTTTCTTCCTCTCCTTTCCTCACACTACCTTGCTTCTATTTTTGGTCTCCCTCACTTGGACGAAATTCTAATGTTGTAAGGGTGGGTTTTCTTATATAGACCACCAAATAATTCACCTTTCATGATCATGGGTCTACCTTATCACAATTAGGATACACTTTGTTGAATTTTTGGAAAACAAACAACTTATGTTCTTGTCTTCCTCTTCCTTAGTCAAGATATGCATAGAAAAAAGAGATTTGTATTTTGAAAATTATGATGATATGTTCTTAAGATATGGGGCAAGATCCCTTTGATTTAGGGATTCTTTTTCTTTTTCTTTTGTCTTAATCAAGTATGATAGATTTGCCTTTTTAAGTGGCAAATTTCTAGCCCTTGAATTTTCCTTACTTAACTAAAATTATTTGTGTAGGAAAATGATGTTTTGTCATAATGCTATGTATTATTACCCACTTTCTAAAGTTATGAATGTAGGATATAGATGTTTTTGTCCTAACGCCTTGTATTATTATGCCACTTGCCAAAATGATGAATGTAGAATCACACCACTTGCTAAATTTTTGTCTTAATGCAATGTCACTTAATCTTGATTACACCAATATTTCATCACTTTAATTTTATTTTTATTTTTATTTTTCCTCTTGGGTTTGGGCTCATTCTTGCCCATTTTCCTTACTTTGGTTAAAATTCTACCTTTCATAATGGGCTTGGTCACATTTTCATGATTTTTGGGCTACCGGTCCAATTTCTATATCCTAGTCCAAATCTATGTTTTATTTCTTCTTTGGGCTATCCTATTGGCTTGCTAAAAATTCATGTGAAGTAGAAAAACTCTATATGAAGTGTCTATAGGTTAAAGCCCAATTACGGGTGGAGATACTAAACTTAGTAACTTTTACTCTTAAATTAAGAAAAATTACCCTAATCCGATCTTCTTGAAATTTTAAGACCTTTACTTACTTCACAAAAATTTATCTTTCTTTACCTAAGAATTTCACCTTTCTTTAACATGTTTATTTCTAATATTTCCTCTTAGGTTTTTTTTCTTTACCTATTCCATTAATATTAGAACATTTCTATGCATATATGTAAGGTGAAGAATTTCTAAGGAAAATATCTAAAAATTACGGGATGTTACAATATGACTCATAAAATTCCCATTAACCCTTCATAAACATTGATGATTGGTTAGGATTTAAAAAGGAATAGGCATCATTGAAAAAGGGTGAGACGGCATGAAGCATGGCCTGGCCGTGTCACCAAGCACGGCCATGCTTCATGCCCGGGTTTACTCCACCCGGTGCTTCCTTCACAACGTGACCGTGTTCCTCACAAACCCGCACCAAGCACGGCCTAGCCATGTACTTCATTTTTTACACCTCCAGCCCAGAGCGTGGCTGTGCACTAGGTACGAAACTCACAAAATTTTCTCTTTTTCTCCCAAACCCTCCAAGGAAACCAGCCAACAATTATACCAACATTTTAAGCATGAAAAATATAATTTTTCCATAACATATGACCACTAAAAACATGTATTTAACCTTAAAACTAACCACACAAATTTTCCTTAAATCACTACCTCATGCATATAAGTGAACAAGAGCCATCAATGCCATAAAGGCCTCATCAAAAGTTCTATCTACCCTGCCATCATGCTTTAATACACACATACAAGTCAGCCATCAAGTCATCTAACCAAAAACTTATAAAAAAGATGTTGATCTTACCTTATACACCACAAGAGCTTGTTTCTCTCGCTAAACTTGTTGGATTTCCTCTCTCTCTTTTTAATTCCAAACTGTAGACAAATTCTCCATCACTTATTTCCAAAGATCCAAGATTAAAATCAAGATCAAGGGAGTTGGATTATCTTTTTCCTTCTTGAAATTTCAGCTCTCTCTCTCTTCCTCTTCCCTTTTCTTCCTTCTCTTGTTTTTCCTTTCTGTCGTGTCTCTCTCTCCCCCTCTTGCTGGATGCTTGGTGACTTGGTCACCAAGTCTACAAAGAAATAATATATAAAAAGCTAGCTTCTCCAAGAAGCCACTCCCCCTTACCCAAGGCCCTTCCTTTCCCTAAAAATGTTAAAATTTGCACTCCATTACTTTAGAACCATATAGTTAGCTAAGGCATTGTTTGGTTGTAGAGAAACTTACCAAGTGTTTAATTCCTTCTTGAGACATATTCCAATGGATTTTGGTGCAACTTTCTTCATAGCTCCTCATCTTTATTTTTACTACCCAAATATGACCCTACAAATAAAGAAATTACTACCTCCTTCTTAAACATCTCTTCCAAAAAAAAGAAATCTCTTATTAAATATTTACAATTATTTCCTTATAATTACCCCATTTAGTTCGTTTTAATTTTTTCTTAATATTCCATTTTGTGAATATAATTAACAAATTTCTAGGCGTTACACTTCTCCCCCCTTAAAAGGAATTTTATCCTCAAAATTCAAGAATTTCACCTGTCCTCAAACAATTGCGGATAAGAGTGCCTCATATCTTCCTCTCTTTCCCATGTAGCTTCTTCTTATAGCCCTTTCCACAACACCTTCACCAGCAAAATGGATTTATTATGTAGTTGTTTCATACTTCGATCCAGAATTATAACAGGCTCCGGTTGATAAGTCAGGTTCTCCTTCACTGATACTTCCTCTTCCCGAATCATATGTAACAGATCCGGCAGATATCTCTGAAGTTGAGAGATAAAAAACACATTGTGTAGATTGGATAGTCTTGAGGGTAATGCTATTTGATATGCCGAGGGCCCAACTTTCTTAAGTATTTGGTAAGGTCCTACATAACGTGGGCTCAATTTCTTAACTTTCATAGCTCGACCAATTCCAGTAGTCAGAGAAATCTTCAAAAATACGTGCTTCCCTTCCTTAAAATACAAAGGCCTCTTCCTTTGGTCATAATAACTTTTCTAACGACTCTGGGCAGTCCGTATTCTATCTTGTATCATTCGTATCTGCTTCACAGTATGCTGAACTAGCTTAGGACCAAACAACTTTCTTTCACCTACTTCATACCAACACGGTGTCATCCCAATACTCGCATGGTAACTGTTATTGTAAGCAAATTCCACTAAAGGAAGATACTTATCCCAATCTTTCCCTTGATCTAAGGTGTATGCTCGTAACATGTCTTTCATTGTCTGTATTATTTTTTCGATTTTACTGTTTGTTTGTGGATGATACGCAGTACTAAATCATAATTTAGTACCGAAGGCCTCCTGTAAAGCCTTCCAAAATCTAGAAGTAAATATAGGATATCGATAAAAAACGATGCTGCTTGGAATTCCATGCAATCAGACAACCTCCTTTACATAAAGATGTGCCAATTTATCCAGCGAGTAATTAATCCTTAGGGGGTGTTTGGTAGAAGGAAAATTTTGGATTCTTGAGAATCTTAATATAGGAATTGAAGATTTCTTTGTTTGGTTTTAAAATGAAAATCATGATTCCCAAGAAACTTCAATTTCTGGGAATGTTTTTTAAACAAGGATTCCCATGAAAAGATTACCATGGAAAGGGGTAGGAATTGGTGATTCACATAAAGGTGGGAATCTTTATCAAAAATAAAATATAATTTTATCCTCCAATATTTTATGTAAAATTTTTTTATAAAAATAAATTTAATTGTTAATATGTTTTTTTAATAATTTTAAAATTAATATAAACCTAATAAATTATTAACAATAATTTATTATATTTTTTGTTAAAAAAATAAACAAACAAAAAAATTTAAAAAAATAAATAAATAAGAGTATTTTTAGAAACTATATACATAAATAAAGATTCTTAGAAAATGTTATTTAAAGATTTCCAACAATCTTAAAAGCTAACCAAACACATTTTATACATTTTCAGGAATTATTATTCCTATCAATCATGTTTTCTAGGAAACATGATTTCCAGGAATAAAAAATTATGTCGTATACCAAACGCCCCCTTATAGGTAAAAAGTGTGCAGATTTTATCCACTATTACCCATATGGCGTCATAACTAGCCTGAGTCCTGGACAAACCAGCCATAAAGTCCATAGCAATGCCATCCCATTTTCATTTAGGAATCTCCAAGGACTGTAGTGTCCCAGAAGGCCTCTGATGTTCAATCTTGACTTTCTGACAAGTTAAGTATCTTACTACGTATTTCACTATGTCCCTCTTCATTCCTAGCCACCAAAACAATCGCTTTAAATCTTGATACATCTTTGTGGTTCCCGGATGGATAGTATATTTACTTTGATGTCCTTCATCCAAAATTTTTGTCTTTAGGTCTTCCCCCTGCGGCACATATATTCTTCCTCGATAGAGGATGATTCCTTCTTCCGACTTCATAAAGTCCAATGAGTTTTGTTTATTCTGAAGAAAAGGATATCGTGCTTGTGCTTCCTTAATTTGCATCCTTAAATCACATTCCACCCATAGCTCACCAATAAGCAAACTTCTAGGATTAGTTACAATCGACAACCTCAAATTCCTGAATGCTTCAATCAAGTTCATCTCCTTTATGAGCATATGACTCAAATGTAGCAACTTTCGGCTTAACGCATCTGTCACCACATTCGCTTTTCCTAGGTGGTATTTTAGTTCAAATTTGTAATCATCAATAAATTCTATCCATCTCCTTTGTCTCATATTCAATTCCTTCTTATTGAAAAGATATTTTAAACTTTTGTGATCATTGTATACTTCAAACACTGCTCCGTATAAATAGTGCCACCAAATCTTCAAGGTGAACACTATAGCAGCCAACTCTAGATCATGAGTGGGATAATTTTCTTCATGTGACCTCAGTTGTCTAGAGGCATAGGCAACTACCTTAACTTCTTGCATCAAAACACACCCTAGTCCCTTCTGAGAAGCATCCGTATAAACTTCAAAGCGTTTCGAAGGATCCAGGAGAATCAGGACCGAAGGTGTAGTAAGCCGAGTCTTAAGCTCCAGAAAACTATTTTCACATTCTAAAGTCCGCTTGATCAAACTTCCTTTTCGAGTCAATCTGGTCAAGGGTAATGCTATTTGTGAAAAACCTTGTATGAACTTTCTGTAATACCCAGCTAGACCCAAAAAGCTTCTGATTTCAGTTATTGTCTTTGGTCTTTCCCACTTGAGAATAGCTTCTGTTTTGCTAGGATCTACTGACACACCATCCTTTAATACCACATACCCCATAAACTTTACTTCTTGCATCCAAAACTCGCATTTTTCCAATTTAGCAAAAAGTTTCTTTTCCTTCAAAATTTGAAGCACTAATCGAAGATGACGTCAGTGCTCCTCCATACTCCTCGAGTATATTAGAATATCGTCGATGAAGACTACTACGAACTGATCCAAATAGGATTGAAAAATTCAATTCATGTAGTCCATAAAGACTACAGGTGCATTGGTAACTCCAAATGACATGACCAGGAACTCGTAATGCCCGTATCGAGATCTAAAAGCTATCTTAGGGATATCTTCTTACTTCACTCGAATCTGATGATAACCTGATCTCAAATCTATTTTAGAGAAAATAGTTGCCCCCTTAAGCTAATCCAGCAAATCATCTATTCTCGGCAATGGATACTTATTCTTGATAATCACCTTGTTGAGTTGTCTATAGTCAATACACAGTCGTAAACTTCCATCCTTTTTCTTTACAAACAGCACTGGAGCTCCTCAAGGTGAAACACTGGGTCAAATAAAATTCCTTCCCAAAAGATCATCAATCTGCTTCTTAAGCTCTTTTAACTCCATAAGAGCCATCTGGTACGGTGTAATAGAGATAGGAGTTACCCTTGGTACCAATTCAATAGAAAATTCCACTTCTCGCTTAGGCAGTTGTTTAGTAATTTCTGAAGGAAAGACTTTCAAAAAATCACAAACTACCGAAACCTTGACTAGCTCTTGCTTAGTCCCCATGTTGAGGGTACATAAAAAAGTACAGCCTGAATCCTCATCAACTAATTCCCTCTAGCATTCGTTAATTCGTTCATCTTTACTTTTAAGTTCCTTGTCAGGTTCTGAACGAAAAACCAGAGTCTTCGCATAACAATCCAGGAGAATCTGGTTACTGTTGAGTTAGTCTATCCCCATAATCACATCTATATCTTTTAGGGGTAAACAAATAAGATCCACAATAAAGGATCTGCCATATACTTTGACTAGATAGTCTTTACAGACTGAAGAGGTGCTCACTTTTCCTCCCGTAGGGGTTAACATTATCAACTCGAATGTCAATTAAGACACAGAGCAAAGCAGCCTCCCCACACAAGTAAATGATATAAAAGAATGACTGGCACCCGAATAGTAAAGCACAATCAAAGGATAGCCATAAAGATAACAGGTACCTTGAATTAAATTAAGAGATTGTTTCACTTCCATCCCGCTCAAAGTAAAAACTCTTCCCTTAACTGGTTGAGTCTGCTCGATCTTCTTCCCATCCTCTAGGGGACACCGGCGAGTTATATACCCTTTCTGCCCATATCGGAAACAAGTAATTGAGTTATGGAGATAGGGTCTATTCCCATGATTTCGACCACACATCTTGCATTCATTTCCAACGATGTTTTGCACCGAAGATCTAACCCTCATGGCCAAGGGTTTATTGCCTGTAGCTATGTTTCTTCTCCTAACAAAACGATCCAGAGCTAAGAATTCTCTCTTTCTCTTCCATGGTGCTCGTCTATCCTTCTCTTCCTCTACTGCCTTCAAACTCTTTTCCAACAGCCGACACTTGTTAATCAAGGAAACAAATTCACAAATTTTCAAGGCTACTACTGCATTACAGATTTTTGAATTCAAACCAACTTTAAACTTGAAATCCTTCCAAGATTCATCCGGATTGTATTTCAGATAAGACGAGAACTTGGCTAACTCCTCGAATCTTGCAATATACTGGTCAATCAATCGGCCCTCTTGTCTAAGCTAGAGGAATTCTATTTCCTTCTCAGTCCTGACACTTCTAGGAAAATACTTATCCAAGAAGATCTCTCAAAAGATAGACCAGGTAACCAGTTGACCCTGGTGAGCTAACAATTCACTAGCTCCTCTCCACCAGAACTCTGCTTCTTCTTTCAGCATGTATATACAGCAAAATTTACTTTCTGCTCATCTAAACACTCTAGAACCCCGAAAACTTTCTCTATTTCGATCAGCCATCTATCTGCCACCATAGGATCATATCTTCTAACAAAAGACGGAGATCGAGTTCTCATAAAATCTAACTATCCATTGCCTGTGTTCCTTGGGTTCTCACCCATCTCACCATTAGTATTACTATTGTTTTGAATATGCTGTAGGAATTGATTCATGGTAGAACTTGATCTCGAATAGCAGTGGCTAGATCTTGCAAAGTAGCTTCCGTGTTGGGCGCTGAGTTTTTCCTTGATGATGCCATTTCCTATTGTATAAATCAAAAGAATTAATCACTCTTGAGGTGATCAAACTCAACAGTAATTAAAGAAAATTTTTATAATACAGTAGTAATAACATCATCAAGCATACATATTAAGAAAAACACTAGCAACTTTTCTTTAACAATTTCAATATGCTACTCTACTCTATCTATCCATATTTTATTCAAGATGGTTTTAGATCGATCTAGGTAACCATCCACCACCATAGCCACTTAAGATAGACCTGCTCTAATACCAACTTGTAATGACTTTTTTTAGTGATTACGCATTAGACCAACATTTTACCAAAAGATATGCATCTTGTATTTATATACATACAGAAGTTACATACATCAAAGATTAGTAGCGTACATATATATACAACCCGAGGTAATACGCATACATCCCAAAAAGGCAAAGTATCGTGGGGTTACATCAAAACAATGGGGTTAGCCCATTTACATCATCAGAACTATATACATAACATTATTCTACTATCCCTCCCATGGCTGTTACCCCTGGGGTACTGCTGTGGAGAAAGCAAGCCAGGAACAAGAATCTCTACCATGTTAACAACTAGTAGGTTCACTATAAGGGGGTGTTTGGTAAGAGAAATTCTTTTAGATTCTTGGAAAACTGAACTTGAGAAAGTTAAATTCCCATGTTTGATTTCTAAATTTTAAAACAGGATTCCCAAGAAATATTGATTCTTGGGAATGATTTTTTAGCAGGATTCTCACCAAAAGTTTCCCATGTAAGGAGTGGGAATCCAAGTTTCCCATGCCATGGGAATATTTTTTAAATGTAAAAAGACAATAATATTTTTTATTTTATCACTTTCTCTTTTATCTCTCTTTTACTCATCTCTCTCATCCTCTCTCTTTCTCATCTATCTCTCTCACACTTTCTCTCACATCCCTCTCTCTCTTACTCTCTTTCTCATAATCTTTCTCTTTTCCCTATCATTTTCTCTATCATCTCTGCACTTACTTTCTCTCTCTCACTTTAACATAAGTAAGGACATTTTTGGAAAAGTACTACAATTCTCAAGAAAGTTCTATTATAACTAAACGTAGTAATAAAAGATTCCCAGATAAATATTTAAAGCCAACCAAACACATTTTATACATTCTCAGTAATCATCATTCCCAGGAAACATATTTCCCAAGAAACATGATTCTTAGGAATGAAAAATCTTACCGTGTACCAAACGCCCTCTAATAGTGAACTGTCCCAAGTAGGGGACATCCACAGTTTGGAGCTCTAATAGGATAGTCAGTACTACGAATGACATCTCTACTGATTTAACTATAACATCATATAACATAATGAAATATAAAAATTCCAATAAGGTCAACATCCAACAAATACAAGCATAATGAAATACTTACATGTTATGTCCAACTGTATAAGCTATAGAAAACTTTTTTTCTTTCATACAATAAAAGTACAATAAAATACATACAGACCTTTTATAGGTTATGCATCAATATCATGCATGATAAATGAAATATGTATTAATAGGATACTTGTACAACTGTTCATGGCTCATACATCGCTCATAGTGGCTCATCATCTAATAATTTCTCTCAGTTTCAAACCTTAATATGGCATGAGCCTTACCCCTATAGCTACTAGCCCACTATTGAGTGCTTTTGGTCGGAGCGGTCCTTCCCATATTGACCACTTTAGACCATAAACCGTCCCCTATCCCGGTGCCATATCCAAGCCTGCCTTACCTCTATAAGATGTCGCATGCCACCGAGTCACCTTAGTGGGTAAAGGTCATCCTAGACTTATCAGTCTCCTCAATACAGTAAGGGAGACATATGTTGTTAAGCCATCCTACTTCAAAGAGAATCATTATAATCGTTAATCGCCTCGATACAGCAAGGTGACACTTATTGCTAGGCCACCCTGCTTCAGAGAGGATCCTCCTGACCAAGATCATGTCTTTTATATATTTTTCCAGCCACTTAATTTAACAAAGAGCATATATATCAATAATCATCATGAGCATAAACCATATTCATTCTTATGCATGCCATAACAATTTCATCATGTATACACATACATGCTCTTGCATTCTTTTCTACTATTCACACATTATTTACTCGCATATAGCTGCACATACAAGTGATCTATAACATTCAATTATAATATTCACACATCATTCCTTCATGCTTTCATAATTAATTCAACAAGCATTACACAACCAATTAAATATCAACATATTTCTTTAACATATATAACTCATAAAATTCCCATTAACCCTTCATAAACAATGTGGTCGTGTTTCTCATAGACCCACACCAAGCATAGCCTAGCCGTGTCACTAAGCACGGCCGTGTTCTGGCTGTGTACTTCATTTTTTACACCTCCAGCCCAAAGCACGACCGTGCTCTAGGCGCGAAACTCACAAAATTCTCTCTTTTTCTCCTAAACCCTCCAAGGAAACCAGCCAACAATTATACCAACATTTTAAGCATGAAAAATATAATTTTTCCATAACATATGACCATTAAAAACATGTATTTAACCTTAAAACTAACCACACAAATTTTCTTTAAATCACTACCTCATGCATATAAGTGAACAACATCCATCAATGCCATAAAGGCATCATCAAAAGTTCTATCTACCCTTCCATCATGCTTTAATACACACATACAAGTCAGCCATCAAGTCATCCAACCAAAAACTCATAAAGAAAATGTTGATCTTACCTTATACACCACAAGAGCTTGTTTCTCTCACTAAACTTGTTGGATTTCCTCTCTCTTTCTTTAATTCCAAACTGCAAACAAATTCTCCATCACTTACTTCCAAAGATCCAAGATTATAATCAAGATCAAGGGAGTTGGATTAC
The DNA here is from genome assembly GCA_037074535.1 of Gleditsia sinensis. Lineage (NCBI taxonomy): Eukaryota > Viridiplantae > Streptophyta > Magnoliopsida > Fabales > Fabaceae > Gleditsia > Gleditsia sinensis. Next base: position 42,758,810 of record CM073463.1, read on the forward strand.
CTTTTTCCTTCTTGAAATTTCAACTCTCTCTCTCTCTACCTTCCTCTCTCTCTCTCTTCCTCAACCGTTTTCCTCCTTCTCTTCTTTTTCCTTTCTGTCGTAGCTCTCTCTCTCCCTCTTGCTGGATGCTTGGCGACTTGGTCACCAAGTCTACAAATAAATAATAATAAAAATATCCCCCCTTAACCAAGGCCCTTCCTTTCCCTAAAAATTTCAAAATTGCCACTCCATTACTTTAAAACCATATAGTTAGCTAAGGCATTGTTTGGTTGTAGGGAAACTTACCAAGTGTTTAATTCCTTCGTCAGACATATTTCAATAAATTTTGCTATAACTTTCTTTATAGCTCCTCATCTCTATTTTTACTGCTCAAATATGACCTTGCAGATAAAGAAATTACTACCTCCTTCTTAAACATCTCTTCCAAAAATGAGAAATCTCTTATTAAATATTTACAATTATTTCTTTATAATTACCCCATTTAATCCTTTTTAATCATTTCTTAATTTCTGAATATAATTAACAAATTTTCAGGCATTACATTCTGACCACTACTTACTAATTGAACCTATCTCCCTCATATGAACTCCAAATTATCTTATTCTAGTGGATAAAAATCTGTGAGACATATATCTAAATTTTTCATGTTAACCATTTTTGTTAATTCTTAACTGATTCTTTCCTGAATTTCAAAAACAGAAGCTTCCCTGGTTACTCCAAAATCCAGTATTCTAACCAAACCTTTCCTAAGGTTTTAGTTCAATCTTTTATTACGTCATCTTCTATTTTCTTCCTACTTTACATCTAATCATATTCCATCAATTTTTCACCACATTCAAATATACATAATAGCTGTATAAAAAATCATAAAATTTTGCTAACCATAGCCATGCCTATGCAAAACTTTTCACACCAACCGAAGTATTCAGAACATCCATCATATGCAAGATCAACATGTAACATGATATAGCAACATTCATGGCCAATCATCAAAGTGACAAATATTGTAAATTTCGTCAAAGTTCTAGGATCAAAATCTCATATAAATATTACAAATTTCAAAAAATTTCTTTAAAAAGAGATTTTGTTAAATCTACCTAAAGATCTCCCTAACTCACTTAGTGAATTCTTTTTCTTGTTTCCTCTAGAAGGAAGTGGCAAGATTCCTCCATTCCCTTAGCTTTTCCAATAGCTTGAATAAGAGAGGGAGTGTGAGTTTTGAACCCCAAGGATGAAGAGAAAAGATGGATTCAAGTGGAGATTAAGCTAACTTATTTTGATTACTTAGTCCTCTAGACTTCTCCTTCTTCTACCTTCCTCTCTTCTCCTCTCTTTCTCTCCTTTCCTCACTCTACCTTGCTTTTGTTTTTCCTCTCCTTCACTTAGACGAAATTATAATGTTATAAGGATGGTTTTTGCTTAAATAAATTATCAAGTGGTTCTCCTCTCATAATTATAGGTCTACCTTATCACGATTAGGATGTACTTGGCTACTTTTTGGAGGAAGACAACTTATGTTCTTGTCTTCCTCTCCCTTAGTCAAGAATGCATAGCAAAAGGAGATTTGTATTTTGAAAATCATGATAAAATGTTCTTAAGACAAGGGACAAGGTCCCTTTGATTTAGGAATTCTTTTTATTTTTCTTTTGTTTCATTCAAGTTTGATAGGTTTGCCTTTTTAAATGGCAAATTTTCAGCCCTTGAGTCTCCCTTGTTTGGCTAAAATTATTTGTATAGGATTAAGATGTTTTGTCCCAATGTAATATATTATTACCTACTATATCATCATATCCTAATATATCTTCATATGACTTGCTAAAATTATTAGTGTAAGATTTAGATGTTTTGTCCTAGTGCCATGTTTTATTACCTACTATATCATCACATGGCTTACTGAAATTATTAGTGTAAAATATAGATGTTTTTTCCTAATGTCATGTGACCCAATCTTGATTATTCTTACACTACTATTTCATCACATGGTTCTTATTTTTTCCTCTTAGATTTAGGCTCATTCTTGCTTATTTCCTTTGCTTTGGCTGAAGTTCTACATCTCATGGAGGGCTTGGTCACATTTTCATGAATTTTGGGCTATAGGTTCAACTTCTATATCCTAGTCCAAGTATATGCTATATCTCTTGCTTGGGCTATCCAATTGATTTGCTAAAAACTCATGTGAAGTAGAAAAACAGACTCTATGAAGTGTCTATAGGTGAAGGCCCAATGTATAGTTGGAAATGTTAAACTTAGGAACTCTAGCTCTTGAATTAGGAAAAATTACCCAAATCCAATTTTCTTGAAATTTTAAGACCTTTACTTATTTCCAAAAATTTATCTTCCTTACCCTAAAATTTCGCCTCTCTTTAAAATATTATTTCTAATTTTTTTTCCTATTAGATTTTCTCTCTTTACCTAGTCCCTTAATGTTAAAAACATTTTATATGTATACACATAAGGTAAAGAATTTCCAAGGCTTATATTTTTTCTTAGATATCAAAAAATTGTTTAATAAGTTTTATTTCCTTAATTATATATTTTTGTACCTTTATTAATAAAAGAAATAAAATTAGGGATGTTACAGGTGGCGAAGCCTATTCTATTACACCTTATAGAATGTCTCCTATGGAGTTAAAAGAGCTTAAGAAACATATTGAAGAGTTATTAGAGAAGAATTTTATTCAACCTAATGTGTCACCTTGGGAGCACTTGTGCTATTTGTGAAGAAGAAATATGGTAGTTTGAGATTGTGTATTGATTATAGACAACTCAACAAGGTAACTATTAAGAATAAGTATTTGTTGCCCATAATGGATGATTTGTTGGATCAACTAAAAGGGGCCTTAATTTTCTCAAAAATAAACTTGAGGTATAGGTATCATCATATCAGAGTTAAAGAAGAGGATATTCCGAAAACTACTTTGAGAACTAAATACGGGCACTACGAATTCCTGGTAATGCCTTTTGGGGATCACGAATGCACCTGTGATTTTTAAGGATTATATGAATCATATTTTTAGACCCTAATTGGACTAGTTCATAGTGGTGTTTATAGATGATATTCTAATATATTCTAAGAGTGAAGAAGAGCATAATCAACATCTTCGGCTAGTACTCCAAATTCTAAAGGAAAGGAAACTTTTTGCTAAGTTGGAAAAATGTTAGTTCTAGCTAAAAGAGGTGAAATTCCTAGGCGACATCATTTCCAAAGACAGTGTGTTAGTAGATCTTAGTAAAATGGAAGCAATATTAAATTGGGAAAGGCCAAAAATTGTAATGGGGATAAGAAGTTTCTTGGATCTATCAGGATACTACAGGAAATTTATACAGGAATTTTTCCAAATAGCCTTACCCCTGATTAGATTAACCAGAAAAGAAAGTCTTTTTAAATGAACTCAAAAATGTGAAGATAGCTTCCAAGAGCTCAAGATTATATTAACTTCCCCTCATGTTCTAGTCATCCTTGACTCCTCTAAACATTTTGAAGTTTATACTAAGACTTCTAAGAAAGGTTTAGGCTGTGTCTTGATGCAAGAACATATAGTAGTTGCTTATGCTTCCCGGTAATTAAAACCACATAAGGAGAATTACCTCACGCACGACCTGGAGTTGGCTACAATAGTCTTTGCTCTGAAAATTTGAAGGCACTACCTGTATGGAGTTGTGTGGTGTGCACTGTCGCGAGTACACCAAATATAATACCTTACCTCTCAAACTAACCTATAGCCATGGGAGTAAAGGTCGATCCCACAGAGACTGGTATTACCTTTTGTGATTCTAATAAAGGGGTTTGATAAATGAAAGTAAAACAAAGTAAAAGAGAATGAAAGTAATTAAAAAGAGAGTGATTAATAATAAAGTTGATAGTTTCGGTTAATATCCACTATCAAGGAATCGCATTGATCATTGACAACATAATCAATCTTAATTTGAATATCTATAATTGGGATTCTATCCCTGATCCTCCTTTAGTTTAGTAATTCATGACAATTGCCTCAATTAACCTTAATAACAAGAAATCATTTAGCACATCAGTAAAGTATAACCTATTAATCACATGAAGAATTAGAGAAATGGATAGAGCTAAACAAATATAGACACATGGGCTATATTTAATTTAGTTAATTATTCCTCATAGGTTCAATAATTTATAATCTAAAATCATTGATCATATTTGCCTCTTGAATCACAATAATAAAAACTTTGTTCAAAACATAATTCAGCAGTAGATTAAGACAAATATTATACTAGTAGGCCTCTTAGCAATTATATGAATAATCATTGTAAAGAGAAGAGCAGATGAATAATCAATACTCAATTAAGATTGAACTAATAAAATTAAATCAAATTCTCATAATGCATGAAGATTCCTTGAGGTTTCAATCTTCCTCCACCAACAAAAATAACTAGCTGTTGTTGTTTTAATTAAAACTCGCAAGTGCATGAATCTATTAGAGAATAGATTTAGTGGTATGCAAGGTCGATCTCACAGGGATTGCCAATTGAGAGAAAATTCTAATTTAGATCCGAAATAAATACTTCTAACCTAGTTCCCAATGTCTTGTTTTGTGAGAGGAATATTGAACAAAATACGCAATGAACTAATATACTGAAATTAAATGAAGATGTATTCAAAGTAAAGAAGGATGCTAAGGTTATGGCATCCACTCTTGGTATTTCAAATAAAGATAAATTTAACTTTTTTATTACTCAATTAGAATCCTTACATGAATAAGTTTCCAATCGGAAGATATGTTAATTTAAACTCATCTTTGTTTATACATGAATTATATTTACCTCCTTTTTTATTGTATTACTAATATATAAAACACTCTTGTAAAATGGATTCAAGCGTACATTGTGCCAATCATCATCTTGTCTACAATAAATCAAGATTGATTCAAGTATTTATTGTGCCAAAAATTGTCTACAATGTATCAAGGTTCAGACTTTACAAGATTAAAAATACAAATGTGCAAAAGATAACTTGTAAATGGATTCAAGCTTAAATTGTGCCAATCATTATATTGTCTACAATAAATCAAGATTGATTCAAGCATTTATTGTGCCAAAGATTGTCTACAATATATCAAAATTCACATCTTACAAGATTAAATTATGCAGAAAATGAGAAAGGTCGAAAACAAATTAACATAACAAAATAAAATGAAATAAAATAGATGGCAAAGCCAACCAATAATAAAATAAAATAAAGTAAGTGGCAAAGCCAACCATGAAAAATAAAAATAAGAAGTAGATGGCAAAGCCAGCCATTAAACAAGAAGAAGAAATAGGTGGCTCAACCAGCCAGTAAAACATAACATAAGAAAAGGAGGAGGTAAATACAACATCAAATATAAACATTAAAATTAAGAGTTAAATGAATTATTATTTTCATACCAAGAGTTTCACCCTTTCACCTTAGCATTAGGATTAGTTCTCCATAATTAAGGCAAGAAAGTAAAATGAGAGATGAAGAAACATAATAATATTACGAAAGAAAATGAAAAATACCAAATGTCTAAAGAAAGAATAACATTACAAGTACGTAGAATTCCAACAAAGCTTTCCCAAGCTCTCCCCCCAAGCTCCCTAACTCACTCCTCAAGCTCTCTATTTATAGATATAATTAGGTGTGGTAGGTGTGGTAATTGTCAAAATTGTTAGGTAGGAAGTTGTACAAAGTTGACAATTTGGATTCCATCATGTGCACCGAAATTGAACCCTGGATATCTTATTGAAATCCGCTGAATTTGCTAACTCCATCAACATGAAAGTTGTAGAAACTTTCATTAGCTTTCCGTCAAGACAAATCATGGACAAATTGGATACGTAATTTGTGACTTATGGTCAAATTACTATAGCCAAGTCGGGCTGGACTACAACAGCAGACATATTCTATTCTAGCCCACTTTTGGCCCTTTTAGTATCCGAATTTTCTGATCCCTTCAACATGCAATTTGTACCCAATTGTGTCAGCTACACACCTACCAAATTTCATACATACTATATAAGTATTTTTTGAGATATGGCCCAACTATTGCAGCAAGGTTGGGCTAGATTGCAAACAGCAAACATATTCTCAACATTTGGTGCTTTGCCTTGAATCTTTATGTTTTAGTTCTTTTGGAAATGTGATCATAAATCAAGAATAAATTTATGCATATATCCATTAGGATGCATCTCAATAGTCAATATGATAATGCTCCTTACTCAGCCATTCTTAATGAATTTGTTTTATCTGCTTGATTTATAGACATCATTCCCAAAGAACCACAATTTAGTTCTGATTCCTCCAATTAAGTCCATTTTCTACTCTTCTCTCCATTTGTAAGACATACACAAAACTAAAGGCAAGTAAAGGATATTTATGCTTAATTATGGCAAAAAGACAAGATGAAAATATTTAATTTATGAGTATAAAACTCACTCATCACTAGCCATGCAAGGCCATAAGAAAATCTAGAGAAGAATTAAAGAAGATGATTGAGAATTTGATACTTTGATCCTTGGATAATTCGATCCCCCTTTTTATGTTTGCTTTTCTCCTTATTTATAGGTTGGTAGAGTCCTAAATGAAGTAGGATTGATTCTAAGTTGGTTCATAGGCTTTTGGGCTTCATTTGAAGTCAAAATAACCTAAAAATTACACTTTTACTTTCTGTAGCAGTGGCGGGCGCCGTGGTAGCCTTTTATAGTGACACAGTGCCCCGTTGCTAAAACTTTGTAACCTACTGGTTGTGCCAGCACCGTGGCACTATGATTTCTTCAGAATCTAGAAAAGTGGTCAATATGAAAGTTTTAGCCCTATTTTTTTAGGTTTCCATAGCCACTAGAATCACATTAATCAAAGCTAAAATGAGAGAGATATGCTTAAATAAGTTACCAAAGGTTAGGATTCATCCAACTGCACTGCGATTCTTACTTTCAAGCTCTGTAACACTTTAAAATCTCCCAAATTTGACAGTGTTCAACATAAAATTGTAGATAATTGTCTTTTATTTTTCCAACCACTTGAATCAATTCAATTGGAGGTCATATGTGGGAGATATGGTCTAATTAGTACTGAAAGGTCTAGAATCCCTGCAATTCATCATTTCTCCATGAATTTCTTCTCTTTTTCTCATTTTTTCTTCTTCTGTTGGACCTACAACACAAAAAACAAAATTAAGCTAATTCCTAATCATATTTTACTTAAATTAAACAAAAAGTAAGTTTAAAGGTATTAAAATCATGCTTAATTATGAACACATCACTGTGTTCGAGATATATAGTGATCTCAAGAGTTTAAAATATCTCTTTAAAGGAGTTAAATATGAGATAAAGAAGGTGGATAAAATTCATCAATGATTATAATTTTGAATTAAAGTATCACCTTGAAAAGGCGAATGTAGTGGTTGATGCGCTAAGCCAGAAGTCAATGCATATAAGCCAAATATTGATAAAGGAGATGAAGTTAATAGAGGAATTTAGAAATTTGAGATTTTTAGTTATGTCTATCCGTGGAAGCTTAGTTATCAGTGAACTACAAGGTGAATGTGACTTAAAAACACAAATTAAAGAAGCACAGCTGCAAGATCAATTTATACGAAGTTGAAAGGGTTAACCTGACTTTTCAATGTCTAAGGATGGAATTATGGTGGCTGGAAATAAAGAGAAATATTACGGAGTATGTTACCAAGTGTCTAACTTGTCAGAAGGTGAAAAATAGAACATCAAAAGCCCTCTAAAATGTTACAGGCCTTAGAAATCCTTGAATAGAAGTGGGAAAGTGTTTCCATGGATTTTATTGTAGGGCTACCTAAGACCCAAACAAGTTATAATGCAATATGGGTAATAATAGACAGATTAACAAAATATGCACATTTCTTGCCCATTAAGATAAATTATTTGCTTGATAAGCTAGCTCAATTGTATGTAAGAGAAATTATTCAACTATATGGAATCCTTAATAGAATTATTTCATATAGAGATCCCAAATTTACTTCTAGGTTTTTAAAGGCTTTAAAATAAGCTTTTGGAACCATACCATCCTCAGAGTGATGGCCAAATTGAAAGAACCATACAAACCTTAGAAGATATGCTCAAAGCTTGTACTCTGGAACAAGAAAAACAGTGGGACAAATATCTGCCGTTAGCAGAATTTGCGTGCAATAATAGTTATTATTTTAGTATCGGAATGGCACCCTACAAAGCCTTGTATGGCCGAATATGTAGATATCCTTTGTGTTGATCAAGGGAAGAAGCTCCAAAAGGGTTTTGGATAAGGGATAATAGAAGTAGATATTTTGATAGATTTAACATTGACCTCATCTTGAAATTTTGCATGAATTGACTATGTATATATGTATAATTGTGTATATGTTTGCTTCTTAAAGTTAGTTGATTGAGTTTGAATGTGGGTTTTGGGGTTTGACCATATGAATAGTGTTATGTATGGTAGAATAGGAGAAAGTGAAGCTTTTGATGGGATCTTAAAGTTAAAAAGTATTTTTTATATGTTTATATACCTAATTAGGGACTTGGTGTTTATATAGATGTATAAGAGTGTATAAAACAAGAGGCAAAATGGACGTGCACAAAACATTGTCGTGTTTTACGCCGGTGAGAGTTTTGTGCTATATAGAGCATGGCTATGTTCCAAAACACGGCAAGGCCGTGTTAGGTGCTGGTTTAGCATGGTTCAACTGACATTCTACCTTAAATGAACCTTATTACTTTGATGGTAATTAGAGAACTTAAATCAAAGAAGAATATCATCAAAATGATTGCATTACGACATTAATTTCCTTAACTTGCTCAACATGATTTATATTGTGCATTACTATATGATGATTCAATAGGGTGATGAAGATAATAGTAACTTGATGAAATATACGATGCATACATGATGTGATGATGTTCATGCTTGTGAGATATGATACATGCTTGATGTTAAAAGTATTAATACATATTTATTAAATGATTTCATGATGAATATGGTTAATGCATAATCCCATTGAGATAATGATGGTAAGCATGATACTAATGATGAATTATTTGATGCATACTTGATATGTTGATGAAATGAAAAGAATAATGTGATGCATGTGATTAAGTAGAAAAGAAAACTAATAATACATGAGACAGAATCTTTGGCATGACCCTTGCAATAGTAAGTTGACCTAACGGGGTCGTATGGCTTGAGATGATACTGAATAGAGGATACCTTATTAGCCTTGAGTGAGCTGAAGGGGAGTATAGCCACTCTGACCATGTAACAATGGTATATAAGTAGCATATGGGTGAATGGATCATATAAACCTATGAGATAGAGATGGATGACGGATACACAATCACTATGCATAATGTTTGTTATATTGTAAATTCCGATTATAAAGTATTTTTTCATAACATAGTTATTTATAATATCTATAAGTAATATGTCGTTATAGAATATTGATGTTTTTTATAGCTTATATAGCTGGACATAACAGTATGATTTCTACTTATTATATGATATGTTTAATGTTGAACCTACTAAGACTCTGTTCTCATTAATGTTGGTGTTATGTTCAGATAAAAGCAGGTAAGATGCCGACAGTCTTCCTATCATTAGTTTTGGAGTTTCAGATGGTGGAAATACCCTACTTGGGTCAATTCACCATTCTACAAGACATTATAGTAGTGAACATCATGGAAATCTTAGTGCCATCACCACCTCCTCTACCCTTTGCACCTCAGGGGTGAAGTGCTAGGCAGAATCTAACAGTAGTAGAATGTAAATTATGTAACTATGTAACTCAGTGTGCCCTTTTGAAGGAGTAACCCTTGGTACTTCCCTATTTTGATGTCATGAGTAATACCCAAAGTTGTTTTTGTATAAACACTAATAACTGATGTAACCCTTTTGATATGATGATAATGAGATATACGATGTTATATATATATATATATATATATATATATATATATATATATATATATATATATATATATATATATATATATATATATATATATATATATATATATATGTGTATTAATTAATTTTTGAATTATAATTTCTTTCCATATGGATTCCACGAGTAAAAAAATAATTCTTACAAAATTCACATAGGCATCCATTCAAAATCCTAAATATCTTTTAATCTAAAGAATTTTCATTTACTGCTTGTTCTCAAGGCAAATTAATTATTAAATCATCACCAGTTAAATTTGGAATTTAATCTCCAACATTTTTGGAACATATACAAGGCGATATACGTAGACCTATTCATCCTCCATGTGGACCATTTAGATATTTGATGGTATTAATAAATGCATCCAATAGATGGTCTTATGTGTGTCAACTCACAATTTAACGTTTGCAAGATTACTTGCTCAAATAATTCAATTAAGAGTGCAATTTTCAGATTATACAATTAAATCCATTTATCTTGATAATTTTGGTAAATTTTCTTCACAACTTTTTAGTGACTATTGTATGTTAATTGGCCTAAGTGTTGAACATCATGTAGCTTATGTTCATACACAAAATAGGTTAGCTAAATCGTTTATTAAGCAACTTCAATTAATAGCTAGACTCTTACTTATGCAAACGAAGCTCTCTGTCTCTGTTTAGGGATGTGCAATTTACATGTAGCAGCATTCATACGCATAAGGCCGACAAGTTATCATCAATATTTTCCTTTACAATTAGCCCATAGTCATGAACCAAATATTTCCTATTTTAGAATTTTTGGATGTGCGGTATATATTCCAATAGCCCTACAACAACGCATTAAGATGGGTCTTCAAAGGAGATTTGGAATATATGTTAGATATGATTCTCTTTCTATTATAAGATATCTTGAGTTAGTGATAGGAGATGTGTTTATAACACGTTTTGTCGATTTTCATTTTGATGAATTAGCTTTTTCAACATTAGGAAGAGAAGATGAAAGACATCTAGTCAAAGAAAATTACATAGAATACTTCGTCATATCTTGATCCTCGAACAAAGTAATGTGAATCTGAGGTTCAAAAGATAATCTAATTACAAAGTATAGCAAATTAACTGTCATATGTATTTATTTACCTAAAGAAAGTTATCAAGTCACATATATCAACTGTAAGTGCTATTGTATAGATTGATGTCCCTAAAGGACAATCCATTAGTAACATCAGTAGTAAGTCTTAAGTATGTCAGAAGCATGGTAGAACAATCAGTTCAAAAGACAAAAATCCACATAAAATGAAAGAAGTAATTATTCAAGGTCAACCCATTAAAGAAATAGATACTTTTGAAGAGTCTAGAGACATAACAAACAAGTTCTTCTAGAAGAATTTCAAGTACCTGAAATTGATGAAAATAAAGAGATCTCAATAAGTTATGTATCTAGGGGAAATGAATGAACTGAAAAGAAATTGTTGTCGACAACACTTTTGTGTATACAACAGCACTTAATATTATGAATGATAATGAGGATCATGAACCTACATCCATCAATGAGTGTTGACAAAGATGTAATTGGCCAAAATGGAAAGACACAATTCAAACAAAATTGAATTCACTTGAAAAATGTAAGGTTTTTGGACTTATAGTTTAAACGCCTAAAGACGTAATACCCCTTGGGTACAAATAGGTATTTGTACGTAAACAAAATGAGAAAAATGGAATTGTGATATATAAAGCATGACTTGTCGCACAAGATTTTTCATAGAGACTTGGAATTGATTACAATTCCATATATTCTCTTGTAGTAGATGCAATTATATTTCGTTATCTCATTTGTTTGGTAGTGCATGAAAAATTTGATATGTGTCTTATAAATGTTGCTACAACTTATTTATATGGATTACTTAATAATGACATATATTTGAAAATTCCAAAAGGATTTAAGATGCTTGAAACATATAATTTGAAATCCTAAGAGTTTTATTCAATTAAATTATAAATATTTTTGTATATATTAAAGCAATTTGGATAAATGTGGTATAAACATCTTAGTAAATATTTGTTAAATGATGGTTATTAGAATGACCATATATGTCCATGTGTTTCTATAAAGAAAGCAAATTCAGGATTTGCTATTATTATGGTATATGTTAATGATTTAAATATTATTGAAACTCCTAAAGAGATTCAAAATGCAGTAGATTGTTTAAAGAAAGAATTTGAAATGAAAGATCTTAGAAAAATAAAGTTTTGTCTTGGTTTGTGTAACACCTCAGATCTTCTTTCGTTTTCTTGAATCAATGAATAAGGAAGGGTTAAAAATGAATTAAATGGTTAACCTTTGTGAGTATATTCATAAGTAATAAAGAAGGGAATTCTCACTTTTAGAGAAAAGTCCTATAGGACGAAATGGTAATTTGGTTACTTTTAGGGATGGGGCTGGGTAGCAAGAAGTGGAATGAGGAATCATAGAAAGTGTGACATGAAAGCTCATTGGCATACGCCTCAAGAGGAGATTAAACACTTGGCTAAATTCCACTAATCTAAACAAACCTTTAGCCCGCGACATGGTTACATTGTAATGGAATGGCAAAAGTGTAATACTTAGAGAATGGGAGGGCATGTGTTAAGGAGAGGCAACCTTCTAAAAGTTTAGAATTAAAATATGCTTTTTCCTTTGACTTGGAGAGGAAGTCAACCAAGGGAGAAAAATTCCAAAGAGAAGGAGAGGCTACGACACAAGGGATAAGAGAAAGATAAAGAAAATGAGAGAAAAATGAGAAGGAAGAAAAGAGAGAGAAAGGCAGCAAGGAGAAGATCTAAGGTGATTCTTGCTTGTTTAAGCCTAAATCCACTATTCTCTTCATCTTAGATGCTTTAAGAACTGATTTTCTATGGTGAAAGTGTAGGAAATTGTAGGGAAATGAAGAAAGAGAAGTAATCAAAAGAGAAGGAAATCCAAAGAGGGGTTTTAGGAATGGAAAAGATTTCTAGGTTTTTGGTAGGTTTAACATTAGCTTTCATTGAAATTCTATGTCTTTTGGAAGATTCAAAGTGGTTCAAATATCATATTTTGATGACACATGATACATATTTGTGAATAGCCATGTAGAATGAAAGTTTGGATGCATAGGTCATACATGTTTTTGCTAAAATTGGCTTGAAAAGGTTAAAAATCGATGCTCTAAATGATTGGTTTTGTAAGTTGTTATTTATGTGGAATTTGGAAATATATTTGGCATATGAGTTGTAGCCCTATTTTCTAGCTTTCTAAGGCCTCTAGAATCACTTTAATTAGATTTGAAATGAAAGAGATATATCATAATGAGTGAAGAAAGGTCAGATCTAACGTGCTGAGTTACGATTATGTTTTCAAACCCCTTTTACACCTAATTTTAATCCTCTTTTTTCAAATTGGTAAATATAAAATTTGTAGCGTATTGTCTTATCTTTCCATAGACATCAAAATCATCTTAATTAGAGTTAAAATAAGGGAGTTATGGTCTTTTAAGTGAGAGGAGGTCAAGCTAAATGAAAACCTGGAATGCATGATAGCCTAGAACACGATCGTGTTCCAGAACACGGTCGTGTTCCAGTACATGGCTAGGCCGTGTTTCAGGTTGTTTGAGAGCCAGTATCACGTTTAAGACAATCTTAAGTATGACCGTGTTCCAAGGCACGGCCAGGTTGTGTTTTGAGTTGTTTTTGTCCTGTTTTAACTACAAATAGCATTAAATGAACCCCATTAACTAAATGATAGTTATAGAAACCAAATTGAAGAAGAATGTCATATAATCTTTGTGATATAATATTAGTTTTCACTACTTCTTGTGATAACAAACTTGATATATATTGTGTAATAATGCATATAAGTTAAATGATGAAGATGATGATATATTGCCTATGCTATTGTATTAATGCATAATGATTAGATGATATAATGTATACATTGTTACATGATGGAAAGTGTATTAATATATATTTGTAAATGATATGGTAATGATAACAAGTATGATATTGGTGATGTACTCGGTTAATGTATAATCCTATTTATGATGGTGATGATGATTAGAGGGTATGATCATTGTTAACAATAAAACTTGTGAAGTATAATGCATGCATGGTTACACAATGTTAGATGTATTAATACATATTTGTTATATGATGATGATGATGATGATGGTGAATATGATGTTATCAATGTAGCTAAAAATAATAACAAGATAAAATAAGATTCGGGATGACCCTTACACTAGTAAGGTGACTAATCGGGTGGTATGGCCACTCCAACCATGGTGGGTGAGTACCAAGGGGAATGACTCATTGATATGCGACAATAGAGTGTGAGTAGCGGAGGGAATATCTCACACCTCCCGGTTGCGAAAGAGAATAGAGAAGAGACAAATATTAGTGCTATGTGAGCAGCAAGGGAGGAATGGCTCACATTACCTTATTTTTGTAAGAACAGACGAACATCAATGCTATGTGAGCAGCGAAGGGGAATGACTCACATTACTATGTTTTTGGGGTAAGTGAGTAGCTGGGGGGGAATGGCTCATATTACTTTGTTGTTGTACTATGTGAGCAGCGGGGGAATGACTCACATTGCTATATTTTTGGGGTAAGTGAGTAGCAAAGGGAGGGGCGGAAATGGCTCACATTGTAACATCTCATAATTTTTAGATATTTTCCTTAGAAATTCTTCACCTTACATATATGCATAGAAATTGTCTAATATTAATGGAATAGGTAAAGAAAGAAAACCTAAGAGGAAATATTAGAAATAAACATGCTAAAGAAAGGTGAAATTCTTAGTTAAAGAAAGATAAATTTTTGTGAAGTAAGTAAAGGTCTTAAAATTTCAAGAAGATCGGATTAGGGTAATTTTTCTTAATTTAAGAGCAAAAGTTACTAAGTTTAGCATCTCCACCCATAAATTGAGCTTTTACCTATGGACAAATCATGTAGAGTTTTTTCACTTCAAATAAGTTTCTAGCAAGCCCATTGGATAACCTAAGCAAGAAATAAAACATAGACTTGGACTAGGATATAGTAATTGGACCAATAGCCCAAAAATTATGAAAATGTGACCAAGCCCTCCAAGAAAGGTAGAATTTTATCCAAAGCAAAGAAAATGGGTAGGAATAAGCCCATAATGGGTAGGAATAAGCCCAAATCCAAAAGGAAAAATAAAATAAAATAAAATAAATTAGGTGATGATATAATAATGTAATAATAATAAAGATTAGGTTACATGGCATTAAGACAAAAATTTAGCAAGTGGTGTGATTCTACATTCATCATTTTGGCAAGTGGTATAATAATACAAGGCTTTAGGACAAAAACATCTATATCCTACACTCATAATTTTAGCAAGTGGTATGATAATACATGGTATTAGGACAAAACATTCATATCCCACACAAATAATATCAACCAAATAATGGAGATTCAAGGGCTAGAAATTTGCCACTTAAAAAGGCAACCTATCATAATTGATTAAGACAAAAGAAAAGATAAATGAATCCCTAAATCAAAGGGGCCTTGTCCCATATCTTAAGAACATATTATCATAATTTTTAAAATACAAATCTCCTTTTCCTATGCATATCTTGACCAAGGAAGAGGAAGACAAGAACATAAGTTGTTTGTTTTCCAAAAATTCAACAAAGTGTATCCTAATTGTGATAAGGTAGACCCATGATCATGAAAGGTGAATTATTTGGTGGCCCATATAAGGAAACCTACCCTTACAACATTAGAATTTCGTCCAAGTGAGGGAGAGGAAAAAATAGAAGCAAGGTAGAGTGAGGAAAGGAGAGGAAGAAAGAAAGAAAGAGGAAGGAGAAGTCTAGGAGACTAAGTGCTCCAGGTAAGTTTAACAATATTTCTTTTTGAAGAAAACTTTTGAAACTTATAGTATTTATATGAGATTTTGATCTTAGAACTTTTATGATTGGTCATGATGTTGCTATATCATGTTACATATTGATCTTGCATGTGATGTATGTTTGAATACTTAGGTTGGTGTAGATAGTTCTGCATGGGTATGGCTATGGGTGGCAGAATTTTAAGCTTCGGTGTTTTAAATTTTGGGAACAATCTATAAGGAATTAAAATAAATGGTTAACATAAGAATTATAGCTATGTGTGCCATGGATTTTTAGACACTGGAATCATTCAATTTGGAGTCCATATGTGGTAGATATGGTCCGATTAGTAAGCAAAGGTTAGAAAATGGTTCATCAGGGAAGAATATGTTAGGACAGCTTCTGTGTTTTAATTTCTGAGAATTATCTGTAGGGAATTAAAATAAATGGTTAACATAAGAATTAAAGATATATGTGTCACGGATTTTTAGCCACTGGAATCATTCAATTTTCAGTCCATATGAGGTAGATAAGGTCTGATTAGTAGTCAAAGGTCAGAAAATGGTTCATCAGGGAAGAATATGTTAGGCCAGCTTCTGTATTTTAATTTTTGGAAATTATCTATATGGAATTAAAAATAAATGTTTAACATAAGAATTATAGCTATGTGTGTGATGGATTTTAAGCCACTGGAATCATTCAATTTGAAGTCCATATGAGGAATATATGAGCTGATTAGTAGTCAAAGGTCAGAAAATGGTTTATCAGGGAAGAATATGTTAGGACAGCTTCTGTATTTTAATTTCTGGAAATTATATGTATAGAATAAAAATAAATGGTTAACATAAGAATTATAGCTATGTGTGTCATGGATTTTAAGCCACTGGAATCATTCAATTTGGAGTCCATATGAGGAATATATGAGCTGATTAGTAGTCAAAGGTCAGAAAATGATTCATCAGGGAAGAATATGTTAGGACAGCTTCTGTATTTTAATTTCTGGGAATTATATGTATAGAATTAAAATAAATGGTTAACATAATAATTATAGCTATGTGTGTCATGGATTTTAAGCCACTGGAATCATTCCATTTGGAGTCCATATGAGGATGATATGAGCTCATTAGTAGTCAAAGGTCAGAAAATGGTTCATCAGGGAAGAATATGTTAGAACAGCTTATATATTTTAATTTCTGGGAATTATCTGTATTGAATTAAAATAAATGGTTAACATAAGAATTATAGCTATGTGTATCATGGATTTTTAACCACTGAAATCATTCAATTTGGAGTCCATATGTGGTAGATATGGTCTGATTAGTAAGCAAAGGTCAGAAAATAGTTCATCAGGGAAGAATATGTTAGGATAGCTTTTGTGTTTTAATTTCTGAGAATTATCTGTATGGAATTAAAATAAATGGTTAACATAAGAATTAAAGATATATATGTCATGGATTTGTATCCACTAGAATCATTCAATTTGGAGTCCATATGAGAAAGATATGAGCTGATTAGTAGTCAAAGGTTAGAAAATGGTTCATCAGGGAAGATTATGTTAGGACAGCTTCTGTATTTTAATTTCTGAGAATTATCTGTATGGAATTAAAATAAATGGTTAACATAGGAATTATATCTATGTGTGTCATAGAGTTTTAGCCACTGGAATCTTTCAATTTGGAGTCCATATGTGGTAGATATGGTCCGATTAGTAACCAAAGGTCAGAAAATGGTTCATTAGGGAAGAATATGTTAGGATAGCTTCTGTATTTTAATTTCTGAGAATTATCTGTATGGAATTAAAATAAATGTTTAACATAAGAATTAAATATATATGTGTCATGGGTTTTCAGCCACTGGAATCATTGAATTTGGAGTCCATATGAGGAAGATATGAGCTGATTAGTAGTCAAAGGTCAGAAAATGGTTCATCAGGGAAGATTATGTTATGATAGCTTCTGTATTTTAATTTTTGAGAATTATCTGTATGGAATTAAAATAAATGGTTAACATAAGAATTATAGCTATGTGTGTCATGGAGTTTTAGCCACTGGAAGCATTCAATTTGGAGTCCATCTTAGGAAGATATGAGCTTATTAGTTGTCAAAGGTCAAAAAATGATTCATCAGGGAAGAATATGTTAGGACAGCTTCTGTATTTTAATTTTTGGGAATTATCTGTATGGAATTAAAATAAATGGTTAACATAAGAATTAGAGATATGTGTGTCACAGATTTGTAGCCACTAGAATCACTCAAGTTGGAGTCCATATGATATAGATATGAGTCGATTAATCGGTAGAGGTCAAAACCTATCCAAGAAGAAATAACCTATACATTTAAGTTGTAATATCACCTTGAGTTCTTAATATTTCGCTACAATGTTCAATATAATAGTTTTAGATAATTGTTTTATCTTGAAATTGACTCTAAGATCACCTACATCAGAGTTAAATTGAGGGAGTTATGCTCTGATTAGTAAGAGAAGGTTAGATAAGATGAAAACCTGCATCAAGAAAATAAAGAAATAAAATTAGTATTTAAAAAAGAAGATGAATCTTAATAAATGACTAGTATAGCCATAGCCATTGCCATTGTATGAACTTCTTACCATCTTAAGTGTGAAATTTTGACATGGAAATATTTTATAAAGTGATATTTGAAATGGTTATGTTCATGGCATGATTACCAATGATTTTTGGTAATAATTATATTTTAATGAACATACTTATTATTGAAAGCATATTTTTGGCTATCATTGTGAAAAGAAAAGAAATGAGCATAGTCACATGGCAATCCGTGTGGTGCACCAGTAGGGGACGCCCTACCAACGGTTATGATCATGATGATGAGAAAAGAAAGGGAAAGTGGGCCATGTCGGACGGAGCGAGAAAAGCCCATACCGGAGAGTAGAGGATACTCACCCTGACCGGGGTAGCTTGAAATGAGAATAAGTTGATGGCCATCATATGATATTTTAAAAATAGTAAATCCTGTCATACATATCATTACAGTATGATTCTTATGTGCGTAGATATAATGCATTCATGTGACCAAAGATATTTTCTGTAGTTTATACAGCTGAACATGACGTGATGAGTGTTGTTGTTTTAATTAAAACTCGCAAGTGCACGAATCTATTGGAGTATAGATTTGGTAGTATGCAAGGTCGATCCCACAGAGATTTCCAATTGAGAGAAAATTCTAATATAGATCCGAAATAAATACTTCTAACCTAGTTCCCGATGTCTTGTTTTGTGAGAGGAATATTGAACAAAATATGCAAAGAACTAATATACTGAAATTAAATGAAGATGTATTCAAGGTAAAGAGGCATGCTAAGGTTAGGGGATCCACTCTTGGTATATCGAATAAAATTAAATTTAACTCTTTTATTACTCAATTAGAATCTTTACACGAATAAAGTTCTAATCGGATGATATGTTAATTTAAGCTCAACTTTGTTTATACATGAATTATATTTACCTCCTTTCTAATAATTGAAACATTCTTGTAAAATAGATTCAAGCGTACATTGTGCCAATCACCATATTGTCTACAATAAATCAAGAGTGATTCAAGTATTTATTGTGCCAAAAATTGTCTACAATGTATCAAGGTTCACACTTTACAAGATTAAAAATATAAAGATGCAAAAGATAACTTGTAAATGGATTCAAGCATAAATTGTGCCAACATTATATTGTCTACAATATATCAAAATTCACATTTTACAAGATTAACTTATGCAAAAAAATGAAAGGTAGAAAATGAATTAACATAACAAAATAAAATGAAATAGAATAGGTGGCAAAGCCAACCAATAGTAAAATAAAATAAAGTAGGTGGCAAAGCCAACCATGAAAATAATAAGAGATAGGCGGTCTAATAAAACCAGCCAATAACATAACAAGAAATCGGCGGTATGATAAAACCAGCCATTAAGAAATAATTATGAGAAAAGAAATAGGAAGGTAAATACAATATCAAAGATAAATATTAAGATTAAGAGTTAGATAAATTATTATTCTCATACCAAGAGTTTCACCCTTTCACCTTAGCATTAGGAGATTAGTTCTCCATAATCAAGGCAAGAAAGTGAAATGAAAGATGAAGAAACATGATAATATTACGAAAGAAAATGAAAAATACAAGATGTCTAGAGAGAGAATAACATTACAAGTTCGTAGAATTCCAACAAAGCTTTCCCAAGCTCTATCCAAAGCTCTCCAAAAAACTCCCTAACTCACCCCTCAAGCCCTCTATTTATAGATACAATTAAGTGTGGTTGGTGTGGTAATTGTCAAAATTGTTAGGTAGGAAGTTGTACAAAGTTGACAATTTGAATTCCATATGTGCACCGAACTTGATCCTTGAATATCGTCTTGAAAACCGCCGAATTTTCTGACTTCATCAACACGAAAGTTGTAGAAAATATCATTAGCTTTCCGTCAAGACAAATTGTGGACAAATTGGATACGTAATGTGTGAGTTATGGTCAAAATACTAAAGCAAAGTCGGGCTGGACTGCAGCAGTAGTCAAATTCTCTTCTAGCCCACTTTTGACCCTTTTAATGTCCATATTTTCTGACCACTTGAACATAAAAGTTGTACCCAATTGTGTCAGCTACACACCTACCAAATTGCATACATATTGGATATGTATTTTCAGAGATATGGCCCAAGTACTACAGCAAGGTTGGGCTGGACTGCAACCAGCAAACATATTCTCAACATTGAGTTATTTGCCTTGAATCTTTATGTTTTAGTTCTTTTGGAAATGTGATCATAAATCAAGAATAAATTTGTGCATATATCCATTAGGATGCGTCTCAAGAGACAATATGATTATGCTCCTTACTCAGCCATCCTTAATGAATTTGTTTTATCTGCTTGATTTATAGATATCATTTCCAAAGAACCATAATTTAACTCTGATTCCTCCAATTAAGTCCATTTTCTACTCTTCTCTCCATCTGTAAGAAAGACACAAAACTAAAGACAAGTAAGGGAGATTTATGCTTAATTAAGGCAAAAGATAAGATGAAAATATTTAATTTATGAGTATAAAACTCACTCATCAAATACCCCCAGACTTAATCTTTTGCTTGTCCTCAAGCCAAACACACAAACTTCAAAATTCAAATGATGAGTGAGTGATGAATTGTTTTTGACTTACTAAGCATTCATCAAGGATCTAAAATGTGCAACCAAGAAAGATATCAGAATTCTAAGGTTATGTAGAACTTTTATTCAAATACAACATATGGTTTACTCTTGAATCCCAAGTGTGTGTGTGTAATAGTCTTATGACATTGGACTTTTTGCATTCAAATAAATTTATGTAATAAAATATTTAAAACAGATCTCTAGATATATGCATTTGAGACTCCATAAGCTTATTTTTCATGTCACTCTCCACTAATGTAGACTAATCATAACATTTAAGATCATTAGGACTTTCATTAGGCTTGTAATGTATGGCACAGGTTAAAGGTGGATAAAATGATATGAATGAAAGCTCAACTCACTCTTCGACGTACATAATCATTTAAAGCCTCACAAATACTTTTGATATTATACTGTGAATTCTATCTCCAACCTTTTCATCATCCTTACATTTATTTGCTCATACTATTTTTTTTTAATATAAACACCCCCAAACTTATTTATTTAGGGAGTATTAACTTTCTTTCTTCTTCTTTTTTTCTTCTTTTTTTTTCTTTTTTTTTTTAAACTTCTACCATCCACCCTTGAATCATAACTTTTCAAATGATCATGCCTGTGAGTGAAAGATAAGAGTTAGACATATTTTTATTTAAAGGCTAGATATAAATATAGGTGTTCAAGAAAGGATAAATATAAGCTCAAAATAGGTTGCTAGGGATATCATCATGTATAGGTTGGTTTGAAAGGCACAAACGATTCCAAAAATGCCTAATTCATTTCTCAAATGGAGAGTAGTCTAGAATTTCGCTTCAAGTGACAATCGAATAAGTTCTAGAGTCTTATGAGATCAATTAACATATCTAAATCACATAAATTTTTTTTGAATAAACAATCAGTCAAATGTAAAAGATTAAGTGCACCAGATATTAGGATTCTCAAATAAAACATAAGTTACATTAGAGTTCAAGTTCACACATAACACCTAGAACTCATCAATTTTTCAAAGGTTACAAGCATTTCAAGCCATTTTCATCATTGGTGCTAGCTTTGCCTAATCCCAAAACATCACTCCATTTTTTTTTTTTGAAAGATGAAGAAACACAAAATAAACAATAAAGATTAAAAGAGATATTACCTGGAAGGAGATCTAAGAAAAGATGAACCTGCAACAAACTAAACAGAAAATACAAATTTACTCAAGCAAATAAAAGGTATTACAAATGAAGATTTAAGTCCAGTTTGCGCTTTCTGCGGTGTTCTGTTGTCCAATCTATTTGAGCTATAATTGGATCAGGTACATGAACAAATGCTTGTAATGCATCAATCAGCTCGTCAGCATTCGAGGCCGAGATAAGAATCCGATGTGCTGAGTGCGAGATAAACCTTTGTTCTACAGCATGATCAAGAAAAGACAACAAACCATCAAAGAAATTATTAACATTCAACAAACCTATGGGTTTATGGTGCATGTTCAGTTGTGCCCAAGAGACGATTTGAAAATTTTCCTCTAGAGTACCAAAACCTCCAGGTAAGGCAATGAAGGCGTCAGCGTTGCACATCATTTTAGCAATTCGTTCATGCATGGATGATACCCTACATTCTTCCCTAATTGTTTTTCCTACTATGTTTGATGCAGCTAGAGCTGTAGGAATAATACCAAGAACTTGGCATCCTCCTAGATATGCAGATCCAGACACACTCCCCCATTAACCCTCGACAACCTCCACCATACACTAAATGAATCTTTCTCTTGGTGAGTACCATTCCCAAAGTTTGTGCTGCTTTTACATACTCTCCATTTTTCCCAGGACTAGAACCACAAAAGACACAAATATTATGAAAGTGACGAAATGCGATTCCTTCCATATCTGCACTCACCTTGACTTTGATTATGAGGATGAAGATAATGAGGTGCGCATTTATAAGACTCAAATAAGGGCATACTTGTAATAGCTATATGCATAGGCCGGGGGCATAATTTCCATAGCTATAAGAGTAGGCCGAAAAATGTCAGCTAAATTAAAGGTGAAAAATTCAAAAATGACGGCACGCATGTATATGTACAGTAGTTGTGATTGTGGCTCACATCTTCCTCTGGTTTTACGTCCAGTAACGGCTTAAACGCCCTCTATAAGTCGAGGATATGCTTCCCATCCAATTTTCTTATAAATTGGCAAACAGGGTCTTTTAACGTCAGATTCCCAAGACTGTACCGTTTATGTTCTTTTTTTAAATGGGGCCATAGACCGACAATACCGATATGCACAGATCCACTAGGATGTGTCTCAAGAGACGTTGGATGAAAGTCATCATCCAATGACTCCTTACTCAAGCCATCCTTAATGAACTTAATTTTGTCTTTCCGATTTACAGACACTCAACCCAAAGAACGGCAACGTTTGTTACAAGTTTCACGTCCACATTTGTAACAAACACCCATTCGTTTAGCTCTGTGCTTTTTAGCAAAACTACTTTTTCCTAAACCAGGCATGTAAGAGATGAAATCATTTGCAGATTCACCTGATAACCGTACCTTAGCTTCAATTAGCCAACGAATATCAGCAGGTATTCCCATGATCATCATTAACCTCAATCTTTCAACCCGTGCTTTGTAAATTTTTGTCAATGCATTGGGTGGAAGAGAAGGAAAATGATTTTTCAATTGTGCGAGAACGTCCTCCATTATCGACTCAAAATTATTTTTTTGTTTTTTTTTGTTTTTGTTTTTTGTTTTTTTTTTTTGTGAAAGAGAGGGAAAAAAACAACAAGAGCAAGGAAACAATAGAAATTCACAAGAAGATTACAGTGAGAAAACCAATTAATGCAAGTTAAATAAAGAAAGATCTTACCTAGATAGCGTGCACGACAACCTTTAATAACAGAGACGAATCAATCCTGGTAGACGGGATCATGCAAATGTGTCTCCTCTATCTCTGGGTTATGTAATTCAAAAAATGCTTTCAATCTTTGACCATTTACTTTAAACACATCACCGTTCTTGGGATTTTCGATCTCTACTGCACCATGTGGATAAACAGTACGAACAATGAATGGGCCTGTCCACCGAGAACGTAGTTTCCCTGGAAATAAGTGCAAACGAGAGTTATATAGAAGGACCTTTTGACCTACATTAAATGATTTTCTTAAAATATGTTTGTCATGAAAAACTTTCATTCGATCCTTATACAACTTTGCACTTTCATATGCACCATTTCGTATTTCTTCCAATTCATTGAGTTGAAGCTTCCTGTGAGAACCTGCTTTGTCAAGAGCAAAGTTAAACTGTTTGATGGCCCAATAAGCTTTATGCTCTATTTCAACAGGTAAATGACAGGCCTTGCCATACACAAGCCGGTAAGGAGACATTCCAATAGGGGTTTTAAAAGCAATACGATAAGCCCATAAAGCATCAGAAAGTTTCAAAGACCAATCTTTCCTATTTGGGTTAATCGTTTTTTCCAAAATGTTTTTAATTTCCCTATTTGAAATCTCAACTTGCCCACTAGTTTGTGGGTGGTATGGGGTTGCCACTTTGTGCGTGATGCCATATTTCTTCATCAAATGCTCAAAATGCCTATTACAAAAATGTTTTCCCCCATCACTAATGATTGCTCGTGGTGTGCCAAACCTTGAGAAAATGTTTTCTTTCAAGAATTTCACCACAATCTTGTGATCATTTGTTTTACATGCAACAGCCTCGACCCATTTTGACACATAATCCACAGCAACAAGGATGTATAAATTGCCAAAAGAATTAGGAAAAGGACCCATGAAATCAACTCCCCAGACATCGAATATCTCAACAATAAGAATGGGAGTCAGAGGCAACATGTTCCTGCGTGAGATACTACCCAATTTTTGGCAACGCTCACAAGAACTACAGTACAAATGGCAATCTTTGAACAGTGATGGCCAATAAAAGCCAGATTGCAAAACCTTTGCAGCAGTTTTTTTAGCACTAAAATGACCTCCACAAGCATGATCATGACAAAAATGAATAACACTAGATTGCTCACTCTCCGGAACACATCTCCTAATAATTTGATCAGGACAATACTTAAACAAGTATGGATCTTCCCAAAAGAATTTTTTTACTTCAGCTAAAAATTTTATCCGATCTTGCTTACTCCAATGTGTAGGTATTTGACCTGTTACAAGGTAATTAGCAATGTCAGCAAACCAAGGTAGCTGAGAAACGGACATGAGTTGCTCATCTAGAAATGAGTCTTTGATAGGCAAGTTATTTTCACCCGATTCAACTATCAGCCTAGATAAGTTATCAGCCATAACATTTTTAGATCCTTTCTTATCCCAAATTTCTAAATCAAATTCTTGTAACAGCAGTATCCATCTTATCAATCGGGCTTTAGCATTTTTCTTAGAAAGAAGATACTTAAGTGCAGCATGATCTGTAAAAATTACAACCTTAGATCCTAATAAATAAGATCTAAACTTGTCTAAAGCAAATACCACAGCTAGTAACTCTTTTTCTGTTGTAGAATAATTCAATTGAGCATCATTAAGAGTTTTACTAGCATAGTATATCACATATGGAAACTTATCAAGACGCTGCCCCAAAACAGCTCCAATTGCATAATCAAAAGCATCACACATGATTTCAAAGGGAAGATTCCAATCAGGTGGTCTAATGATAGGTGCAGAGGTGAGTAAGAATTTGAGCTTTTCAAAAGCTTGACAACACTCTTCATCAAAGATAAAAGAGGCATCTTTGGTAAGTAAACTACACAAAGGCCTAGAGATTTTGCTAAAATCTTTGATGAATCTGCGATAAAACCCTGCATGGCCTAAAAGAGAACGTACCTCTTTTACTGTCCGAGGAGGTGGAAGACTGGAGATCAGTTCAATTTTGGCTCTATCTACCTCAATACCTTGATGTGACACAACATGCCCCAAAACAATTCCCTTTTTAACCATAAAATGGCATTTTTCCCAGTTCAAAACAAGGTTCTTTTCTTTACACCTAATTGAGACTAATCTTAAATGGTGTAGACATTCCTCAAAACTAGACCCATGCACAGAAAAATCATCCATGAATATTTCCAAAAATCGCTCTACCATGTCAAAAAATATACTTATCATGCAACGCTGAAATGTAGCAGGTGCATTGCACAATCCAAATGGCATTCGACGATAGGCAAAGGTTCCGAAAGGACAAGTGAATGTAGTTTTCTCTTGATCCTCAGGTGCAATAGGAATTTGGTTATAACCAGAATATCCATCAAGAAAGCAGTAATATGCATGTCCAGCTAACCTTACTAGCATTTGATCTATAAAAGGAAGTGGAAAATGGTCTTTCCTTATAACAGCATTCAACTTACGGTAGTCAATGCAAACACGCCACCCAGTTTGTACTCTAGTGGGAATCAATTCATTATTCTCATTCTTGACTACAGTAATGCCAGATTTCTTAGGAACTACCTGAACAGGACTAACCCATGCACTATCAGAAATTGGGTAAATGGCACCCACATCAAGAAGTTTAATCACTTCGGCTCTCACAACTTCTTTCATGTTTGGATTCAGACGTCTTTGTGGATCTCTTGAGGTTTTGGCATTATCCTCCAAATGTATCCTGTGCATGCAAATTGATGGACTAATACCTTTAATGTCTGCTATTGTCCAACCTATGGCTTCACTATGTTCATTGAGGACTTTTATGAGTTCAACTTCCTGTTCTTTATCTAAATCAGATGCTACAATGACAGGCAAGGTTTCAGAAGGTCCTAGAAACACATATTTCAGAGAATCTGGTAAAGGTTTTAACTCTACCTGGGGAGGTTTCTCTATGGATGGCAATAAAATAGACTCAGAAGGTGTAAGTATCTCTGTTTTACCTTTCCATTTATTGGTATCCATTAATGGAGTGGTCTCTAACAGGGAATTTACTTCACTGATCAAACAGTCCTCATCCAAATCCATGTTAAAGTGGGCCAAACATTTTTTCAAAGGGTCATCATCACAAGAACTTACAAATGAGTCATAGATTATACTCTCAATCATGCTGACCTCACACGCATCATCCATGTCCACAGGTTGATGAGAGACATTAAAAACATTTAATTCCACAGTCATATTTTCAAAAGATAAATTCAAAATTCCATTTCGACAATTAATAATTGCATTGGATGTTGCCAGAAATGGTCTACCCAAAATGACTGGAATTTGTGTCTCTATATTCTCAACAAGTTCAGTGTCAAGAACAATGAAATCTACTGGAAAGTAGAATTTATCAACCTTAATGAGCACATCTTCAATGACACCTCTAGGGATTTTGGTGGACCTATCAGCTAACTGAAGGGTCACTGATGTAGGTTTCAGCTTTCCTAACCCAAGTTTCTCATACACAGAGTACGGCAGTAGATTCACACTTGCTCCTAGATCAAGTAAGGCTCTGTTAATCACATGGTCACTTATAATACAAGAAATTGTAGGACAACCTGGATCTTTGTACTTGACAAGAGTCTTTTGCTGAATTATAGAACTCACTTGTTCAGTCAAAAATGCCTTTTTTGGAACATTAGTTTTCCTTTTCACCGTACAAAGATCTTTCAGAAATTTTGAGTAAGCGGGTACTTGTTTGATAGCGTCCAAAAAAGGGATGTTAATGCTTACTTGCTTAAACACCTCTAAAATGTCACTATACTGAGTACCTTTCTTGACAGATGCAAGTCTTTGTGGGAAAGGAGCTTTGGGGCATAAGAAATCTGTTCACTTTTCTTTTCACTTGAGTCATTAGTTTGGGATTCATGTTGACTCTGTTCCTCATTTTCTGGCATGTGAACATGATTATCAATGACCTTTCCAGATCTAAGGGTTGTCACAGACTTTACTTCTTCCTTAGGATTTGCTGATGATCCTACTTCATATTGACCCTTAGGATTAGGAATAGGTTGACTGGGGAATTTTCCTTTTTCTCTCTCTCCTACAGCACTGGCTAATTGACCCAATTGTGTTTCAATCTTTGAAATGGACTGAGTGTGAGATTGTAAAACTTGTTGGGTTGATTGCATGAATTGCTGTAGAGTATCTTCCAAAGAAGGTTTTCTTTGTTGAGATACCCCGAAAGGAGGAGCATGATGAGGAACTTGAGGGTATGAATTAGAAGGGGCAAATTGTTGCCCACTTTGATTCATTGCAGGTTGATTTTTCCTCCATGAGAAATTTGGATGATTCCTCCAATTTAGATTATATGTGGGTGCAAATGGGCTATCTGATGACTTCCCATAAGTTTGAAGAGAATTAGCTTGCTCAGAGAATGCCTCTTGGTAAGCTGGTATAGATGGACAAGATTGTGCAATGTGAGATGTACTAGAACATAAGGCACATGCCTCTATCCTAGTATTGGTAGAAGGTTTTAAAGTGTGGCTTAAAGTTAAAGCTTCTACCTTTCTAGTCAGGCTAGCTAAGGCAATTCTCACATCTGTATCATCACTCACTTCATAAAGTCCTCCCTTTTTTGTGTTTAAGCCTTTTTATCCCTGGGATCTATGCAGTTCCAATGCTGAGAATTTTCAGAAAAAGATCCTAAGGATTCCCAAGCTTCCCCCTCATTCAATTGTAAAAATCTCCCACCATGCATGCTTTGGATCATTTGACGGTTTGATGAAGTTAAGCCATCATAGAAATATTTCACTAATCTCCAAGTTTCAAAACCATGATGAGGACATTTCAGAAGAAGATCATTAAATCTTTCCTAACATTCAAAAAATTGTTCACTCTCTTTTTGACAAAAATCAGAAATTTCTCTCCGAAGGGCATCAGTTTTAGACATAGGGAAAAATTTTGCTAGAAACTTATTTACTAATTGGTTCCAACTAGTTATAGTTCCTGTAGGAAAGGAGTTCGACCAGGTTTTAGCTTTATCTTTCAATGAAAATGGAAACATTCTAAGCCTGATTGATTCATCATTGAAATTCTGTAAGCGAAAGGTCGAGCAAATTTCAAGAAATTCTTTAATGTGCATGTATGGATCTTCTCTTTCCATACCATAAAATGATGGTAAAAGTTGGAGTATGGCCGGTTTGAGTTCAAAATGAGTTGCAGTAGTTTGTGGTAAAACTATGCAAGATGGAGTATTGGCTATGACAGGTGAGAAGTACTCTATAAGAGTTTTATTATGCACAACTTGTTCTTCCATTTTTAATGGTGATCCAGCAGAATCTAATGTCTCTATTGTACACTCAATGGTTGACCCTAAACTTTTCCTAACCAACCGCTTATCTTTATCACGTTTCCAAGCACGCATAAACTAAAAAAATTGCTTCCTAATTATGAAAAAGTATATAACTACACAACGGCTACAAAATGCAAATACCACAAAATAAAAATCACAAAATTATACAAACTCTTTTTTTTTTCAAAGTGTTAGTAATAATGGGTAGTATTTAATCGGTAGACTCCCAGGAAAATATGGAGGAATCACAATGGTTTCTCTTAAAACCTATACTCCTTAGGCGCTTTTAGCCTTGTTGACAGAATTAACCAATTTTATACACCCAAATTACTACACCAATTTTCAAGAAACAATTCTAAAGAAAAATTTCTATACACAGAATAAACAAATATTCTAACTATAACTAGTGGAAGAAAAGTACTTACCTGGATCCAAATAGCTTTTCCGTCGCAATCCCCGGCAACGGTGCCAAAAACTTGTTGTTTTAATTAAAACTCGCAAGTACACGAATCTATTGAAGTATAGATTTGGTGGTATGCAAGGTCGATCCCACAGAGATTGCCAATTGAGAGAAAATTCTAATATAGATCTGAAATAAATACTTCTAACCTAGTTCCCGATGTCTTGTTTTGTGAGAGGAATTTTGAACAAAATATGCAAAGAACTAATATACTGAAATTAAATGAAGATGTATTCAAGGTAAAGAGGCATGCTAAGGTTAGGGGATCCACTCTTGGTATATCGAATAAAAATAAATTTAACTCTTTTATTACTCAATTAGAATCTTTACACGAATAAAGTTCTAATCGGATGATATGTTAATTTAAGCTCAACTTTGTTTATACATGAATTATATTTACCTCCTTTCTAATAATTGAAACATTCTTGTAAAATAGATTCAAGCGTACATTGTGCCAATCACCATATTGTCTACAATAAATCAAGAGTGATTCAAGTATTTATTGTGCCAAAAATTGTCTACAATGTATCAAGGTTCACACTTTACAAGATTAAAAATATAAAGATGCAAAAGATAACTTGTAAATGAATTCAAGCATAAATTGTGCCAATCATTATATTGTCTACAATATATCAAAATTCACATTTTACAAGATTAACTTATGCAAAAAAATGAAAGGTAGAAAATGAATTAACATAACAAAATAAAATGAAATAGAATAGGTGGCAAAGCCAACCAATAGTAAAATAAAATAAAGTAGGTGGCAAAGCCAACCATGAAAATAATAAGAGATAGGCGGTCTAATAAAACCAGCCAATAACATAACAAGAAATCGGCGGTATGATAAAACCAGCCATTAAGAAATAATTATGAGAAAAGAAATAGGAAGGTAAATACAATATCAAAGATAAACATTAAGATTAAGAGTTAGATAAATTATTATTCTTATACCAAGAGT
Source organism: Gleditsia sinensis (assembly GCA_037074535.1). NCBI lineage: Eukaryota > Viridiplantae > Streptophyta > Magnoliopsida > Fabales > Fabaceae > Gleditsia > Gleditsia sinensis. The sequence goes on from CM073463.1 coordinate 42,789,373, forward strand.
TTCACCCTTTCACCTTAGCATTAGGAGATTAGTTCTCCATAATCAAGGCAAGAAAGTGAAATGAAAGATGAAGAAACATGATAATATTACGAAAGAAAATGAAAAATACAAGATGTCTAAAGAGAGAATAACATTACAAGTTCGTAGAATTCCAACAAAGCTTTCCCAAGCTCTATCCAAAGCTCTCCAAAAAACTCCCTAACTCACCCCTCAAGCCCTCTATTTATAGATACAATTAAGTGTGGTTGGTGTGGTAATTGTCAAAATTGTTAGGTAGGAAGTTGTACAAAGTTGACAATTTGAATTCCATATGTGCACCGAAATTGATCCTTGAATATCGTCTTGAAAACCGCCGAATTTTCTGACTTTATCAACACGAAAGTTGTAGACAATTTCATTCGCTTTCCGTCAAGACAAATTGTGGACAAATTGGATACGTAATGTGTGAGTTATGGTCAAAATACTAAAGCAAAGTCGGGCTGGACTGCAGCAGTAGTCAGATTCTCTTCTAGCCCACTTTTGGCCCTTTTAATGTCCGTATTTTCTGACCACTTGAACATGAAAGTTGTACCCAATTGTGTCAGCTACACACCTACCAAATTGCATACATATTGGATATGTATTTTCAGAGATATGGCCCAAATACTACAGCAAGGTTGGGCTGGATTGCAACCAGCAAACATATTCTCAACATTGGGTGCTTTGCCTTGAATCTTTATGTTTTAGTTCTTTTGGAAATGTGATCATAAATCAAGAATAAATTTGTGCATATATCCATTAGGATGCGTCTCAAGGGACAATATGATTATGCTCCTTACTCAGCCATCCTTAATAAATTTGTTTTATCTGCTTGATTTATAGACATCATTTCCAAAGAACCACAATTTAACTCTGATTCCTCCAATTAAGTCCATTTTCTACTCTTCTCTCCATCTGTAAGATAGACACAAAACTAAAGACAAGTAAGGGAGATTTATGCTTAATTATGGCAAAAGATAAGATGAAAATATTTAATTTATGAGTATAAAACTCACTCATCAATGAGCTTTATTGATGATGATTTATTGTTGAACTTACTGGAATTTAATTCTCACTATATTTCCATATCATGTTCAGAAAATTAGTTATGCAGATTTTCTATAGCTCTGACTTTTAGTGCACGTTGGATCGAGTTATTCTATGATGGGCAGATCCTCAATAAAATGTTTGTGAGCGAGTTGGCACAGATCCCGGTGAAGGTGCAACCACCCGCACCTGTATCTCCGGAATTGGTCAACCAAAATAAACAAGATGTAAATATCTATGTCTTTTATGTTGCATGTACGTTTTGATTAATGACGTGTATATGAACTCAATATTGTATAATAAAAAAAAGGATGTTACATAATTGGTATCAGAGCAGGTCGATCCTAGATGGCCAGTGGGTGGATGGTTATCTGAATCGATCTTATAGTGTTTTGAGTATGTTGTGGTTGTGCTGTGTAGGGGATCAGTGACTCATATAGGTAAGAAATTACTAGTGTTTCTTATCTATATGCCGATGTGGTGTTATGACTGCTGTTAAATATTTTTTTAAATTAACTATTGGGCTTGATCACCTCAATAGCAGCATAAATTTATTTTTTCCCACAGTAGGAAATGGCACCACCAAGGCGGAATCCGGCAAACAATGCGGAGGAAATCTTGCACAACCTTGCCACAGCAATTCGAGAATTTGGTATTGATTTACTCCTTAGAACCCAACTAGTATCTATATCCCTATATAGAATGATATCGATCGAATTAAAAAAAAAAATTAGTTACAAGACTTGTTAGACAATGTATTTAAATACCCCAGTACTTTTATTCAGAGTGCTCAAGTTCTATCTATGAAAAAGAAAGATGGATCACTCTGACTATGCATAGATTATAGACAGTTGAATAAGGTGACAATGTAGAATAGAAACCCATTAGCTCGTATAGATTACCTGTTTGACCAGTTATAAGGTGTTCAATATTTTTCCACAAATAGATTTGGGATATGAGTAACATTAATTAAGGATAAGAGAAGAGGATGATGCATTTAAATTGACAAATCTTTAGCTGCATTCATAGATTTAATGAATAGTAATTAGGTCATCCCTGGAATAATTTGTTATTATATATATGGATGATATACTAGAATATTTCAAAAGTTCAGAGGATCATAAGCAACATTCAAAGATAGTTTTACCAACTCTAAAGGAGTATGGTTGGTAAATATGGTATCCAAGTAGACTCTAAGAAAGTAAAAGTAGTACAAAAAATAGCTACATTTTACTACATTTAAATATGAAGATCCAAATCCAATTTACGCTTCCTGCGGTTATCTGCCGTCCATTCTATTGGAGTCATAGTTAGATTAGTTACATGAACACAGGCTTGTAAAGCATCAATCAACTCTTCAACATTTGAAGCTGAGATGAGAATTCGTCGTGCTGAGTGTGAGATAAACCTCTGTTCCACAGCTTGATCTAGAAAAGATAACAAACTATCAAAGAAGTGATTAACATTTAACAAACCTATCGGTTTGTGATGCATATTCAGTTGTGCCCAAGAGACTATTTGGAAAATCTCCTCTAGAGTACCAAAACCAACTGGTAAGGCAATGAAGGCGTCAGCATTGCTCATCATTCTAGCCATGCGTTCATGCATGGAAGCTACCATATATTCTTTCCCAATTGTCTTCCCTATGTTGCTAGATGTAGCTAGAGCTGTAGGAATAATACCTAAAACTTGGCATCCCCCTACATGTGCAGCTGTAGCCACACACCCTATTAACCCACAGTTACCTCCACCATACACTAAATGAATTTTTCTCCTAGCCAGCACCATACCCAAATTTTGTGCTGCTTTAACATACTCCTCATCTTTTCCAGGACTAGAACCACAAAAGACATAAATATTTCGAAACTGACGGAATGCGGTTCCCTCCATAATTTCTATCACCTTAACTCTGAGTATAGACAAAGATACTAATGTAAGTATTTATAGAACTCAGAGAAGGGCATATTTATAATAGCTATGCGAATAGGCCAGGTATTATTAGAACAACTATGTGAGTGATTGGTGGATATCAGCTAAATTAAAGGTAAAAAAAAATTTAAAAATAAAGGCAAGCATGTATATGTACAGTAGTTATGACTATGACCCATATTAAGCACATAAAGAGAATAAGGTTAGGATATCACCAAGAAATTTTCTTTTTCTTGTTGCCCTTGATGAAGGAGTGATGTCTTGAGGCATGTAGGGAAGTTGTAGATGATAGGCGTCATTGGAAAAAAAATGAAGATACAAACCAAATAATTAGTGAATAGGGACATTTTTCTTGTTTTCTCAATGTTTTTGCCAGTAGACTATCGGTATTATGAAATCGACTAGCTATTCTGAGAAATTTTAATTTGGACTGGTTATCTTACAGTTGATTGATGACATCTATTTAGAAGCAATCAACTGCATCCTACCAGTTAACTACGTATTCTTTGATTTTCACAGACTTTTATAAGCTCATAAATATTTCTTTTTCCATGTGCTATCTTTCCACTGAATACCAACAGATTTAAAGTAGATTTTTACACATATATTCAAAATTTGTGGCCACCCATTTTTGCTGAAATCGTAGATAGATTTTGTTTGCAGATTTTCAAGAATTACAGCCACCGATTTTAATATTTTTCAATGCTTTGTCCAAATTTTTGACTTTCGCTTTTGGCACCATTCTTTATTATGCTTTTTGTCTGTTTCACTGTATTCTCCCTCATTAACGATTGGCATTAAATGCAAGGTTATTTTCCCTCATTGCAATGAAAGATAATTTCTTTTCTTTGAAACTCGGTTATTATGGTGTTTAAGTTGTTAGTAGGTTAAAGTAATGAAAAGTTTGAAAAGAATGGACGGATGATGGTCTTATGGTGTTTTGACGAATGTAATCAAGAGAATTAGTGGTGTTGAAGTTCTTGAGGAATAAAATATAGGAAGTAGGATTTAAGTTAGTCTTTGAACTCTTAATTTGGAAATATAGAGAATATTTTGAGAACCATGTCCGAAAATAATGTAAGTGATCAAGATAATTGTGTTAAAGGATTATATCATGCTAAGTTGAGTCTAGTATCTAGGATATGAATTATGTTGGAATTGAGAATTCATGTATGAGTAATTGTTAGGAAAAATCTTCTTGAAATGATTGGGTAAATTAAATGGGATTGACATAAGCTATAATGAGGTGCTTTTGGATATGATAGAACAAATAATTGAAATTTTTGACAATGAGTCTGATGGTGTTAATAAGCTTGTATAGAATTATCGTGATGAGTTAAGTTGGAATTATTAGACATGTGTCAATGGTACACGTTATTAAAGGTTTGAAGGATTTATTGATACATATGTTTAACATATTGATTAAAGGATTTGAGGATAAAAATAGATGATAGATTAAGATGATGATATTCAGGGGATGATGTTGATATATGAAAAAAAATAAAATGACTTGATAGAAGTTTGGAATAAGAAAAGATAGTTACCCAATATGAAGGTGAATATGTTCCTTTATATGTATGTTTTCTAATATCGACCCATAGATATATCCATGCGAGCTAGATGATATAAATTGAAGAACTTATGAGTGAAAGAAATCCTTATGGTTAAGTTATATGGCAAAATCACTCAAGTGAATAGATATATTAAAAAATAAAGATGTTATACAGAAAAGATATCCCTAATTATTTAGGTAATAAGGTTGGTAACTCTGAATAATGCTTTAATTTCATTCCCTACATGTGGTAGGATAGATTGAAATTCGGGGACCGAATTTCTTAAGGGGGGAAGAATGTAACATCTCGTAATTGTTAGATATTTTCCTTAGAAATTCTTCACCTTACATATATGCATAGAAATTGTCTAATATTAATGGAATAGGTAAAGAAAGAAAATCTAAGAGGAAATATTAGAAATAAACATGCTAAAGAAAGGTGAAATTCTTAGTTAAAGAAAGATAAATTTTTGTGAAGTAAGTAAAGGTCTTAAAATTTCAAGAAGATCGGATTAGGGTAATTTTTCTTAATTTAAGAGCAAAAGTTACTAAGTTTAGTATCTCCACCCATAAATTGGGCTTTTACCTATGGACACATCATGTAGAGTTTTTTCACTTCAAATAAGTTTCTAGCAAGCCCATTGGATAACCTAAGCAAGAAATAAAACATAGACTTGGACTAGGATATAGTAATTGGACCAATAGCCCAAAAATTATGAAAATGTGACCAAGCCCTCCAAGAAAGGTAGAATTTTATCCAAAGCAAAGAAAATGGGTAGGAATAAGCACAAATCCAAGAGGAAAAATAAAATAGAATAAATTAGGTGATGATATAATAATGTAATAATAATAAAGATTAGGTTACATGGCATTAAGACAAAAATTTAGCAAGTGATGTGATTCTACATTCATCATTTTGGCAAGTGGCATAATAATACAAGGCTTTAGGACAAAAACATCTATATCCTACACTCATAATTTTAGCAAGTGGTATGATAATACATGGTATTAGGACAAAAAATTCCTATCCCACACAAATAATATCAACCAAATAATGGAGATTCAAGGGTTAGAAATTTGCCACTTAAAAAGGCAACCTATCATAATTGATTAAGACAAAAGAAAAGGTAAATGAATCCCTAAATCAAAAGGGCCTTGTCCCATATCTTAAGAACATATTATCATAATTTTCAAAATACAAATCTCCTTTTCCTATGCATATCTTGACCAAGGAAGAGGAAGACAAGAACATAAGTTGTTTGTTTTCCAAAAATTTAACAAAGTGTATCCTAATTGTGATAAGGTAGACCCATGATCATGAAAGGTGAATTATTTTGTGGCCTATATAAGGAAACCCACCCTTACAACATTAGAATTTCGTCCAAGTGAGGGAGAGGAAAAAATAGAAGCAAGGTAGAGTGAGGAAAGGAGAGGAAGAAAGAAAGAAAGAGGAAGGAGAAGTCTAGGAGACTAAGTGCTCCAGGTAAGTTTAACAATATTTCTTTTTGAAGAAAACTTTTGAAACTTATAATATTTATATGCGATTTTGATCTTAGAACTTTTATGATTGGTCATGATGTTGCTATATCATGTTACATATTGATCTTGCATGTGATGTATGTTTGAATACTTAGGTTGGTGTAGATAGTTCTGTATGGGTATGGCTATGGGTGGCAGAATTTTAAGCTTGGGTGTTTTAATTTCTGAGAATAATCTATAAGGAATTAAAATAAATGGTTAACATAAGAATTATAGCTATGTGTGCCATGGATTTTTAGACACTGGAATCATTCAATTTGGAGTCCATATGTGGTAGATATGGTCCGATTAGTAAGCAAAGGTTAGAAAATGGTTCATCAGGGAAGAATATGTTAGGACAGCTTCTGTGTTTTAATTTCTGGGAATTATCTGTAGGGAATTAAAATAAATGGTTAACATAGGAATTAAAGATATATGTGTCACGGATTTTTAGCCACTGAAATCATTCAATTTTCAGTCCATATGAGGTAGATATGGTCTGATTAGTAGTCAAAGGTCAGAAAATGGTTCATCAGGGAAGAATATGTTAGGCCAGCTTCTGTATTTTAATTTTTGGAAATTATCTGTATGGAATTAAAATAAATGTTTAACATAAGAATTATAGCTATGTGTGTCATGGATTTTAAGCCACTGGAATCATTCAATTTGGAGTCGATATGAGGAATATATGAGCTGATTAGTAGTCAAAGGTCAGAAAATGGTACATCAGGGAAGAATATGTTAGGACAACTTCTGTATTTTAATTGCTGGGAATTATTTGTATAGAATTAAAATAAATGGTTAACATAAGAATTATAGCTACGTGTGTCATGGATTTTGAGCCACTGGAATCATTCAATTTGGAGTCCATATGAGGAAGATATGAGCTCATTAGTAGTCAAAGGTCAGAAAATGTTTCATCAGGGAAGAATATGTTAGGACAGCTTCTGTATTTTAATTTCTGAGAATTATTTGTATGGAATTAAAATAAATGGTTAATATACGAATTATAGCTATGTGTGTCATGGATTTTTAGCCACTGAAATCATTCAATTTGGAGTCCATATGTGGTATATATGGTCCGATTAGTAAGTAAAGGTCAAAAAATGGTTCATCAGGGAAGAATATGTTAGGATAACTTCTGTGTTTTAATTTCTGAGAATTATCTGTATGGAATTAAGATAAATGGTTAACAAAAGAATTAAATATATATGTGTCACGGATTTGTATCCACTGGAATCATTCAATTTGGAGTCCATATGAGGAAGATATGAGCTGATTAGTAGTCAAAGGTCAGAAAATGGTACATCAGGGAAGAATATGTTAGGACAGCTTCGGTATTTTAATTGCTGGGAATTATTTGTATAGAATTAAAATAAATGGTTAACATAAGAATTATAGCTACGTGTGTCATGGATTTTAAGCCACTGGAATCATTCAATTTGGAGTCCATATGAGGAAGATATGAGCTCATTAGTAGTCAAAGGTCAGAAAATGTTTCATCAGGGAAGAATATGTCAGGACAGCTTCTGTATTTTAATTTCTGGGAATTATTTGTATGGAATTAAAATAAATGGTTAATATACGAATTATAGCTATGTGTGTCATGGATTTTTAACCACTGAAAGCATTCAATTTGGAGTTCATATGTGGTATATATAGTCCGATTAGTAAGTAAAGGTCAGAAAATGGTTCATCAGGGAAGAATATGTCAGGACAGCTTCTGTATTTTAATTTCTGGGAATTATTTGTATAGAATTAAAATAAATGGTTAATATACGAATTATAGCTATGTGTGTCATGGATTTTTAACCACTGAAATCATTCAATTTGGAGTCCATATGTGGTATATATGGTCCGATTAGTAAGTAAAGGTCAGAAAATGGTTCATCAGGGAAGATTATGTTAGGACAGCTTCTGTATTTTAATTTCTGAGAATTATCTATATGGAATTAAAATAAATGGTTAACATAAGAATTATAGCTATGTGTGTCATGGATTTTTCACCACTGGAATAATTCAATTTGAAGTTCATATGTGGTAGATATGTTCCTATTAGTAAGCAAAGGGCAGAAAATGGTTCATCAGGGAAGAATATGTTAGGATAGCTTCTGTGTTTTAATTTTTAAGAATTATCTGTCTAGAATTAAAATAAATGGTTAACATAAGAATTAAATATATATATGTCACGGATTTGTAGCCACTGGAATCATTCATTTTGGAGTCCATATGAGGAAGATATGAGCTGATTAGTAGTCGAAGGTCAGAAAATGGTTCATCAGGGAATATTATGTTAGGACAGTTTTCGTATTTTAATTTTTGAGAATTATCTGTATGGAATTAAAATAAATAGTTAAGATAAGAATTATAGCTATGTGTGTCATGAATTTTTAGCCACTGGAATCATTCAATTTGGAGTCCATATGAGGAAAATATGAGCTTATTAGTTGTCAAAGGTCAGAAAATGGTTTATCAGTGAAGAATCTGTTAGGACAGCTTCTGTATTTTAATTTTTTGGAATTATCTGTATGGAATTAAAATAAATGGTTAACATAAGAATTATAGATATGTGTGTCACGGATTTTTAGCCACTGGAATCACTCAAGTTGGAGTCCATATGAGGTAGATATGATCCGATTAGTCGGTAGAGGTCAGAACCTATCCAAGAAGAAATATCCTATACATTTAGGTTGTAATATCACCTTGAGTTCTTAATATTTCGCTACAATGTTCAACATAATAGTTTTAGATAATTGTTTTATCTTGAAATTGACACCAAGATCACCTACATCAGAGTTAAATTGATGGAGTTATGCTCTGATTAGTAAGAGAATGTTAGATAAGATGAAAACCTGCATCAAGAAAATAAAAAAATAAAATTAGTATTTAAAAAAGAAGATGAATCTTAATAAATGACTAGTATAGCCATAGCCATTGCCATTGTATGAACTTCTTACCATCTTAAGTGTGAAATTTTGACATGGAAATATTTTATAAAGTGATATTTGAAATGGTTATGTTCATGGCATGATTACCAATGATTTTTGGTAATAATTATATTTTGATGAACATACTTGTTATTGAAAGCATATTTTTGGCTATCATTGTGAAAAGAAAAGAAATGAGCACAGTCACATGGCAATCTGTGTGGTGCACCAGTAGGGGATGCCCTACCAACGGTTATGATCATGATGATGAGAAAAGAAAGAGGAAGTGGGCCATGTCAGACAGAGCGAGAAAAGCCCGTACCGGAGAGTAGAGGATACTCACCCTGACCGGGGTAGCTTGAAATGAGAATAAGTTGATAGCCATCATATGATATTTTGAAAATAGTAAATCCTGTCATACATATCATTACAGTATGATTCTTATGTGCATAGATATAATGCATTCATGTGACCAAAGATATTTTCTGTAGTTTATACTGCTGAACATGATGTGATGAGCTTTATTGATGATGATTTGTTGTTGAACTTACTGGGATTTAATTCTCACTATATTTCCATATCATGTTCAGAAATTAGTTATGCAGATTTTCTATAGCTCTGGCTTTTAGTGCACGTTGGATCGAGTTATTCTATGATTAGCAGATCCTAAATAAAATGTTTGTGAGCGAGTTGGCACAGATCCCAGTGAAGGTGCAACCACCCGCACTTGTATCTCCGGAATTGGTCAACCAAAATAAACAAGATGTAAATATCTATGTCTTTTATGTTGCATGTACGGTTTGATTAATGACGTGTATGTGAACTCAATATTGTATAATAAAAAAGAGAGGATGTTACACACATTATAGTGTATTTGGATATTTGAGTAGCCAGGGGGGACGACTCACATTATCATGTTGTTGAGACAGAAAAGTTGATGAGTAAGTCTCCACTATGCATGCTAATTTGTTATCTTGTATATATGTGTTTAATATGTTTTCATCCTATTGCTTGTAAGTAACAGACACATGCTTTCATAAACAATATCTTTTTGTGTAGTTTATACAACTAAACATAACACTGTGATGATTATGTATTATATGATATGTTTAATGTTGAACCTATTAAGACTCTATTCTCATTAATGTTTGGTGTTATGTTTAGATAAAAGTAGTTGAGATGTCGACAAATCTTCCCATTATTGTTTTAGAGACCTTTAAGTAATAAAGGTTGTGGAGATCCTGATGCCAACACACCTCCTCTACCCTCTATACCCTAGGGGTGATGTGCTGTATACGGACTTATGTTAAGTTAATGTAATTATGTGAATCAATCTTACTCCTGTATGAACCCTAATCAGTGATGTATTCTTTGAGTGTGATGATTATGATAAATTTGAACACTTGAGAAATGAAATTTTTATTCATCAATCAACTTATATAGAAAAAGTTCTTACAAAATTATATATGAACAAAGCACAACCATTAAGTATCTCAATGATTGTTCGCTCACTTGATGTTAAAAATGATGTTTTTCGATCTTAAGATGATAATGAAGAACTTCTTAGTCCTGAAGTATCATATATTCGTCCAATTGGTGTACTAATGTATCTTGCTAATAATACAAGACCAAATATAGCTTTTGCCGTCAACTTGTTAACTAAGTTTAGTTCTTGCCTAACGTTAAGACATTATAATATAATTAAATATATTTTTCGATATCTATGAGGTACTATTAATATGGGCTTGCTATATAAAACTAGATATATACCACAACTCATTGGTTATGCTAGTGCTAGATACTTGTCTGATCCACACAAGGCCCGATCTTAAACAAACTATTTATTTACTAATAGTGATATATCTATATTATGGCGTTCTATAAAACAAATACTTGCTACTATTTCTTTAAATTATGAAGAAATTATATTTGTTTATGAAGCAAGTCGAGAATGTATTTGATTGAAACTCATGACTTAACAAATCTGTTAGGTATATAGACTGTTATTTAGAAAGGGGACTTTAATTATACTATATAACATAATGCTGCATGTATAGTTTAGTTGAAAGAATGATATATTGAAGGAGATAGAACACAACATATCTCATCAAAATTGTTTTTCACTTGTGAACTTCAAAAGAATGGCTATATTGATGTTCAACAAATATGTTCATGTGGTTATTTGGTAGATTTGTTCACCAACAATGCCTTACCACTTCAATATTTGAAAGATTAGTACATAAAATTAGAATGTATTGACTTAGAAATTTTCAATAATATTGTGAATAGGGAGAGTGTCCAGATAATGTATTCTTTTTCTTTCACTAGAGTTATTTTTAGTAAGATTTTAATAAAGTATATTCTTTATAAAATAGACATTCAACAGAGAGTGTTATGAATTCTTCCATTATTATAGATCTTCATTTAATTTTTCAATTCTTAAAACTATTAAATCTCATTTGTACATCTTGACTTTTGAATTATTTATCTTTATAATTATATGATTATAAATAAAAATTTATATAAAAAGTTGAAATATATGTTTCCTCCACTGTATTTCATTTCTCTAATTTTTTTACCCTCGCATAATTTTTTTGTCCATATTTGTTGATATCTTTTCAAATTTTGATAAAATTATATTTTTTATATAATTTTTTAAGGATAAGATTTGTATAATGTGAAAATTCAAAATAGGAAAACATGTATTATGCAAAAAGTAAGAGAAATTTTCAAACACAAAAATTTCGTAATTTTTTTAATACAAAAATTATGTAATTCTACCTATTTAACCAATCTCTCGTAAACACATAAGAAGCGTTTAGTATACGTCAAATTTTTTTGTTTTTAGAAATTATCTTTCTAAAGAAACATAATTAATGAAAATAATTTTTAAAAATGTATAAAATGTATTTGGTTGACTTTTAAAATTGCTGAAAATCTTTAAATAATATTTTCTAAGAATTTTTATTTATGTATATAATTTCTAAAATTTTTTTTTTTTAATTTTTTTGTTTGTTTATTTTTTTAACAAAAAATATAATAAATTATTGTTAATAATTTATTAAGTTTATATTAATTTTAAAATTATTAAAAAAACATATTAACAATTAAATTTATTTTTATAAAAAAAATTTATATAAAATATTAAAGAATAAAATTATATTATATTTTTTTTATAAAAATTTCTATTTTTATGAAAATCACCAATTCTCACTCTCCTTTATAGTAAACTTTTTTATAAAAATTCTTATTTAAAAAATATTTTTAGAAATTAAAGTTTTTAAAATTTTTATTTCAAAATTAAATAAAAATTTTCAATTCTCGTATTAAAATTTCGAGAATCCAAATTTTTTTTTTCTGCCAACCAGCCCTCAGGGTCTAAGTTTTTTAACAGCTCGAACACGTCGCTTGGAAACTGATTTAAAAGCGCTGTCATCCTAAATCAAGTAATCATCAGCTCTTGCACAGGAAGGAAATAAACTGTATTTCTTTGCCCAGGTCCTCTCTGCGCCTATTACTTTGTCGCTATCTACGTATTGATCCTTCTCGAACAATATAAGTTTCCCCTGATCGGAATTTTTTTCTTATTAGATCAGGTTTGGGCAGTTATGGCTTTCTTGCAATCATCTTTGGAAAATCTTGTTCTGTTTACAACTGGGTTTATGCTTTCTGTTTATGCCCAGAAAAATTAAGAAACAAAGAGGAAAGTGGATTTTGATTGCGTTGAACTTCTAGATTTGGTCTAATGGTTTTGTTCGGTAACAGTTGATTGTAGATATTACCTTATCAATAGCGTGCATTTTGCCTTTTAAGAATTAAAAGTTTAATGCAGTGATTTCTTTACTTCTACTCGTCTTAGGTTTACCTACTTACCTGAATTAGGGCCTAATTTATTAGCAGTTGGTATTATAGAGAATGGTATTTGATGACTTTGTCCTTCTTTGTGTGGATGGATCATATTGATTAATTTTCGGATTTACTGCTTGGGCAGGTTGTTGTCGCATTCAGGGGCTGGCTTTGATTATATTTTTTGGTCGTGGAGCTTATCGGAGATGAGTCAGAGGGGTTTGATTTATAGCTTTGTTGCAAAAGGGACTGTCGTGTTAGCTGAGCACACACCATATTCAGGAAATTTCAGTACCATTGCTGTTCAATGCTTGCAGAAGCTGCCTTCAAATAGCAGCAGATACACATACTCATGTGATGGGCACACATTTAACTTCCTTGTAGACAATGGATTTGGTATTGATTATTCTTAGTTATTATTATGTATTTTTAGGGTTGATCTATATGTCTAGATCTTAAAGCATTTCACTGTGATGCAGTTTTTCTTGTTGTTGCTGATGAATCAGTTGGACGGAGTGTGCCTTTTGTGTTTCTTGAACAGGTGAAGGATGATTTTAAACAGCGTTATGGTGCAAGCATTAAGAATGAAGGTGCCCATCCACTAGCTGATGACGATGACGATGACAATTTATTTGAAGACAGATTTAACATTGCATATAATCTCGACAGAGAATTTGGGTTTGTATATACTTGGTCATGTTTCAAATTTGAGTTATTGTTACTTTTCGTAATCATTGCAGTTTGGTATTTTTAGTGTTTTGATCCTGTGTATGTTTGTATCCTGTTACACAGGCCAAGACTTAAGGAGCACATGCTGTACTGCATGAATCATCCTGAAGAAATAAGTAAACTATCAAAATTGAAGGCTCAAATAACTGAGGTCAAGGGGATAATGATGGACAATATTGAGAAGGTATGTGTTACTTAGCCTATAGATACATAGACACACTCAAACACGTATATGTAGTTTTTTGGGCTGCTATAGTTTTTTAGATTGTGGTTCTAGACTTTTGGTAGGTATCATATACAATCAGTTCTGGTTCTTTATAGAAATACCACCTAATTATGTTGGGATTTTTTTTTCAATTTTACTTTTTAACCATTTTTGCTGGTAGTTGGTTTTATTTTGGGGTTTCTTGGGTGGGGGCAAATTAGAGGGATGATAATGTCAGTTGATAGGACCCAAGTATTGGTCCATGGGGGTGACAAGCCAAAACCTTGGCTTGTATACTCTAGGAGGAAGAAGCACACTGCACCTGATCAGGCTTGATGTTTTTATTATGTTAATCAGTTATTTCTTTTAGGTTTATGTGTGGTAGTTATGTATGTGTGTGTGTGGCAGTTATGTATGTGTGTGTGTGTTAGTCTGTTTGAGAGGTAAAAACCAGGGGACGGTAGTTATTGGGGTAGTTGTTGATCTTTGTCTTGGTGTAAGGTCTGGGAAACTCTCTCAGAACAAGCTTAGGCTTTGGGGCTGGTTGTTGAATTTTTCTCAACCAGATTGTATTGCTTAATTGGATTGGATTGAGAATTCTAGTGAATATTGTGATTTCTCTGTCTAATCTCTCTGAAACCCTATCATCAGTCCTGCTATGCTGTTTCAAACAGGTGGAGCTTTTTATGTTGCTATGTGGAATAATAATTCAGAAAAAATTAATTGTATATAATTATTGATTATTCTACTTGCAATCAAATACACCAGAGAGCTGCAAAAGCTACAGTGTTACACATTGCTACAAAATTTTGCCGTCATTCCTTGGAAAAGCCTTTAATTTGCATCCTGAGAAATTGCTTCAAGGTGAAAAGACACCCATTCTCACCAAGGACATTAATCAAATTATTTCACAAGAAAATACTCATATAACAATGTAAAGCTAATTGGTTATTCTGTTTTATAACTAGTAAAAAAAATTATTATTGTTTTGTTGTTCATATTTTTACTTTATAATCAAATTATTTTGCAAGAAAATGCTCATATAACAATGTAAAGCTAATTGGTTATTCTGTTTTATAACTAGTAAAAAAAATTATTATTGTAAAGTTATTCATATTTTTACTTTATTATTGGAGGCCAAGCACAGAAAGGTGTCCTTTGTGGATGAACATATAAAAATGGATTTCATTGTTGACATATGGTGAGGTTTTGTATTGAAGTGGCATGAGGAAATTAGGAATTGCTAGTGTTGTGAGTGAAACTATTAAAAATGATTTAATAGTTAATAACTTATCTATTGATCTCATCCATGATAGGCCACTATGGCGTTGTTTGATCCATGTAGCCGACCCCACTTAGTGGGAAAAGGCTTAGTTGTTGTTGTTGTGAGTGTAGGAGGGAGTGTGTACCTTGGGGGTGGGGGTAGAAGAGGTATGAATCTCTTTGTCTCATGGAAGGAGATAGCTTGTGTATACTTAGTGATTGAATGATGCTGTGAACATACGATTATAAAATACAAATATGAATTGTTTTCTTTATCTAGGGAGCATTGAACATAATATTAGGGTCATCTTTTTGTTTTACTATTTTACCATTCGAAGTTGTTTCTGTGCAATGGTGATGGGTGAGGATAGTGTTTAGTCTGTTGGTGGACTTGTAATAGTGTAGCTGATGTTATCACCATTTAGTAGTGTAGGATCTAGTCTATGCTTTTTGGTGTGGTTTGGTGTTTGCAATTTTTACTTTAAAGATTTCTTGAGAGATAGATCTTGTTATTCTTTTTTATTGTTTCCTTTTATCATTTTATGAATGTGCTTAATTCCTGGTTTACAAATAATTACCCATATCACCATTGACCATAGCAATCTAACATTCTTATCTCTCCCGAAACCCCAAAATTTCTCTATAGAAGTTTAGCACTTCCGGACCTTAGATTTCAATACCACCACTGCTAACGGACTCAGAACGAAGAGTTTTACAAATCTATCCGATTGGTTTCTAGAAAATTTGCCTAAGATTGGTCGAAAAATGGAGGAAAAAATCACCTACCCATTCTTCATCAATCTCCCCTTGGAAAAAAATTGACCTCAATTTTTGAAGTATAGAAGCAAGAGAAAAGTCCATCTTGTACTAGGTGGGGCAATGGGTAATTATGGAAAAAAGACCATAATTGCAAATTTGGACTCCAACACATAAGGAATAACAAAATCAACATTGCATATCACTTTGATTGAACCTGGATTTGAACTTCTAGAACCTGGAGTTTAACTTCCTCAACCTCATCATCTTTCAAAACATCATTAGCTTGAGTTTGTGTACTTGCAAGATGAATGTCTTCATCTTTCTAGCATTTTAACTTTTCTTCCCAATACTCTTTAGAAACTTCATGTTCTTCACACACTCAATTTGCTTCTAAATGCCATTCTAAATTTACCATGATAATATGATCATCATCATTGATATTAGATGAGCGATCTAGGGGATTCTTCTATTATGACATCATTGGGTTCTTATTTGGCAACTTCTGCTATTGCTTCATAATTTTGAGAATTGTTTCTTGTTCTAATTTGGAATGAAACTGACCATAATCTAGATAATATGTATAGGAGTAATAATGGTGCGAATCCACAAGGAAAGATCATAGAACCTGTTATTAAATACGGCAATGTGAACTCCAGAAGATCTATATCTTAGAACCCACAGCCAATGTAATGATATATGCATCCCAAGAAAGTTCAAACAGGTCTGGTTGATCTACTAAGAACCCTTGAACAAGAGAGAACAAGGACCCCCACTATTGGAAGATGCCACAAGGTTAATCAAACTTTAATAAGTCTATTAGTTCTATGAAGAACACGAGAGAAAAACCTTCCTCTCCAATTTGGTATTTAAAAAAATATGATTTTATTCTGATATCAAAGTTGCTTTCAAAAAATGAAAGAGATTATATTACATAGGAAAGTCTGATTCTTAACTTAAAATGGAGATTCTTGGGGAATTAAAATTTTAAGAAATAAAAAATAGAAACTATTAATTATTCAAATTTGACTAACGAGCCTTTTAAGCCTAAAATTTTGTTCAAATAGATTACAAGATATTAACTCAGCATATTTTGCTCCAATTAACAGAATTAAAATAAGTTACAAGTTTTAAATATCTTGGGTCCATTATACAAAATGACGGTAAAGTAAAGGAGGACGTAAACCACAGATTCAAGCTGGATGGATGAAATGGAGGAAAGTTTCGAGTGTCATTTGTCATAAAAAAGTGCCGCTCAAAGTTAAAGGAAAATTCTACCGTACGGCTATAAGACCTGCTATATTGTATGGTCCAGAATGTTGGGCGGTTAAAAGACAACATGAAGATAAACTCAACGTTGCAGAGATGAGAATGTTGCGTTGGATGTGTGGACACACCAGAAAAGATATGATTAGAAATGAGTGCATTAGAGAGAAAGTTGGAATAGCACCTATTGTAGAGAAGATGGTTGAATCTCGCTTAAAGTGGTTTGACCATGTGTGGAGAAGACCTGCAGAAGCCCTAGTGAGAATAGTTGATCGGATGGAGAATAGTCCAATAATTAGAGGTAGAGGGAGGTCAAAAAAAACAATAAGTGAAACTATTAAAAATGATTTAATAGTTAATAACTTATCTATTGATCTCATCCATGATAGGCCACTATGGTGCTGTTTGATCTATGTAGTCGACTCCACCTAGTGGGAAAAGGCTTAGTTGTTGTTGAATTCTAACCACCTTGCATGATGCTTATTCAGCTTACTTTAACCCTTGAGGTGTTTCAAAGATAAATGATATGTGTGAATGACAAACTCTTTATGTTAAAGGTAGTGTTAATTTTCTAGTGCTCTCACAAGTGCGTAAAACTTCTTGTCATAAGTTGGATAATTCAAGGCTGCACCATTTAGCTTCTCACTAAAATAAACAATTGGCCTCCTTTCTTGCATTAAAACAACCCTTATACCAACTCTAGATGCATCACACTCAATTTCAAAAGTTTAAAAAAATTAGGTAATGTCAAAACAGGTACAGAGTATAACCTTTCCTTTAAAACATTGAATGTATTATCTTGTGCTTTTTTCCATTTAAATCCAACAGATTTCTTTATTACTTCAGTGAATGGGGCAGCAAGTGTGCTAAAGTCCTTCACAAAACGATGGTAAAAAACTAGTTAAACCATGAAAACTTCTTACCTCATTGATTGATCTAAGTGTTGGCCACTCTTTGATAGCCTTTACATTTTTCTCATCAACTTCTATCCCCTATGCACTTACAACAAAACTAAGAAATACAATTTTTTCCATGTAAAAGCTACACCTTTTTAGATTAGCATACAATCTTTATTTTCTTAACACATCAAGCACACAATGTAGATAATTTAAATGTTCATCCAAACCCTTGCTGTAAATCAGAATATCATCAAAATAAATCACAACAAATTTTTCAATCTATGCATGCAAAACATGATTCATTAATTTCATAAAAGTGCTAGGTGCATTAGTTAATTCAAATGGCATGGCTAACCATTCATACAACATGAAGATAAACTCAACGTTGCAGAGATGAGAATGTTGCGCTGGATGTGTGGACACACCAGAAGAGATATGATTAGAAATGAGTGCATTAGAGAGAAGGTTGGGATAGCACCTATTGTGGAGAAGATGGTTGAATCTCGCTTAAGGTGGTTTGGCCATGTGTGGAGAAGACCTGCAGAAGCACCCGTGAGAAGAGTAGATCGGATGGAGAATAGTCCAATAATTAGAGGCAGAGGGAGGCCAAAGAAAACAATAAGTGAAACTATTAAAAATGATTTAATAGTTAATAACTTATCTATTGATCTCATCCATGATAGGCCACTATGGCGCCGTTTGATCCATGTAGCCGACCCCACCTAGTGGGAAAAGGCTTAGTTGTTGTTGTTGTTGTTGTATTAGCTCCATGCAATTCATCAAGTATATAATTCAATTTAAGAATGGGGTGATGATATTTTACCGTTATGTTAAGTTGTTCACAGATCTGCAATCAATGCACATTCTCCATGATCCATCTTTCTTTGGCATTAGAAGTACTGGAACTACACAAAGACTCAAACTTTCTCTCACATAGCCCTTTGCCATAAGCTCTTCAACTTGTCTTTGAAGCTCCTTTGCTTCTACTAGATTTGTCCTATAGGTTGGGCGATTAGGAATTATAACTCCTGGAATGAAGTCAATTTGATGCTCAATTCCTCTAATAAGTCATAGCCTTGGAGGAATATCTTTAGGTAGCATATCTTGAAATTCCTACAACAAAGATACAACAACACTAGAAAATTAAGAGTTAAGTTCGTTAGTGTTTGAAGGGTCTCCTTGTAGATAAATACAAGCAAAGGTTGCTTAGTTAGAAAAGCACTCCTCACTTTGCTCTCCTTTGCATAAAAGCTCACTCTTACATTTTTTTTTCTCTCCATTCTCTTCTCTTTTTTGTGACTTTCTCTTTTTTAAACTCTCAACTTTTCTTTCTTTTTCACTCTTTTTTTTTCAGATCACTCTTTTTTCTCATTTTTAAATCACTCTTTTTTTTCATCTTAAGTTGATCTTCATACACTTTTTTAGGTGTTAATGGTGCAAGAATAATTGTTCTTCCATTCATTATGAATGAGTATCTATTTATAAATCCATCATTGACTGGCCTACGATCAAACTGCGATAGTCTTCCAAGAATTATATGACCAATAACATCACATAACACCTTATCACTATACTTTCCAACTAAGAATGAAACTAGAACTTGCTTATTAACTTTGATTTCCCCAATATCATTTAACCACTATAACTTGTATGGTCTAGGGTGTGAAACAATTGGCAAATCTAATTTCTCAACTAGTGTAGTGCTAGCAATATTAGTACAACTCCCTCCCATCAATAATCATATTGCATACCTTATTGTTGATAAGACAGCGAGTGTGAAAAATATTTTCTCTTTGTTGCTCCACGTCATCTTTCTTAACTTGAGCACTCAAAGCATGCTTGGTGACAAGTGCTTCTCTTTTCACTGCATACTTAATCCTGTAACATCCCGTAATTTTTAGATATTTTTCTTATAAATTCTTCACCTTACATATATGCATAGAAATGTTCTAATATTAATGGAATAGGTAATGAAGAGAAAATATTAGAAATAAACATGCTAAAGAAAGGTGAAATTTTTAGGTAAGGAAGATAAATTTTTGTGAAGTAAAGGTCTTAAAATTTCAAGAAGATTGGATTAGGGTAATTTTTTCCTAATTTAAGAGTAAAAGTTACTAAGTTTAGTATCTCCCCCCATAAATTGGGCTTTCACCTATGGACACTTCATATAGAGTTTTTCTTCTTCACATAAATTTTTAGCAAGCCAATAGGATAGCCCAATGAAGAAATAAAACATAGACTTGGACTAAGATATAGAAATTGGACCGATAGCCCAAAAATCATGAAAATGTGACTAAACCCATTATGAAAGGTAGAATTTTAACCAAAGTAAAGAAAATGGGCAAGAATGAGCCCAAACCCAAGAGGAAAGAATGAAAATAAAATAAAAATAAAGTGATGGAATAATGGTGTAATCAAGATTAGGTGATTTGACATTAAGACAAAAATTTAGCAAGTGGTATGATAATACAAGAATTTAGGACAAAATATCAATATCCTACGCTTATAATTTTAGCAAGTGGGTAATAATACATAACATTATGACAAAATATCTTTATCCCACACAAATAATTTCAACCAAATAATGGAGATTCAAGGGCTAGAAATTTGCCACCTAAAAAGGCAAACCTATCATAATTGATTAAGACAAAAGAAAAAGAAATGAATCCCTAAATCAAAGGGACCTTGTCCCTTATCTTAGAAACATATTATCATAATTTTCAAAATACAAATCTCCTTTTCCTATGCATATCTTGACTAAGGATGAGAAAGACAAAAACATAAGTTGTTTGTTTTTCAAAAATTCAACCAAGTGTAATTTAATTGTGATAAGGTAGATCCATGATCATGAAAGGTAAATTATTTGAGGGTCTATTTAAGCAAAACTCACCCTTACAACATTAGAATTTTTGTCCAAGTGAGGGAGATGATAAATAGAAGCAAGGTAGAGTGAGGAAAGGAGAGGAAGAAAGGAAGAAAGAGGAAGGAGAAGTGTAGAAGACTAAGTGCTCCGAGTAAGTTTAATAATATTTCTTTTTGAAGAAAAGTTTTGAAACTTATAATATTTATATGAGATTTTGATCTTAGAATTTTGATGATTGGTCGTGGATGTTGCTATATCATGTTACATATTGATCTTGCATGTGATGTATGTTTAAATACTTAGGCTGGTATAGAAAGTTCTGCATAGGTATGGCTATGGGTGGCAAAATTTTAAGTTTTTGTGTTTTAATTTCTGGGAATTATCTGTATGGAATTAAAATAAATGGTTAACATAAGAATTAAATATATGTGTTACGGATTTTTAGCCACTGGAATAATTTAATTTAGAGTCAATATGAGGAAGATATGAGCCGATTAGTAGTCAAAGGTCAGAAAATGGTTCATCAGGGAAGAATATGTTATGATAGCTTCTGTGTTTTAATTTCTGAGAATTATCTGTAGGGAATTAAAATAAATGGCTAACATAATAATTAAAGATATATGTGTCACGGATTTTTAGCCACTGGAATCATTCAATTTAGAGTTCATATGAGGTAGATATGTTCCGATTAGTAAACAAGGGTCAGAAAATGGTTAATCAGGGAAAAATATGTTAGGATAGCTTCAGTGTTTTAATTTCTGGGAACATTCTATAAGGAATTAAAATAAATGGTTAACATATGAATTATAGATATATGTGTCACGGATTTTTAGCCACTGGAATCACTTAATTTGGAATTCTTATGGGGGAGATATGGACAGATTAGTAGGTAGAGGTCAGAACCTATCCGAGAAGAAATAACCTGTACATTGAGGGAGTAATATCACCTTGATTTATTAATATTTCTCTACAATGTTCAACATAATAGTTTTAGATAATTGTTTTATCTTGAAATTGACACCAAAAGCACCTACATTGGAGTTAAATTGAGAGAGTTATCTTTGATTAGTAAGAGAAGGTTAGATATGATGAAAACCTGCATCAAAAAAATAAAGAAATAAAATTAATATTTAAAAAAGAAGACGAATCTTATAAATGAAAATAATAAATGACTAGTATATGCCATAGCTATTGCCATTGTATGAACTTCTTACCATTTTAAGTGTGAAATGTTGACATGGAAATATTTTATAAAGTTATATTTGAAATATTTATATTTATGACATGATTACCAATGATTTTTGATAATAGTTATATTTTGTTAAACATACTTGTTATTGAAAACATATTTTTGGCTATTATTGTGAAAAGAAAAGAAATGAGCACGGTCACATGGCAATCCGTGTGGTGCACCAGTAGGGGACGCCCTACCAACGGTTATGATTATGATTATGAAAAAAGAAAGAGAAAGTGTGCCATGTCGGACGGAGCGAGAAAAACCCGTACCGGAAAGTAGAGGATACTCACCCTGACTGGGGTAGTTTGAAATGAGAATAAGTTGATAGCCATCATATGATATTCTGAAAATAGTTAATCCTGTCATACATA
The DNA here is from genome assembly GCA_037074535.1 of Gleditsia sinensis. Taxonomy (NCBI): domain Eukaryota; kingdom Viridiplantae; phylum Streptophyta; class Magnoliopsida; order Fabales; family Fabaceae; genus Gleditsia; species Gleditsia sinensis. Next base: position 42,811,799 of record CM073463.1, read on the forward strand.
TCATTACTGTATGATTCTTATATACATAGATATAATGTATTCATGTGACCAAAGATATTTTCTGTAGTTTATACAACTGAACATGATGTGATGAGCTATATTGATGATGATTTATTGTTGAATTTACTGAGATTTAATTCTCACTATATTTCCATATTATGTTCAGAAAATTAGTTATGCAGTTTTTCTCTATGGCTCTGGCTTTTAGTGCACATTGGATCGAGTTACTTTATATTGGGCAGATCTCAGAATCAAATAAGATGTTTGTGGTCGAGTTGACTCAGATCTCGGTGAAGGTGCAACTACCTGCACCTGTATCTCCGGAATTGATCAATCAAAATAAACAAGATGTAAATATCTATGTGTTTGATATGTTGTATGTACGTTTTGATTAATGACGTGTATGTGAACTCAATATTGTATAATAATAAAGAAAAAAAAAGTTGTTACAAATCCCATCATCACTAGCATCTTCAAGTGAAGGTATGGAGTCTTCACTTTCACTTTCACTTTCAGTCACCACTTCATTATCCCTCGTAATCATGACTTTTCTGTTGGGGCATTGTGAAGCTATATGACCTATACCCAAACATTTGAAACATTTTCTATCTCTATTTTTAGAAGCTTGAGATTTAGATTTACCTTTGTCCTTAGTCGAAGAAATCTCTTTTTGAACAGCATTTTCTTCTTTCTTCGAATTTTGTTTCATTGAAGAACTAGAAAACGAGCCATTGTAGTCTCCCTCTCCTCCTTGATATTATCCCTTATCATAGCTACCTCCATTTCTTGTAATACTCTTTCACACTCTTGGAACCTTGTGTAAGAGTCTATAATTTCTGGTAGAGGTCTCTATAGTAATGGCTAGGTACAAATCTCCTCCTCATTACAGCCTTTATATATGCACAAGTTTCTATAGGATGCTCACCATTTTTTCTCCTATTTAGAACCAATTTATCCCACCAAATAATTGTAGAATCAGTGAACTCTGTTACAATCAATTTTACCTTTTTCACTTCAGAATAATTATACTACAACAACACTAACCAAGCCTTTTCTCACTAGATGGGCTCCGCTACATGGATCAAACACCGCTACAGTAGTCTATTATAAATGAGATTAACTAATAGATTGTTAATTATTAAATTTTTCTTAATATTTTCACCAATTGTTTTTTTTTATCTTCTTTTACCTCTAACAATCAGATTGCTCTCCATCTGATCTACTATTCTTAGTAAAGCTTTTGTAGGTCTTTTCCACGCATGGTCAAATTACTTTAAGTGAAATTTTACTATCTTCTTTACAATAGGTGTTACCCTAACTTTTTTTCTGATGCACTAATTTCTAATTCTATTTCTTCTAGTGTGTCTACACACCCAGCGTAATATTTGTATCTCTGCGATGTTGAGTTTATCTTCATATTGTCTTTTAACCGTCCAACATTCAGTCCCATACAATATAACAGGTCTTATAATTGTACGGTAGAATTTCCTTTTAACTTTAAGCGGCACTTTTCTATCAGAATAATTATGACACTCAAAGATCAGCTTAATATTTTTTTTCTTGCTCCAAATAAGTTTCAGGGTCATTTCTACCTTGGAAAGATGGTATTGTCATTTTAATATTTCCAAGGTTCCCATCTACCTGCCTTCTTTCTCTAAGAATATTTCTCCCATGACGCATCTTATGCCTAAGTCTTGTATGTCTATTTCTTCCTACACCAACTTCAGACTCATAACTATCATTATCCTCACTTTGTAGTTCATCTTCAAATTCATATTCATCTACATACTCATGTTCATACCTAACAACTCTTCTAGGATTAGGACTCCTATTGGATTGCCTCTTTTGTAAATTGGTGATCCTAGTGTCTTGTCTATCTAGCCTATTCCTTATATCTCCAAACATTACATTAAAGCACCCAAACTGTTGTTGCGTGGCTTTTTATGACACGCTCCATGTTTTGTGAGTTTTCATTGCTAGCTGATTCCTCCTTGTTAGACAATTTTTTTAAGCTGCAAGAACAATTTGTTAGTGAAAATAAAAGATCTTCACAGATGTCCTTACGTGTTTGGACTCAAGTATGTGTCACTCTTACTTTTTTTTTTCTCTTAATTCTCTCTATCGGTTCTTTAAGGTAACTAACGAATTTAAGGCTATACCAAAGCTTGTAAAGCCAGTTAAACACTTGGAAATAAGAAAACATATGTGCATCAAAGAAAAAAAAATAGAAATTCAATATCAAGAATCTCAAGTACAATCCAAATCAAACAAATCCTAATAAACTTTCAGCACAAATCTCTTTTCTTTTGTTCTTTTCTATTTTTTTTTTGTTTTTTTTTAATTTTTTTTTCTCTTTCTTTTCTGTACCTCTCCTTTTCTTTTGTTTTTAGCATAAATATGAAAATCACACAAACAAACTCAAACAAGCTAATCAATTTTGGAAAATTCTAGAAAAACGTTTGGATAAATATGACTATAATTTACTAGAAATTTCGAATTAAAACAATTCCAAAACAAGCATAAAGATGAGGTTCTGAACTATGAAAATGACATATTAATCGACAAAAAATTCAAAGGACAACATTACAAACAACAATTCCAAAGGTGACGAATAGAGACACAAAAATATAAGCAAACACAAGAAGAACAGAAGATACAATCTGAATATGAAAAAAATATAGAAACAAAAAGATATGACCTGATAGAGAACCGTGTTTTGATACCAAGATGATGCGAACCCACAAGAAAAGATCAGAACCCGTTACTAAACACGGCGATGCGAACCCTAGAAGATCTGTATTTTAGAACCCACAGTCAATACAATGATATATGCATCCCAAGAAAACCCAAATATGTTTGGTTGATCTACTAAGAACCCTTGAACAAGAAAGAATAAGGACCCCTAATGTTGGAAGATGCCACAAAGTTGATCAAGCCTTGATAAATCTATTAATTCTATGAAGAACCCACGAGAAGAACCCTCCTCTCCAATCTAATATTTCAAAAAATATAATTTTATTCTGATATCAAAGTTGCTTCTAAAAAATGAATGAGATTACATTATATAAAAAAGTTTGATTCCTAACTTAAAATGGAGATTCTTGGGGAATTAAAGCTTTAAGAAATAAAGAATTGAAACTATTAATTATTCAAATTTACTAAAGAGCTCTTTAAGCCTAAAATTTTGCTCAAATAAATTACAAGATATTAAATCAGCATATTTTGCTTCAATCGGTATAATTAAAGCCCAATGAGTCAGTTAATCTGTCCTTTATGGACCTAGCTTTTCATTTAATAGTATTTTGGTCCAAAAAGTTCTTAATAAGTCCATCTTCAGCTTGGATAATGTTCAACACATTCTCATAAGTTTTCAGCTCAAATTATTGAGTCATTTGATTAGATAAGGTGTCTTGAAGGAGCCCATTCAAAGTTTCTTTAATCCTTTTTGTTCGAGCTCTAGTAATTGGTCCACTTAGAATTTTTAATGTATCATTTGAACATTTCAAGCTAGGTTGATCATTATCACAGTTCTCAGCAAATAAGAGCCACAATGATTATAATAATAGTGATTAGGAAATTGAGCATAAAAGTATGTCCAACCATAATAAGATGAGGCTTGATATTTTGTGCTTGAACTCTTCATATTGAGATTAGCTTCCTAAGCTTTTGTATCTACAATTCTTATTTTGTCTACTACTTAAATAGTAATCATTTATAGGAATTAGAAGTAGGAGTATGCATAACCTAACAACCCACTCTAACTGAACTGGATCTTTTGAATCAGTTCGAATTAACGAGTTTGAACGAGTTGAGTTTTTCTTAAAAATCGAGTTTACACGGGAGGTTAGGTTTCATTTCTTAAGCCCCAATGAAACTCGATATTATCCCTCATTATTCACATTGTTTTTGATAGCTTAAACCATAGTACATATTTATAAATTAACATGAAATGTTCCTAAAATGAGAACAAAATTGATGATGTTAGAATTAATGTAAATAGATTACGTGTGATTAAGGAGTATTGATAATATTCCTTCATATAAGGGATTATAGTAATTGTCATATTTCTTGTTTTAAAAGATTGTAATATCCCTTGATTTAGGGGATTGTAACTATGGTATATTTATTGACATGTCTGTAATTTTTTTTATATACATCAGAGACTAATGTAGATCTAGATATAGACTACTTTCTTACTATTCTAATATGTTTTTCTCCTATTCTTCTCTGATTTCACATGTATCAAAGCCTACCTTCGTTTGGTCAGTGTGGGTTGGCCTAATCGCCAGCCAAAGCAACAACAACAACAACTAAGCCTTTTCCCACTAGGTGGGGTCGGCTACATAGATCAAACGGCGCTATAGTGGCCTATCATGGATGAGATCAATAGATAAGTTATTAACTATTAAATCATTTTTAATAGTTTCACTTATTGTTTTCTTTGGCCTCCCTCTACCTCTAATTATTGAACTATTCTCCATCCGATCAACTCTTCGCACTAGGGCTTCTGCAGGTCTTCTCCACACATGGCCAAACCACCTTAAGCGAATTTCAACCATCTTCTCCACAATAGGGGCTATCCCAACTTTCTCTCTAATGCACTCATTTCTAATCATATCTCTTCTGGTGTGTCCACACATCCAACGCAACATTCTCATCTCTGCAACGTTGAGTTTATCTTCATGTTGTCTTTTAACCGCCCAACATTCCGTACCATACAATATAGCAGGTCTTATAGCCGTACGGTAGAATTTTCCTTTAACTTTGAGCGGCACTTTTTTATCACAAATGACACTCGAAGCTTTCCTCCATTTTATCCATCCAGCTTGAATCCTGTGGTTTACATCCTCCTTTACTTCACCGTCATTTTGTATAATGGACCCAAGATATTTAAAACTTGTAACTTGTTTTAATATATAGTCTCCAAGTTTCACGTCGACATTCGTATTTGTTCGTCTCTTACTAAAACTACATTCCATATATTCTGTTTTATTTCTACTTATCCGGAAACCTTGTGTTTCTAAAACTTGTTTCCATGACTCTAACTTCATATTTATTTCCTCTTTCGATTTACCAACTAAGACTATATCATCTGCAAAAATCATGCATTGAGGCCCTAACTCTTGTATATGCTCAGTAACTGCGTCCAAAATCAAGTTAGAAAGATACGGACTCAGAGAAGACCCTTGATGTAGTCCAATAGTTGTGAGAAAATCCTTTGTATCCCCATTTTGTGTTCTTACGCAAGTCGTTATCCCGTCGTACATGTCTTTGATTGCTCGAATGTACGCAATACATACTCCTTTCTTTTCTAAAGCCTTCCATAGGATCTCTCTTAACACTCTGTCATATGCCTTTTCCAGATCAATAAAAACCATGTGCAAATCTTTCCGTCTGCTTTGATACTGTAATATCCCAAAATTTTATTTTTAAATAATAATGTTTTGCTATAAAAAATATATTTTTATTGTAAATGATTATGTTTTTCTTAAAGGAAGTATATTTTTAATTAAAATAATTATTGTTTTGCTCAAAATAATTATATTGGCTTTTAATAAATTTTTGTTGTATTTTTAGAAATATTCTTTATTTTATTATGCATAAAGATATTTATTTTGATATTTGTTTATTACAATTTTTATCAAGAAAAATCATAATTCAAGAGTTTAACTAGAATGTAAATTTTTAGAAATTTTTGGCATATTTTAGGATGAAAAACTGAATTTATATGAATTTATATAAAATAAATCATATTATTTAATTATTACATAATAATAATATTATTATTAAAAAAAAACAAAAAAAAAATAGGAAGGGAACGGATGGCAGAAGTGTAGCACGCGCAGGGAGGGAGAGAAAATTTTCTCTCTCTCTCTCTAAAGTTTTTCAAAACTTCTCTCTAAGATTTCTTCAATTCTAGAAGTCCAATTGAGATACCGGAGGTACCGTTGGACTCACGGCGGCGAGAGCTTCAAAACCCACCGATCATTTTCGCCGGGAATTCGCCGGAATGTCGCCGGAATTTCGTGAATAGTAACTTCATGGTAAATTTTCTAAAATACTGAATTTTTGATGGTTTTTGAAAATTTCAACTTAGGGCTTTTGTTAAGGATGTAGAATATTAGTTGTAGGATAAAATTTACGGTCAGAAAATATGATTTAGTGGTTTAATTTTGCAAAATTTACTTCGGTGAACAGTAACTGTGAATAGTGCCAAACAGTGCTTGTGAACAGTATTCTGCGCGTGAACAGTGCTTTCAGCCGCGCGTGAACAGTGTTTCCGGCCGTGAACAGTGCCAGCGTCCCGGGGTCATTTTTTTAAGTTTTTGGACATTCCGGACTCATTTTTAATATCCAATTGATCAAATTCAGATGGGAAACGTGGATTTTGGGGCTGTCCAATCTGGAGCCCTTACACTGTGAGTGAATATAATTTACTATAACGCATTTTAAAATTCTCCTTCATGCCCATGCATTTTAAAACAAAGTTTTAATTATGAATATCATAAATTGAATTTCATGTTTATATTGATTTATATTCTTAGAAGTTATAGGACATGCAGAACAGACCTCTAATAAGTCCCTCCTGAATTTATGATGAAAATGTGGTATTATGATACACTTTATTGAATCTTATAATTGTATTATCTTTCATATTGTTTCATATGATTTGTGTTATAAATGATACCTCACTGTTTCATGGATATGGTGAAATTGAATTTGTATTTGAGTTTCAAATGTGTCATTGATACTGGATATTATGGTTTATTTGGACTGGAATGAAAATGTTGTATTTCTGATTTTGGAGAATGAATGTTTATGCCGGAACTCTGTCCGAGGAATATCTTGGAAGGGAGGGATATATTTTGTCTTAAAAAGAATTTTAATCTCATAATTTTCAATTGTTCTTTCAGCTTATATTTTTGATTTATTAAACTAGATTATTTTGGAGGAATCATTGATAGAAACACTGTTAGCTAGCGACAGAGATAGTTAGCCTTGGTGCACCATGAAACTTTAGCTAGCAAGAAAGTTGCTAGCCCCTTGTGCGAACGGGCACATGAGGATTGAATTATGAATAAGTATGGAGTTGAGTATGTCTCCTCCAATAACCAGTGGCAATTGGCCTGGTTACTTATGATGAGCATGAGGTGATTTACCCGTCCTATTGCTGTGTGCTTAGGACAGTCAACATATGGAAAGGTTAGGGAGTTGAGGAGAGCTCCTCCCAACCTTATGATATGAATTATGAGAATATGGTGATTTACCCGTCCCATTGCTATGTGCTTGGGATAAAACAATGTATATGGTGATTGCCCTTACCAGGCTTTGTGCTTGGGTATAGCAAATTATAATTATGGATCTACTTTGGGTCCTCCTTTAAACATTTTTTTTTATATGAAGAGTTATCTTTCTATTTCCTTATCTGATTTTGAAATTATTGCATATTATACTAAATCTTAAGATTTTAGATTTTTTTTTAACAAAATTTACCTTCTTTAAAACTTTAGTTTGTTGTTATATACATTGATTTAGATAATGTTATATTCTACCATAATTTCTATTTATGAAAACTCGTGCGAATGGTCTGTTCTGTTTCAGTTATAGTAAACTATATTTGCTCACTGAGTTGTCAAACTCACTACACGATATTTCTACATTTTTTTTTCCAGATAGTTGACCAGCTAGATGACATGATCTCTGGGTGAGCCTACTTTATTTCCAAGGCTCGTAGATTTTAATTTACATTGTACTTGTACTCTAGAGTTGCTCCATATATCACAGGCAGGATCTCAGCTTCCATTTGCAGAGTATTTATGTATATTTGAGATTATTGAAATTATACAGTGAGCTCTCAAATGAATGTGATTATGTTTATACTATTTATGAGAAAATTATTTATATGTATAATACTAGAGGCTTACGGGATGAGATTATTCTCAAAACCCGTGCCGGTTACGTACTTCTATTTTTGGGTCGTGACAGATACCTTTTCATCAATCTCCGTAGTAAATAAATTGCTTCCATAGTTGACCTTCCTGGCATAAATCCAAACTGATTCTCTGTAACTTGAGTCTCTTGTCTTAATCTTTGCTCAATGATCTTCTCCCATAACTTCATAGTGTGACTCATGAGTTTAATCTCCCGATAGTTGGAATAATTCTGTATGTCTCCTTTATTTTTATATATAGGAATTAAAGTACTTCTCCTCCATTCATCCGGTATTTTCTTAGATTTCATTATCACATTAAACAACTTAGTGAGTTAACTTATATCCTTCCTTCCTAAACTTTTTCACACCTCAATAGGTATATTATCAGGTCCTACTGCTTTGCCATTTTCCATTCTCTTTAGAGCTTTCTCTACTTCAAACTCTTGGATTCTACGATAAAAAGTATAATTACGGTCTTCTTCTGCAGTATTAAGTCCGTAGTAAAAAAAAGCAGGTAGTCAAAAAAACTACACCATGGCGGTAGCTCGTGGTGTAGTCCTTGCACAAGGATGTACAAACCAAAAAGTGGGCGAATAATATAAATTGTGCAATAGTGAGGGTGATTATTTAGTGAATATCGGCAAAGTCTCACGTCGGTTAGCGAGAGAAGTCTTGAGTGTTATATATATGGGTTCGCAATCCTCCCCTTACGAGCTAACTTTTGAGATGGAGTTAGTCAGGATCATATCATGTAGTATCAGAGCCTTGAGAAAAATAAAAAGGTAGTAGTCTTTTAGTTGTGCCTCTATCCAACTTTCTATTTTCATTTATTAAAAAAAAAAATTCCCAGCAAAATGTCACGCTTGAGTTCTAGCCTCTGCTAAGAGTGGTTCTGCTAGCATTAGAGTTGGGTTCTGTTCAGAACCCAACAACCGGCTAACCACCACTGCCAAAACTTCTTTGGTCATTATTGACAGTGCCGTTGGGGTCCAACCAACCCAGATAGCGCCAATACTCATCTTCCAATTGTTGTTCCTCGGCTTGTGTTTGCCCAAACAACACCGAGCATTCATCCTAGCTTCTGTTCTTTGCCTTAGGCTACATATACAGTAGCAATTTTCATCCTAAGACTTACCCAGGTGCTACTTTTCACTTCTTTGGTTCTTTGTGGTGCCCAGGTTCTGTTTCCCACCTCTTGTATTCTGCTCGTGTTCTCTTTTTGCCTAGTCCGTTTTTTGGCTGCTCATAGGTTCTCTCTGCCTGCTTGTGATATTTTATTCATCCGATTTTTGGCTGCATTCTTTGTCTAGACGTGATGGCTGCTTCCTCTGTGGTTCTCACTACCCAAAAATCAGGTATTTTCTCTTCTATATCTAGGTCTCCTATTGTTATTATCAAAAACTTAACTGGATTTAATTATTTTTTATGGGCTGCATTCGTTGAGCTTTGGTTTTTTAGTTAGGGTCATGAAGACCATTTAATAAAAGAATTAAACAATATTTTGGAAGTTGATAGGCCTGCTGAAAAAAATTTGATCACCAGTTATGTAGTTTGTTACGACACTCTGTTAATTCTAAAATTGTCTATTCTTTATGCTTATAAAACATGCCATGTCTTTTGGAGAAATGTTAAGTCTCTCTATACCAATAACATTCAGCGTTATCATTTAGTTGTAGAGAAGATGATGAGTTTGAAATAGCTTGACACAGACATGAACACTTATCTAGACATGGTCTATTCTGTTAAGGAAGAATTTAATGAATTATTGTCTATTACAACTGATCTTATTGAACAAGAGAAATAATGGGATAAGTTTTTTATGGTTTTTACTCCTGTCGGATTAAAATCAGAGTTTGAACCAGTTCGCGAGCAAATCCTCTTTTTGGACAATGTATTTGCTCGTTTACTACGTGTCTCAGGACTATCTCCTTTAAAAGCAGAGGGTATACTTTTTGAGCTTGTAGCTCTTGCAGGTTACCAATCACAGCAGAACAAATAATGTTGGCCGAGGTGAAGGATGTAACTGAGGGCAACGCCCTCAATGCACTTATTGCCATAAATTTGGTCATACTCGGGACAAATGTTATTCTTTGCATGGTCGTCTTCAGAAAACTATTTATATTGTTCAGACAGACATTCTTAAAATTGTTCCACCATCCACAGTAATTTCAATGGCAGGGGCTGATTATCAAGAACTTTTATAATATCAAGTAACTGAAAATGCAGGTACCGTTGCTTCTGATGCTCATATTGGCAATCTTGTTGCTTGTCTAACACAGTCTTCTTCCTTAGAGATTTGGATTTTAGCCTCAGGTGCTTCAGATCATATACTGGTAATCCTAAACTTTCTCTAAATTGGATATTTCATCTTCTTGTTATTTTTGCTGATGGTTCTAAAGCAGTTACCAAAGATATTGGTCAAGCACGACCACTTCTCTCCCTGTCTTTTGAGTCTATTTCTTACATTCCTAACTGTCTTTTCAATTTTATTTTTGTTAGTAAGCTCATTTGAATTGTGAATTGTTCTCTAATTTTTTCTGATTCTTCTATGTTTATATAGGATCAAAGCAATAGTCAAACAATTGTAACCGAGTGTGAATCACAAGGGTTATATCATCTCATTATAAGTCCATCTTCAGCAGTTTGCACTACTTCTACCTCTCCAGCTATGCTTCATCAGCGTTTGGGACACTCCAGTCTTTATAAATTGCAACAAATGGTGCTTAGTATTTTTTCTTTAGAGTCTTTATAGTGTGAGTCATGTCAGTTGGGTAAATATACCCATATATCTTTCCCTAGGCAGAGTCAAAGTAAAGCCGAGTCCCTTTTTTTCTTAGTTTATACTGATTTGTGGGGACTTAGTCGTCATCAATCTATTTTGAATTTTAAATATTTTGAGACTTTTATTAATGATTACTATCGGTGTACTTGATTATTTTTAATGAAAGATAAATTTGAACTGTTTTCTATTTTAAAAAATTTTTGCACTAAGATTCGTACCTAATTTAATACATCTGTTAAAATTTTGTGAAGTGATAATGCACGAGAATATTTTTCTACCTCATTTCAAAATTTTATGATTGCACAAGGTATGCTTCATCAATCTTCTTGTGCTTATACACCACAACAGAATGGTGTAGCTAAACGCAAGAATCGCCATTTAATTGAGACAACTCAAACTTTGTTGCTTCATCACTATATTCCTCTCTCTTTTTGGAATGATGCGGTTCTTACTGCCTGCTATTTAATCAACCATATGCTTCCTCCGTGCTTAAAGGTTAGGTCCCTCATTCTATCATATTTCCAAGTCAACCATTGTATTATTTCCCTCCTCGTTTGTTTGAATTTGTTTTTTTTGTTCATAATCATATCTCAGGTTGTGATAAGCTTGTCATTCAAGTTTTTAAATGAATCTTTTTTGGTTATTCTAGATTGCAAAAATGATAAAAGTGTTACTTTTTTTTAACTCGTCAGTTCTTTATATATGTAGATATTACTTTTTTTTAGCAGTCTTTTTAATTTTTATCGTCTCAATCTATTGATCAGTTTATTGTTAGTGATGCTCTTCCTTTTCTTTGTCTCGATTCTTCTATTGTTTCTTTGCTAGACACTTTAGCTTATCCTTCACAATGTTCCACTCCTCTAGGTTTATTGTTGTCGTGTGCTTATCTCCACTTCTATAGACCCTGTGGATGTTCCTGATGATTCACTCTCTGCTCTAACTTCAAAACCTGCTTCGAACTTGTCTCCTGCTGGTTTTTCTTTTGTTGTACGAAAAGGTATTCGCACTTGTCGTAATCCTTATCCTTTATACAATTTTGTGAGTTATCATTGTTTATCTTCACTCTATTATGTTTTTGTGTCGTTTTTGTCTTCTGTCTCTATTTCTCAGATCACACAAGAAGCTTTATTTCACCCTGGGTAGCGGCAAGTAATGGTTGATGAAATGACTGCATTGCTATCATGTGGCACTTGGGAATTGACACATCTACTTCTTAACAAATCTATTGTTGGTTGTCGTTGGGTTTATACTATTAAAGTTGGGCCTAATGGTACTATTGATCGTCTTAAGGCTCATTTGATTGCCAAAGGCTATACACAAGTTTTTGGGTTGGATTATGGTGATATTCTCCAGTTGCAAAAATGGCTTCCATTTGGTTTACGCTATCTATTGCCGCAATACGAGATTGGCCTTTTTATTAGTTGAATATTAAGAATGCCTTCCTTTATAGCGATCTTGTGGAGGAGGCGTATATGGAGCAACCATTTAGTTTTGTTGCTCAGGAGGAGTCTGGACTAGTATGTAGACTGCGACGGTCTATATATGGCTTGAAATAATCTCCCTGAACTTAGTTTAGCCGGTTTAGTTGTGTTGTCTAACAATTTGGAATGACTCGTAGTGAGGTAGATCACTCAATTTTTTATATACACCGGCCCTCTAGCCACTCCATTTATCTAATAGTCTATTTGGATGACATTGTTATCATAGAGAATGATCAAAAACGGATTTTCCAATTCAAACAACATCATCTCAAGAATTTTCAAACTAAAGACCCAGAGAAGTTGAAATATTTCCTAGGGATTGAGGTGGCACAGTCTAGTACTGGAATTGTGATCTCTGAAAAAAAATGTCTTCAATATTAAAGAAATAGGCATGTTGGACTGTAAATCAGTTGAAAGTTTAATGAATCTAAATGCTAAACTTTTACTTGAACAGGGGGAACATTTATTTGATCCTGATAGATACAAGAAACTTGTGGAAAAATTAAACTATCTCATAATCACTTGGCCAGATATTTTTTTTGTAGTGAGTATTGTAAGTTAATTCTTACAATCTCCTTGCACTAGTCACTATGATGCAATGATTCGTATTCTAAAATATATCAAGGGTGCTCTTAGAAAAGGACTCTTGTATGAGAATTATCAATATACTCAAATAACTGGATATGCAGATGCAGATTGGGCACGATCTCCTTTAAATCGGTGATCCACTACAGGCTATTGTGTGTTCGTCGGAGAAAACTTGGTTTCTTGAAAAAGCAAAAAACAAGAAGTGGTGGCTAGATCTAGTGCAGAGATTGAATATTGGGCTATGACCCTAACTATGCGAATTAGTATGGATTAAACAATTGTTTCAAGAATTGCAGTTTGGAGAAGTTGACAAAATGACACTTATCTATGACAATCAAGTAGCTTTATACATTGTTTTTAATCTCGTGTTTTATGAATGTACCAAGCATATAGAAATTGATTGCCACTTTATTAGAGAGAAGATTTTATCAGAAACTTTTACTAGAAGTTTTGTTAATTTTAATGATCAATTAGCTGATATTTTTATCAAGTCCTTAAAGAGTCCGCGAATAAATTATATTTGTAACAAGTTTGGCGCATATAACCTATATGCTCTAGCTTGAGGGGGAGTGTTAGAATTAATGTAAATAAATTATGTGTGATTAAGGAGTATCAGAAATATCTCTTGATATAAAGGATTATAGTGATGGTCATGTTTTCTGTTTTAGGAGATTGTAATATATCTTTATTTAAGAAATTGTAATTATATTGTATTTATTGACTTGTTTGTATGTAATATCTTTTTATTTAGGAGATTGTAATTATAGTGTATTTATTGACTTGTTTGTAATTTGTCTGTAATTTATATATATATATATATATGAGAGAAGCTTGCGCGCAGTGTCAAAAGAGCAAGAGCCGCTGCATCGACGCCTGGGTGCAGTGAAAAAAATGCAAGGGTTCCACACTTTAATGAACAAGTGTGGGTAAAGAAGTTAGTTCATGAGGGTAGGATCCGCTTTGAAATTTAGAATGTAGGCATGCTTCCAGGAAAATCAATGGAAATATTTGATATTATGATTAGGAGAGGATCAACATCATATGCCTATAAGAAATTAAGTGGGTAGGAGAAAAGACAAAGAAATTAAATACTTCGGGTTTTAAATTTTGGTACACTGACAAGACAAAAACTAGCAATAGTGTATGTATTATAGTTGATAAAGAATGGAGGAACAATGTGGTAGATGTAAAAAGATTAGGAGATAAGATTATAGTTTTAAAGCTTGTAGTGGAGCGAAACACTTTTAATCTAGTTAGTGTATATGCAACACAAGTTGAATTAGAAGAGCGTCACAAGATAATTTTTTGGGAAGATCTATAAGGTTTGGTTCAAGAAATACCTTTGGGAGAAAAAAATTTCCTTGGAAGGGATCTAAATGGATATGTAAGAAGTGAATTTAAAGGATATGAGAGTATACATTGAGGTTTTGGATTAGTAGAAGTAAATGAAGAAGGTAAAACTATTTTGAATTTTTCTTTAACCTTTAATTTTATAATAGTAAACACTTGTTTTAAGAAGCGAGTAGAACATCTTATCACGTACAAGAGTGGAGGAGTAAGCTCTCAAATAAATTTCTTCTTGGTGAGGAAATTAGATAGAAAGTTTTGCACAAATTACAAAGTTATACTTGGAGAGAGTTTGTCTATCCAATATAGAATTTTAATTTTGGATGTATAGGCTAAGAGAAGAGTTGAAAGAACGAGTAAAAAAATGGTTCCGAGAATTATGTGGTGGCTTTTGAAGAATGAACAGCAAAGAAGTTTTCAAAGAAGAGTAGAGGAAAAGACGCTTTGGGTGGTTCAGAGAAATGTTAATGATATGTAAAACGAGATGGTCAAAGGGATTAAAAATATAACTAGAGAGATACTTGGAGAATCAAGAGGCGTTGGACTAAAGGTAAAGAATCTTGGTAGTGGGATACAAAGGTGTAAGATAGGATTAAGGTTAAAAGGGAGTGTTATAAATTGTGGCACTTGTGTAAAGATAATGAAAATTAAGAAAAATATAAAATTGTTAAGAAAGATGTTAAGAAGGCTGTGAGTGAAGCTTGATTTAGAGTTTTTGAAGGGTTATATCAATATTTAGGAACTAAGGATGAGGAAAGCAAAATTTACAGACTTGCGAAGGGTAGAGAAAGAAAGACAAGGGACTTAGATCAAGTGAAATGTATTAAAAATGAAAAGGGTAATATTTTGGTAAGGGAGCAAAATATCCAAATATGATGGAGGAGTTACTTTTAAGGGTTTTTCAACGAAGGACATGAATTGATCTGTGATTCTGACAGATTAAATGTTGCAGAGGAGGATCGTAATTATATTTTTTATTGTAGAATTCAGGAGCTTGAAGTAGAGAAGATTTTGAAAAGAATGGAAAATGGCAAAGCAGTAGGACTTGATAATATATATATTGAGGTGTGGACAAGTCTAGGAAGGAAAAGTATAAGTTGACTCACTAAATTGATTAATGTGATAATGAGATCTAAGAAAATGTTGGATGAATGGAGAAGTACTTTAATCCCTATCTATAAAAATAAGGGGGACATACAGAAATTGTGCTAACTATAGGGGGATTAAACTTATGAGCTACACTATGAAGTTATGGGAGACGATTATTGAGCAAAGATTAAGACAAGAGACTCAAGTTACAGAGAATCAATTTAGTTTTATGCCAAGAAAGTCAACCATGGAAGTAATTTACTTACTACGAAGACTAATGGAAAGTTATCAAAGGAGGCAAAAAGATTTGTATAAGATTTTTATTGATATAGAAAAGGCATATGACAGAGTGTTAAGAGAGGTTTTATGGAAAGTTTTAGAAAAGAAATGAGTACTTATTGCGTATATTCAAACAATAAAAAATATGTACGATAGGATCACGACTTACAAGAGAACACAAAATGGAGACACAAGATTTTTTCACAATTATTGGACTACATCAAGGGTCATCTCTGAGTCCATATCCTTTTAACTTGATTTTGGACGCAATTACTGAACATATACAATATTTGAGGTCTCGATGTATATATATAATGTATTTTTAGTAAAAGACGAATAAATGTGAATTTAGAAGTAAAACTTAAAGACTATATATTAAAACAAGTTACAAACTTTAAATATTTTGGATCTATTATACAAAATGACGGCGATGTAAAAGAGGACATAAACCATATGATTCAAGCGGAATGGATGAAATAGAGGAAGGTTTCGAGTGTTATTTGTGATAAAAAATTACTGTTCAAAGTTAAAGAAAAATTCTACCATACAGCTATAAATCTACTATATTGTATGATACTGAATGTTAAGCGTTTAAAAGACAATATGAAGATAAACTCAATGTTGCAGAGATGAGAATATTGCGCTGGATGTGTGGATACACTAAAAGAAATATGATTAGAAATGAGTGCATTAGAAAAAAAGTTGGGTAGCACCTATTGTGGAGAAGATGGTAGAATTTCATTTAAAGTGGTTTGATCATATGAAGAAAAGACCTGCAGTTTCCCTATTGAGAAGAGTAGATTAGATGGAGAATAATTCGATAGTTAGAGGTGGAGGGAGGTTAAAGAAAACAATAGGTAAAATTATTAAGAAAGATTTAATAGTTAATAATCTATCTATTAATTTCATTTGTAATAAGCTATCCATGTAGCTGACTTCACTTAATGGAAAAAGGCTTAATTGTTGTTGTTGTTATTGTTTTATATATATATATATATATATATATATATATATATATATATATATCAGAGACTAATGTATTCTATTATGTTTTTCTCCTATTCTTTTCTAATTTCAAGATGATTATATTGCAAATTAAAGAATATATTATAGGAGAAATAAACTGTTAAAATCTCTAGTAAGCAACAATATAATAATTCTTTCGATCTTATTTGATTGAGCTTGTGCACTGGGCTGTCATTTTTTTTTTTTATTTGATTGAGCTTCATACACAGAGGAAAGAACATAACCTTTTCAACTGGCAAGTTAATGCTCTTGGCATAAGCTTAGAAGATCCTCTTCCTCCACTCCTCAACCTTTTTTTAAAAAAAAGAATGCTTTCTTCTTTATAGCTTAGAAAAATATCCTTCCCTTATTATCTTTGAAGGGTCATCCATCCATAATTGTAGTTTCATATGAAGACTGTGATGGCAGACAAAGCTTCTGGCTGCGAGATCAATGATTGTGAGAATGAGGACGATGATATAGAGCCCGTGATCAACCATTGACAAGTGCAAGTTGGTGAGCTTGTTTGATCATTTGGGCAACTAAAGATTCTTTAGCACTTTGCAGTAACATGATGAGAAAAGAATAGTCAATAGACACAAAACCTGATTAACCCGACCGATCCACATATAATTTGAAACAACCTGAATTTTTCGAGTTATTCAATCTTTCTATCAGTGGCAGGTGATAATTTTTCAACTCCACTGTTGTTTGGCTAGGTTGAATTTATGGTTCAACCTGACAGAACTTGACAGATGCACACCCCTAATTAGAAGTATATGATCGATCTAGGGCGAATGAGGCTCTAAAATTTACCAATTATGAGTTTCATAATCATTGGGGAGCTTGGAGAAGTCTGATACTCATAATATTGTGTTTTCACGAGATAGTGACTTTTCCCAACATTGGAATAGGTATAAGCCATAAGATAGTAATACCATAAGGATTAGACTTGCAACAATCTATCAAAACATATGGTGAATACCTGTAAAAGACAATAGGATACCATCAAAATTGCTTCTAGGAGGTTGCAAAATGGTAGGGAGGTCAAAATTGAAGAAACACTAACCAAATAGTCTAACAAATTTCTAGTGCGGTTATCAGCAGCTCTAGTGATGGAGCTCCTGGAATAGGTCGACTAGAGGCCAGTGAGGCCTTGGGTGGTGGTGATTGTTGGTGGAGTTGGCTCCCCTATATTTTACCATTTAAATGTCTGCAGTTTTTTTTTTTTTTGACAGAACTGTAAAAGAAAAGAAAAAGGTATTGTAGTACATGGAACTAAATTGGGAGGGTGGTTGAATTTCAGAGGGAACCCAAACTGTGTGGATGTTTTGAAGGTGCAATGGTGCGTGTCTAGATTGGAGAAGTTTTGATACCACTTGATGTAGGACCAAGATGGGGAAAGGAGTCAAGAAATAGAGACAAGAGGGAGAAGAGACAAGAGAGAAAGGAAGAAAGAAATCGATAATTCTTATTGATGCTCAAGACTGGAAAACAACATCTACAACTAAGGTTGTATATATAGGAAACTATAAACACGTGCATAAAACAATAAAAGAAAATAATAATAATAAAGATTCCTAATGTTAAGCATGCCTAAAATAAAAAAGGAAACAACAACAATAACAATTAAGTTTTTTTTCTATTAGGTGGGATTGGCTACATAGATTAAACGACACTATAGTTATTTATTATAAATGAAGTTAATAGATAGATTATTAATAGTTAAATCTTTTTAATAGTTTTGCATATTATTTTCTTTGGCCTTTTTCTACTTTTAACTATCGAATTACTCTTAACCTAATCTACCCTTTGCACTAGGGCTTCTACGGCTCTTCTCGGCAAACTACCTTAAGCGAGATTTCAACATTTTCTCCACAATAATTGCTACCCCTACTTTATCTCTAATGCATTTATTCTTAATTATATCTCTTTTAATGGATCCACAAATCCAATGCAATATTCTCATATCTAGGGCATTGAATTTATCTTCATGTTATCTTTTAACCGTCTAACATTCAATACTATACAATATTGCTGATCTTATAGCTATATGGTAGAACTTTTCTTTAACCTTGAGCTACACTTTTATATCACAAATAACACTCAAACTTCTTTCATTTCATCAATCCCACTTGAATCCTATGGTTTACGTCATCCTTTACTTGTTCGTCATTTTGTATAATGGATTTAAGATATTTAAAACTTGTGACTTGTTTTATAAGATGATCTCCAAATTTTATTTCTAAGTCCGTATTTTTTCGTCTTTTACTAAAATTATCTTCTATATATTTTATTTTATTTCTACTTATACGAAAGTCATGTGTTTTTGAAATTTGTCTTTGTGACTCTAATTTTACATTTATTTCTTCTTTTGATTCACCAACTAATACTATATCATATGCAAAAATCATGCGAGGCCCCAAATTTTGGATATGTTCAGTAACTGTATCCAAAATCAAGTTAATAAGATATAAATTCAGAGATGAACCTTGATTTAGCCTTATAGTTGTGAGAAAATCCTTTGTGTTCCTATTATATATTATCTTGAAAAGGCATAGTTTTGAATGTCTCCCTTATCTTTATAGATAGGGATTAAAATATTCTTCATTCATTCGACATTTTCTTATATCTCATTATCTCATTAAACAACTTAGTGAGCCAATTTTTTTGACAAGAGAGTCAAGTCACAGAAAATCAATTTGATTTCATGCCAGGAAGGTCAACCATGAAAATATTTATTACGAAAATTGATAGAAAGGTATTAAAGGAAGCAAAAGATCTACATATGATTTTTATTGATTTGAAAAAGGAATATGATAGAGTGTTGAGAGAGGTTTTATGGAAGGTTTTAGAGAAGAAAGGAATACGTATTGCGTATATTCGAGCAATCCAAGATATGTATTATAGGATCACTATTTGCATGAGAACACAAAATAGAGACACAAGATTTTTCCAAGACTATAAAGATACATCAAGAGTCATCTCTAAGCCCATATCTTTTTAACTTAATTTTGGATGCAGTTATTGAACATATACAAGATTTGTGGCCTCGATGTATAATTTTTGTGGATAATATAGTCTTAGTTGGTGAATCGAAAGATGAAATAAATAAGAAATTAGAGTCGTGGAGACAAGTTTTAAAAACACATGGTTTTTGTATAAGTAGAAATAAGACAAAATATATAGAATGTAATTTTAGTAAAAAGTGAACAAATACGAATTTGAAAATAAAACTTGGAGAACATCTTGTAAAACAAGTCACAAGTTTTAAATATCTTTGATCCATTGTACAGAATGATGGCAAAATAAAGGAGGACATAAATCATAGGATTCAAACGGGTTGGATATAATGGAGGAAGGCTTCAGATATTATTTGTGATAGAAAAGTGCCACTCAAAGTTAAAGAAAAATTCTACTATACAGTTATAAGACTTGCTATATTGTATGGTACTGAATGTTGGACGATTAAAAAATAATATGAAGATAAACTCAATGTCGCAGAGAGGAGAATGTTACGTTAGATGTGTGAACACACTAAAAAAGATAAGATTATAAATGAATGCATTAAAGAGAAAGTTAGGGTAGCACCTATTGTAGAAAAAATGGTAGAATTTTACTTAAGGTAATTTGACCATGTGTAGGGAAGACTTGTAGGAACCCCACTGAGAATTGTAGATCAAAGGGAGAGCAGTTCAATAGTTAGAGGTAGAGGGTAATTGGTGAAACTATTAAGAAAAATTTAAAAATTAACAATTTATCTATTGATTTTATTTATAATAGACCACTGTGGCGGCGTTTGTTCCATGTAGCCAATCCTACCTAGTGAAAAAGACTTGATTGCTGTTGATGTTGTTGTTATTGTTACTTCTTATTACTTACCCTCTCATTCAGTTGATTAGAGTATTGTTACAGATGCTTTTCTTCTTCCATATTTCGATTCTTCCATTGTTCTTGTAACAGACACTTTAGTTTCATCTTTACAGTCTAGTCCAACTCTTCAAGTTTATCGTCGTCGTGTACCCATCTCTATTCTTGCAGACCATGTGGATGTTGCTGATGATTCACCACTGGATCCAACTTCAGAACCTGCTTCAACCTTGCCTTTTGACAATGGTTTTCCTATTGCCATTAAAAAAGGTATGCGTTCTTCTCGTAACCCTCATCCTGTTTACAATTTTGTGAGCTATCATCGGTTATCCTCTCCTTAATATATCTTTGTATCGTCTTTGTCTTCTGTTTCTATTCCTCAAACAACGCAGGAAATTCTATCTCACCTTGGGTGGCGACAAGTCATGGTTAATGAAATGACTACCCTACAATCATGTGACACTAGGGAATTGACACATCTCCCTCTTGGCAAGTCTACTGTTGGTTGTTGTTGGGTCTATATAATTAAAGTTGGATCTGATGGTATTATTGATTGTCTTAAGACTCGTTTGATTGCCAAAGTTTATACGCAGATTTCAGGTTAGATTATGGTGAAACCTCTCTAGTAGCCAAAATAGCTTCCATTCGGGTTATGTTGTCTATTGCTACTATGTGACAGTGGTCTCTTTATCAAATGCATATTAAGAATGCTTTCCCTCATGGAGATCTTGAGGAGGACGTATATATGTCGCAACTACCTGATTTTGTTGCTCAGTGGGAGTCTGAACTAGTATGTTGACTACGACGATCTATCTAGGTTTGAAAAAATCTCCCTAAACTTGGTTTAGCCAGTTTAGTAGTGTGGTTCAACAATTTGGGATGACCCGGAGTGAGGTCAACCACTCAGTGTTTTATGCACATCGATCCTCTAGTCATTACATTTATCTAATTATCTACGTGGATGACATCATCATCACAGAGAATGATCAAAAAGGGATTTCCCAACTCAAACATCTCCTCAAGAATTTTCAGACTAAAGACTTAGGAAAGTTGAAATATTTCTTAAGAATTGAAATAGCACAATTCAGTGCGGGTATTGTAATCTCTCAGAGAAAATATGTCTTAGATATTCTTCAAGAGACAGGTATGTTGGACTGTAAATCAGTTGAAAGTCCAATGGATCCAAATGTAAAACTTTTAACTGAATAAAGGGAGCAGTTATCTGATCATGGTAGGCACAAGAGATTTGTGAGAAAATTGAACTACCTAATGATATCTTTTTTGTAGTGAGTGTTGTAAGTCATTTTTTACAATCTCTACGCACGAGTCACAAGAATACAGTAATGCGCATTCTAAGATATATCAAGGGTACTACTAAAAAAGAGCTATTATATGAAAATTATCAATATACTCGAATAACTGGATATGTAAATGCAGATTGAGCAGGATCCCCCTTAAATCGGCGATCCATTACAGATTATTGTGTATTTGTTGGAGGAAATCTGGTATCTTTAAAAAGCAAGAAATAAGAAATGGTGGATAGATCCAGTGCAGAAGCTGAATATCGGGCTATGGCCCTAGCTACCTGTGAGTTTATATGGGTTAGACAATTGCTTCAAGAATTACAGTTTAGAGAATTCGACAAAATGACACTTATTTATGACAATCAAGATGCCTTACACAGCCTCTAATCTTGTGTTTCGTGAACGGACCAAATATATAGAAGTTGATTGCCACTTTATTAAAGAGAAGATTTTATCAAAGATCTTTACCACAAGTTATATTAATTCTAATAATCAATTAGTTGATATTTTCACCAAGTTCCTAAAAAGTCCATGAATACATTATATTAGTAACAAGTTTGGTGCATATGACTTATATGCTCCAACTTGAGGGAGAGTGTTAGAATGAATGAAAATATTAATGTAAATAGATTGTGTGTGATTATGTTTTATTCTTTTATTTAAAGGATTGTAGTAACCGTCTTATCCTTTAATTTAGAAGATCATAATATCTCTTAAATTGGGAGATCGTAATTATCTTTATAGATAATGATTATCTATATTTTCTCCTATATATATCACAGTGACTAATGTAAGTCTTTCTCATGGACTACATTTTATAATTATGTTTTTCTTTTATTTTTCTTTGATTTAACAAATGCTTTATGGGATAGAATGCCTTTTATGGCTTCTCCTTGGTGTTTAACTATCCTATTTTCAGGGAGCCATTTGTTTAGATATATAGAGGGATTGGATAGCTTTGTTGCATGAATGATTTCCTAATTTTTTTTCTTGCTTCTGTTCTTGTTTCATTTCTTGTATTTATTCTTAAGAGCATAGTTGTTAGAGTCATGGTTCGTGATTCAACATGATTCAACTTCCCAGCAATTCTAGTCGTTGGATGAATAGAAGGTGTTCCAGAATTGTGAATCACACAATTTTGGCTATTCACAGTTGTTCTTCATGGTCAGGGTTGTTGTACACACATTTTCTGGTTTTTTTGTCGATTCAGTTGTATACTGCCATCACACTGGGATTTTCAGTTTACTCTCTTCATGTGATAATAGTACCGAGTCTCCAACACAGCTTTCTGCTTCTTCGTGCTTGAAGCTTTGTTCAAGCTGTAGGGTGGATTGAGGAAGATTTGTGAAAATAATAGAGAAAGAACCAAGCGAAGTGTTCTGTTCTCTTATTAGGAATAGGATTGCGTTCTGTTCTCTTAATAAGAATCCTATTCCTATTTTAGTTAAAATAGTTGTAATCAACAACTATTATACCAGTATTTAAAACATTTTTTAATTACAATAGTTGTAATCAACAACTATTATATCAATATTTAAAACATATTTTAATTAAAATAGAAATGCTTGCTGTTTTAATTAAAATAGTTAACTATCATGTCAGTGTGTCTTTTGAAGACTTATAGTTAATTAATTTTTAAAATTTTTGAGGTTAATATATTATATGGAGTATTTTGGTTATGCTACTTGATTACACATATTCGACGTGATTCGCGATTTGACAACTACGCTTAGGAATGTTTGCAATTGTGGTATTTGTTACCTATTTTTATTCCTTAACAAAATTGCCTATACACAACTGTTATGCGTTAAAAGAGAAACCTTATAAATTTTTGGCTTTCTTCTTAATTAGTGTAAGAGAACTAAGGTTTACCATGTTTAACAGTTTAGATCAAGTGTTCTTGTATTAGATTATTGGCTAGGATATAATCTGGGTAAGTTGAATAAATCCAGAATTTGCTTACTTTGTGCCTTTTGCATAGCGTTAGGCTTTTGTTTTTCCTCACTGTTGTTTCAAGGTTTTGACTCTTACTACAACAGAACACATGTTGCTATGGCCTAAATACCGAATAAAATGTTCTGGTCTTATTTGAGGCTTTGGTGACTCAAGTCTTTGGTTGTTGCTCAATCTAGCGGGACATTAAGTTACTGCTCAATATTGAGCACTCTAGTGACAGCCTTTACATTTACTGGATTACAGGTTTTAGATCGTGGGGAGAAGATTGAACTTCTGGTGGATAAAACAGAAAACCTCCAGTTCCAGGCATGTATTATCCCTTGTTCATTCACCCTGGTATGAAGAAAGAAAATTTCTACTGGTGTGATTGTTTTGTATTTTCCTTACAAATTTAGGCTGACAGCTTCCAAAGGCAAGGGAGGCAGCTAAGACGGAAGATGTGGCTGCAGAATCTTCAAATGAAGCTGATGGTAGGAGGAGGAATCCTCATCTTAATAATAATATTGTGGTTTATTGCCTGCGGGGGTTTCAAATGTTAATGGTGCTAAGCAAATTGAAATCTTTTATCACAGAATCTAAATGGTTATCCTACTTCACTTTGTATATGGAGTCTGATACGGGAATTTATCTTGTTACAGTCAGCCTGTAATTAAGCTTGTGGATAACTTTTTGCTTCCTTTTAACCAAGCGCGTACCTTAGATGACATTACCGGGGGTATTTTTTCATATTACTCTAAAATACTTTTACGATATTACATTTGACATGCCTGGTTTCTTCTTTTTTCGTTAAATATTGACTAGAGAATTATTGGCATTAGTTCAGTGTCTGTAATTTTTTTTAAGACTAAATAAGAATAATTACGTATATATCAGGGAAGTTTTAGTGAGTTCCACCCTTGATATGTATACATGGTTACATTTCATTTACTTAGTTTACCAAACATTATAGACGGTATATACAAGAATTTTTAGATGATTTTTACTTTAATAAAGTTAGTTAGTACCAACCTCATTCTCAGCTTTTCTCACAATCTGGTCTCTTCAAAAAAAATCGAGGATAAGGTGTTGTTTGGAAGTTTTGATAAGAGCAGGGTGAGGTGGGAAGGGAGTTTACATTCTTTAATTAGAAATTTAATGGAAAAGGTATGGTCATCCGTTACTCAATTGTTTGGACGTTACAATCTCAAAAATGGGATGTGGTGGGTTCGAAGGGTGAAATATGCAATATTATCTTTTATGTATATATTTTTTTAAATAAAGGTAAAATTAAATGAGAAAAAGAAGAAAAACCTCAACTCACCAACTAGGAGGGGTTTGAAAATTGGAGTGAGGCGTGAATTGAGAACTATCCCATTCCATTAATTTTTAACATTCAAATACTAATTTAGATATTAGACCCACTCCATCTCCAACTCATCCTCTCAAGTAAGCCCTAAGGTAGAGTTAGCGAAACTTGTAGACATAGTGCAGTTAGACAAGTCGTGAATAACTTTGGTCTGTATAGTTTGTTTGTTTATTAAATTTCTTGTTTTTTGATAGGTCTATATTCCTAACACTACAATAAATAAGGGTTTTGATAGTATCAAAAGTCATACTTGAAACTCCAATAGCCACCAATGAATTATATTTGTTATTAGAAGTTGCGGGACTGAAATCTATGGTGACACCATTTTTTTTTATCACTAAAAGTAGCTATAATGATAACAATTCATTACCAAAGAGTGTCACTCTTGTCACAAAAAATTCGTTCATTTATTCCTTTAACTTAGGTTGCCACTTTAAATAGCTTTCAACGATGATAAAAATCATTTTAACGACAACTTTGTTTTGCTTTACTGAAAGTTAAAGATTCGTTTGGTGGTTAGGATATGATAGGATATTAGATAAGATAATAGTAGGATAAAATATAAGTCTGATAAACTCTTATCTTGTCTTGTGTTTGATGTACAACAAAATAAGCATTATATTATCCTATCTTGTATTTAGAGTAAATCAGATAATAATAGGATAGAATAAGAATGATATAAAATAACAAAATTATTCTTATAATAAAATTATATATATACTTATTTAAAATTAATTTTAATACAATTTTTTTATTATTTTATATATTATTATAAATTTTAAAATAAAAATAAATATGTATAATTAACAAAACAATATCCATAATATTAGTAAAAATTTATTTGTCTTTATTTTTCATTCATTCCTCTACCTGTTTGCCAAGGAATTTTTTTTTTCTTTTTAAAAATTATATAAATATAAGTTACTTATATACTTATCTGAATATCAACATTTAATTAGCATCAATTATTTATAAATAAGATACGCTTACAAATTTCTTAAAAAGCATAGCAACTCAGAGTCGCCAAAACAAATGCTCAGCCAATTATTTTTGCATCCCTTTCCCTTAAAAAAGTATGATGAATAAAAAGAACATTTATTTCAGCAATGACTAAGAATTGTATGGTTGAATTCAACTATACATCAAAGCATATGCGTAGGTAGTTTTATAATCCAAAACTAAGCACATATTCTATTCTTGTGCCAACATTTAATTAGCATCCTTGAAAGTGACATACTTACGCTATCTATAAGCACAACCACAAAAATCCTTGAAAGTGGCTTTGGTTTTATCATGCCATCCACATCATCATCTCCAACCTCTTTGGAATCAATAAGAATCGAAACCAGCATGGAAGACATTGATTTATTACTATGGAAGTCGTCATTCTGCGAATTTCTTTCCACATGTTCTTCAGTTATGTTGAGACTGGATTTGGCATGAGAATCTAGAAGCAGATGGAGGATTCTTCTATTCCTACTCTTGTTGACACGAGTATATTCTGGCGGTTATGTGCAGAAACATTGGCAACCGGTGATACTGGAACTATAGCTCTTGGAGTTGAGGCATCAAATTGGAAAACATATACAAGCAGAGAGGAAAAAAAATAGGCCGCTCAGTTCTCAATAGATAGGACACATACTCAATAGGGACATGAACAAAGTCAATTTAGAATAAAATTAACAAAAGCACAAAAGCAATTAACAGATTACAACCTGTAATGAAGGTGGCTTCATATATGGAAAATTTTCCATGAAATTTCGAGTGAAAAATGCTGCTAAAGAATTGCACAAGATACCATCAATCATGAGCATAACTTTGTTCCAAACAGGAGTGTTTTATGAAAAGAAAGTGAAAAGAAATAACATATACTGTAAAAAATTCAGAATTAAATTGGGGGTGGAATAAGCATTTCAAATGACATGGTATCTTTATCACATCAGCAGAAAAGGAATTCATTAGAGAAAAAGACATCAAGATAACAATGAATGACAGGAAAGCATCCTTGCTAGTTCATGAGAATTAGACAGGTAAGACCTACTCTATTTCTCTTACCTGAATGTTCTAAATTTGTTATTTGACATATTTAATAAAGTTAAAAACTTAATTGTCTCATTAAACAGCTAGACAGATAGTTGTATGTAGGATTATTAAAAAAAATTAGGTGGCCAAGCTAATATGGGTATTAGAAATCTTCCTTTTCTTTTTTGGTTTTCTTCCTTTCCCATTCTTCATTTTTATCTTCATAAGAGAATCTTTATAGGTTGCAGGAAGAACTATCAGAATTAGCTAGGCTTCAAAGAAGACCAAGAACCCACTAGCAAAACCTATAAGAAGTTAAATACTAGACTAAACCATCTAAAACTATATAAGAAAACTGAATTATCATGGCATACATAGCCTACAATTTTCCTAGGTACATAAACATGCATACATAGCCTACAATTTTGTGAAATATTAAGCATGACTATTGTATAAAAGGAACTATTATACTAACAATAAACCAAACAGATTTTGAACATATGATGGATATTAAATTAGCTCTACATGGATTAAATAATGTATTATCATGGCATTTAAATTGACTTTGCTGGTTTATATTTAGGATTTCTTGTTATGAGCGTATTATAGATGGTCCATGAAGCATGAAAGTCCCATACCACGCACCTAATCATAGAAGCATATGTCCTCTTTTGCACAGAGCAGAGAAATTTGGGGGAAACTGGCATATAGTTCACAAGATGAGGCACAACTAAAAGGAACTTTTCATCTATATAACCCAATAGCAACCCTTTTTTGCACAGATGATAAATGCCCCTTCTAAGTCAAACGAATTGTTATCCCATTTTCACAAGTTTCTCAAACAACATCAGATGATCCCACTTTCATAAATGCCCTTGATTCATGAAACCTCATAAAACAAAGGAATAAGAAAAACTTTGTATTCTAGCAAGAGGATCCCAGAGCATAATTAAAATATTCAACAGCCAAGTTCCACCTACCACATTCTTTAAACAAATTGCCAAGATTTCATTTCAATTAAACAGCACTCAAGAAAAATACTAGTACCCACATATCAAATCAGAAACTACTCTAAATTTGATCAATTAAGCAACACTCAAGAAAAAAAACTAGTAACCACTCTAGCTACATTCATGGTCAAAGTGGAAGTCTTCCCAGCAAGCAAAAACACGGCATCATTCAGGGACAGCAGAAAATATATAAAAAAATAGAGATGAAAAGGAGAAAATGCAAGCTCATTCAAGGACAACAATCTGCAAAGCAATTTCTACAATACATCAGCCCTCAATTTCTACAATTTCTACAATGCAATTTCTACAATGAAATTGATTCGAATAAAAAAAAACAACAAATACAAGCACAAAAAGGAGAAAAATAGAGGTGAAAAATTATAGATGCAAGGCATGAGGATGCAATTGGGTAAAACAGAGACAATGGGAGAAATCAGTGAGAGAAGAGAAATGGAAGCTTCGAGGGAGACAAGTCGCGAGGGAGGGAGATAGAGACTATGTCGTGGGGTGAGGGAGACGAGTCGCGAGGGAGGGTGAGGGAAAGAACGATTTCTAAGGGAGACGAGTCATGAGAGAGGGAGAGGGAGGCGGAGACAGAGACGCAGGGGGTGAGGGAGACGAAGATGCAGGTGGGGGTGAGGGAGACAAAGACGATGTCGCAGGATGAGGGAGACGAAGATGCAGATGGGGTGAGGGAGACGAAGATGCAAGCAGGGTGAGGGAGGAGGATCGATGTGCTTGGAAGCAAGGGTGAAGGAGTGATATGTCTTGGATAAGCTGAGGCAAGGCTAGGATAAAGGTCGAGGATGAGGCTGAGGTGAGTGAGGAAAAAAATTTCTTATCCTATCAGGTTGATTTGTAACTCAGCATCTCCCTTAGATATAGTTTTTTTTTTGGTAAACATGAGAGAGCAACACAGAGACCTAGCTCTGCACCCATATCCTTTGAGATGATCTTGTCATATCTCCCTTGAGCAGACCCTTGATGCCTTCTGGGGGACTTGTAAACATCCTTAATTCTCCTTCAGCATTATGGCCAATCTTAGCAAGCCGATCAGCAACTCTTTTTGATTCTCTGAGTGTATGCCTAATTGTCAGATTCCAGTCATATAGCATACTCTTTCTAATCTTTCCCACGACTTTTGTGTTAGTATGTAATCAACTGCAGCCGATTCTACAAAGTTCTGCAGCCTCCCTGGAGTCTGTCTCAATAATAACCTTCCTGAATCCCTTCTCCCATGCAATTTGGAATGCAAACCAGATACTCTCCAATTCCGTTGATAGACTATTGCATGGCGCAAGCTTCTTTGTGAACCCCAAGATCCACTCACCCAGGGCGTTCCTTAGAACTCCTCCACAAGCTGAATGATGCATGTAGTGTGCCCCGTCCATGTTAAACTTCACCTCATCCCTTTCCGGTGGCTGCCAATCTATTTTCTTCCATTGTAAGCTTCTCCCCTGTAGCTTAGCATTCCAGCAGATGCTCTCTTTGCATTCCTTCGCTCTAGCAATACAGGTGAAAAATATGTCTCCCTTTGGCGGGTTTTCCGGGTTAAAGATTGTTTCACACCTTCTTAGCCATGCATTCCAGCACACGACCCCAAATAAAGTGTCCCATGGTAATAGTTCTACTTCCAGATTTCCAGATTCCTTAAGAGGTTAAACTTTAACCATTCCTCAAGATTCCACGTGAAAAAGCCATTCCAGTGTTTTTGTTTTACTAGTCTAAGCCATTCCTGGGAAATGATGATGTTATCCGATATGTGCCTCCCTGGAATGAAGCTATTCTGGCTCAGTCCCACCCATTTGTTCATGAGCATTTTGATTTTGTTTGCTATAACTTTGGTAAGGACTTTGAAGATGACATTACAAAGGGCGATTGGCCTGAGTTCCCTGAGCGTTTCTAGGTTATCAACCTTTGGTATGAGTATTAGTAGGGCTTGGCTTATGCTTCTAATCTTTTTAGGATTAGTGTAAGCCTCCTGGATTGTCTTGCACACTGAGCTCCCAATCGTTTACCATTGGCTTTGGAAGAAGATAGCATGAAGTCCATCAGGCCCTGGGGCTTTAAAAGCTCCCATGCTGAAGACCACCTCTTTTATTTCATCTTCTGTTGGTTCTTTATGTAACTCCCTTATCTCTACCTCATCCATATCAGGGAACATTCCTTTGAGAGGAAGAGGCCTGTAAGCTGAGTTGTCCAACTAGAACAAGTTTTTGAAAAAGTCCCTTGCCAACTCTTTGACTTTTGAGGCGTCAAGTTCCCAGCTTCCATCTTTATTTTTGATTGAGAGTATTTTGTTTTTCCTCCTTCTAGCCATAGTCATAGTGTGGAAGAACTTAGTGTTCCTATCCCCTAGGCTCAACCACTTGCATTTGGATTTTTGGAACCATACCGCTTCTTTAATTAGAATCAATTCATATTCCCTCCACAGGTTTTCCTTCAACTCTTCCAGGGGAGAGTTATCTCTGCTCGATATGGCCTTGTCAATTCCCGAAATTCTCTTGAATAACTCTCTCTTTTTCTTGAAGATATTCCGAAAGACGTCTTTGTTCCATCTACCCACCTCCTCTCTGAAATTTCTTGCTACTTCATTCCAATTTCTTCCTACCCCCCAAGCTTTCTTGACCACCTCATGGAAGGAGTTGTCCAGAAGCCAGGCACTTTGAAATCTAAACGCTCTTTCCTTCTTTTGGCTCTCCTCTTTTGCCCACAACTTTACATAGATGGGTCTATGGTCAGATTTCAGAGCAGGCAAATGGAAGATGACCGTATTTGGGAAAGACCCTTGCCATGCCATATTGCAAAGGGCGTGATCAATCCTTTCCTTCACCCCACCTCTTTCCCAAGTGAACCTTGGACCTTTGAAGCCTAGGTCTAATAGAGAGGAGTCTGAGATGAAATTGCTGAAATCTCTCATGGAACTCCAGTTATAGTGCATGCTCCCCTCCTTCTCTTGAATGCTTTTATAAGCGTTGAAATCCCCCATTATGCACGATGGTAAGCTTTGGTCAGAGTTGGAGTTTGTAAACTTCAGTCTATCCCATAGCTCCCTTCTGGCTACTAGATTGGGTGACCCATACACAACTGTCACCATGCATGTGCGTCTTGTTTCCTTCAGCCAAATCTTGGTGTGTATAAATTGTTTGTGCTTCTCAAAGACAGTTACCTCAACATTCTTATCATCCCAGAGGATCCAGATACCACCAACGAAACCATTAGCGTCCACTTTGTCATGTCCTTGCCAACTAAGTTTCCTGATTACTCTATCAGCCTTAACCCCACTAATTCTGGTTTCAAAAAGCGCCACTAGACTGATCCTATGCATTTGTCTTAAGTCACTTAGGAGGGGAGGAAAGAAATGTGCTCCTGCCCTCCTGCAGTTCCATGTCATAAAATTCATAAAAAACTCAGAAACAAGAGATGCCACACCCTTGGCCTTAAAGCTTAACGCTATCTATTTCTGTCTCCCTCCCATCCTTGATGCTTCCTGCTTCCCTCGGTGAGTTGACACTCTCATATCCCAGGCTGGCCATAGACTCTAAAGTGTCCGGTGGTATCTTTTTAGCTGAATCTAAAATCAAGCCCATCTTGGAGAAGTTCAGGGACTCCTTCACTTTCGTCCAGGGCCCATATCTCTCTCCTTTTTTCGGGCTCAAGCCTATGATTTTATCCTTGTCTTTGGGGGTATTACTCTTTGGTTTGATGATTCTATTTACATCCGCCATGGCCGTTCTATTGTTTTGGTCTTTATTTCTGCTTTGAGCCATTGGGCCCTTTGTCGATGGGTTATTTACTCTGGTTTTGGTCTTTTCCCCTGATGGGCTAGCCTCCAACTTCTCCCCTGGGCCTTCCTTCTTTTTTCCTTTTGTGCTTTGCGAGCTCGAGCCCATTTTCCTATTTTCTACATTTGATTTCTCCCGTGTTGAGGTTTCTTCCCTCGCTTGACTCCTGTTTTTTTCCTTTTTTGGGATTAGTCCGTTTATTTTGCCTTCTGATATCATTAAAGACCCTGAAAGACCTTTCTGACTTAACTCCTCCACGTGTTCATTTAGGATGATGAAACGATTTGAAAATTTGCTTTTCCCATGCTTCTCTGTCGTCTCTGTCAGCTTCCTTGTCTCCTTCGATCTGTTTACCGGGATTTCACTGCCCGGCGGCCAGATTTTTGCCGGTATCCTCCTTTCTAGTCTTCTCACTATCATCCATGGACCAAAACAATCCTCGTCTTCCTTCTTCTCTGAATTCCCCCTAGACCCGGGCACATTCATGTCGATTCTGTTAGTGGATGACCTCGTTCCTTCTTGTCTCGAGCTCTCCCCTGTTGTTGTCTCCACTGGCTAGCATTCATCCCGCATGTGTCCATATTTTCCATACTTGAAACAGATTGCATGTAGGCCTTCGTATTCAATAGCATAGAGATGCTTCCTTAAATGGAACTTCGGTACTAACTTCTTCCTCAGGTCCACCTCCACACATAACCTTGCAAACTTCCCCCTCTCTACCTCTATATCATCCCCCATGTCTGAGTTGAGGTTCCTTAGTGTGTGTGAGTCTATCTTCAAGGTCTTTCCAACTTTGTTTCCCAGTCTCCAGAGGAAATGTGCGTTATAGTACTCAATCAGGAGCCAAGGAACCCTGATCCATACAGCCACTTTCTTGAAACTGTCCTCCATCGGGTTGAAGCTTGGTCTCCACCGTTGTACCACAAGGTAGTGGTCCGAAATCATCCAGGGGCCTTCATGCAGCGCAAACTGATAATCTTTTGGGTTTGAGAAGTTTGCTATGTAGTATTCGTTGCCTATGTCTATTAGGTTGAAAGTTCCCCTTGGGTGCCAAATCCTTGATAGCCTTTCCCTAAGATACTTGAAGCCAATCTTCCTACCCATAAGCTTCACGATTAGGGATTTTTTCCAGGGTTTGTAATAACTTCTTCTCTCCTCCTCCGGTATTTCAATGTTAGGAACTCCTTCTTCCTCGATTATTCTTACCATATCATCGTCCTCAGACTCTTCATCAGTGAAGTCTGCATCTGACTCGATATCCATTTTCAGGTTATTTGCTACTCCATTAAACCCTAACAATCTGTCTTTGTAAGATGGTCCTTTCAAGTTCATATTCTCCCTCATCGTTTTGTCTTCCTTGTTATTTCCCTGGATACCCAGATTCCTTCCCAACATTCCAGTGGCTCTTCCCATTACCTCCTCGGTTCCCTTTCGGTTTTCACCCAAAACCTCTGCCAGCATGTTTTGGGACCCCTCACTTCCCTCTCCCGGATCTTCCTCGCTTTTTTCCTCCATTAGATCATCCATGATGGTCGAGACAGGTTCATTTGCTTTGATCTTCTTACTATTCCTTCTCAAGATGTCCTCTTCTTCCTCTGTTCTTTCTTTCAGATCGTTCTCCATAATACTTAAATTGATATAGTTTTTCACTTAGAGGCAGAATATGATAATACAAAGGATAATTTTATCTTATCCTATTATCTCACCAAACACAAGATAAAAGTAAGATAGGATAATTTTATCCTATCTTATTCCTTATCAGATTCACCAAATAAGTCCTAAACTTTTACTAGAGTAATTATTGTCACTAAAATTAGCTTCATTGATACATTTCTTTTGTTGTTATTGAAAATATTTCAATAACACCACCGAGAACCAAAGCTAATTTTTTTGGTTCATAACCATCAATTATCAAATCTCTTTTTTTTTTTTTCATATTTATCATTACTCATAATTAATAAATTTGTTGTTATTAAAAATTATCTAAAACTACATATATTGAAAAGCTATCAAGAAAGTAATATATCAATTAATAGTCTTGTTAGAATCCTCGAGAAAAAAAATGTCATTAATTAAACTCTAATTCGACAATACAATTTGTTTATACAAAAAATATCTTATGTAATGTAGATAAATACAAATAGACCTAGCTAATCCAAACACACTAATACTATCTTCAAGAACTTGATTCATCTTTGTTTGACTCTTGGAAGACATGTAGAATTACTCATGGGATTTGATGCAACTATTGGATATATTTCCTATTGAAACTATATGAAAATTTTAATAAAATTATAACAGTATGTATGATGCACGTGATTATTTTCTGTAATAGTAAATTATAAGTAAACTAATATTAAAATAATTAAATATTATGTTAAGTAATTAACATAAATATGAGCAAATGCCAAAACTAAGATATAAATGGGATGATTAGTTATCTAAATTTTAACCAACACAAGACAATAGTTAAAAGTAACAAAGATAAGTAAAATATATATCTGGAATGGGCCAATGAGGCATGTCTATTACTGATAAATAGTACATATATATTACATCAAGAAAGTTGAGAAACTGAAAAAAGAAAAAAGAAAAAAGAAAAAAAAGGACTCTGTCTAGCTATATGTGACAATAACGTGCTGGTAATGTTATTTACCGATGAATCTAGAAACAATTAATGCCTAAAATCAAGCATCTACCCCCTTCCTTCACCCTAGTTATGGAAAAAGTAATAATGGGCAAAAGTTGGCACATTGATAGAATCAGAAATACTAAGGACTAGGGTTTAGAGTATTAATTTACATATATAAAATGAAAAATTCGCTGTCACTTCTATACTCTGTAAATTAAATCCAAAACTAGACAATTTCTACATGCACATTGACTTCACACCACATAAAAAAGGCTTTTGAGAGCAAATTTTCCATCTTTAATATTGAAAATTGCGTCTCTAAATTGTTGAGTTCCGTCAGATGTGTTTCTTCATTGAAAATTTTCCTAGTGCTAGAGTTGGAAAATTAAGAACACAAATTATTAAAAACCAATTAAGAAGCCCTACAAGCATAAATGAGCTATTAAGACTTTCTTATTTTATTTGTAGCACTTACCAAACTTAATATTCCCTCTTCTCCAATTATACACATAATGACAATTCAACGAACAAGGTTTCTGCAAGAAATATAATTAAGATGTTTCTAGTACAAAATTGGAACACTAGGTAAATAACTGAAAACTAAATATAAGTAACAGATACTTAACCATTTAGTTTTCTTGTAGTCTTCAAAGCTTTTTGCTTTCATGAATCAAATAAATGTGAAACAAACAATACATTATGTAGCATATTCAGTCAAGTAGCCAATATCTAGCACAATTACCTCTTCTGCACCCCCATTGAAGCAGCGAGTTATAAAATATAACCACACTCAAACAGTGAAGAGAATTCTCCTAAAATTAATTTATTGACTAAAAAGTATCTAAACTGACTACAAAATAACATATTTATAAGATTGTACTTAAGTCTCCTAAACACTAGAAAATATTAAATACTAAAGACTCCTGATTGTACAAGAAAACATAAAAATAGTAAAATAAAATAAAATAATGAAACTCCTAATCACAACAAAAAATTTAAAATAAAGGAACTAAAAGTTAGGAAACTATTAAAAGAATAAACAAAAATCCTAAATAACCCAAAAGCTTGTATAGCTTCTGTAACAACTCCACTTAAGTATCCATTTTTTGTTTTGTTTTAAATACCATGAAGTTATTACCTCATTACAATTTAACTCAATGTAACATTTATTTAATTTAAACAATACATAGTTTACTTACATGTCATTAATCAAAACATACGTACAACATATCAAACACATAAAAATCTATATCTTATTTATTTTGGTTGACCAATTCCGGAGATACAGGTGCTGGTGGTTGCACCTTCACCAGAATCTAAGCCAACTTGACCACAAACATTTTCTTTGCTTCTGGGATCTACACAACATAAAGTACTCGATCCAACGTGCACTAAAAGCCAGAGCTATAGAAAAATCTGCAAAAATAATTTTCTGAACATGATATGGAAATATAGTGAGAATTAAATCCCAATAAGTTCAACAATAAATCATCATCAATATAGCTCATCACGTCATGTTCAGCTGTATAAACTACATAAAATAACTTTGGTCACATGAATGCATTATATCTATGCACATAAGAATCATACAGTAATGATATGTATGACAGGATTAACTATTTTTAGAATATCATATGATGGCCATCAACTTATTCTCATTTCAAGCTACCCCGGTCAGGGTCAGTATCCTCTACTCTCCGGTACGGGCTATTCTCGCTCCGTCCGACATGGCACAATTTTTCTTTCTTTTCTCATAATCATAATCATAACCGTTGGTAGGGCGTCCCCTATTGGTGCACCACACGGATTGCCATGTGACCGTGCTCATTTCTTTTCTTTTCACAATGATAGCCAAAAATATGCTTTCAATAACAAGTATGTTCATCAAAATATAACTATTACTATAAATCATTGGTAATCAAGCCATGAACATAACCATTTCAAATATCACTTTATAAAATATTTCTATGTCAGAAATTTACACTTAAGATGGTAAGAAGTTCATACAATGGCAATGGCTATGGCATATACTAGTCATTTATAAGATTCGTCTTCTTTTTTAAATATTAATTTTATTTCTTTATTTTCTTGATGCAGGTTTTCATCATATCTAACTTTCTCTTACTAATCAGAGTATAACTCCCTCAATTAAACTCCGATGTAGGTGATCTTGATGTCAATTTCAAGATAAAACAATTATCTAAAACTATTATGTTGAACATTATAGCGAAATATTAAGAAATCAATGTGATATTACTCCCTAAATGTATAGGTTATTTCTTCTCAGATAGGTTCTAACCTTTACCTACTAATCGGACCATATCTAGCTCATATGGACTCCAACTTGAGTGATTTCAGTGGCTACAAATCCGTGACACACATATATATAATTCTTATGTGAACCATTTATTTTAATTCTATACAGATAATTCTCAGAAATTAAAATACAGAAGCTATCCTAACATATTCTTCCCTGATGAACCATTTTCTGACCTTTGACTACTAATTAGCTCATATCTTCCTCATATGGACTCTAAATTGAATGATTCCAGTGGCCAAAAATCCGTGACACACATAGCTATAATTCTTATGTTAACCATTTATTTTAATTCCATATAGATAATTTTTAGAAATTAAAATACAGAAGCTATCCTAACATATTCTTCGCTGATGAATCATTTTCTGACCTTTGACAACTAATCGGCACATATCTTCCTCATATGGACTCCAAATTGAATGATTCCAGTGGCTAAAAATCCGTGACACACATAGCTATAATTCTTTTGTTAACAATTTATTTTAATTCCATACAGATAATTTCCAGAAATTAAAATACAGAAGCTATCCTAACATATTCTTCCCTGATGAACCATTTTCTGACCTTTGACTACTAATCGGCTCATATCTTCCTCATATGGACTCCAAATTGAATAATTCCAGTGGCTAAAAATCCGGGACTCACATAGCTATAATTCTTATGTTAACCATTTATTTTAATTCTATATAGATAATTCCCAGAAATTAAAATACAGAAGCTAAAAAGTTTGCCACCCATAGCCATACCTATGTAGAACTTTCTATACCAGTCTAAGTATTCAAACATACATCACATGCAAGATCAATATGTAACATGATATAGCAACATCCATGACCAATCATCAAAGTTCTAAGATTAAAATCTCATATAAATATTATAAGTTTCAAAAGTTTTCTTCAAAAAGAAATATTGTTAAACTTACCTAAAAATCTCCCTAACTCACTTAGTGAATTAGTTTTCTTGTTTCCTCTTGAAAGAAGTAGCAAGATTCCTCCCTTCCCTTAGCTTTTCTAGCAGCTTAGGTAAGAGAAGGAGGGTGATTTTTTGAACCTCAAGGATGGAGAAGAAAAATGGATTCAAGTGGAGATTAAGGTAACTTACCTTGACTACTTAGCCTTCTAAACTTCTCCTTCTTCTTCTTTCCTTTCTTCTCCTCTCTTTCTCTCCTTTCCTCACTCTACCTTGCTTCTATTTCTCTCTCTTCCTCACTTGGATGAAATTAAAATGTTGTAGGGGTGGGTTTTGGTTAAATAGACCACCAAATAATACACCTTTCATGATCATGGGTCTACCTTATCACAATTAGGATACACTTTGTTGAATTTTTGGAAAACAAACAACTTATGTTCTTGTCTTCCTCTTCCTTAGTCAAGATATGCATAGGAAAAGGAGATTTGTATTTTGAAAATTATGATGATACTTTCTTAAGATAAAGGACAAGGTCCCTTTGATTTAGGGATTCATTTCCATTTTTTTTGTCTTAAACAAGTATGATAGGTTTGCCTTTTTAGGTGGAAAATTTCTAGCCCTTGAATCTCCATTATTTGGTTTATATTATTTGTGTGGGATAGGAATGTTTTGTCCTAATGCCATGTATTATCATACCACTTGCTAAAATTATGAGTGTACGATATAGATGTTTTTGTCCTAAAGCCTTGTATTATCATGCCACTTGTCAAAATTAGGAATGTAGAATCACACCACTTGTTAAATTTTTGTCTTAATGCCATGTAACCTAATCTTTATTATTATTACATTATTATATCATCACCTAATTTATTTTCTTTTATTTTTCCTCTTGGATTTGGGCTTATTCCTACCCATTTTCTTTGCTTTGGATAAAATTCTACCTTTCTTGGAGGGCTTGGTCACATTTTCATAATTTTAGGGCTATCGATCCAATTACTATATCCTAGTCCAAGTCTATGTTTTATTTCTTGCCTAGGTTATCCAATGGGCTTGCTAGAAACTTATGTGAAGTGGAAAAACTCTATATGAAGTGTCCATAGGTAAAAGCCCAATGTATGGGTAAAGATGTTAAACTTAGTAACTCTAGTTCTTGAATTAGGAAAAATTATCCTAATCCAATGTTCTTGAAATTTTAAGACCTTTACTTGTTTCTAAAAATTTATCTTCCTTATCCAAGAATTTTGTATCTCTTTAGTATGTTAGTTGTATTTTTTTTCCTATTAGGTTTTCCCTCTTTATTTGTTCTCTTAATGTTAGAAACATTTTCTATGCATATCCATAAGGTGCAGAATTTCTAAGGATTATATTTCCTTAGATATCTAAAATATTGTATAATAAATTTTATTTCCTTAATTAAATATTTATGTACTTTTATCAATAAAAGAAATGAAATTAGGGATGTTACATTTCTCTCCCCCTAAAAGAAATTTTGTCGCCAAAATTTCAGAAATTACCTAATAAGAATTATTGTGGATATTTCTTCCTCATGACTTCTTCCAGCTCCCAAGTTGCTTCTTCCGGAGACAAACCTTCCCAGAACTCCTTAACATGGCGAATTGTTTTATTTCTCAGTTGCTTCACGTCAGTGTCCAATTTGGATGTAGGTACTAGCTGGTATGTCATGTTCTCCTTTATTTGGATTGGTTTATCCTGTATTATATGTGATGAATTTGGAAGATACTTCCGCAGCTGTGATACGTGGAAAACATTATGCAGGTTGGACAAATTAGGTGGGAGAGCAACTTGATATGCTGATGTCCCTACTTTCTTCAGAATTTGGTAGGGTCCCAAAAATCGCGGACTTAGCTTTCTTGTTTTGAGAGACCTACCAACTCCAGTAGTCGGGGAAAGTTTCAGAAATACATGGTCTCCTTCCTCAAACTCTAGAGGTCTATGTCTCTTATCGTAGTAACTTTTTTGCCGACTCTGAGTTATAAGTATTTTGTCTCGTATCATCCTGATTTGTTCAGTGGTTTGTTGAACTAGATTAGGACCCAACAAGTTATTTTCTCCTACCTCAAACCAACATAGTGGAGATCAGCACTTTCTACCGTATAAAGCTTCATAGGGGGCCATCTTAATACTAGAGTGATAGCTATTATTATAAGCAAACTCTACTAAAGGTAGGTACTTATCCCATCCTTTACCTTGCTCTATCCCACAGACCCTTAACATATCTTCTAGGATTTGAATGGTTCGTTCTGTCTGCCGATCAGTCTGAGGAAGTACTGAACCGCAACTGAGTACCAAAAGCTTCCTGCAACGCCTTCCAAAACCTCGATGTGAACCTCAGATCTCTATCAGAAATGATATGTAAGGGAATTCCATGCAGTCTAAATATTTCCTAGACGAACAATTGGGCTAATTTATCCAGTGAATAGTTAATTTTTATGGGCAAAAAGTGAGCAGATTTGGTTAATCTGTCAATTATTACCCAGATAGAGTCATGTCCCACTGAAGTCTTAGGTAATCCCACAACAAAGTCCATTGAGATACTGTCCCATTTCCATTTAGGGATCTCAAGAGGTTGTAGAAATCTCTCTGGCTTTTGATTCTCCACCTTCACCTTTTGACAAATGAGACATTTCGCCACAAACTCGGCAATGTCATTTTTCATCCCTGGCCACCAATACATCCTCTTTAGATCCTGGTACATTTTAGTGCATCCAGGATGGACTGTGTATTTTCTCTGACGCGCTTCTGCAGGATCTTAGTCCTCAACTCTCGTTCTCGAGGGACACAAATCCTTCCCTGATACATGATTACTTCATCTTCCATGACAGAAAAATTACCTTGGTCTTTATGATCCTGTAAGTATTGGTCGTGAGCTTGAGCCTCTTTGATCTGGGCTCTAACGTCACACCCTATACTTAAACCATTAATGACTAGCTTCTTTGGAGTAAGAGTAGTGGTTAGCTTCAAATTTTGAAACTCCTCTAACATCTGCATCTTATACACCATCATCTGACCCATGTGCAGAGATTTTCGACTCAAAGCATCTGCTACAACATTTGCCTTTTCGGGATGATACTTTATCTCAAACTTGTAGTCATTAAGGAATTCTACCCATCTTTGTTGCCTTATATTTAACTCTTTCTGATCAAAGAGGTATTTAAGACTCTTATGATCACAATATACTTCAAAGGTTGTCCCGTACAAATAGTGTCGCCAAATCTTTAAGGCAAACACCACTGCTGCTAATTCAAGATCATGGGTTGGATAGTTTCCTTCGTAGGGTCTCAGTTGCCTAGAGGCATAAGCAACTACTCTCTTATCTTGCATCAGCACACATCCTAGCCCTTTCTTTGAAGCATCACTATACACTTCAAAATGTCCAGTGGGATGTGGAATAATTAAAATAAGAGGAGTGGTCAGTCTTGTCTTCAGCTCTTGAAAACTAGCTTCACATTGATCAGTCCAATTGAAAGGACTTCCCTTCCTGGTCAATTTAGTCAATGGCAAGGCTATACGAGAGAAGTTTTGTATAAACCTCCTGTAGTATCCTGCCAAACCCAGGAAACTTCTGACTTCCGTAACCGTCCTTGGTCTCTCCCACTGAATCACTGCTTCCGTCTTACTAGGATCTACGGCTACCCCTCTATTAGAGATGGTATGTCCGAGAAACTTCACCTCTGACAGCCAAAATTCACACTTCTCCAATTTGGCATATAAAATTTTCTCTTTCAGCACTTGCAGCACGATTCAGAGATGTTGTTCATGTTCTTTCTCACTCTTAGAGTATATCAAGATGTCATCAATGAACACTACAACAAATTGATCTAGGTAGGGTCAAAAAATGAGATTCATGTAATCCATAAAAATTGCAGGTGCATTTGTCAATCCGAAGGGCATTACGAGAAACTCATAGTACCCATACCTAGTCCTGAAGGCAGTTTTTGGTGCGTCCTCCTCCTTGATCCTAATCTGATGATATCCTGACCTCAAGTCAATTTTAGAAAAGATGGAGGCTCCCTTCAATTGATCTAATAAGTCATCTATCTTAGGGAGAGGTACTTGTTTTTGATAGTCACCTTATTCAGCTGTCTGTAATCTATGCATAGTTTCAGGCTTTCGTCTTTCTTCTTAACAAACAATACAGGAGCTCCCCAAGGTGATACACTCGGTCTAATGAATTACTTGTCTAATAGTTCCTTGCTTCTTGAGTTCCTGTAGTTCCTTCGAGGCCATTTGATATGGTGTAATAGAGATAGGCCCTGTCCTATGTAGGAGATCAATAGAGAACTTTATCTCTCTCTTGGGAGGTAAGCCTGGAATATCTGATGGAAATACTTCAGGAAACTCGTTGGCTATTAGGGTTTCATCAAGCTTCGATTTGACTTTTAGGTTTGATAAATACAAGAGAATGTATCCAAGTACTCCATTCTTCAACTCCCTATTAACTTGATTGGCATTTAGCATCAATAACTGGATCTCCTCTTTCGGAGTAAGAGGTAGATATTCAACGGTCTTGTTACAACAATTCAGCAAGACTCGATTTCTAGACGTCCAGTCTAACCCTAGAATGACCTCAATACCTCTTAAAGATAAACAGACGAGGTCTACAGAAAAAGTTTTTTCTTGGATGGTGACTTGACAGTCCTTACATACAGAGGAAGTTAATACCCGTTCCCCTGTAGGGGTTACTACGGATAGCTCATAGGGAGTTTCAAAAATAGGAAACTGAAACTTCCTAATACATTCTTCCGATATAAATGAATGACTAGCACCAGAGTCAAATAACACCATAAGAGCAAATCCATAGATATAGCATGTACCTTGAATCATTTCAGAAGATTGAGCTGCCTCTTGGCCGCTCAGGGTGAAAACCCTTCCTTTCATTTGAGGCCTCTGTTTTGGCTGCTTCCCCACATTCTGTGGGCAATTTCTCGTAAAATATCCCTTTTGTCCGCAATTGAAGCAAAGATCTTGTCCCATGTAGCATGGCCGGTTACCATGCATGTGTCCGTACTTAGCGCACTTGACTGGGGTGAGGTCTTGTTGAAAAGGTCTAGGACCCGCAATCAATGGCCTCTTACCAGCTCCATATCCACTTCTTCTCACGTGATTTCCAAGGTTGGGAAAATTTTTCTTCCTCTTCCATAGGTTTCGCCTTTGGTTTTCGTCCTCCACTGCCCTTAAACTCTTTTCCAGGAGTCTGCATTTATTTATCAGAGGTACAAACTCCCTGATCTCCATAGCTATAACAACATTCTTTATCTCCGGGTTTAGTCCCGCTTTGAACTTAATCGCCTTCCATGCTTCATCTGGGTTATATCATAGATAAGAGGAGAACGTAGATAACTCTTCAAA
Source organism: Gleditsia sinensis (assembly GCA_037074535.1). Taxonomy (NCBI): domain Eukaryota; kingdom Viridiplantae; phylum Streptophyta; class Magnoliopsida; order Fabales; family Fabaceae; genus Gleditsia; species Gleditsia sinensis. The sequence goes on from CM073463.1 coordinate 42,854,823, forward strand.
CCTTGCAATATACTGGTCCACGGTCATGTTGCCTTGCTTGAGTTGGAGAAATTCGATCTCTTTCTCTGCCCGAACAGTACTTGGAAAGTACTTTTCAAAAAAAATGTCCTTGAACACTTACCAGGTGATCTGTCTTCCCTGATGAGCTGAAATTTCTCTAGCTCCATGCCACCAGTATTCTGCTTCATCCTTTAACATATATGCATAAAAAATAACTTGCTGCTCTTCAGTATAGCCCATCACTTTAAAGATTTTCTCTAATTCCCTTATCCATCTTTCGGCTATCGTTGGGTCATATCCACCTTGGAAACAAGGTGGTCTAGTCCTCAGGAACTCGGATATGCCATTATCTTTTCCAGCCATCCAGTTGTTAGCACCATTCTCACCATTTGGGTTATTAACATTTTGGAGATATTGTAAAATTTGGTTGGTGGTCATGACTTGGTCTCGAATTGCCGTGGCAAGGTTGTGCAGGGTTTCCTCTGCATTGGTTGTTGGATTCCTCCTTGGTGGTGCCATTTCCTACTGTGGCAAAAACGAAGTTATGCTGCTATTGAGGTGATCCAGCCCAATAGTTAGTTTTAAAAATATTTAACGGCAGTCATAACACCACCTCGGCATATAGATAGGAACACTAGTTTCTTACCTATATGAATCATTGATCCCCTACACAGCACAACCACAACATACTCAAGACACTATAAGATCGATTCAGATAACCATCCACCCACTGAACATCTAGGATCGACCTGCTCTGATACCAATTATGTAACAACTCTATTTATGTAAATGTAACAAATTTTTTTTATATATTTGTAAAGTACCGTGAAGTTATTACCTCGTTACAACTTAACTCAATATAACATTTATTTAATTTAAACAATACAGAGTTTACATACATGTCATTAATCAAAACATACGTACAACATATCAAACACATAAAAATCTACATCTTATTTATTCTGACTGACCAATTCCAGAGATACAGGTGCTGGTGGTTGCACCTTCACCGAGATCTAAGCCAACTCAACCACAAACATTTTATTTGCTTCTGGGATCTGCCCAACATAAAGTACTCGATCCAACGTGCACTAAAAGTCAAAGCTATAGAAAAATTTGCATAACTAATTTTCTAAACATGATATGAAAATATAGTGAGAATTAAATCCTAGTAAGTTCAACAATAAATCATCATCAATATAGATCATCACATCATGTTCAGTTGTATAAACCACAGAAAATAACTTTGGTCACATGAATGCATTATATCTATGCACATAAGAATCATACAGTAATGATATGTATGACAGGATTAACTATTTTTAGAATATCATATGATGGCTATCAACTTATTCTCATTTTAAGCTACCCTGGCCAGGGTCAGTATCCTTTACTCTCCGGTACGGGCTTTTCTCGCTCCATCCGACATAGCACACTTTCTCTTTCTTTTCTCATAATCATAATCATAACCGTTGGTAGGGTGTCCCCTACTGGTGCACCACATGGATTGCCATGTGACCGTGCTCATTTCTTTTTTTTTCACAATGATAGCTAAAAATATGCTTTCAATAACAAGTATGTTCATCAAAATATAACTATTACCATAAATCATTGGCAATCATGTCATGAACATAACCATTTCAAATATCACATTATAAAATATTTTCATGTCAGAATTTTACACTTAAGATGGTAAGAAGTTCATACAATGGCAATGGCTATGGCATATACTAGTCATTTATAAAATTCGTCTTCTTTTTTAAATATTAATTTTATTTCTTTATTTTCTTGATGCAGGTTTTCATCATATCTAACCTTTTCTTACTAATCAGAGTATAACTCCCTCAATTGAACTCCGATGTAGGTGATCTTGATGTCAATTTCAAGATAAAACAATTATCTAAAACTACTATGTTGAACATTGTAGCAAAATATTAAGAAATCAAGGTGATATTACTCCCTAAATGTACATGTTATTTCTTCTCGAATAGGTTCTGACCTTTACATACTAATCGGAACATATCTACCTCATATGGACTCCAACTTGAGTGATTCTAGTGGATAAAAATCCATGACACACATATCTATAATTCTTATGTGAACCATGTATTTTAATTCCATACAAATAATTCTCAGAAATTAAAATACAGAAGCTATCCTAACATATTCTTCCCTGATGAACCATTTTCTAACCTTTGACTACTAATAAGCTCATATCTTCCTCATATGGACTCGAAATTGAATGATTCCGGTGGCTAAAAATCTGTGACACACATAGCTATAATTCTTATGTTAACCATTTATTTTAATTCTATACAAATAATTCTCAAAATTTAAAATACAGAAGCTATCCTAACATATTTTTCCCTGATAAACCATTTTCTGACCTTTGACTACTAATCGGCTCATATCTTCCTCATATGGACTCCAAATTGAATGATTCCAGTGGCTAAAAATCCGTGATACACATAGCTATAATTATTATGTTAACCATTTATTTTAATTCCATACAGATAATTCTCAGAAATTAAAATACAGAAGTTAAAAAGTTTGTCACCCATAGCCATACCTATGCAGAACTTTCTATACCAATCTAAGTATTCAAACATACATCACATGCAAGATCAATATGTAACATGTTATAGCAACATCCATGAGCAATCATCAAAGTTCTAAGATCAAAATCTCATATAAATATTATAAGTTTCAAAAGTTTTTAGCTCACTTAGTGAATTGGTTTTCTTGTTTCCTCTTGAAAGAAGTAGCAAGATTCCTCCCTTCCCTTAGCTTTTCTAGCTGCTTAGGTAAGAGAAGGAGGGTGAGTTTTTGAACCTGAAGGATGAAGAAGAAAAATGGATTCAAGTGGAGATTAAGGTAACTTACCTTGAGTACTTAGCCTTCTAAACTTCTCTTTCTTCTTCCTTCCTTTCTTCTCCTCTCTTTCTCTCCTTTCCTCACTCTACCTTGATTCTATTTCTCTCTCTTCCTCACTTGGACGAAATTAAAATTTTGTAGGGGTGGGTTTTGGTTAAATAGACCACCAAATAATACACCTTTCATGATCATGGGTCTACCTTATCACAATTAGGATACACTTTGTTGAATTTTTGGAAAACAAACAACTTATGTTCTGGTCTTCCTCTTCCTTAGTCAAGATATGCATAGGAAAAGGAGATTTGTATTTTGAAAATTATGATGATATGTTCTTAAGATAAGGCACAAGGTCCCTTTGATTTAGGGGTCCATTTCCATTTTCTTTTGTCTTAAACAAGTATGATAGGTTTGCCTATTTAGGTGAAAAATTTCTAGCCCTTGAATCTCCATTATTTGGTTTATATTATTTGTGTGGGATAGGAATGTTTTGTCCTAATGCCATGTATTATCATACCACTTGCTAAAATTATGAGTGTAGGATATAGATGTTTTTGTCCTAAAGCCTTGTATTATCATGCCACTTGCCAAAATTATGAATGTAGAATCACACCACTTGCTAAATTTTTGTCTTAATGCCATGCAACCTAATCTGTATTATTATTACATTATTTTATAATCACCTAATTTATTTTATTTTATTTTTCCTCTTGGATTTGAGCTCATTCCTACCCATTATGGGCTTATTCCTACCCATTTTCTTTGCTTTGGATAAAATTCTACCTTTCTTGGAGGGCTTGGTCACATTTTCATAATTTTGGGGCTATCGATCCAATTACTATATCCTAGTCCAAGTCTATGTTTTATTTCTTGCCTAGGTTATCTAATGGGCTTGCTAGAAACTTATGTGAAGTGGAAAAACTCTATATGAAGTGTCCATAGGTAAAAGCCCAATGTATGGGTAAAGATGTTAAACTTAGTAACTCTAGTTCTTGAATTAGGAAAAATTATCCTAATCCAATGTTCTTGAAATTTTAAGACCTTTACTTGTTTCTAAAAATTTATCTTCCTTATCCAAGAATTTTACATCTCTTTAGTATGTTATTTCTATTTTTTTTCCTATTAGGTTTTTCCTCTTTATTTGTTCTCGTAATGTTAGAAACATTTTCTATGCATATACATAAGGTGAAGAATTTCTAAGGATTATATTTCCTTAAATATCTAAAATATTGTCTAATAAATTTTATTTCCTTAATTAAATATTTATGTACTTTTATCAATAAAAGAAACGAAATTAGGGATGTTACAGCTTCGAGTCAGACCGACTTGAGAAAAACTCATACTTGAGTTAAGAGTCCTCTATTTAGACTTGCAACCTATCATATGCAAGAAATTGACTGTAGGTTGTCTTTAACCAAATTCAACTCCGGTATGTGGCCTATCGTCATTTAGTTTATACTTTTGTTTAGGCTTCAATCATCAAATTAATCCTCAATTTCAACTTCCAAGCGTCGTTCTATACATTGGAATTTGAAATTTATCCTTTACTCCAAAGCTTTCAACACTACCCCTCTACCATGCAGATTAGGGGGCTTTAGTTCTCTTGATCACTACCATCAATACATTCACTTGCTTCAACTGGGTTGCTGGTTATGTTCTAATACCCCCTGATGCAACGAATTAAGCATAAAAGATAAACACACTCAAAAGGTAAAGAAAATTCTCTGAAAAAGTAATGAAATTTCTCTCAATTAATTCATGGACTAAAAGGTACTTAAACATACTACAAAATGACATATTTATAGGACTATACTTAGGTCACCTAAAAACTCTAGGACTCCTAAAGACACTAGAAAACATTAAATACTAAAGACATCTATTTGCAAAAGAAAACATTAAAATAATAAAATAAAGAAACTTCTAATTGCAACAGAAAACATAAAATAACGAAACTAAAAATTAGGAAACTACTAAAAAAAATCCTAAACAACCCTAATGTCTAAACAACTCTACGTCACTCATAAGCCATTGTCTTTCCAAATCATTGTCACCTGATTCTTCAAGAAAGCCAGAGCTGAATTCAAAAACTTAAATAACAGAGAGCTAAAAATTAGCTAACATGGATAAAAAGCCAAGGAGGGCAGTAAAATTACTTAAACATTGGTATAATAATGGAACCAACATAGTAGTATTTGAGAGTTGAAATAATTGAATATTCATTTTTTCTAAGCCCCTAGACCATACCTTTTCTTCAAAAGAAGACGGCTCATCATTGACCCAATCCCATATGCCCCTAATAAAAATTTCTACTCAAGACAGTGGTTTAATTTTAAGAAAATTCATAAACAATAAACAAATTATAATGCAGTATTTGAGAGTGAAGTTTAAGCATGGGTGCTACATGGAGAACTTGGGCTTTTCAATTTTCTTTTGACACTTGGTAAGAGGACTCAGAAGAAGAAATAGTGCGTGGCCTTCGCATGGCGAATTGGAGGATGGCTTCACAAGTTTAAATGATGCCAAAAGGGGGGTGGTTACTATTGGGCCCCCTATAAGACAGGTTTATAAAAGAAGACACTGCAGCAAACAAACAGCAGGGGAAATATAAGACTTCACGGTATATAAAACACATGGGGACAATGAGGGAGCTAATTGGGACAAGTGTCCTAAGGGGATTAAGCAACCTGACCAGACTGTTAAGGCCAGTAATGATAAAAAGGGGAGTGTAGGCATAGTGGAAAGGGGGAGAAGCAGATAGTATAGGAGGGGAGGAGATGGCAGCCTAGAATGTGCCAGAAGAAGAGTGGGCTTGCCACCACCCTTTATAGCATTCCTTTTTATCTCAGTTTTTAGCCTCAGGGTAGTTTTTTGAGCAATATTCCCATCCTACTACACCATCCACTATTTTCTCATTTTGTATCCCGAACCCAGAACTCAGGAGAGTAGGGTGGATTCCTGGTGTATTTCCCTTACTGATAGATAATGCAATATATATATCCACTTAGTTTATTGCTAATGAGGAAAGGTTCCATGCTTTTATTCTGCTAGCTTGATTTAAAGTAGGAGGTTCCTAACAAACTAGTATCAGAGAAGTAACGATATTGGCAGATGGTAAACACTAGAATGGAGTCCCTAATAGAACTTTTGGAGCAAGATCATAAGAGTATGGTAGAAAAGGTGACTAGTATAGAAACTAACGTACAAACAATCATGGAGATAGTGATGGAACTTCTAGAGTTTGTGATCTTGAGGGAGCAACAGGGAAAACCACCCATGCACCCAGATGTTGAACAAGGGAGACAATAAGGGAACCTCAAGAGTGATGGAGATGAAGGGGGAGTGGTGCCGGTGAACCAAGAAGGAACAGAGATGGAGGAGGGGAACCAGTAACCCGAAAATTGAAACTATTAATATTTTCGGGAGAAGACCCAAGTGGATGGATTTTTTAGGCAGAAAGGCATTTTATGGTCAATGGAATTCCTGAGGAAGAGAGGGTGGCGTCAGTAGCAGTTTGTATGGTGGGCCAAGCACTCAACTGGGTGCAGTGGATGGAGGGCCAAGCACTCATCTCAGGGAGGCTCTACCCATGAGGAGCTGCTATCCCTCAAGTAGGAAGTGGACGTCGGGGAGTACTAAGAGTAGTTCGAAGCTCTTTCAGCCACTCTGTATGACATGTCAGTCGAGTTACTCAAGGGGGCCTTCATCAATGGCCTCTGCGACGAGATAAAGACCGAACTCCAATTGATGGGGCCAAGATCCCTCGCACAAGCCATGACAATGGTGCAACGGGTAGAGGACAGAAACCACATCCTAGAAAAGGGTAGAGGAAGCAGAAGCTTTCGTGGGTTCACACAGACCTGACCTGGCCTAGTTATGGAAGCAAAGCAAAAATTTCTTCATCCCAGCAAAGTCCATAGAGCCCAACCCACGACCTTCAGTAACCCAACGCAGGGCTCCCCTTCAGTGGGATCCAGCAAAATGCACGAGAGAAGGAAAAGACCAGCAGAAAGAGAACAAAGAGGGGGGAATGGCCGAAATTGGTGAGAATAAGGGTTTCAAAGGTTGTCCAACACAAAGTACCAGCAAAAAAAGGATACGAGCTTGTGCTTCCGATGCGACAAGAGGTATAGCCCAAGTCATGTATACAAAAATTGACAGTTGCAAATTCTCTTGATTGACTCCGATGGTGAAAAGAGTGAAGGGGAGGGAGAAAACCACACCGAGGCAACCGGATCAACAATCAAAGCTAACCCCATTGAAATTTCACTGAACTCCATTGTGGGATTGGACTCCCCGAAGACAATGATGCTGCGAGGAGAGATCAAGGGTAAAGAGGTGTTAGTTCTCATCGATAGTGGGGCCATGCATAACTTCGTGTCTCAAGCAGTAGTAACCAAGTTGAACCTCCCAGTAACGAGCACTCCTTCATTTGGAGTGACCGCGTTAAGGGAACGGGTGTTTGCTGAGGGATCAAGGTAAAGTTATAGGACTTGCTGGTCGTTCAAAATTTCTTCCCGTTTGAACTTGGGAGTGCAAACGTGGTGCTGGGCATTGAGTGGCTAGGAACACTCGGTAATGTTTGCACCAACTGGAGCACCTTGACGATGACATTCCAGTGTGAGGGTAAGAGGGTAAAGCTTCAAGGAGGCCTCTCGCTGACCAAACTCCAGGTGTCACTAAAGACAATGCTCAAGACAATGCATAACAATAGAGAGGGTCTCTAGATAGAGTTTAGGAACACAGACACTGGAGGGAACGGGGTGGTAAATAAGAACAATGCATTGCAGGAACTTCTGCCTGAATTTACCTCAATATTCGAAATGCCTTCTGGATTGCCTCCAAAACGCAGTCAAGATCATGCGATTAGGCTGAAGTCAAATGCAGAACCACCCAGCCTTAGACCCTATCATTACCCCCATTACCAGAAGACTGAGATAGAGAAGATAGTGAAAGAGACGATGGCTGTGGGAATCATAAAATCAAGCATTAGCCCATTTTCCAACCCAGTATTACTAGTAAGTAAAAAAGATTGGGGATGACATTTCTGTGTTAACTATCGAGCCCTAAATGACCTCACAATTCCAAATAAGTTTTACATGCCTACAATTAATAAGATGCTGGATGAACTAGGAGAAGCTACAATATTCTCCAACCTAGACTTAAAGTCAGGCTATCATCAAATTCAAGTACGGGAATAGGACACCAAGAAGACTGCAATTAGAACTCACGATGGGCATTACAAGTTTCTGGTAATGCCCTTCAGGTTATCCAATGCTCCATCCACTTTCCAATTCCTAATGAATGAAGTTTTTTAGCCTTTTATCAAAAAATTTGTTTTGGTGTTCTTCGACAATATTTTGGTGTATAGTCAGGAGATGGAGACTTGTCTCTCTCACTTGACGGCAGTCCTCTCTGTGTTTCAAAGTAATCAACTGTGTTAACAGGAAAAGAAATGCTCATTTGGTGTAACCGAAATAAGCTATCTGGGGCATGTGATTTTAGTTGTGGGAGTATGAGCAGATTCAGACAAAATTTCACATGTGATGAGCTGGCCTCTACCTGGGACATTGAAGGAGCTCTGGGGATTCTTGGGTCTCATCGACTATTATAGGAGATATATCAAAAAATATGGAAGGATTTCTGAACCCCTTACACGACTACTCAAAAAGGACTAATTTGTATGGGGAGAGGAGGCTACTGAAGCTTTTGAAAAGCTGAAGGTTGCCATGACCACCTTGTCGGTTCTTGCCTTGCCTAATTTCCAGAAGATATTTATGGTAAAAACAGATGCTTCAAGCACTAAACTGGGAGCAGTATTAATGCAAGATGGCGTCTTAGCCTATGTTAGCAAAGCTCTCTCTCCCAAAAGGCAAAGCAAGTCTATTTACGAAAGGGAGTTAATGGCCATTGTAACTGCGGTCAAAAAGTGGTGTCACTATCTAATGGGAAGGCACTTCATCATACGCACAAACTAAAGAAGCCTTAAATTCCTCATGGATCGAAGACTATTGGGGGAAGACCAGCAGAAATGGGTAATCAAGCTATTGGGGTATAACTTCGAAATATAGTTCCAACCGGTCTGCGAGAATAAGGCTATTGATGCGTTATCCAAAAAAGGAGAGCGTTATCCAAAAAAGGAGAACCATAGCTGAACACTTTGGCAATATCATCACCTCAGGTTGCAGAATTTGAAACCATAGAGGAGAAAATTGGCAGAGATGAAAAATTAATAACCCTGGTTCAGGCATTACTCTAGGACCCCATGAGTTGCCCAAACTACAGCTTAGTCCAAGGAAGGCTCTTGTACAATGGCAGACTAGTACTAAGCTACAATTCCCAACTCATTCCTAAATTATTGCATGAGTTTCATGCCTCCCCTGTAGGTGGGCACTATGGTTTCTTCCGCACCTACAAGAGGGTGACCGATATGTTCTTTTGGGAGGGGTTGAAAGTAGATGTTAAAAAATTTATAGCCTCATATTATGTGTGCCTATGCAATAAATATCAAGCCATGAGTCCCGCCGACCTTCTGCAACCTCTGCCTATACCAACGCAAGTATGGAAGGATATTTCAATGGACTTCATTTCAGTGCTTCCTAGAGCCCAGGGGTGTGATAGCATTCTAGTAGTAGCTGACTGACTGACCAAATACAGCCACTTTAGCTCTCAAGCATCCTTATACAGCTACGAAAGTGGCTGAAATCTTCACTAGAGAAGTGGTCAGACTCCATGGCTATCTAAAGTCAATAGTATCCGATACAGATAGACTATTCATTAGCCACTTTTGGTCTGACCTATTCAAGCTATCAAGAACAACACTCAAGCTTAACTCAGCCTACCACCCCCAAACAGATGGACAAAAAGAGGTAGTTAACGGTTTGGAGACCTATCTCTACTGTCTAACTAGGCATCACCTGGGCCGAATTCTGGCTGAACACCTCTTACCATAATGCATTGGGCATGACTCCATTCAAGGCCCTTTATGGCAGAGACCCACTTCCTTTAATCAGATATATAGAGGCACCAACTAGGGTAGACAAAGTTGACTCTCACTTGAAGGAGATAAATTTTATTCTAAATCAGCTCAAAGAAAATTTGAGTAGAGTACAGCACCGAATGACTATGTTTGCCAACAATCATAGGCGAAAAGTTGAATTCTCGGTGGATGACTGGGTCTTTCTCAAACTCCAACCTTATTGTCTACGTTCTTTGGCGAAACACCCAAATAAGAAGCTTAGTCCAAGGTATTATGGGCCCTACAAAATATTGAGGAAAGTGGGAGCTGTGGCATACCTTCAGGGTCTCCCTAAAACAACCCGCATTCATCCTATATTCCACATCTCCCAATTAAAAAAATGCCTAAACATTGATACCTTCAGTCAACCACTTCCTCTCTACCTAACTGAGGATCTAGAGTTGCAGCTACAACCAAAGCAACCAAAGCAACCACTTCCGCACTTAAAACATGCATCAGTTTCTCTGTGACACTGTCTAGTATAAGTCCTGCTACAAATGGGATTTAATGGAATTGATCTTGAATCCTATTGACTAGTGGGTCTTATATCTCTTTGATTCATTCTTTGCTTATTGATATTGACTAATGTCTGGCTAGAGCTACCAGATCCTACTTGAGTTAAACACTGTGGATTTTGAAATCTTGGTCCTCTAACATTAGGATTATAACTAGTCTGGATATTACAATCTCGATCTCTTTTTTCTCTTTAGACCTTCTATGTCTACTGGCTCTTGTGTTTTAATCATTTTAGCACAATCCATAGCTACTGAATAAGTTGAAAAATTGTTCATCTGAGGACCTACCGATTTAAACAATGGACCGATCAACCCTGAAACAAATCTCTTAATTCTATCTTTTTTATTAGGAACCAAATATGGTGCATATCTAAACAATCAGATAAAACATATGTCATATTCAGAAACTGTCATGTTTGGTGTCTGTCTTAATTGTTTAAATTCCCTAGCCCTCTTGTCCCTTTCACTCATTGGTAGGAAACAATTCATAAATGCTTATTTGAATTCATCTCACTCCATTGGTGGTAAGGTAATTGCTCTTCCTTGTACCAGAGTCTCAAACTAAACCTAGGATACATCTGATAGTTTAAAAGATACTAGTTCAACAGATTTTCTAGTGGAACACCCCAAAGCTCTAAGAACTCATTACACAACTTTAATGAATATCTGACCTAGAAAAATTCAGGGGCTTCAGTTTTAGGAACTGTGGTAATGTCACCTCAATCCCTGTAAACTTGTTATTTTGTTCAGCTGGTCTTTCCCATTCTTGCGCTTCAGGAGCATTTTCTGGTGGCTGGCCATCCCTTCTGCCCTGTTCTACTATAAATCCAGCCAACATCTCTAAACAACTATGTATACCAGCAATCATATCAATTGTTCTATCATGTCGCTCCTGAGGGGGTTCTACTATCTCCTCAGGGACTCTATTAAATACATGGACCTATTCATCATGTCTTAGGGTTCTCGTACCCTATGCATGCACTCTGCCTCGGCCTCTTCCTCTAGGTTGACCTCTACCACGACCTTTTTGTATTAGAATTGTAGATTATGCACACTCTTTTATAGACAGTGCACGATCTAAAGCTTCTCTAGCAACCGCCCTAGTTCTTGGCGGCATCATAGGCTTTAGAAAGCAAAATACCTTTTTAAAAATACCATAATATTCAGTCGGCCTTATACTAGGAACTTAAAAAAACTTGGAATGGAAAGGAAATTGAAACCCTATAAAATACCTCAGCAGCACCTAAAGTATAAATATGTCCGGCTCATATCCATACTAAAGAATCCTTTGCTTTGATAGCCATAAGGAAACCTAATTCTCTGATACCAACTTGTCACGCCCTCAATTTAAGGGAACACGATTGTCACTAGTAGTAGATAACTTTAACCTTATTCTATTGCATACTTGCTTCAAAAATATCACATATCAGGATTAATAACATACGTTTACAAGTTCAACAATATAACCAAATATATAGGCCAAGTCTTTATACACATATTACAACAGAAGAAGGGATTCTACTTATGGCATTCAGAGCATACTCTAGAATACAAATACAAAATAATTTTAACACTATGAGCCTTGGAAGCAATGTAGGCTCACCTAGAGAGTTTGACACCTAGTTCATCATGTAGTTGCAGGACCAAACTCTATATGCTTATTTGAAAAATTGTAAGTATTGTTTAGTGAGTTTGACAACTCAGTGAGCAGATAATACCTCCTATGACCCCTTAGGTCAACATATCGATGTACTAATATTTTAAAATTTATCACATAGAAAATATAGTTTAGAAGTACATCCATATCAGACCCGCATTTCAAATAATCTCAAAACAAAGGATATTAAGATATCTAAAACCATATACTATACTGTGTGATCATTAAACAAATGTTGTTATGCCTCAAAATATTTCACATGAAAACATTAGAAGGATCCCATATTAAAGTTCAAGTCCTTTCGTACTTTGGTGGTGTAAGATTTGCCTAAACACAACATCTCAGCTAAGGTTTGCCTTACCACCATTCAAGAGGACACACGAAGGAACTCTAATATGGGCCATTACCCAAGCACACAATAAGGGAGGGCAAATCACATATCATATAGTCGGCATCTCACCCAGATATGAGGCATCATACTCTCCTTCACATATTATATCCCGTGTGTTGGCCATCACACAAGACTAGCATCACCTATACTAGTTGAGGTATCAAGTTGCACCAAGGCTAACATCTCCTATGTTAGCAAACAGTGTTTTCGATAGGATTCCTCCACAAAAATCATTATTTACACCTATGCCATATCATTCAAAAATGAGGTTTCAGTATAAATTCAGAATTTTTAGTCTCAGTATAATTCCTCTGTCAGAAACTTTCCAATCAGGGTAGTCATATATACATGCTCGTTTCCAAGACAATCTTATAGCTTTACATATCAATGCCACATGCTCAATATATTTTCTTTACCATATAATGAGAAATACATTGAAAATCACATATTCAATGAGCTCAAAAATTCATTTTCAAAACTATACTCTTCTTGAACTATATACTAGATTGTAATAGTTTAGACAATTTAATCCATTTCAGAGACATATAAAAGAATAAATAACTTGTAAACACAATCAATTATCCATTTAAAGTTCAAGAAGAGCATAGGGTAAGTCATAGAAAGAATTATTTACTCACAAGATAAGAGCCCCAGATTAGAGAGCCCTAAAATGTACTTTTCCAAACCAAATATGACCAAATAGATCTTAAAAACGAGTCTAGATGATATAAAAACCTAGGAAATGACTCCAGAAGCTCAGTCAATGTTGGTCAACTGATGTGGTATTGTTCATGCCAAAAAATATGGTTCACACACTGTTCAGGCACTTTTTACAGTTACTGTTCACTGAAGAACAATTTGCAAAATTAGAGCACCAAATCACGTTGTTTGACCTTGAAAGTTATCATACAACCAATGCTCTACATCCTTAACAAAACTCCTAAATTGATAGCTTGAAAAACCATAAAAAAATCCAGCATTTTAGGAAAATTACCTATAAGTTACTATTCACAATTTTTTTGATGAAATTCTGGTGAATTTCCAATGAAATTGATCGGTGGTTTTTGAAACTCTCATCGTCACGAGTACAACAGTACCTTCGTTATCTCAATTTGATGTCTAGAATGGTAGATATATTAGAGAGAAATTTGAAACCTAGAGAGAGAATGGAAAACTTCACGAAAAAAAAATTTCTTTTTTCCCTGCGTGCATTTGCTTCTCCTCTTTCACATTTTAAATAAAAGAAATTAATTTTAAAAATAAAAAAATTATTTAGAGCCAAATATAATTATTTTAAGCAAAACAAAAAATCATTTTAATAAAAAGTGTATGTGCTTTTAGCAAAACATAATCATTTAAAAATAAAAATATATTTGTTTAAAGTAAAACATTATTATTTAAAAATTACGGGATATTACATTATAAATGTAACATTCCTAATTTCGTTTCTTTTATTAATAAAGGTACATAAATGTTACACTTTTCCTCTTATTTATAGGTTAGGAGAGTCATCTTATTTATGTAACAACCCATTTTCTTTTTACATATATACGTGTATATATATATATATATTTAAAATTTCACGAAATTATTACCTCTTTACTTCTAACTATGTAACTTGTAATAACATTCAATTAAATTAACCAAATATAATTAAGGTTTATGGTATACCATTAACACTGATACAATTTTAGGTTCACATACACATAATTAATTAAAAAAATTCGTACAAAAAAAAATATATGTCTACATCTTATTCATCAATATTGACCAGTTCTGGGAATACGGGTGCAGGTGGTTGCACCTTCACCGGGATCTTAGTCAACTCGACCTAACGTATGCTAAATGTCAGTCATAGAGAATATATGTACATTTAGTCTTCTGAACATGATATTGAAATATAGTGAGAATTAAATCCCAGTAGGTTCAACAATAAATCATAATTATCATCAATATAGCTCATCATGTCCTGTTCATTTGTATAAGCTACAACAAATATCTTAGGTCATATGAATACACTTTATCTATGCACATGAAAATCGTACAGTAATGACATGTATGGCATGAATAACTATTTTTATAATATCATATGATGGCTGTGAACTTATTTTCATATCAAGTGACCTCGGTCAGGGTAAGTACTTTCTACTCTATGGTATGGGATTTTCTCGCTTCGTCCGACATGGTACACTTTATCTTTCTTTTCTCATTAACATAATCATAGCCGTTAGTAAGACGTCCCCTACTGGTGCACCACACAGACCGCCATGTTACCGTGCTCATTTCTTTTCTTTTTACATTAATAGCCAAAAATATGATTTCAATAACAAGTATGTTCACATGCCATAATTTATCATCAAAGTATAATCATTACCAAAAATCATTGGTAATCATGCTATGAACATAATCATTTTCAAATATCACTTTATAAAATATGTCCATGTCAAAATTACTCACTTAAGATGGAAGGGAGTTCATGCAATGGAAATGGCTAGGGCATACATTAGTAATTTATTATTTTTATTTATAAGATTCTTCTACTTTCTTAAATATTATTTTCATCTCTCACTAATCAGAGCATAACTCTCTTATTTTAACTCTAATTGAGGTTATCTTGGTGTCCATTTAAAGGTAAGAAAAACCTTTAAAACTCTTATGTTGAAAATTGTAGTGAAATCATAGGGAATCTTGGTGATATTACTCCCTCAATTTCAAGGTTATTTCTTCCCGAATAGATTCTGGCATCTATATTTTTTATGTTAACCATTTCTTTTAATTCCTTGTATATTTGCCTATAAATTTAAACACAGAAGCTTACCTAACAGATTCTTCCCTGGTTAAGTAGTTTTTGACCTCTGCTTACTAATCTGATCATATCTCCCTCATATGGATTCCAATTTCATTTATTCAAGTGGCTAAATATTTGTGATACATATATATATATATATATGTTTTTCTTGTTAATCATTTCTTTTAATTCCCTAAATATTTTTCCTAAAAATTCAAACACTGAAGCATACCTTATAGATTCTTCCCTGGTTAACCATTTTCTTACCACTATTTACTAATCGGATAATATCTCCCTTATAGAAACTCCAAATTAAGTGATTCCAGTGGCTAAATATTCGGGAGACATATATCTACAATTTTCTTGTTAACTATTTCTTTTAATTCTTAATCGATTCTTTCCAAAATTTTAAAAATAAAAGCTTCCCTAGTTACTTTGAAATCCAGTTCCTAACCAAACCTTCCCTAAGGTTTTAGTTCATAATTTTTTTACGTCCTCTTCCATTTTCTTCCTAATTTAAATCTAATCATATTCCATCAATTTTTTACCTCATTCAAATATACAAAATAGCAGTATAAAATCTTATAATTTTTCCCCTTAAAAGAAATTTTGTCCTTAAAATTTCAGAAATTACCTAATAAGAAAAATTGCAGATATTTCTTCCTCATGACTTGTTCCAGCTCCTAAATTGCTTTTTTCGGAGTCAAACCTTCCCATAACACCTTAACTAGGGGAATGGTTTTATTTCTCAATTGCTTCACGTCGGTGTCCAATATGGATGCTGGTACTAGCTAGTATGTCATGTTCTCCTTTATTTGGATTGGTTTATCCTGTATTACATGTGAGGAATCTGGAAGATACTTCTGTAGCTGTAATACATGGAAAACATTATGCAGGTTGGACAAATTAGGTGAAAGAGCAAGTTGATATGTTGACGTCCCCACTTTCTTCAGAATTTGGTAGGGTCCCAAAATTATAGACTTAGCTTTCTGGTTTTGAGAGACTTACCAACTCTAGTAGTCGAGAAAAGTTTCAGAAATACATAGTCTCCTTCCTCAAACTCCAGAGGTCGATGTCTCTTATCATAGTAACTCTTTTTTCAACTCTGAGTTGTAAGTATTTTGTCTCTAGTATCATTTTGATTTGTTCAGTGGTTTGTTGAACTACATCAGGACCCAGCAAGTTTTTTTCTCCTACCTCAAACCAACATAGTGGAGATCGGCACTTCCTATCGTATAAAGCTTCGCATAGGGCCATCTTAATACTAGAGTGATAGATATTATTATAAGCAAACTCCACTAAAGGTAAGTACTTAACCCATCGTTTACCTTGCTTTATCACACAGGCCCTCAACATATCCTCTAGGGTTTGAATGGTCCGTTCTATTTGTCTATCAGTCTGAATATGGTAGGCAGTACTGAGCCGCAACTAGGTACCAAAAACTTCCTGCAATGCCTTCCAAAACCTCGACATGAACCTCGGATCTCTATCATAAACGACATTTAAGGGAATTCCATGTAGTCTAACTATTTCCTGGACGTACAATTGGGCTAATTTGTCCAATGAATAGTTAATTTTTATGGGCAAAAAGTGAGCAAATTTGGTTAATCTGTCAACCATTACCCAGATAGAGTCATGTCCAACTGAAGTCTTAGGTAAGCCTACCAAAAAGTCTATCCAAATATTGCCCTAGTTCCACATAGGAATCTCCAGAGGTCATAGAAATCCTGTTGGATATTGATGCTCTACCTTCACCTTCTGACAAATTAAACATTTCGCCACAAACTCAGCAATGTACTTTTTCATCCCTGGCCACCAGTATATCTTCTTTAAGTCTTTATATATTTTAGTGGATCCAGGATGGACTGTGTACTTACTTTGATGTGCCTCTTATAGGATCTTAGTCCTTGACTCTTGTTCTTGAGGGACATAAATGCTTCCTTGATATATGATTACTACATCTTCCGAGACAGAAAAATCATCTTGTTCTTTGTGATCCTGTAAGTATTGGCCGTGAGCTTGAGCCTCTTTAATCTTATATCTAAGATCACACTCTATACTTAACCCATTGATGATTAGCTTCTTTAGGGTAAAAGTAGTGACCACCTTCAAATTTTGAAACTCCTCTAGCATTTGCATCTCATACACCATCATCTGACCCATGTGTTGAGATTTTTGACTCAAGGCATCAGCTATAACACTCACCTTTCCTAGATGATACTTTATCTTAAACTTATAGTCATTGAGAAATTCCAACCATCTTCGTTTCCTCATATTTAACTCATTCTGATCAAAAAGATACTTAAGACTCTTATGATCACAGTATACTTCAAATGTTGTCCTATACAAATAGTGTCGCCAAATCTTTAAGGCAAACACCACCACTGCCAATTCAAGATCATGGATTGGATAATTTCCTTCATGAGGTCTTAGTTTCCTAGAGGCGTAAGCAACTACTCTCTTGTCTTGCATTAGCACACACACTAGTGCTTTCTTTGAAGCATCATTATACACTTCAAAATGTCCTGTGGGGTCTGCAATAATTAAAACAAGAGGAATGGTCAATCTTGTCTTAAGTTCTTGGAAACTAGCTTCACATTGATCAGTCCATTTGAAAAGACTTCCCTTCCTGGTCAATTTAGCCAATGGCAAGGCTATACGAGAGAAGTTTTGTATAAACCTGCTATAGTATCCAACCAAACTTAAGAAACTTCTAACTTCTGTAACCTTCTTTGGTTTTTCCCCCTGAATTACTACTTCTGTCTTACTAAAGTCTACGGCTACCCCTCTATTGGAGATGACATGTTCTAGAAACTTCACCTCTGTTAACCAAAATCTGTACTTCTCTAATTTGGCATACAACGTTTTCTCTATCAGCACTTGCAGCACGATTCAGATATATTGTTCATGTTCTTTCTCACTCTTAGAGTATATTAAGATTTCATCAATGAACACTACCACAAACTGGTCTAGGTAGAGTCGAAAAATATGATTCATGTAATCCATGAAAATTGCAAGTGCATTTTTCAACCCGAAGGGCATTACAAGAAACTCATAGTGCACATACCTAGTCTTGAAGGCTATTTTTGATACATCCACCTCCTTGATCCTAATCTGATGGTATCCCAATCTTAAGTCAATTTTCGAAAAGATAGAGGCTTCCTTTAATTGATCCAATAAGTCATCTATCCTAGGAAGATGGTACTTGTTTTTGACATCCACCTTATTTAGCTCTTTATAGTTTATGCTTACTCTAAGGCTCTCGTCTTTCTTCTTAACAAACAATACAAGAGCTCCCCAAAGTCATACACCCGGTCTAATGAATTGCTTGTCTAACAATTCCTTCAACTGTTTCTTAAGTTCCTGTAGTTCCTTCGAGGCCATTTTATAAGGTGCAATAGAGATAGCCCTTGTCCTAAGTAGGAGATCAATAGAGAACTCTATCTCTCTCTTGGGAGGGAAGTATGGAATATCTAGTGGAAATACCTTAGGAAAATCATTAACTATTAGGATTTCATTAAGCTTCAGTTCCACTTCTAGGTTTGATAAACACAGGAGAATATAACCAAGTACTCTAATCTTCAACTCCCGATTGACTTGATTAGCATTTAACATTAATAACTGTATCTCCTCTTGTAAAGTAGAAGGTAGAAATTCAAAGGTCTTGGTGCAAAAATTTAGTAAGACCCAATTTCTAAACATCCAGTCTAACCCTAGAATGATATTAATACCTCTTAAAGGTAGACAAATGAGGTCTACAGAAAAAGTTTTCACTTTGATGGTGACCTAACAGTCTTTACATATAGAGGAAATCAATACCCTTTCCCTTGTAGGGGTTACTACAGATAGTTCATAGGGGATTTCAAAAATAAGATACTGAAGCTTCCTAATACATTCTTCTGATATAAATGAATTACTAGCACCAGAGTTAAGCAACACCATAAAAGCAAATCCATAGATGTAGCATATACCTTGAATCATTTCAGAGGATTGAGCTACCTCTTGGTCGCTCAGGGTGAAAACCCTTCCTTTCACCTGAGGCCTCTGTTCTAGTTGCTTCCCCACATTCTATGGGCAGTTCTTTGTAAAATGACCTTTCTGTTCGCATTTAAAGCAAACATATGGTCCCATGTAACATGGCCAGCTACCATTCATATGTCTACACTTAGTACACTTGACTGTGAAAAAGTTTTGTTGGAAGGGTTGGGGACTCATAGTCATTGGCCTCTTGCTAGTACCCTGTCCTTTTTCTCTAACATTTCTACCAAAGTTTTGTGGTTCGTTCTTACTTTTTCAGAAGTTTCGTCTTTGTTTCTCATCCTCCATTACCCTCAAGCTCTTCTCTAGGAGTCTGCATTTATTTATTAGAGGTACAAACTCCCTGATCTCCATAGCTACAATAGCATTTCTTATCTTCGGGTTTAGTCCCGCTTTGAACTTAACAGCCTTTCATACTTTATCGAGGTTAAATCGTAGGTAAAAGGAGAACTTAGACAACTCCTCGAACCTCGCAATGTACTGGTCTATGGTTATGTTGCCTTGCATGAGTTGGAGAAATTTAATCTATTTTTCTGCCCGCACAGTACTTAGGAAGTACTTTTCTAAAAATGTGTTTTTGAACACCTGCCAAGTGATATGCCTTTACTGGTGAGCTAAAAGTTTTCTAGCTCCGTCTAATAGTATTCTGCTTTATCTTTTAGCATATATGCAATGAAGATAACCTGTTGCTCCTCAGTACAGCTCATCACTTCAATATTTTCTCTAGTTCCCTTATCCACCTTTTAGCTACAGTTGGATCAAAGCCGCCTTGACAAGAATGTGGTCTAGTCCTTAGGAACTCGGATATGCTATTATCATTTCTTGCCATTCGGTTATTAGCACCATTCAAGTTATTAGCATTATGGAGCTATTGTAGAATTTGGTTGGTGGTTGTGACTTGGTCTCGAATTGCCGTGGCCAGGTTATGCAAGGTTTCTTCCTTGCTGGTGCCATTTCTTATTATGGCAAAAAAAGTTATGCTACTATTGAGGTGATCAAGCCCAATAGTTAGTTTAAAAAATATTTAATAGTAGTCATAACACCACCTCGAGATATAGATAAGAAACACTAGTAATTTCTTACCTATATAAAATCACTAATCCATTACACAGCACAACCACATTATACTCAAGACATTATAAGATTGATTCAGATAACCATCTACCCACTAGCCATCTAGGATCGACCTACTCTGATACCAATTATGTAACAACTCTATTTTTTTAATATACATATTTATAAAGTCCCATAAAGCCATTACTTTTTTACTTCTAGTTACTTAACTTATAATAACATTCAATTAATTTAACCAAGCATAATCAAGGTTTAAGGTATACTATTAACACTAGTATAATTATGAGTTCACATACACATCATTAATCAAAACATCCATACAAAAAACCAACATATAAATATCTACATCTTATTCATCCATGTTGACCAATTTCAAAGATACAGGTGCGCACCTTCATTGGAATCTTAGCCAACTCAACCACAAACACCTTATTAATTTATAAGATCTGCCTAACATAGAGTAACTCGATCTAATGTACACAAAGAGCCAGAGCCAAAGAAAAATCAGCATACACATAAGGTGAAGAATTTCTAAGGCTTATATTTCCTTAGATATCTAAAAAATTGTTTAATAAATTTTATTTTCTTAATTAAATATTTATGTACCTTTATTAATAAAAGAAACGAAATTAGGGATGTTACAGAGTGATTGTGTAACTATTTCAATTTATGTTTTGGGATGTTAGGCATAACCAACAGCCAATGATATGACTATCCAAATTTTTTTTAGCTCTTGGAAAATGTAGAAAATTAATGGTTGTGTGCAATTTTATCCCCTTTGTAATTTATTACTTTTGAATTTAGAATCATGAAATATTTTTGCATAATAACTTTGGGCATTCAATTTATCTTTTACTTATAGAAGGTTTATATAATCCAAAAATATTTCATGATCTCAACATGATTCTAGAACTTATTTAAATGCTACTTGAGGCAAAATCCTAGGCTAATACTATTATTTAGGAGATGATTTAGGCATTATTTGAGAGATTAAGCCTTTCAAGCCTAACCTAAGCAATGAAATATCCTTAGTTCCTCTATTTAGAGCTTAATGAACTTTTCCTTCTAAAAACCACAAATGAGCTGAAACCCAAATTTTGTATAAATATCCTTAGTTTTTATCCTATTCACTCACTCCATGATTATTTTTCTAAATACTTGTTTTGTAAAGCTTTATTTACAAAAGGGTGGAAGGGTGGAGCAAGGAAAAGGAAAGAATTTCGCAAAAAAAAAAAGAATTATGCAAAGGAAAGAGAAGAAAAATCTAAAGAGGATAAAAGAAAATGCTATGGGTGAAAGAAAAAAAAATAGAGAACCGAGGAAAAGGATGGATTAAATTCAATTGAAGCAAGAAAATGAGTGTGAGGGGGGGGGGAAATCTCCCTAAATTTTAAAAAGGCTCAAGAGATCATATTTAATCATGTGGTGCTAGGTGATTAAGCCTAAATTTGTATCCTTTATCCTACCTTATACCCTGGCCACATTACAAGCTAAATAACGTCCTATTGATCCTACATTATGGAAATCCTAAACTAATTAGAGATCTACAACCAAAATTTTGGGATATATAAACTTATCGGGGTAAAAGAAAATTTATTGACCCAAGAACACACACACACACTAGGGATTCTGAAGAATAAAATAATGGATTGCATTTGTGTTAATCTTGTGCATGATTATGACCTTCCAAAATTGCTCTCCAGTATATTTTCATATTATGAGGCAAATGTTTGGTAAGCCTAACACTCACTATATATATATATTTTTTGTCATTAGGGATTATTTTACTTGAAGAAAAGCAAAAGGTTGAGTGTGGGGGTATTTGATGTATTTATAATTAAGCATGATTTTAATACCTTTAAGCTTACTTTTTGTTTGATTTAAGTAGAATATAAATAGGAATTAATTAAGTTTTGTGTTTTGTGTTGTAGGAGAAAAGGAAGAATAAAAGAAGAGAAAAAAAAAGAAATTCATGGAAAAATACTGAATTGTAGCGATTCAAGACCTTGCAGGACTAAGAAAACCATATCTCCATCATATGACCTCCAATCGAAGTGCTTCAAGTGGCTATGAAACTAGAAGACAAGTATCTACAACTTTTATGTTGATCACTTTGTCCAATTCGGGATATTTTAGAGTGTTATAGAGCTTGAAATTCAAAATTACAGTGTAGTAGATGATTAATTTGGTCACTCATTTGGGTATATCTCCCAAAGTTTAGCTCTGATTAAGTTGATTCCAGTGTCTATAAAAAGAATCGAGATAGGGATACAACTACTATGTTGACCACTTTTCCAGATTCTGAAGAAATCTTAGCATCGCTGCACCCAGAAATCAGCACCACGACGTTTGTTGCCCAGAATTTTGAGCACCATGGCACCCGTAGCCACTGCAGAAGTAAAAAACGTGATTTTTATGTTATTTTGACTCCAAATAAAGCCCATAAGCCCATGAACAACCCTAAAATCAATCCTAAATCATTTAAGACTCTCCTAACCTATAAATAAGAGGAAAATTAAGCATCAAAGTGGATTCAATCCATCAAAGGGATTCAAGGAGATATTTCTCAAGTTTCTTCTTCTTCTCTAGGTTTTCTTATGGCCTTGTGTGGCTAGTTTATTTTTGTTGGTTGAGAAATATTGAAACCTCCAGGATTTTTTATGCATTGTAAGATGTGGATTTGAGTTTATTATATCAATTTTAATTGAATATTGATTATTCATCCATTCTTATTCTTATGATTGTTTAAATTGATGTCTAAGGGTGTAGACCAGTGATTTCATTGTTTCAATCTACTGTTGAATTGTCTTTTGAACAAAGCTTTCATTATTATGATTCGTGAAGCAAATACCATTAATGATTTTGGATTATGAATTGTTAAACCTATGGTGAATGATTGACTAAGTTAAATATAGCCGATGTGTCTATGTTTGCTTAGCTATACCAGTTTCTCGAATTCTTCATGCAGTTAATAGGTTATACTTTACTGATATGCTAAAGAATTACTTGATAATTAGGGTTAATTGAGGCGATTGTCATTAATTACTAAACTTAAGGAGGAACAGGGATAGAATCCCAATGGTAGATACTCAATTTAAGATTGATTATGTTATCAATGATCAGTGCAATTCCTTGATGGTGGATATCAACTGAAACCAACACTTTCATTCTTAATCATTATCTTTTATTATTTGTAATAATTCTCTTTTTACTTTATTAGTTTACTTTTAGTATTCAATCCCCCTTTTTCTTATTCACAAAAGGTAATACTAGTCTCTGTGGGATCGATCCTTACTCCCACTACTACAGGTTAGTTTTGAGGTAAGGTATTTATTATATTTAGTGTACCCACGAAAGTGCGCACCACCATGTCGGACAGAGTGAGAAAAACCCGTACCAGAGAATAGAAAGTACTCACCCTGATCGGGGTAGCTTGATATGAAAATAAGTTGATAGTCAACAAATGATATTATGAAAATAGTTATTCATGTCATACATAACATTACTGTAAGATTTTTATGTGCATAAATAAAGTTCATTCATGTGACCTAAGGTATTTGTCGTAGCTTATACAGATGAACATGATATGATGAGCTATATTGATGATAATTATGATTAATTGTTGAACCTACTGGGATTTAATTTTCACTATTTTCCATATCATGTTCAGAAGACTAAATATGCAAATATTCTCTATGACCAGCTTTTAATGTACGTTGAGTCGAGTTAGCTAAGATCCTAGTGAAGGTACAACCACCCGCACTCATATCCCCGGAACTGGTCAATATGGATGAATAAGATGTAGACATATATGTGTTTAATTTTTTACGGACATTTTTTTTAAATTAATGATGTGTATGTGAACCTAAAATTGTATCAGTGTTAATGATATACCATAAACCTTAAATATGCTTGGTTAATTTAATTGAATGTTATTATGAGTTAAATAGTTAGATGTTAAGAGGTAATAACTTCATGAAATTATATATATATATATATATATATATATATATATATATATATATATATATATATATATATATATATATATATATATATATATGTATATGTATATGTATATATGAAAACAAAAATGGAGTTGTGATAACTTTCCTCCTACTTATATTATTTCCAAAATATGTTCTCACAAATTTTATAGGGCATTCTTTAATTTGGTTTCTATTATTACCCTATAGTTAATGAGATCATTTGGGGTAGAAAAAAAGTTGAAAATAAACTTTACCAGCTCCTAACACGGCTTGACTGTGTCCTGTAACATAGCCATGCTCTAGGCTTCAAAAACCCCTTACTCGCACCAAACACGGCCATGCTCTTTGTTGTGTATTGTCCCCTGATGCAGGTTATCATGTAGCATGTCCTTTTCTCACTAATAAGAGCATAACTCCCACATTTTAACTTCGATTGAGGTGATCTTGGTGTCCATTTAAAACTACGACAATTCCCTCAAACTCTTATGTTTAACATTGTAGTGAAATTGTAACATCTCTAATTTTGTAACATTCCCTAAATCAAATGGACCTTGTCCCTTATCTTACAAACATATTATCATAATTTTCAAAATACAAATATCCTTTTTCTATGCATATCTTGACTAAGGAAGAGGAAGACAAGAACATAAGTTGTTTGTTTTCCAAAAATTCAACCAAGTGTATCCTAATTGTGATAAGGTAGACCCATGATCATGAAAGGTGAATTGTTTGATGGTCTCTTTAAGTAAAACCCGCCCTTACAACATTTCGTCCAAGTGAGGGAGAGGAAAAATAGAAGCAAGGTAAAGTGAGGAAAGGAGAGGAAGAAAGGAAGAAAGATGAAGGAGAAGTCTAGAGAACTAAGTGCTCCAAGTAAGTTTAACAATATTTCTTTTTGAAGGAAAGTTTTGAAACTTGTAATATTTATATTAGATTTTGATCTTAGAACTTTAATGATTGGTTATGAATGTTGCTATATCATGTTACATATTATGTATGTTTGAATACTTAGGTTGGTGTAGATAGTTCTGCATAGGTATGGCTATGGGTGGCAAAATTTTATGCTTTGCTTTTTAAAATTCTTAGACAAATTGGAAAAGAATTAAAACAAATTGTTAACATGAAAACTGTAGATGTATGTCTCACGAATTTTTACCCACTGGAATCACTCAATTTGGAGTCCATATGAGGTAGATATGGTCCGACTAGTAAGCAAATGTCAGAAAAAGATTAATCAGGGAAGAATATGTTAGGATAGCTTTTGTGTTTTAATTTCTGGAAATATTTTGTAGGGAATTAAAATAAATGGTTAACATAAGAATTATAGCTATATGTGTCACGGATTTTTAGCCACTGGAATCACTCAATTGGGAGTCCATATGACGTAGATATGGTCTGATTAGTAAGCAATTATCAGGAAATGGTTAATTAGGGAAGAATATGTTAGGATAGCTTCTGTGTTTTAATTTCTGGAAACATTATGTAGGGAATTAAAATAAATAGTTAACATAATAATTATAGCTATATGTGTCACGGATTTGTTGCCACTAGAATCACTCAATTTGGAGTTCATATGAGGTAGATATGGTCCGATTAGTAAGCAATAGTCAGAAAATGGTTAATCAGGGAAGAATATGTTAGGATAACTTCTGTGTTTTAATTTCTTGGAACATCCTGTAGGGAATTAAAATAAATGGTTAACATAAGAATTATAGCTATATGTGTCACGGATTTTTATCCACTGTAATCACTTAATTTGGAATTATTATGAGGGAGATATGGATAGATTTGTAGGTAGAGGTCAGAACCTACCCGAGAAGAAATAACATGTTCTTTGAGGGAGTAATATCACCATGATTTCTTAATATTGTGTTCAACTGTTCAACATAAGAGTTTTAGATAATTGTTTTTTCTTTAAATGGATATCAAGATCACCTAAATCAGAGTTAAATTGAGGGAGTTATTCTCTGATTAGTAGGAGAAGGTTAGATAGGATGAAAACCTACATTAAGAAAATAAAGAAATAAAATTAATATTTAAAAAAAGAAGAAGAAGAATCTTGTAAATGAAAATAATAAATGACTAGTATATGCCATAGCCATTGCCATTGCATGAACTTCTTACCATCGTAAGTGTGAAATTTTGACATGGAAATACTTTATAAAGTGATATTTAAAATGGTTATGTTCATGGCATGGTTACCAATAATTTTTGGTAATAATTATATTTTAATGAACATTCTTGTTATTGAAAACATATTTTTGGCTATTATTTTGAAAAGAAAAGAAAAGAGCACGGTCACATGGAAAATCCGTGTGGTGCACCAATAGGGGACGCCCTACCAACGGTTATGATCATGTTAATGAGAAAAGAAAGAGAAAGTGGGCCATGTCGGATGGAGCGAGAAAACCCCGTACTGGAGAGTAGATAATACTCACCCTGACCGGGGTAGCTTGATATGAGAATAAATTGATAGTCACCATATGATATTCTGGAAATAGTTAATCCTGTCATACATGTCATTATTGTACGATTCTCATGTGCATAGATATAGTGCATTCATATGACCAAAGATATTTGTTGTAGTTTATACAGCTGGCCATGACGTGATGAGCTATATTGATGATGATTTATTGTTGAAATTACTGGGATTTAATTCTCACTATATTTCCATATCATGTTCAGAAAATTAGTTATGCAGATTTTTCTATGGCTCTAGCTTTTAGTGCACGTTGGATCGAGTACTTTATGTTGGGCAGATCCCAGAAGAAAATAAAATATTTGTGGTCGAGTTGCCTTAGATCCCGGTGAAGGTGCAACCACCCGCACCTGTATCTTCGGAATTGGTTAACCAGAATAAATAAGATGTAGATTTTTATGTGTTTGATATGTTGTACGTATGTTTTGATTAATGACATGTATGTAAACTCTATATTGTATAATAATAATAATAAAAAAGTTGTTACATAATTGGTATCAGAGCAGGTCGATTCTAGATGGCCAGTGGGTGGATGGCTATCTGAATCGATCTTATAGTGTCTCTAGTATGTTTGTGGTTGTGCTATGTAGGGATCAGTGAATTCATATAGGTAAGAAATTACTAGTGTTTCCTACCTACATACCGAGGTGGTGTTATGATTGTTGTTAAATATTTTTGAACTAACTATTGAGCTTGATCACCTCAATAGCAGCATAACTTTGTTTTTGCCACAGTAGGAAATGGCACAACCAAGGAGGAATCCGACAAATAATGCGGACGAAACCCTGCACAACTTGGCCACGTCAATTCGAGACCAAGTCATGACCACTAATTAAATTCTACAATACCTTCAGAATGCTAATAACTCGAATGGTGTTAACAACCGGATAGCTGGAAATGATAACGACATATTCGAGTTCCTGAGGACTAGGCCACCTTGTTTTCAAGGCAGCTTTGACCCGATTGTAGCTGAAAGATGGATAAGGGAGTTAGAGAAAATCTTTGAAGTGATGGGCTGTACTGAGGAGCAGCAAGTAATCTTCGCTGCATATATGCTAAAAGATAAAGCAGAATACTGGTGGCGTGGAGCTAGAGAACTTTTAGCTCACCAAGGAAGGCATATCACTTGGCAGGTATTCAAAGACACCTTTTTGGAAAAGTACTTTCCAAGTACTGTGCGGACGGAGAAAGAGATTGAATTTCTCCAACTCAGGCAGGGTAGCATGACTATAGACCAATACATCGTGCGGTTCGAGGAATTGTCTAAGTTCTCCTCTTATCTGAGATTTAACCCTGATGAAGCATGGAAGGCTGTAAAGTTCGAAGCGGGACTAAACCCGGACATAAAGAATGTTGTTGTAGCTTTGGAGATTAGGGAGTTTGTGCCTTTAATCAATAAATGCAAACTCTTGGAGAAAAGTTTAAAGGCAGTAGAGGACGAAAAGCAAAGGTGAAACCTATAGAAAAGGAAGAAAAATTTTCCCAACCCTAGCAAGAATGTGAGAAGAAGTGGATATGGAGTTGGTAAGAGGCCATTGACTGCGGGTCCTAGACCTTTCCAACAAGACCTCGCCCGAGTCAAGTGCGCTAAGTGTGGACGCATGCATGGTAATCGGCCATGATACATGGGACAAGATGTCTGCTTCAACTGCGGACAGAAGGGTTATTTTATGAGAAAATGCCCACAGAATGTGGGGAAGTAGCCAGAACAATGGCCTCAGGTGAAAGGAAGGGTTTTCACCCTGAGTAGCCAAGAGGCAGCTCAATCTTTTGAAATGATTCAAGGTACATGCTATATCTATAGATTTGCTCTTTTGGTGTTATTTGACTCTAGTGCTAGTCATTCATTTATATCGGAAGAATGTATTAGGAAGTTTTAGTTTCCTATTTCTGAAACTCCCTATGAGCTATCCGTAGTAACCCCCATAAGGGAAAGTATATTAACTTCCTCTGTATATAAGGACTGTCAAGTCAACATCTAGGAGAAATTTTTTTCTGTAGACCTCGTCTGTTTACCTTTAAGAGGTATTGAGGTCATTCTAGGGTTAGACTAGATGTTTAGAAATCGAGTCTTGCTGAATTGTTGTAACAAAACCGTTGAATTTCTACCTCCTACTCCAAAAGAGGAGGTGTAGTTATTGATGCTTAATGCCAATCAAGTTAATAAGGAGTTGAAGAATGGAGTACTTGGATACATTCTCTTATATTTATCAAACTTAGAAGTCGAATCAAAGTTTGATGAAATCCTAATAGCCAACGAGTTTCTTGAAGTATTTCCATCAGATATTCCAAGCTTACCTCCCACGAGAGAGATAGAGTTCTCTATTGATCTCTTACCTGGGACAGGGCCTATCTCTATTGCACCATATAGATTGGCCGCGAAGGAACTACAGGAATTCAAGAAATAGTTGGAGGAACTATTAGACAAGCAATTCATTTGACCGAGTGTATCACCTTGGGGAGGTCCTGTATTATTTGTTAAGAAGAAAGATGGGAGCTTGAGACTATGCATAGATTACAGATAGCTGAATAAGGTGACTATCAAAAAAAGTACCCTCTCCTTAGGATATATGACTTACTGGATCAACTGAAGGGAGCCTCCATCTTTTCTAAAATTGACTTGAGGTCAGGATATGATCAAATTAGGATCAAGGAGGAGGACGTACCAAAAATTGCCTTCAGGACTAGGTATGGGCATTATGATTTTCTCGTAATGCCCTACGGGTTGACGAATGCACCTACAATTTTCATGGATTACATGAATCGCATTTTTCGACCCTACCTAGATCAATTTGTTGTAGTATTCATTGATGACATCTTGATATATTCTAAAAGTGAGAAAGAATATGAACAACATCTCCGAATCGTGCTGCAAGTGCTGAAAGAGAAAACGTTATATGCCAAATTCGAGAAGTGTGAATTTTGGCTGTCAGAGGTGAAGTTTCTCGGACATGTCATCTCTAATAGAGGGGTAGCCGTAGATCCTAGTAAGACGGAAGCAATGATTCAGTGGGAGAGACCAAAGACGGTTACAGAAGTCAGAAGTTTCCTGGGTTTGGCAAGATACTACAGGAGGTTTATACAAAACTTCTCTCGTATAGCCTTACCATTGACTAAATTGACCAGGAAGGGAAGTCCTTTCAAATGGACTAATCAATGTGAAGCTAGTTTCCAGGAGCTTAAGACAAGACTGACCACTCCTCCTATTTTAATTATTCCAGACCCTACAGGACATTTTGAAGTGTATAGTGACGCTTCAAAGAAAGGGCTAGTATGTGTGCTGAGGCAAGATAAGAGAGTAGTTGCTTACGCCTCTAGGCAACTGAGTCCCCACGAAGGAAACTATCGAACCCATGATCTTGAATTGGCGGCAGTGGTGTTTGCCTTAAAGATTTGGTGACACTATTTGTATGGGGTAACTTTTGAAGTATATTGTCATCATAAGAGTCTTAAATACCTCTTTGATCAGAAGGAGGTAAATATGAGGCAACAAAGATGGGTAGAATTACTCAATGACTACAAGTTTGAGATAAAGTATCTTCTAGGAAAGGCGAATGTTGTAGCAGATGCCTTGAGTCAAAAATCTCTGCACATGGGTTAAATGATGGTGTATGAGATGCAGATGCTAGAAGAGTTTCGAAATTTGAAGCTAGCCATTACTTTTACTCCAAAGAAGCTAGTCATTAATGGCTTTAGTATAGGGTGTGACCTTAGAGCCCAGATCAAAGAGGCTTGAGCTCACAACCAATACTTATAGGATCATAAAGACCAATGTAATTTTTCTATCATGGAAGATGGAGCAATCATGTATTAGGGAAGGATTTGTGTCCCTCAAGAACGAGAGTTGAGGACTAAGACCTTGCAGGAAGCGCATCAGAGTAAATACACAGTCCATCCTGGATGCACTAAAATGTACCAGAATTTAAAGAGGATGTATTGGTGGCCAGGGATGAAAAAGGACATTACCGAGTTTGTGGCGAAATGTCTTATTTGTCAAAAGGTGAAGGTGGAGCATCAAAAGCCAGCAGGAGTTCTACAACCTCTTGAGATCCCTAAATGGAAAAGGGACAGTATCTCAATGGAATTTGTTGTGGGATTACCTAAGACTTCAGTGGGACATGATTCTATCTGGGTAATTGTTGATAGATTAACCAAATCTGCTCAATTTCTGCCTATAAAAATTAACTATTCACTGGACAAATTGGCCCAGTTGTACGTCCAGAAAATAGTTAAACTTCATGGAGTTCCCTTAAATATCATTTTTGATAGAGATCTTAAGTTTATGTCGAGGTTTTGGAAGGTGTTGCAGGAAGCTTTTAGAACCCAGTTGCGGTTCAGTACTGCCTATCATCCTCAGATTGATGGGCAGACAGAACAGACCATTTAAACTCTAAAAGATATGTTAAGGGCCTGTGTAATAGAGCAAGGTAAAGGATGGGATAAGTACCTACTTTTAGTAGAGTTTTCTTATAATAATAGTTGTCACTCTAGTAATAAGATGGCCCCCTATGAAGCTTTATATGGTAGGAGAAAAGAACTTGTTGGGTCCTGATTTAGTTCAACAGACCACTAAACAAATCAGGATGATACGAGACAAAATACTTACATCTCAAAGTCGGCAAAAGAGTTACTATGATAAGAGACATAGACCTCTAGAGTTTGGGAAGGAGACCATGTATTTCTGAAACTTTTCCCAACTACTGGAGTTGGTAGTTCTCTCAAAACTAGAAAGCTAAGCTCGCGATTTTTAGGACCCTATTAGATTTTGAAGAAAGTGGGGACGTCAGCATATCAAGTTGCCCTTCCACCAAATTTGTCCAACCTGCACAATGTTTTCCATGTATCACAGCTACGGAAGTATCTTCTAGATTCTTCACATATAATATGGGATGAACAAATACAAATAAAGGAGAACATGACATACCAGCTAGTACCAGCATCTATATTGGACACTAACGTGAAGCAATTGTGGAACAAAACTATTCCCCTAGTTAAGGTGTTATGGGAAGGTTTGACTCCGGAAGAAGCAACTTGGGAACTAGAAGAAGTCATGAGGAAGAAATATCCGAAATTGTTCTTATTAGGTAATTTCTGAAATTTTGAGGACAAAATTTCTTTTAGGGGGAGAGAAATGTAACATCCCTAATTTTGTTTCATGTATTAATAAAAGTACAAGAGTATTCAAAGTAACATCCCTAATTTCATTTCTTTTATTGATAAAGATACATAAATATTTAATTAAGGAAATAAATTTTATTAGACAATTTTTAGATATCTAAGAAAATATAATCCTTAGAAATTCTTCCCCTTACGTGTATGCATAGAAATGTTCTAATATTAATGGAATATGTAAAGAAAGAAAACCTAAGAGGAAATATTAGAAATAAGCATGCTAAAGAAAGGTGAAATTCGTAGGCAAGGAAGATAAATTTTTGTGAAGAAAGTAAAGGTTTTAAAATTTCAAGAAGATTGGATTAGGGTAATTTTTCTTAATTTAAAAGCAAAAGTTACTAAGTTTAGTATCTCCACCCATAAATTGGGCTTTCACCTTTGGACACCTCATATAGAGTTTTTTTCTACTTCACATGAATTTTTAGCAAGCCAATAGGATAGCCCAATGAAGAAATAAAACATAAACTTGGACTAGGATATAGGAATTGGACCGGTAGCCCAAAAATCATAAAAATGTGACCAAGCCCATTATGAAAGGTAGAATTTTAACCAAAGTAAAGAAAATGGGCAAGCATGAGCCCAAATTCAAGAGGAAAAATAAAAATAAAAATAAAAGTAAAGTGATGTAATAATGGTGTAATCAAGATTAGGTGACATGGCATTAAGACAAAAATTTAGCAAGTTGTGTGATATCCTACATTCATAATTTTAGCAAGTGGTATGATAATACATGGCATTAGGACAAAACATTCCTATCCCACACAAATAATTTCAACCAAATAATGGAGATTCAAGGGCTAGAAATTTGCCACCTAAAACGGAAAACCTATCATACTTGACTAAGACAAAAGAAAAAGCATTATAGCTATATGTGTCATGGATTTTTAGCCCCTGGAATCACTTAATTTGGAGTCATATGAGGTAGATATGGTCCGATTAGTAAGCAATTGTCAGAAAATGGTTAATCCGGGAAGAATATGTTAGGATAGTTTCTGTGTTTTAATTTCTGGGAATATTATGTAGGGAATTAAAATAAATGGTTAACATAAGAATTATATCTATTTGTGTCACGGATTTTTAGCCACTAGAAGCACTCAATTTGGAGTCCATATGAGGTAGATATGGTCCGATTAGTAAGCAATGGTCAGAAAATGGTTAATCAGGGAAGAATATGTTAGGATAGTTTCTGTGTTTTAATTTCTGGGAATATTTTGTAGGTAATTAAAATAAATGGTTAACATAAGCATCTATATGTGTCACGGATTTTTAGCCAATGGAATCACTTAATTTGGAATTATTATGAGGGCGATATGGACAGATTAGTAGGTAGAGGTCAGAACCAACCCAAGAAGAAATAACATGTTCGTTGAGGGAGTAATATCATTATACTTTCTTAATAATTCGTTCAACTGTTCAACATAAGAGTTTTATATAATTTTGTTTTCTTTAAATTGATATAAAGATCACCTAAATCAGAGTTAAATTGAGGGAGTTATTCTCTGATTAGTAAGAGAAGGTCAGATAGGATGAAAACCTGCATCAAGAAAATAAGGAAATAAAATTAATATTTAAAAAAAGAAGAAGAAGAATCTTATAAATGGAAATAATAAATGACTAGTATATGCCATAGCCATTGCCATTGCATGACCTTCTTACCATCTTAAGTGTGAAATTTTGACATGGAAATAATTTATAAAGTGATATTTGAAATGGTTATGTTCATGGCATGGTTACCAATGATTTTTGGTAATAATTATATTTTAAAGAACATTCTTGTTATTGAAAGCATATTTTTGGCTATTATTGTGAAAAGAAAAGAAATGAGCATGGTCACATGGAAAATTTGTGTGGTGCACCAGTAGGGGACGCCCTACCAACGGTTATGATCATGTTAATGAGAAAAGAAAGAGAAAGTGGGCCATGTTGGACAGAGCGAGAAAAGCCTGTACCGGAGAGTAGATAATACTCACGCTGACCGGGGTAGCTTGTTATGAGAATAAATTGATAGTCATCATATGATATTCTGGAAATAGTTAATCCTCTCATACATGTCATTATTGTATGATTCTCATGTGCATAGATATAGTGCATTCATGTGACCAAAGATATTTGCTGTAGTTTATACAGCTGAACACGACGTGATGAGCTATATTGATGATGATTTATTGTTGAACTTACTGGGATTTAATTCTCACTTTATTTCCATATCATGTTTAGAAAATTAGTTATGTAGATTTTTCTATGGCTCTGGCTTTTAGTGCACATTAGATCGAGTACTTTATGTTGGGTAGATCCTGGAAGCAAATAAAATGTTTGTGGTCGAGTTGGCTTAGATTTCGGTGAAGGTGCAACCACTCACACCTATATCTCTGGAATTGGTCAACCAGAATAAATAAGATGTAGATTTTTATGTGTTTGATATGTTGTACGTATGTTTTGATTAATGACATGTATGTAAACTCTATATTGTATAATAATAATAATAATAAAAGTTGTTATAGAAATCATAAGGAATCTTGGTGTTATTACTCCCTCAAATTCGATGTTATTTCTTCTCAAGTAGGTTCTGACCTCTACTAACTAATCTGACCATATCTCCTTTCTATAGACTCTAAATTGAGTGATTCTAGTGGCTAAACATTCGAGAGACATATATAAATTTTTTTCATGTTAACCATTTCTTCCAATTCCCTACAAATTGTTCCTATAAATTCAAACACAGAAGATTAACTAACAGATTTTGCCCTAGTTTACTAGTTTCTGACCACTACTTACTAATCTGACCATATCTTCCTCATATGGAATCCAAATTGAGTGATTCTAGTGGCTAAAAATCCATGATACATATATCTATATTATTTTGTTAACTATTTCTTTTAATTCCTAACTTATCTTTCCATAATTTCAAAAATAGAAGCTTCCTTAGTTACTCTGAAATCTAATTTTCTAACCAAACCCTTCATAAGGTTCTAGTTCATCCTTTCATTACGTCCTCTTCCATTTTCTTCATAATTTACATCTAACCATAAGATTACTCATTTCAACATTTTAATTAGATTCCTTACACTTAATTTAACATATTCCATCATCTACTTCTCAAGAAAACAAAAATCAAATCATGTATTATTAAGGGTGTTTCTCAACAGACATTTCTCATGGTCTTCTTCTAAGTGTTCAAGGCCATACTCGTTTTATAAATCTAACCATATTCCATCAATTTTTCACCACATTCAAATATACATAACAGTAGCATAAAAGCCCTAACATTTTGTCACCCATAGCCATATCTATGAAGAACTTTCCACACCAACTGAAATATTCAAAACATCTATCACATGCAAGATCAACATGTAACATGATATTGCAACATCCATGGCCAATCATCAAGGTAGCAAATATTGTAAATTTCATCAAATTTATAAGATCAAAATTCCATATAAATGTTACAAATTTCAAAGCTTTTCTTCAAAAAGAGATATTGTTAAACCTACCTAAAGATATCCATAGCTCACTTAGTGAATTCTTTTTCTTGTTTTCTCTTGAAGGAAGTGGTAAGATTCCTCCATTCCTTTAGCTTTTCCAACAGCTTGAATAAGAGAGTGAGGGTGAGTTTTGAACCCTAAGGATGAAGAGGAAATATGGATTCAAGTAGAGATTAAGCTAACTTACCTTGAGTACTTAGTCCTCTAGATTTCTCCTTCTTTTTCCTTCCTCTCTACCCCTTTCTTTCTCTCCTTTCCTCACTCTACCTTGCTTTTGCTTTTTCCCTCTCCCTTACTTGGACAAAATTCAAATCTTATAAGGGTGGTTTTTGCTTAAAAATATTATCAAGTGGTCCTCCTTTCATAATTATGGATCTACCTTATCACAATATGGATGCACTTGGTTGCTTTTTGGGAGAAGACAAATCATGTTCTTGTCTTCCTTGTAACATCCCTAATTTCGTTTCTTTTATTGATAAAGGTACATAAAAAATTTAATAAGAAAATAAAATTTATTAAACAATATTTTAGATATCTAAGGAAATATAGTCCTTAGAAATTCTTCACCTTATGTATATGCATAGAAAATGTTTCTAACATTAAGAGAACAAATAAAGAAGGAAAACCTAATAGGAAAGAAATTAGAAATAACATACTAAAGATATGCAAAATTCTTGGATAAGGAAGATAAATTTTTAGATACAAGTAAAGGTCTTAAAATTTCAAGAACATTGAATTAGGGTAATTTTTCCTAATTCAAGAACTAGAGTTACTAAGTTTAAAATCTTTACCCATACATTGGGCTTTTACCTATGGACACTTCATATAGAGTTTTTCCACTTCACATAAGTTTCTAGCAAGCCATTGGATAACCCAAGTAAGAAATAAAACATAGACTTGGACTAGGATATAGTAATTGTACCAATAGCCCAAAAATTATGAAAATGTGACCAAGCTCTCCAAGAAAGGTAGAATTTTATCCAAAGCAAAGAAAATGGGTAGGAATAAGCCCATAATGGGTAGAAATAAGCCCAAATGCAAGAGGAAAAATAAAATAAAATAAATTAGATGATGATATAATAATAATAATAAAGATTAGGTTACATGGCATTAAGACAAAAATTTAGCAAGTGGTGTGATTCTACATTCATCATTTAGGCAAGTGGTATGATAATACAAGGCTTTAGGACAAAAACATCTATATCCTACACTCACAATTTTAGCAAGTGGTATGAAAATACATGGCATTAGGAAAAAACTTTCCTATCCCACACAAATAATATCAACCAAATAATGGAGATTCAAGGGCTAGAAATTTGCCACCTAAAAAGGCAAACCTATCATACTTGTTTAAGACAAAAGAAAATGGAAATGAATCCCTAAATCAAAGAGACCTTGTCCCTTATCTTAAGAACATATCATCATAATTTTCAAAATACAAATCTCCTTTTCCTATGCATATCTTGACTAAGGAAGAGGAAGACAAGAACATAAGTTGTTTGTTTTCCAAAAATTCAACAAAGTGTATCTTAATTGTGATAAGGTAGACCCATGATCATGAAAGGTGAATTATTTGGTAGTCTATATAAGAAAACCCACCCTTACAACATTATAATTTCATCCAAGTGAGGGAGAGGAAAAATAGAAGCAAGGTAGAGTGAGGAAAGGAGAGGAAGAAAGGAAGAAAGAGGAAGGAGAAGTCTAGGGGACTAAGTGCTCCAGGTAAGTTTAACAATATTTTTTTTTAAAGAAAACTTTTGAAACTTATAATATTTATATGAGATTTTAATCTTAGAACTTTGATGATTGGTCATGATGTTGCTATATCATGTTACATATTGATCTTGCATGTGATGTATGTTTGAATACTTAGGTTAGTGTAGATAGTTCTGCATGGTTATGGCTATGGGTGGCAGAATTTTTAGTTTCGGTGTTTTAATTTCTAGGAACAATCTATAAGGAATTAAAATAAATGGTTAACATAAGAATTAAATATATATGTGTCACGAATTTTCACCCACTGGAATCATTCCATTTGGAGTCCATATGAGGTAGCTATGTTCTGATTAGTAGTTAAAGGTTAGAAAATGGTTCATCAGAGAACAATATGTTAGGATAGCTTCTGTATTTTAATTTCTGGGAATTATTTGTATGGAATTAAAATAAATGGTTAACAGAAGAATTATAGCTATGTGTGTCATGAATTTTCTGCCACTGGAATCATTCAATTTGGAGTCCTTATGAGGTAGATATGGTCCGATTAGTAGGTAAAGGTCAGAAAATGGTTAATCAGAGAACAATATGTTAGGATAGCTTCTGTATTTTAATTTTTGGGAATTATTTGTATGGAATTAAAATAAATGGTTAACATAAGAATTATAGCTATGTGTGTCACGGATTTGTAACCACTGGAATTATTCAATTTGGAGTCCATATGAGGTAGATATGTTCTGATTAGTAAGAAAAGGTCAGAAAATGGTTCATCAGGGAAGAATATGTTAGGATTGCTTCAATACTTTAATTTATGGGACTTATATGTGGGGAATTAAAATACATGGTTAACATAAGAATTAAATATATATGTGTCACGGATTTTTAGCCACTGGAATCATTCAATTTGGAGTCCATATGAGGTAGATATTGTCTGATTAGTAAGCAAAGGTCAGAAAATGGTTCATCAGGGAAGAATATGTTAGGATAGCTTCTGTATTTTAATCTCTGGGAATTATCTGTATAGAATTAAAATAAATGGTTAACATAAGAATTATAGATATGTGTGTCAAGGATTTTTAACCACTGGAATCACTCAAGTTGGAGTCCATATGAGGTAGATATGGATAGATTAGTAGGTAGAGGTCAGAACCTATCCGAGAAGAAATAACCTATACATTTAGGGAGAAATATCACCTTGATTTCTTAATATTTCACTATAGTGTTCAACATAATAGTTTTAGATAATTGTTTTATATTGAAATTGACACCAAGATCATCTACATAAGAGTTAAATTGAGGGAGTTATGCTCTGATTAGTAAGAGAAGTTTAGATAGGATGAAAACCTGCATCAAGAAAATAAAGAAATAAATTAGTATTTAAAAAAGAAGATGAATCTTAATAAATGACTAGTATAGCCATAGCCATTGCCATTGTATGAACTTCTTACCATCTTAAGTGTGAAATTTTGACATGGAAATATTTTATAAAGTGATATTTGAAATGGTTATGTTCATGGCATGATTACCAATGATTTGTGGTAATAATTATATTTTGATGAACATACTTGTTATTGAAAGCATATTTTTGGCTATCATTGTGAAAAGAAAAGAAATGAGCACGGTCACATGAAAATCCGTGTGGTGCACCAGTAGGGGACGCCCTACCAATGGTTATGATCATGTTAATGAGAAAAGAAAGAGAAAGTAGGCCATGTCGAACGAAGCGAGAAAATCCCGTACCGAAGAGTAGAGTATACTCACCCTAACTGGGGTAGCTTGAAATGAGAATAAGTTGATGGCCATCATATGATATTTTGAAAATAGTTAATCCTATCATACATATCATTACAACATGATTCTTATGTGCATAGATATAATGCATTATGAGACCAAAGATATTTTCTGTAGTTTATACAACTGAACATGATGTGATGAGCTATATTGATGATGATTTATTGGTGAACTTACTAGGATTTAATTATCACTATATTTTCATATCATGTTCAGAAAATTAGTTATGCAGATTTTTCTATAGCTCTGGCTTTTAGTGCACGCTGGATCGAGTACTTTATGTTGGGCAGATCCTAGAAGCAAATAAAATGTTTGTGGTCAAGTTGGCTTAGATCCCGGTGAAGGTGCAACCACCCGCACCTGTATCTCCGGAATTGGTCAACCAGAATAAATAAGATGTAGATTTTATGTGTTTGATATGTTGTACGTATGTTTTGATTAATGACATGTATGTGAACTCTGTATTGTATAAATTAAATAAATGTTATGTTGAGTTAAGTTGTAACGAGGTAATAACTTCATGGTATTTTAAAAAACAAATTGATACTTAAATGGAGTTGTTACATTCCTCTCCCTTAGTCAAGATATGCTAAGCAGAAAGAGGCTTTTTTATTTAAAAATTAAGATAAAATTTTCCCAAGACAAGGGGCAAGGTTCCTTTAATTTAGGGATACATTTTCTTTTTCTTTTTCTTTTTCTTTTATCTCTCTCAAGTATGATAGATTTGCCTTTCTAAGTGGCAAATTTCTAGCCCTTGAATCTCCCTTGCTTGGCTGAAATCATTTGTGTAGAATAAGGATGTTTTGTCTTAATGCTATGTATTATTACCTACTATTTCATCACATGGCTTGCTAAAATTATGAGTGTAGGATTTGGATGTTTTGTCCTAGTACCTTGTATTATTACACTACAATTTCATCACATTGCTTGTTGAAATTATGAGTGTAGGATATAGATGTTTTCCTAATTTCATGTGACATAACCTTGATTATTATTACACTACTATTTCATCACATATTTCTTATTTTTCTCTCTTGGATTTAGGCTCATTTTTTCATGTTTCCTTTGCTTTGGTTGAAATTCCTACCTCTTATGGAGAGCTTAGCCACACTTTCATGATTTTTGGGCTATTAGTCCAACTTCTATATCCTAGTCCAAGTCTATGTTATATCTCTTGCTTGGGCTATCCATTTGGCTTACTAAATACTCATGTGAAGTAGAAAAAATCTATATTAAGTGTCCATAAGTGAAGGCCCAAATGTATGGGTGGAGATATTAAACTTAGTTCCAAAAATGTATCTTCCTTACCCTACAAATGTGCCCCTCTTTAGGACCTTATTTCTAATTTTTCATTTTAGGTTTTCTCTCTTTACCTATTCCCTTAATGTTAGAAACATTTTCTTTGGATACACATATGGTGAAGAATTTCTAAGGCTTATATTTTCCTAGATATCTAAACATTGTTTAGTAATTTTATTTCCTTAATTAAATATTTATGTACCTTTATTAATAAAAGAAATGAAATTAGGGATATTACATAAACCATATTATAAAGGATTTTAGCAAGAGGAACTACAATAGATAACTCTTCAAGATCCTTCTTAATTTTATGAGTTTATGTCGAGCCAATGACATTAAACAAAGGTGTTGGTTGGGAGGCAACCTAACAACATCTCTTATTCTTCTTCATATTTTTCTTCTTTCATTTATAGAAAAGAAATTAAGGCTGCAAACGCAAAGTGCTCGACCCCTCATGTTTCAACAGAGAGCGCCTTGGTGCTATTTATAAGAAGCTCGTAGTCTCTTCACCTCTCCTACCCTCTGTTCACTCCTACTCACCCTCAATCACCATTACTTGTCTCTTATCACTTCCATTAAGATTAAATTATGTTTATTTACCTAGATTAAGTGATTTTACTTCCTATTTTGTAGGATTAATCATCTATTTCAAGTAATTAGGTGAGAATCTTTGAAGTTTTCAAATGTTTCCAAGGCACATCAACTTTCCATATTCTTAGCAGCAAATCAAGCTCCATTGGGTGATATATTGTTCATACTATCTGCTATTAGTAATATCATCACTCTTTTTCTCATATAGTACATCAAATTAGGACTCTAATTTAGGAATTCATCACCCATTTTCCTTAATTCCAAGAGTGAACACCAACTGTTTCATAAAAAGTGCCAATGAGCTTTCCAAGTTCGATGGCTCCTAAAACTTCATAGTTGACCTTCTCAAAGAGGAGGGTAGAGCAGATGATTCTCCTGCATTTGCTAACAAAGCATTCATGAATGAAGAAGTATATCAGCACCATATCAAAGTAGTGGTTCATAAACCCATTGTCTTAGAAAGAGGTTTTTTTTATCACTACTGTGCTTTCTCATAGAGACAGTATCTTCCAAAGGCATTTGGAGATTTTTTGCATGAACCCAAAATCAAGGGTTATACCCATGGTATAGGAGTTTTACTCTAATGCTATAGTTTATGAACACCAAAAAGCACGGGTTAGAGACAAGTTAGTGAAGTTCACTCCTCTCGCCATTAATGAGTTATACTCTCTACCTGACATTGAAGATGATGAATACTCTACACTTCTTCAATCATATATTGATTTTGCAAATATTATTTGCACTATTTGCCACAGAAGGGCATCTTGAAAATTGAATAATAATGGCCAACTAGTGTTTTTTGTAAGGATATATATGAACAAAGTAGCTAAAGCCTGGCATTATTTTATGGTAGCAAGATTCATGCCTAGCTTAAACATGAGTCAAGTTAGATGGGACAGGGCCAACTTGATTTATGCCATATTTAAGGGATTTTCAATTGATGTGGGTAAAATTATCCAGAGACAAATCCTAGGTTGTATCCGTTCTCGAGGCAGCACACTCTTGCCCATAGTTTAATCATTAGCCTATGTAGGAATGTTGAAGTAAGGTGGGACTCCATCGAGGCTTTCATCCAGCCAATGAGACCTATCTCTTATACGTACATTTAGAAGTATAAAGGCCATAAGGAAGCTGCTATTATGAGTTAGGTGTTCAGCTATTAGCTACAGAGGAACCTGGTAGTAGTTTAGCTCCACCACCATCCCAGCATACCATTGAAGATTTATGGGAGCGAATAAAGACCCTTAGCGATCAGATGAATGACCTAGCACTCTACCAGTACTCCAAAGCACAACATAACAATGCAAGTTTTAGCCAGCTAGTCCATGCCCTAAACCTTTCAATAGCATTCTCGGTGCCTTCTAAATCAACCTTTATTCTTGTATCCGAGCATGATGACATGGATGGTGGTGTTTAATCATGGAAGTTCCATTGAAACCCTCCTCATTTTATTACTTTTCTCTCCTATTTTAGTCTTTTCTATTTTACATTAGGGACAATGTAAATTCTTAAGTGTGGGGAGGTCACTTTATGATTAAGTTGTATGATCGTATAATAAATCATATATTTGTGCAATATTTACTTATCTGTGTGCTACAGTAAACTTCTATGATTTATGCACTTTAATTCCAATTATTAATGTGGGGAGCATGTGACTTTATCTTAATCTATAGGTTTATGTTACCTGAACCAATAGCCAATGATATAACTGTTTAAATTGCTAATAGAACTTGACAGACATAGAAAAGTCATCGTTATGTGTAATTTTAATTTCTTTGCAATTTAGTATTACCCATTTTTTAGAATCTTCAAACTCTTTTTCACAATAACTTTGGGTATTTGATTTGACTTTTACTTAGAGAAAGTTTATATAACTCAAGATATTCTATGATCTCAATAAATTTCAAGAACATTTTTTAAATGCTACTTGAGGCAAAATCCTAGGCTGATACTATTAATTAGGAGATGATTTGGGCATTATTTGATAAGATTGAGCTTTCCAAGCCTAACCCAAGTAATAAAATATCCTTAGTACATCTATTTGAGCTTAATTAAAATTTTATTCCATACCCACCACAAAGCCAAAACCAAATTTTGTGATTAATACCCTTATTTGTTTACCTGATTCACTCACTCCATGATTACTTTCTGAATACTTGTTTTGTAGAGCTACAATAATAAAAGGGTGGAAGGGTGTAGAAAAAGCAATAAAAAGAATTTGAAAAGGAAAAAAATAATCCAAAATACAGATGAAAATCTATGCAACGGGTGAAAGAAAAGAAATAAAGAACTAAGGAAAAAAAGGAATTAAATTTAGTAAAGTATGGGAATAAGTGTGGGGGGAAATCCCCTAAACTTGAAAAAGCTCAAGAGAATTAGACTTAATCATGTGGTGCTGGGTGATCGAGCCTAAATCTATATCTTTTATCTCACCTTGTAACCTAGCCACATTATAAGCTGAATAAAGTCCTTTTGATACTAAAAAGTAGTCTTAGCATTCATTAGTGGAGAGTAGCATGAAAAATAAGCTTATAGAAATCCTAAATAAAGATCCATACCCCAATTCTTAAGATATATAAATTCATTTGGGTAAAATATAATTGAACCACTCAAAGACACACACACACTCAGGACTTTAGAAAGTAAATCATTAATTGCTTTTGAGTTAAATGTTGATTTCTTTAAGAGTAAACAATTTTCACTATAAGGCAACACACTGGCAAACCCTCCTCCACTCATCTCATATATTGTTCACATGAATAAATTTGCTTTTGGACAAGCAAAAAAGTAAGTGTGGGGGCATTTCACATGCTATAAATTAAGCATGTCTTTAGCATATTTTAAAAAAAATTTATTTAATTTAAATATAAAATAAATAGGAATTAATTGAGTTTTGTGTTTTATGTTTTAGGAGGAATAAAAAGGAAAATAGAGGAAAATAGAGAGAAAATATGGAAAAATGCTTATTTCTGATCCTTTGGCATTAATTGAGGCATATCTCTCTCATTTGAACTCCGATTAAGGTGATTCTAGTGGCTGTGGAAAGAAGCGACATAGAGTTACAATTTTATGTTTAGTACTTTGGTAAATTCTAGAAGTTTCTAGGTGCCGCGGTGCAGAGTTCCCCAAAACCAAAGCGCCGCGATACTTGAGCGTTAGAAGTACCAAGCGTTGTGGTGCTCCATCATAGTGTGGTGTGGTGCCTGGCATCGAATCAGAATTTTGAAATCACAATTTGTAGGTATTTGTAGCTCCAATTGAAGCCCAATAGGCTAGGTTTTGACCTAGAAACAATTCTAGTTCAATGAGGATAATCCAATCTATAAAAAGGGCGAGAAAGCAAGCATCTAGATCATCAATCAAGC
Source organism: Gleditsia sinensis (assembly GCA_037074535.1). NCBI lineage: Eukaryota > Viridiplantae > Streptophyta > Magnoliopsida > Fabales > Fabaceae > Gleditsia > Gleditsia sinensis. The sequence goes on from CM073463.1 coordinate 42,899,053, forward strand.
TCTTAATTTCCTTCAATTCTACTCTAGATTTTCTTATGGCCCTGCATGGCTAATTTACTTTTAGTTGGTAGAGGAAGATTGAATCCTCAAGCGATCTTCATACTTTGCAAGATTTAGATTTGATTTTATTAGTTCAATCTAATTTGAGTGTTGATTATTCATCTACTCTTCTCTTTTCAATGATTATTCATATAATTGCTAGGAAGCCTACTAGTATATTATATGTCTTAATCTACTACTGAATTATGTTTTGAACAAAGGTTTCATTACTGTGATTCATAAGGCAAATAGGCTTAAGGATTTAGGATTATAAATCATTAAACCTATGATGAATAATTAACAAAATTAGATATAGCCGATGTGTCTATATTTGTTTAACTCTATTAGTTTCTCTATTTCTTTATGTGGTTAATAAAGTTATGCTTTACAGATGTGCTAAAGGATTACTTGTTAATTAAGGTTTAATTATTATGATTATCATCGATTATTAGACTCAAGGTTGGAACAGGGTTAGAATCCCAATGATAGATATTCAAATTAATATTGATTATGTTGTCAATGATCAATGTAATCTCTTGACGGTGGATATCAACTGAAACAATGCCTTTATTATTAGTAACTCTTTTTTTAATTACTTTCATTCTTTGTTTACTTTATTTTACTTGCAATTATCAAACCCCTTATTTGATTTCACAAAAGGTAATTCTAGTCTTTGTGGGATCGACCTTTACTCCCATGACTACAAGTTGGTTGAGAGGTAACGTATTAATTTGGGTGTACCCGCGACAGTACATACCAATCAACATGTAACATGATATAGCAACATTCATGGCCAATTATCAAAGTAGCAAATTATTACAAATATCATCAAAGTTCTAGGATCAAAGTCCTAAATAAAGTTATAAAATTTGAACGTTCTTTCAAAAGAATTTATTGTCAAACCTACTTATAAATCTCCCTAGCTCATTTAATGAGCTCCCTTTTCTTGTTTTCGCTTGGAAGGAAATGGCAAGATTCTTCCTCCCCTTGGCTTTTCCATCAGCTTGAATAGGAGAAAGAGTGTAAGTTTTAAACCCCAAGGATGAAGAGAAAGGATGGACTCAAGTGGAAGTTATGCTAACTTACCTTGGGCACTTAATCCCCTAGACTTCTTCTTCTTCCTTCCTCTCTTCTCCTCTCTTTCTTTCTTCTACCTTGCTTCTATTTTCTCATCTCCCTCACCTGGCTGAAGTTTCCCTATGCTAGGAGTGGCTTTTGCTTAAAAAATTTAAGTGGTCAACCTCTCCTAATCATATGTGTTTTGTTTACTTGTGGGGCATTCCATAATATCATTATTAGGATCCATATGGTTGCTTCTTGGGGAAGGCAAAATCTTGGTCTTCTTTCCCTCTCCTATGGCTAAGATATGCACAGCAAAAATAGGGGAATAAGTGTTTGAAATTCATGGTGAAATAGTCTTAAGACAAGTGGCAATATCTCCTCAAGTTTTGGGATTCATTTCCTCTATCTTTTGACTCACTCAAAGGTTCATTAAATTCATGTTAGGTGGCAAATTTCCAGCCCTTCCTTCGCTCCTTGCTTGGTCGGGAATGTATAATAAAAGAGTGGATATTTTGCCTCAAAGCCATGTGACAAAATGCTTGCTTATCGAGCACTCATGCAATAGTTTTTCCCTACCTTGTTAGACTTGCCAAATCTTGCCTATTGTACACTCCATGATAGATAATCATTGCTTACTATTACACTGCTATTGCATCATATGGCTCCTATTGTCCCTCTTGAATTTGGGCTCCCTCTTTTCCTTTTTCTTACATTGGCCGAAAATCCCACCCAAAAATGGAGGGCTTGTCTACACTTTCATGTGTTTTTGGCTATTGGTCCAACCTCTCCATCCTATTTCAAGTCTATGTTATGTCTTTAACTTGGGCCATCCATATGGCTTGCCAAAAACTCATGTAAGGGGGGGAAAACTCTACATGAAGTGTCCACAGGTGGAGGCGCAAAGTATGGGGCAATGTGTTAAACTTAAGAATTTTTGTTCTTGATTTAGGAAAATTTCCCCAAATCCATCTTAGTGAAATTTTAAAAGCTTCACTCACTTCCAAAAATTTATTTTCCTTACCTAAGAATTTTGCCTATATCTAGGATATTGTTTCTAATTTTTTCTCTTAGGTTTTGTCCCTCAATGTTAGAAAAATTCTCTATGCCTATACATATGGTGAAAAAATTCTAAGGCTCATATTCTTATAGATATCTATATAAAAAATTGCTTAATAAGTCTTTATTCTTCTCTTGTTCCCTTAATTAAATATTTATGTGCCCTTCTTAATAAAATAAAAGAAATTATGGAAGTTACAAGATACCTATCTAGAAGTCCAGCAAATACATGATGTTTCATATCTCGAATTACAATTTTCTATCGAGAAATCTCTACACTTTGTTTTGCAAACACCCATCTTTGAATTGAATCCACTTATCGATAAACTCAACTACATGTTCTTAGGCAAATGAGGGACTTCTTTTGTCATAATTTCCCAAAAATTCAACACTACACAAGAGGAAAAGTTAGTGGAAGTGCTTAAACAGCATAAAATAGCCAAAGGGTAGACCATTGCTAATATTAAGGGTATTAGCCATTCTACTTGCATGCAAAATATTTTATTGAAAGAAGGAGCTAAACCTTCTAGGAAATCCCAGAGACGAATAAACTGACCTATGTTGAAGTTTGTAAACAATAATAAAAGGCTAAAGACAGCCATTGAATCAAAGGAACAAGTAGGTGTATTAGATACCTAACTAGAAGTCCAGCAAATAGGTGATGTTTCATATCTTGAATTACAAATTTCTAATGAGAAACGTCTGCGGTTTGTTTTCCAAACACACACCTTTAAATTGTAGCCACTTCCTAATCACCTCAACTACGTGTTCTTAGGCGAAAGAAGGACTCATTCTGTCATAATTTCTGAAAAACTTAAGACTACATAAGAGGAAAAGTATTGTAAGTGGTTAAGGATCATAAAATAGCCATAGGGTAGACCATTACTAATATTAAGGGTACTATCCCTTCCACTTGCACATGTAGGATTTTATTGAAAGAAGGAACTAAGGCCTCTAGAAAAACACAGAGAAGGATAAACTGACCTATGATTGTGGTAGTAAGAAATAATAAAATGGTTAAAATATACACTGAATAAAAGGAACAAGTAGTTGTATTAGATACCTATCTAGAAATCCAAAAAATAGTTGATGTTTCATATCTTTAATTACTAATTTCTAACAAGAAACCTTAGGGTTTTGTTTTGAAAAAACCCACCTTTGAATTGTAGTCACTTCCCGATCACCAAACTACGTGTTCTTGGGTGAAGAAGGGATTCTTTTTGTCATAATTTCCCAAAATCTTAATACTAGACAAGAGGAAAAGCTAAAGGAAGTGCTTAAAGAGTATAAAATAGTGATAAAGGGGAAATTTGAGTGTTTAATGGTTATATTTTATCCCCTAATTAGTAGTAAACTTGTGATTATTTCCCTGCATTTGGTTATGCTTTGCTTTGGATACTGTTTTGGTTTGTTTTATGTTTGTAGGAGAACAAAAGAGGCCAAGAAGCAAGGGAAAACACCCATGAGAAGTGCCATATGGATTTGGAACATGCTAAGGAGGAAGCAAGGAGGCAACACACCAAAAATTGGCAAGAAATGAGCATGGCAGCCCCCAACACGGCTAGGCCGTGCTTGGTGTGCTTGAAGCACGGCCAGGCCGTGGTCTGTGCGAAAGATGTAGAAAACTCCCAGAATCCAACTTGAAGCATGGCCAGGCCGCATCCTAGAACACGGTCGTGCTTCGGGTCCGTACAACATGTGATTTTTAGGGTTTTGGGCAGCCAACTTGATACATATGCATAGGGAAACGCAAAGGAACAGAGGGAGATGCATTCAGACCTTCTTTTACTCAGTTTTAGGCTTAGGAAACACCATTAGATTAGGTTTAAGAGTGGGATTAATGTTTAATTCATGTTCTTAGAGTAGAATTTACAGCAATCCAAGTTTGTATTTCATCATTACATTCTTCATCCAGGTTCTATGTTTTTATCTCTACACTCATCTTTACTTCTACTCTTTCTCTTGGTTTGTATTGAATAGATTTACTTAATGAATTGGATTATGCTTTTGATTTATCTTTCTATCATGCTTGAGTAGATTTGATCTAGGGTTTTGGTAAACCCACTTATGATGTAATGATACACTGTACACATTGAATTATTGGAACCCTAATTGTATTATCCATGGTTAATTAGGATTGACTATTATGCATTGATCATAGGAGTTGATGAATGTATGTTCAACGTTTTATCATGTCTTAGGATATTAATTGATGAACTGAAAGGTGAAGATTAATACTTGAACCTAATAGTTAATTAGGGATATCTTAATCATGAAAGTAGTTTAAGGTTCTCTAGGAATGAATCAATTAGTGGGCACGAGAAATTGATTAATTGTATTCCATGGTTGGCATAGAACTTAATGGACCTAGGTTGAACTAAGAACCAAGAAAGTAGGCAATTGGATCAACCTAGGTAAGATTAGTAATACTTGAAAGACGTTGCTAATTAATTAAAGCTAAACCATCCCCAATTACCTAGATAATTGCAATTAGAGGTACATGTTGGATGTTGAATATCATAAGTGTGGTGAACCCTAACCCTAGGCTTTTATTAATTGAATTGCTTGTTAGTTTAATTGTGACAAACTTTCTATCACATTACATCGATTTAGATAGCATATTTTGTACAATTCTAGTAGTTGACATTGTTCTCTGTGGGATACAACTCGTACTCGCCGTACTAGCTACAGCTACACCGTGCGCTTGTGGTAAATTAGTAAAACATAGACACAACAAATAGCCATAAGGTAAACCATTGCTAATATTAAGGGTATTAGCCTTTTTATTTGTACGCACGACATTTTATTGAAAGAAAGAGCTAAGCCGTCTAGACAACCCTATAAAAGGCTAAATCGACCTATGATGGAGGTAGTAAAAAATAGTAAAAATTCAAAGATAAAGACTAAATCAAAGGAACAAGTAGGTCCATTAGATACCTGTCTAGAAGTCCAGCAAATAGGTGATGCTTCATGTCTTGAATTACCATTTTCAAATGAGAAACCTCTGCATTTTGTTCTACAAACACCCACCTTTGAATTGAAGCCACTTCCTGATCAACTCAACTATGTATCCTCAGGCAAAGGAGGGACTCTTTTGATCATAATTTCCTAAAAACATAATACTACATAAGAGGAAAAGTTAGTGCAATTGGTTAAAGAACATAAAATAGCCATAGGGAAGACCATTGCTTATATTAATGGAATTATCCCTTCTATTTTCACACATAGGATTTCATTAAAAGAAGGAGCAAAGCCCTCTAGATAACCCTAGAGAAGGCTAAATCAACCTATGATGCAGGTGGTAAAAAATAATAAAAGGCTAAAGATATACAATGAATCAAAGGAGCAAGTAGTTGTATTAGATACATCTCTAGAAGTAGGTGATGTTTCAAGTCTTTAACTTCCAATTTCTAATGAGATTTGAACCCAACTTTGAATTGAAGACACTTTCTAGTCAACTCAACTACGTGTTCTTTGACGAAGGAGGGACTCTTTTCATCATAATTTCCTAAAACTTAATATAACAGAAAAAGAAAAGTTAGTGCAAGGGTAGACCATTGCTTATATTAATGGTATTATCCCCTCTGTAACATCCCATAATTTTTAGATATTTTCCTTAGAAATTCTTCACCTTACATATATGCATAGAAATGTTCTAATATTAATGGAATAGGTAAAGAAAGAAAACCTAAGAGGAAATATTAGAAATAAACATGCTAAAGAAAGGTGAAATTCTTAGGTAAGGAAGATAAATTTTTGTGAAGTAAAGGTCTTAAAATTTCAAGAAGATTGGATTAGGGTAATTTTTTCCTAATTTAAGAGTAAAAGTTACTAAGTTTAATATCTCCACCCATAAATTGGGCTTTCACCTATGGACATTTCATATAGAGTTTTTCTTCTTCACATAAAATTTTAGCAAGCCAATAGGATAGCCCAATGAAGAAATAAAACATAGACTTGGACTAGGATATAGAAATTGGACCGATAGCCCAAAAATCATGAAAATGTGACCAAGCCCATTATGAAAGGTAGAATTTTAACCAAAGTAAAGAAAATGGGCAAGAATGAGCCCAAACCCAAGAGGAAAAATGAAAAAAAAAGTGATGGAATAATGGTGTAATCAAGATTAAGTGATTTGACATTAAGAAAAAAATTTAGCAAGTGGTATGATAATACAAGAATTTAGGACAAAACATTAATATCCTACACTCATAATTTTAGCAAGTGGGTAATAATACATAGCATTATGACAAAACATCTTTATCCCACACAAATAATTTCAACCAAATAATGGAGATTCAAGGGCTAAAAATTTGCCACTTAAAAAGGCAAATCTATCATACTTGATTAAGACAAAAGAAAAAGGAAATGAATCCCTAAAATCAAAGGGATCTTGTCCCATATCTTAAGAACATATTATCATGATTTTCAAAATACAAATCTCCTTTTCCTATGCATATCTTGACTAAGGAAGAGAAAGACAAGAAAATAAGTAGTTTGTTTTCCAAATATTCAACCAAGTGTAATCTAATTGTGATACGGTAGACCCATGATCATGAAAGGTAAATTATTTGACGGTTTATTTAAGCAAAACCCACCCTTACAACATTAGAACTTTTGTCCAAGTGAGGGAGAGGAAAAAAAGAAGCAAGGTAGAGTGAGGAAAGGAGAGGAAGAAAGGAAGAAAGAGGAAGGAGAAGTCTAGAAGACTAAGTGCTCCAAGTAAGTTTAACAATATTTCTTTTTGAAGAAAAGTTTTGAAACTTATAATATTTATATGAGATTTTGATCTTAGAACTTTGATGATTGGTCATGGATGTTGCTATATAATGTTACATATTGATCTTGCATGTGATTTATGTTTGAATACTTAGGCTGGTATAGAAAGTTCTGGATAGATATGGCTATGGGTGGCAAAACTTTTAGCTTCTTTGTTTTAATTTCTGGGAATTATCTGTAGGGAATTAAAATAAATGGTTAACATAAGAATTAAAGATATATGTGGCACGGATTTTTATCCACTAGAATCATTCAATTTGGAGTCCATATGAGGAAGATATGAGCTGATTACTAGTAAAAGGTCAGAAAATGGTTGATCAGGGAAAAATATGTTAGGATAGCTTCTGTGTTTAAATTTCTGAGAACTATCTGTAGGGAACTAAAATAAATGGTTAATATAAGAATTAAAGATATGTGTGTCATGGATTTTTAGCCACTGGAATCATTCAAGTTAGAGTCCATAGATATGAGCTGATTACTAGTCAAATGTCAGAAAATGGTTCATCGGGGAAGAATATGTTAGAATAGCTTCTGTGTTTTAATTTCTGGGAATTATCTGTAGGGAATTAAAATAAATTGTTAACATAATAATTAAAGATATATGTGTCACGAATTTTTATCCACTGGAAGCATTCAATTTGGAGTCCATATGAGGACGATATGAACCAATTACTAGTCAAAGGTCAGAAAATGGTTCATCAGGGAAGAATATGTTAGGATAGCTTCTGTGTTTTAATTTTTGGGAATTATCTGTAGGGAATTAAAATAAACGGTTAACATAAGAATTAAAGATATATGTGTCACAGATTTTTCACCACTAGAATCATTCAATTTGGAGTTCATATGAGGAAGATATGAGCCGATTACTAGTCAAAGGTTAGAAAATGGTTCATCAGGGAAGAATATGTTAGGATAGCTTCTGTGTTTTAATTTTTAGGAATTATCTGTATGGAATTAAAATAAATGGTTAACATAAGAATTAAAGATATATGTATCACGGAATTTTAGCCACTGGAATCATTCAATTGGGAGTCCATATGAGGACAATATGAGCCGATTACTAGTCAAAGGTCAGAAAATGGTTCATCAGGGAAGAATATGTTAGGATAGCTTCTGTGTTTTAATTTCTGGAAATTATCTGTAGGGAATTAAAATAAATGGTTAACATAATAATTAGAGATATATGTGTCACGGATTTGTAGCCACTAGAATCATTCAATTTAGAGTTCATATGAGGTAGATATGTTCCGATTAGTAAACATAGGTCAGAAAATCGTTAATCAGCGTAGAATATGTTAGGATAGCTTCGGTGTTTTAATTTCTGGGAACATTCTATAAGGAATTAAAATAAATGGTTAATATATGAATTTTATATATATATATATATATATATATATATATATATATATATATATATATATATATATATATATATATGTGTCACGGATTGTTAACCACTGGAATCACTTAATTTTGGAATTCTTATGAAGGAGATATGGACAGATTAGTAGGTAAAGGTCAAAACCTATCCGAGAAGAAATAACATGTACATTGAGGGAGTAATATCACCTTGATTTATTAATATTTCGCTACAATGTTCAACATAATAGTTTTAGATAATTTTTTTATCTTGAAATTGACCCCAAGATCACCTTCATTGGAATTAAATTGAGAGATTTATACTTTGATTAGTAAGAGAAGGTTAAATATGATGAAAACCTGCATCAAGAAAATAAAGAAATAAAATTAATATTTAAAAAAGAAGACGAATCTTATAAATAAAAATAATAAATGAATAGTATATGCCATAGCCATTGCCATTGTATGAACTTCTTACCATCTTAAGTGTAAAATTCTGACATGAAAATATTTTATAAAGTGATATTTGAAATGGTTATGTTCATGGCATGATTACCAATGATTTATGGTCATAGTTATATTTTGATGAACATACTTGTTATTGAAAGCATATTTTTAGCTATCATTGTGAAAAGGAAAGAAATGAGCACGGTCACATGGCAATCCGTGTGGTGCACCAATAGGGGACGTCCTACCAACGATTATGATTATGATTATGATTATGAGAAAAGAAAGAGAAAGTGTGCCATGTCAGACGGAGCGAGAAAAACCCGTACCGGAGAGTAGAGGATACTCACCCTGACCGGGGTAGGTTGAAATGAGAATAAGTTGATGGCCATCATATGATATTCTGAAAATAGTTAATCCTGTCATACATATCATTGCTGTATGATTCTTATGTGCATAGATATAATGCATTCATGTGACCAAAGATATTTTCTGTAGTTTATACAGCTGAACATGACGTGATGAGCTATATTGATGATTATTTATTGTTGAACTTATTGTGGTTTAATTCCCACTATATTTCCATATTATGTTCAAAAAATTAGTTATGCAGCGTTTTCTATGGCTCTAGATTTTAGTGTACATTGGATCGAGTTACTTTATGTTGGGCAGATCTCAGAATCAAATAAGATGTTTGTGGTCGAGTTGGCTCAGATTCCGGTGAAGGTGTAACCACTAGCACCTGTATCTCCGGAATTGGTCAACCAAAATAAACAAGATGTAAATATCTATGTGTTTGATATGTTGCATGTACGTTTTGATTAATGACGTGTATGTGAACTCAATATTGTATAATAATAAAGAGAAAAAAAGGGTTGTTACATAATTGGTATCAGAGCAGGTCGATCCTAGATGGCCAGTGGGTGGTTGGTTATCTGAATCGATCTTATAGTATCTTGAGTATATTGTGGTAGTGTTGTGTAAGGGATCAGTGATGTCATATAGGTAAGAAATTTCTAGTGTTTCTTATCTATTTGCCGAGGTGGTGTTATGATTGCTGTTAAATATTTTTTTTGAAACTAACTATTGGGCTTGATCACCTCAATAGCATCATAACTTTATTTTTACCACAGTAGGAAATAGCACCACCAAGGAGGAATTCGGCAAACAATGCGGAGGAAACCCTGCACAACCTTGCCAAGGCAATTCGAGAATTTGATATTGATTTACTCCTTAGATCCCAACTAGTATCTATGTCCCTATATAGAATGATATTGATTGAATTTAAAAAAAAATTAGTTATAAGACTTGTTAGACAATGGATTTAAAAGCCCTAGTATTTTTTTTTGGAGTGCTCCAGTTCTATCTGTGAAAAAGAAAGATGGATCACTATGACTATGCATAGATTATAGACAGTTGAATAATGTGACAATATAGAATAAAAACCCATTACCTCGTATAGATTACTTGTTTGACTAGTTATAAGGGGTTCAATATTTTTCCACAAATTGATTTGGGATATGAGTAACATTAATTAAGGATAAGAGAAGAGGATGTACGAAAATTTTATTTTAGGTCTTATTATGGGCATTATAAGTTCTTGGTGATGTCATTTAAATTGACAAATATTTTAGCTACATTCATAGATTTAATGAATAGTAATTAGGTCATACCTGGATCAGTTTGTTTTATTGATGATATACTAGAATATTTCAAAAGTTTAGAGGATCATAAGCAACATTCAAAGATAGTTTTACCAACTCTAAAGGAGTATGGTTGGTAAATATGGTATCCAAGTAGACTCTAAGAAAGTAAAAGTAGTACAATAATAGCTACGTTTTACTACATTTAAAGATGAAGATCCAAATCCAATTTACGCTTCCTGCGGTTATCTGTCGTCCATTCTATTTGAGTCATAGTTGGATCAGGTACATGAACATATGCTTGTAAAGCATCAATCAACTCTTCAGCATTTGAAGATGAGATGAGAATTCGTCGTGCTGAGTGTGAGATGAATCTTTGTTCCACAGCATGATCAAGGAAAGACAACAAACCATCAAAGAAGTGGTTAACATTTAACAAACCTATCGGTTTGTGATGCATATTTAGTTGTGCCCAAGAGACTATTTGAAAAATTTCTTTTAAAGTACCAAAACCTCTTGGTAAGGCAATGAAGGCATTATCATTGCTCATCATTCTAGCCATGCGCTCATGCATGGAAGCTACCCTAAACTCTTCCCCAATTGTCTTTTCTACGATGTTAGATGCAGCTAGAGCTGTAGGAATAATACCTAGAACTTGGCATCCTCCTACATGGGCAGCTGTAGACACACATCCCATTAATCCATGGTTACCTCCACCATAGACTAAATGAATTTTTCTCCTGGCCAGTACCATACCCAGGTTTTGTGCAGCTTTTACATACTCTCCATCTTTTTCAGGACTGGAACCACAAAAGACACAAATATTTCGAAATTGACCGAATGCAATTCCCTCCATAGTTGCACACACCCTAACATGGAGTATGAGAAGATAAAGATACTAACGTGTGCATTTATAGAACTCGGAGAATGGCACACTTATGATAGCTATGCGAATAGGCCGGGAATAATTAGAACAGTTATGTGAGTAATTGGTGGATATCAGCTAAATTGAAGGTGAAATTTTCTAAAATGACGGCAAACATGTATATATATAGTAGTTGTGATAGTCGCTCATATTAGGCATATAAAGAGAATAAGGTTAAGATATCATCAGAAATTTGTCTTTGATGAAATCTTGACTTCTTGATGCTTGTAGAGAAGTGTAGGTGATAGGCGTAATTGAAAACAAAAACAAAAGAAAGTGAAAATGTAAACAAATTAGTTGTTGAAGAAGGACAATCAAATGATTTATTTTGCTTTCCCAATATTTTTGCTAGTCGACTATTGGTATTATTAAGTCGACTAGTTATTTTGAGAAATTTTAATTTGGACTGCTTATTTGATAGTTGATTGATTACATCTATTTTGAAGCAATCAACTGCATCCTACCAGTTAACTACGTATTCTTTGATTTTCACAGACTTTTATAAGCTCAGAAATGTGTCTTTTTTCACGTGATATCTTTCCACCAAATACCAATAGATTTAAAGTAGATTTTGGCACATATATTTAAACCTTATGGCCACTGATTTTTGCCAATATAACAGCTAAATTTTTGTTTTCAAAATTTCAAGAATTACGGCCACCGATTTTAACTCTCTAATGTTTTGTCCAAACTTTTGACTTTCTATTTTACCAACGTTCTTTATTATACTGTTCGTCTGTTCTACTGCATTGTCCTACATTAATATTTGGCATTAAATGCAAGATTCTTTTCCTACATTAAAAGAAAAGTTAATTTATTTTCTTTGAAACTCAATTATTATGGTGACTAAGTTGTTAGTAGGTTAAAGTAATGAAAAGTTTGAAAAGAGTGGACGGATGATGGTCTTATGATGTTTTGACGAATGTAATCAAGAGAATTAGTGGTGTTGAAGTTCTTGAGGAATAAAATATAGGAAGTAGGATTTAAGTTAGTCTTTGAACTCTTAATTTGGAAATATAGAGAATATTCTGAGAACCATGTTCAAAAATAATGTAAGTGATCAAGATATTTGTGTTAAAGGATTATATCATACTCAATTGAGTCTAGTATCAAGGATGTGAATTATGTTGGAATTGAGAATTCATGTATGAGGAAGTGTTAGGAAAAATCTTCTTGAAATGATTGAGTGAATTAAATGGGATTGACATAAGCTAGAATGAGGTGCTTTTGGATATGATAGAAGAAATAATTGAAATTTTTGACAATGAGTTTAATGGTGTTTAATTACTGTGATGAGGTAAGTTGGAATTATTAGACATGTGTCAATAGTACATAAACGTTATTAAAGGTTTGAAGGATTTTTTGCTACGTATGTTTAACATATTGATTAAAGGATTTGAGGATAAAAATATATGATAAATTAAAATGATGATATTCAGGGGATGATGTTTATATATGAAAACCAAAAAAATGACTTGCTAGAAGTTTGGAATAAGAAAATATAGTTACCCAATACGAAGGTGAATATGTTCCTTTATGTGTGTGTTTTCTAATATCGACCCATAGATATATCCATGCAAGCTAGAGGATATAAAGTGAAGAACTTACGAGTGAAAGAAATCCTTATGGTTAAGTTATATGGCAAAATTACTCAAGTGAACACACATATTAAAAAGTAAAGATGTTATAAAGAAAAGATATCCCTAATTATTTAGGTAATAAGGTTGGTAACTCTGAATAATGCCTTAATTTCATTCCATACATGTGGTAGGATGGGCTGAAATTCGGGGACCGAATTTCTTAAGGGGGAAGAATGTAACATCCCATAATTTTTAGATATTTTCCTTAGAAATTCTTCACCTTACATATATGCATAGAAATGTTCTAATATTAATGGAATAGGTAAAGAAAGAAAACCTAAGAGGAAATATTAGAAATAAACATGCTAAAGAAAGGTGAAATTCTTAGGTAAGGAAGATAAATTTTTGTGAAGTAAAGGTCTTAAAATTTCAAGAAGATTGGATTAGGGTAATTTTTTCTTAATTTAAGAGTAAAAGTTACTAAGTTTAGTATCTCCAACCATAAATTGGGCTTTCACCTATGGACACTTCATATAGAGTTTTTCTTCTTCACATAAATTTTTAGCAAGCCAATAGGATAGCCCAATGAAGAAATAAAACATAGACTTGGACTAGGATATTAAAATTGGACCGATAGCCCAAAAATCATGAAAATGTGACCAAGCCCATTATGAAAGGTAGAATTTTAACCAAAGTAAAGAAAATGGGCAAGAATGAGCCCAAACCCAAGAGGAAAAATAAAAATAAAAATAAAAATAAAGTGATGGAATAATGGTGTAATCAAGATTAGGTGATTTGACATTAAGAAAAAAATTTAGCAAGTGGTATGATAATACAAGAATTTAGGACAAAACATCAATATCCTACACTCATAATTTTAGCAAGTGGGTAATAATACATAGCATTATGACAAAACACCTTTATCCCATACAAATAATTTCAATCAAATAATGGAGCTTCAAGGGCTAAAAATTTGCCACTTAAAAAGGCAAATCTATCATACTTGATTAAGACAAAAGAAAAAGGAAATGAATCCCTAAAATCAAAGGGATCTTGTCCCATATATTAAGAACATATTATCATGATTTTCAAAATACAAATCTCCCTTTCCTATGCATACTTGACTAAGGAAGAGAAAGACAAGAACAAAAGTTGTTTGTTTTCCAAAAATTCAACCAAGTGTAATCTAATTGTGATACGGTAGACCCATGATCATGAAAGGTAAATTATTTGAGGGTCAATTTAAGCATAACCCACCCTTACAAAATTAAAATTTTTGTCCAAGTGAGGGAGAGGAAAAATAGAAGCAAGGTAGAGTGAGGAAAGGAGAGGAAGAAAGGAAGAAAGAGGAAGGAGAAGTCTAGAAGACTAAGTGCTTCAAGTAAGTTTAACAATATTTCTTTCTGAAGAAAAGTTTTGAAACTTATAATATTTATATGAGATTTTGATCTTAGAACTTTGATGATTGGTCATGCATGTTGCTATATCATGTTACATATTGATCTTGCATGTGATGTATGTTTGAATACATAGGCTGGTATAGAAAGTTCTGCATAGGTATGGCTATGGGTGGCAAAATTTTTAGCTTTTGTGTTTTAATTTCTGGGAATTATCTGTAGGTAATTAAAATAAATTGTTAACATAATAATTAAAGATATATGTGGCATAGATTTTAAGCCACTGGAATCATTCAATTTGGAGTCCATATGAGGAAGATATGAGTCGATTACTAGTCAAAGGTCAGAAAATGGTTGATCAGGGAAGAATATGTTAGGATAGCTTCTGTGTTTTAATTTCTGAGAATTATTTGTAGGGAATTAAAATAAATGGTTAACATAAGAATTAAGGATATATGTGTCACAGATTTTTAGCCACTAGAATCATTCAATTGGGAATCCATATGAGGAGGATATGAGCCGATTACTACTCAAAGGTCAGAAAATGGTTCATCAGGGAAGAATATGTTAGGATAGCTTCCGTGTTTTGATTTCTGGGAATTATCTGTAGGTAATTAAAATACATTGTTAACATAAGAATTAAAGATATATGTATCATGGATTTTTAGCCACTAGAATCATTCAATTTGGAGTCCATATGAGGATGATATGAGCTGATTACTAGTCAAAGGTCAGAAAATGGTTCATTAAGGAAGAATATGTTAGGATAGCTTCTGTGTTTTAATTTCTGGGAATTATCTATAGGGAATTAAAATAAATGGTTTACATAAGAATTAATGATATATTTGTCACAATTTTTAGCCACTGGAATCATTCAATTTGGAGTCCATGTGAGGAAGATATGAGCCGATTACTAGTCAGAGGTTAGAAAATGGTTCATCAGGGAAGAATATGTTAGGATAGCTTCTTTGTTTTAATTTCTGGAAATTATCTGTAGGGAATTAAAATAAATTTTTAACATAAGAATTAAAGATATATGTGCACGGATTTTTAGCCACTGGAATCATTCAATTTGGAGTCGATATGAGGACGATATGAGTCGATTACTAGTCAAAGGTCAGAAAATGGTTCATCAGGGAAGAATATGTTAGGATAGCTTCTGTGTTTTAATTTCTAGTAATTATCTGTAGGGAATTAAAATAAATGGTTAACATAATAATTAAAGATATATGTGTCATGGATTTTTAGCCACTAGAATCCTTCAATCTAGAGTTCATATGAGGTAGATATGTTTCGATTAGTAAACAAAAGTCAGAAAATGGTTAATTAGGGAAGAATATGTTAGGATAGCTTCGGTGTTTTAATTTCTGGGAACATTCTATAAGGAATTAAAATAAATGGTTAACATATTAATTATATATATATGTGTCACGGATTGTTAAACACTGGAATCACTTAATTTGGAATTCTTATGAAGGAGATATGGACAGATTAGTTGGTATAGGTCAGAACCTATCCGAGAAGAAATAACCTGTACATTGAGGGAGTAATATCACCTTGATTTATTAATATTTCACTATAATGTTCAACATAATAGTTTTAGATAAATGTGTTATCTTGAAATTGACTCCAAGATCATCTACATCGGAATTAAATTGAGAGATATATGGTCTAATTAGTAAGAGAAGGTTGAATATGATGAAAACCTGCATCAAGAACATAAAGAAATAAAATTAATATTTAAAAAAGAAGACGAATCTTATAAATAAAAATAATAAATGAATAGTATATGCCATAGCCATTACCATTGTATGAACTTCTTACCATCTTAAGTGTAAAATTCTGACATGAAAATATTTTATAAAGTGATATTTGAAATGGTTATGTTCATGGCATGATTACCAATGATTTATTGTCATAGTTATATTTTGATGAACATACTTGTTATTGAAAGCATATTTTTGGCTATCATTGTGAAAAGAAAAGAAATGAGTACGGTCGCATGGCAATCCGTGTGGTGCACTAGTAGGGGACGCCCTACCAACGGTTATGATTATGATTATGATTATGAGAAAAGAAAGAGAAAGTGTGCCATGTCAGACGGAGCGAGAAAAGCTCGTACCGGAGAGTAGAGAATACTCACCTTGACCGAGGTAGCTTGAAATGAGAATAAGTTGATAGCCATCATATGATATTCTAAAAATAGTTAATCCTGTCATACATATCATTACTGTATGATTCTTATGTGCATCGATATAATGTATTCATGTGACCAAAGATATTTTCTGTAGTTTATACAGCTGAACATGACGTGATGAGCTATATTGATGATGATTTATTGTTGAACTTACTGGGATTTAATTCTCACTATATTTCCATATCATGTTCAGAAAATTAGTTATGTAGCTTTTTCTACGGCTCTGGCTTTTAGTGCACATTGGATCGAGTTACTTTATGTTGGGCAGATCTTAGAATCAAATAAGATGTTTGTGGTCGAGTTGGCTCAGATCCCGGTGAAGGTGCAACCACCCGCACCTGTATCTCCGGAATTGGTCAACCAAAATAAGCAAGATGTAAATATCTATGTGTTTGATATGTTGCATGTACGTTTTGATTAATGACGTGTATGTGAACTCAATATTGTATAATAATAAAGAAGAAAAAAGGGTTGTTACACCCTATACTTGGATGTATAAGATTTTATTAAGAGAAGGAGATAATCATTCTAGACAACCCTAGAAATGGTAAAATCAACCTATGTTGGAGGTGGTAAAAAATAATAAAAGGAAAAAGATAGACACTGAACCAAAGGAACAAGTAGTTGTAGTATATAGCTACCTAGAAGTCCAGCAAATAGGTGATGTTTCATACGTTGAATTACCAATTTCTAACCAGAGATCTCTACGTTTTCTTTTGCAAACACCCATCTTGGAATTGAAGCCACTTCTAAATCAACTCAACTAAGTGTTCTTAGGTGAATGAGGAACTCTTTTGGTCAAAATTTCCCAAAAACTTAATACTACATAAGAGGATAGCTTAGTGCAAGTTCTTAAAGAGCATAAAATTGTCAAAGGGTATACCAATGTTGATATTAAGGGTATTATCCCTTCCATTTGCATGCACAAGATTTTTTTGAAACAAGGACAAAAGCTGCCTAAACATCCACATAGAAGGTTAAACAGACCAATGATGAAGGTAGTAAAAAATAATAAAAGGCTAAAGATAGACACTAAATCAAAGGAGCAAGTAGTTGTATTAGATACCTATCTAGAAGTCCAGCAAATAGGTAATGTTTTCTATCTTGAATTACCACTTTCTAACGAGAAACCTCTGCAATTTGTTTTGCAAACATGCACCTTTGAATTGAAGCTAGTTCCTGATCACCTCAACTACATGTTCTTGGGTGAAGGAGGGACTCTTTTGGTCAAAATTTCCCAAACAATTAATACTACACAAGAGGAAAAGTTAGTGCAAGTACGTAAAAAGTATAAAATAGCAATAGGGTACACCATTGCTATTTTTAAGGGTATTGGCCTTTAACTTTCTTGCACAGGATTTTATTCAAAGAAGCAGTTAAGCCCTCTAGACATCAAAAAATAAGGCTAAACTAACCTATGATGGAGGTGGTAAAAAACAATAAAATGCTAAAGATAGACACTGAATCAAAGAAGCTAGTAGTTATATTAGATACCTATATAGTAGTCAACAAATAAGTGATCTTTCATATGTTGAATTACTAATTTTTAACGAGAAACATCTACTTTTTGTTTTAAAAACACCCAACTTTAAATTGAAGCCACTTCCCGATTAGTTCAAGTACGTGTTCTTGGGCGAAAGAGGGAATCTTTTGGTCATAATTTCACAAAAACTTAATACTACACAAGAGGAAAAGTTAAAGTAAGTGCTTAAAGATCATAAATAGATATAGAAAAAATAGTTGCTCATATTAAAGATATTATCCCTCCTACTTGCATGCACAGGATTTTATTGAAAGAAAGAACTAAGCCTTCTAGAAAAACCGAGATAAGGCAAAACTGACCTATGATGAAGGTAGTAAAAAATAAGAAATGGCTAAAGATAGACACTTATTTAAAGATGTATCTGTATTAGATACCTATCTAAATGTAGAGCAATTAGGTGATGTCTGTAACAACTCGATATTTTTTTAACATATATACATATTTTTTTTTTGAAATTCCACAGTCATTACCTCTTTACTTCTAATATTTAACTCATAATAACATTCAGTTAAATTAACTAAGCATAATTAAGGTTTATGGTATACCATTAACACTGATACAATTCTGGGTTCACATACACATCATCAATTAAAAACATCCATACAAAAATCAAACACATATATATCTACATCTTATTCATCAATTTTGAAATTCTACCGTCATTACCTCTTTACTTATAACTATTTAACTCATAATAACATTCAGTTAAATTAACTAAGCATAACTAAGGTTTATGGTATACCATTAACATTGATACAATTCTGGGTCCACATACACCTCATCAATTAAAATATCCGTACAAAAATCAAACACATATATATCTACATCTTATTCATCCATGTTGACTAATTCCGGAGATACAGGTATGGGTGGTTGCACCTTCACTGGAATCTTAACCAACTCGACCACAAACAACTTATTAATTTATGGGATCTACCCAACATAGAGTAACTCGATCCAATGTACACTAAGAGCCAGAGCCATAGAAAAATTTGCATAACTAGTTTTCTAAACATGATATGAAATATAGTGAGAATTAAATCTTAGTAGGTTCAACAATAAATCATAATCATCATCAATAATGCTCGTCATGTCATGTTCCTCTGTGTAAGCTATAGCAAATATCTTAGGTCATATGAATGTACTTTATCTATGCACATGAAAATCGTGCAGTAATGATATGTATGTCATGAATAACTATTTTCAGAATATCATATAATGGCTTTCAACTTATTTTCATAACAAGCTACCCTGGTCAGAATAAGAACTTTATACTCTCTGGTACAAGTTTTTCTTGCTCCGTCCGACATAGCACACATTCTCTTTTTTTCCTCATTAGCATAATCATAGTCGTGAGTAGGGCATCCCCTACTGGTGCACAACACAGACCACCATGTGACCATGCTTGTCTTTTTTCTTTTCGCATTAATAGCCAAAAATATGATTTCATTAACAAGTATGTCTATTATACTCACATGCCATAATTTATCATCAAATTATAATCATTACCAAAAATCATTGGTAAAATGCAATCATGTCATGATCATAACCATTTTCGAATATCTCTTTATAAAATATTTTCATGTCAAAAGTACACACTTAAGATGGTAAGGAGTTCATACAATGGCAATGGCTAGGGCATACACTAGTTATTTATTATTTCCATTCATAAGATTCTTCTTCTTTTCTTTAAATATTATTTTCATCTTTTCATTTTCTTTGTGCTTGGCCTCTAGTTACTTTCCTCCTTCTTATATCATTTCCAACATATGTTCTGACAAATTTTATAGGGCATTCTTCTCCAATTTGGTTTTTATTATTACCTTATAGTTAATGAGGTTCATTTAGGGTAGAAAAATGTTAAAAATAAGTTTTACCACTCCCAACATAGCCATGCTTGAAAAATACTTCAAACATACTAAAAAGCAGCCCTGAACATGGCCCACCCATGCTGAAGCAACCTAGAACATGGCCTGGCCGTCTTTTGTGACCATTCCTCACTTATACAACCATATCTCCCTCATACGAACTCCAATTGAAGTGATTCCAAAACCTATAAAAAGCTAAGAAACTTATCCCAGAAAGTTAAACACAAATATATACTTAATAGATTCTTCTCTGGTTATCTAGATTCTGACCAATGCTTACTAATCTGACCATATCTTCCTAATATGGATTCCAAATTGAATGATTCCAGTGGCTAAAAATTCTTAAGACATATATATATATATATATATATATATATATATATATATATATATATATATATATATATTCATGTTAACTATTTATTTTAGTTCCCTATTGATTTTTTCCAGAAATTCAAACACAGAAGCTTACCTAACATATTTTTCCCTGGTTAACCATTTTTTGACCACTCCTTACTAATCAGACCATATCTCCCTTATTTGAACTTCAAATTGGGTGATTCCAGTGGCTAAAAATCTACGAGACACATATCTATATTTTTCATGTTAACTAGTTCTTTTATTTCCTAACCCATTCTTTCTAGAATTTCAAAAACAGAAATTTCCCTAATTACTTCGAAATCAAGTTTTCTTAGCTTAGCCTTTCCTAAAGTTCTAGTCCTTTTATTAATTCATCTTCCATTTTTCTTCAAAATTTCCACCTAACCATAGAATTACTCATCTCAACATTTAATAATATTTCTTACTTAATTTAACATATTCCATCATCCACTTCAAAAGAAAAACAGAATCAAATCATGCATCACTAAGTGTTTCTCAACATAAATTTCTCATGGTCTTTCCCTAGGTGTTTAAGGCCATACTTAATTTACCAACCTAAACATCTTCCATCCATTTTTACCAAATTCAAATATACATAACAGTATCATAAAAGTTCTAAATTTTTGCCACCCATAGCCATATCTATGCAGAACTTTCCATACCAATCGAAGTATTCAAAACATCCATCACATGCAAGATCAACATGTAACATGATAAAGCAACATCCATGGCCAATCATCAAAGTAGCAAATATTGTAAATTTCATCAAAAAATCTAGGATCAAAATTCCATATAAATGTTACAAATTTCAAAGCTTTTCTTCAAAAAAAGATATTGTTAAACCTACCTAAAGATCTCCCTAGCATACTTAGTGAATTCTTTTTTTTGTTTCCCTTTAAAGAAACTGGTAAGATTCCTCCCTTCCCTTAACTTTTCTAGTAGCTTAACAAGAGAAAGAGGGTGAGGTTTGAACCCCAAGGATGAAGAGAAAAGATGGATTCAAGTGGAGATTAAGCTCACTTACCTTGATTACTCAATCTTCTAGATTTCTCCTTCTTCTTCCTTCATTTTTGCTCCTCTCTTTCTTTCTTTTCCTCACTCTACCTTGCTTTTATTTTTTCTCTCCCTCACTTAGACGAAATTATAATATTATAAGGGTGGGTTTTGCTTAAATAAACTATTAAGTGGTTCTCCTTTCATAATCATAGGTCTACCTTATCACAATTAGGATGCACTTGGTTGCTTTTTGGAGAAAGACAAGTCATGTTCTTATCTTCCTCTCCCTTAGTCAAGATATGCATAGCAAAAGGAGATTTGTATTTTGAAAATCCAGATAAAATGTTCTTAAGACAAGGGACAAGGTCCCTTTGATTTAAGGATTCATTTCCTTTTTCTTTTGTCTCACTCAAGTATGATAGGTTTTCCTTTCTAAGTGGAAAATTTTCAACCCTTGAATCTCCCTTACTTGGATGAAATTATTTGTGTAGGATAAGGATATTTTGTCAAAATGCCATGTATTATTACCTACTTGTTGAAATTATGAATATAGGATATAGATATTTTATCCTAATGCCATGTATTATTACCTACTTGTTGAAATTATGAATGTAGGATATAGATGATTTGTCCTAATGCCATTTGACCTAATCTTTATTATTATTACACTACTATTTCCTCACATGGTTCTTCTTTTTCTCTCTTGGATTTGGGCTCATTCTTGCCTATTTCCTTTACTTTGGCTGAAATTCTACCTTTCATGTAAGGCTTGGTCACATTTTCATATTTTTACGCTATCGGTCCTACTTCTATATCCTAGTCCAAGTCTATGTTTTATTTCTTATTTGGGCTATCCAATTGTCTTGCTAGAAACTCATGTGAAGTGAAAAAAAAACTCTATATGAAGTATCCATAGGTGAAAGCCCAATGTATGGGTGGAGATGTTAAACTTAGTAACTCTAGCTCTTGAATTAGTAAAAATTACCCTAATCCAATCTTCTTGAAATTTTAAGGCCTTCACTTACTTCCAAACAAATGATCTTCCTTACCCAAGAATTTTGCCTCTCTTTAGTATGTTATTTCTAATTTTTTTCTATTAATTTTTCTCTCTTTACGTATTCCCTTAATGTTAGAAACATTTTCTAGGCATACACATAAGGTGAAGAATTTCTAAGGCTTATATTTCCTTAGATATCTAAAAATTGTTTAATAGATTTTATTTTATTAATTAAATATTTGTGTACCTTTATTAATAAAAGAAATGAAATTAGGGATGTTACAATCTCTTATGTCTTTAATTACCAAGTTCTATGAAACCTTAGTGTTTTGTTTTGCAAATTCCCACCTTTGAATTAATGCTACTTCTCGTTCACCTCAACTACATGTTCTTGGGTGAAAAAGGTAATCTTTTAGTCATAATTTCCCAAAAATTGAATACTAGAAAGGGGAAATGGTTAATGCAAGTGCTTAAAAAGCATAAAATAGCCAAAAGGTAGATCATTACTGATCTAATAGGTATTAGCCCTTCTACTTGCATGCACATGATTTTATTGAAAGAAAGAGCTTAGACTTCGAGACTACCCTAGAGATGGATAAACCGACATACGATAGAAGTGGTAAAAATAATAAAACGCTAAAGATAGAAACTGAATTAAATGAGCATGTAGTTATATTAGATACTTATCTAAAAGTCCAGCAAATATGTGATGTTTCATAGCTTGAAATACCAATTTTTAACCAGAAACCTCTACTTTTTGTTTTGAAAACAACCAACTTTAAATTAAAGCCACTACCCGATCACCTTAACTATGTGTTCTTAGGAGAATGAAGGATTCTTTTGGTTATAATTTCCCAAAATCTTAATACTACACAAAAGGAAAAGCTAAAGCAACTGCATAATGAGCATAAAGTGGCTATAGGGTAAACCATTTTTGATATTAAGGGTTCTATCCCTTCTACTTTCATGCATAGTATTTTATTGAAAGAAGGAGTAAAGCCTTGTAGACAAACCTAGAGAAAGATAAACATACCTATGATGGAGGTAGTAATAAATAATAATAAAAATGAAGATATTCACTGGATCAAAGGACCAAGTCGTTGTAGTAGATACCTATCTGGAAGTCTAACAAATAAATGATGTTTTATATCTTTAATTACCAATTTCTAATGAGAAACCTTAGCTTTTTTTTTAAAACACCCAACTTTAAATTGAAGCCACTTCTCGATCAACTCAACTGTTCTTGGGCAAATAAGGGACTTGTTTAACCATAATGTCCAAAAAAGTTAATACTATACTACACAAGAGGAAAAGTTAGTGCAAGTGTTTAAAGAGTATAAAATAGCCATAAGGTAGTCCTTTGCTTATATTAAGGGTATTATCCATTCTACATACTTGCAAAGGAGTTTATTGAAAGAAGGAGCTATGCCCTCTAGACAACCCTAGACAAGGCTAAACTGACCTACGAGAGATGTGGTAAAAAATAATAAAACACTAAAGTTAGAAAATGAATCAAAGGAGTATGTAGTTGTATTAGATACCTGTATGGAAGACCAGCAAATAGGAGATGTTTCACATCTTTAATTAACATTTTCTAACAAAAAATTCCTATGTTTTGTTTTGCAAACACCCACATTTGAATTGAAGCCACTTCCTAATCGCCTTAACTACGTGTTCTTAGGCAATGGAAGGAATTTTTTGGAAATAATTTCCCAAAATTTTAATATTACACTTGATAAAAAGTTAGTACAAGTTCTTAAACAGCATAAAATATAAATAGGATAGACCATTGTCGATATTAATGGTATTATTCTTTCTACTTGCATGAAAAGGATTTTATTGAAAAAAGGGGTAATCCCTCTAGACAACTGTAGAGAAGTCCAAATTGACCTATGTTAGAGGTGGTAATAAATAATAAAAGGAAAAAGATAGACACTAAACCAAAGGAACAAGTAGTTATATTAGATGCCAATTTACAAGTCTAACAAATAGCAGATGTTTCATATCTTCAATTACTAATTTCTAACCAAAAATCTTTGCGTTTTGTTTTGTAAACAACCAAATTTGAATTGAAGCCACTTCTAAATAACCTTAACTACATGTTCATAGTTGAAGGAAGGACTTTTTGGGTTATGATTTCCCAAAAAATTAGTACAACAAAAAAGGAAAAGTTCGTGCAAGTACTTAAACAACATAAAATAGCCAAAAGGCATACCATTACTGATATTAAGGGTATTATCCCTTCTACTTGAATGGACAAAAATTCATTGAAAGAATGAACTAAACCTTATAGACATCCCCAGAGAAGGCTAAACTGACTAATTGTAACATCCTTAATTTCATTTCTTTTATTAATAAAAGAACATAAATATTTAGTTAAGGAAATAAAATTTATTAGACAATTTTTAGATATCTAAGGAAATATAATCCTTAGAAATTCTTCACCTTATGTGTATGCATAGAAAATGTTTCAAACACTAAGGGAATAAGTAGAGAAAAACCTAATAGGAAAAAAATTGAAATAACATACTAAAGAGAGGCGAAATTCTTGGGTAAGAAAGATAAATTTTTGAGAAGTAAGTAAATGTATTAAAATTTCAAGAAGATTGGCTTAGGGTAATTTTTCCTAATTCAAGATCTAGAGTTCCTAAGTTTAACATCTCCACCCAAACATTGGGCTTTTACCTATGGACACTTCATATAGAGTTTTTCCACTTCACATAGTTTCTAGCAAGCTAATAGGATAGCCCAAACAAGAAATAAAATATAGATTTGGACTAGGATATAGAAATTGGACCGATAGCCCACAAACCATGAAAATGTAACCAAGCCATCCATGAAAAGTAAAATTTTAGCCAAAGCAAAGAAAATGGGTAAGAATGAGCCCAAATCCAAGAGGGAAAAATTAGAATCATGTGAGGAAATAGGAGTGTAATAATAATCAAGATTAGGTCACATGGCATTAGGACAAAACATCTATATCCTACATTCATAATTTCAACAAGTAGATAATAATACATGGCATTAGGACAAAACATCTATATCCTACATTCAAAATTTCAACAAGTAGGTAATAATACATGGCATTATGACAAAACATCCTTATCCTACACAAACAATTTCAGCCAAGCAAGGGAGATTCAAGGGCTGGAAATTCTCCACCTAGAAAGGCAAACCTATCATACTTGAATGAGACAAAAGAAAAAGGAAATGAATCCCTAAATCAAAGGGACCTTCTCCCTTCTCTTTAGAACATTTTAGCATAATTTTCAAAATACAAATCTCCTTTTGCTATGCATATCTTGACAAAGGGAGAAGAAGATAAGAACATGAGTTGTCTTTCCCAAGAAAACAACCAAGTGCATCCTAATTGTCATAAGGTAGACCCATGATTATGAAAGGTGAACCACTTGATATTTTATTTGAGCAAACCCACCCTTATAACATTATAATTTCTTCCAAGTGAAGGAGAGTAAAAACATAAGCAAGGTAGAGTGAGCAAAGGAGATAAAGAGAGGAGAATAGAGGAAGGAAAAGGAAGAAGTCTAGAGGACTAACTACTCAAGGTAAGTTAGGTTAATGTCCACTTGAATCCTTCTTTTCTCTTCATCCTTAGGGTTCAAAACTTACCATCCTTCTCTTATTTAAACTGCTAGAAAAGCTAAAGGAAGGGAAGAATCTTGCTACTTCCTTCAAGAGGAAACAAGAAAAAGAATTCTCTAAGTGAGCTAGGGATATCTTTACATAGGTTTAACAATTTCTCTTTTTGAAGAAAAGCTTTGAAATTTGAAACATTTTTATGGGATTTTGATCTTAGAACTTTGATGAAATTTACAATATTGTCTACTTTGATGATTGGTTATGGATGTTGTTATATCATGTTACATGTTATCTTGCATATGATGAATGTTTTGAACATTTAAGTTGGTGTGGAAAGTTCTGCATAGGTATGGCTATAGGTGGCAAAATTTTAGGGGTTTTATGTTGCTATTTTGTATATTTGAAAGTGGTAAAAAATTGATGGAATATGATTAGATGTAAATTAGGAAGAAAATGGAAGAGGACATAATATAATGATGAACTAAAATCTTAGAAAAGGCTTGGTTAGGAAGCTGGATTTCGGAGTAACCAGAGAAGCTTCTATTTTTAAAATTCTAGGAAGAATCAGTTAGGAATTAAAAGATATAGTTAACATGAAAATTGTAGATCTATGTCTCACAAATTTTGAGTCACTGCAATCACTTAATTTGGAGTCCAGATAAAGGAGATATTGGCTGATTATTAAGCAGTGGTTAAAAAATGGTTAACAAGGGAAGAATTTGTTAGGTATGCTTCTGTGTTTGAATTTCTTGGATACATCTCTAGGGAATTACAAGAAATAATTAACATGATAAATATATATATATATATATATATATATATATATATATATATATTTCTCATGAACTTTTAGCCACTGGAATAATTCAAATTGGAATCAATATGAGGGAGATATTGTCCGATTAGTAAGCAAAGGTTAGAAACTAGATAACCGGGGAAGAATCTGTTAAGTATACTTGTGTTTGAATTACTGGGCAAAATATGTAGGAAATTAAAGGAATTTTTTAACATAATAAATATAAATATATGTATCACGGATCTATATGCTCTAAAATCACTTAATTTGGAGTCCATATGAGGGAGATATGGTTGATTAATGAGTACATGTCAGAATCAGTCTAGAATCCAGGTTAGTAAATGTAAGCATTTTTTTCTTCAATTTTCTAGGAATAATTAGTAAGGAATCTGAAGAAATAACAAACATGAAAGTCGTATATAAGTGTCTTATCCTTTTATAGGCTTTGCAATTACCTCAATTGGAGTTTGTATGAAGGAGATATGGTCAGATTAGTAAGTAGAGGTCTGAACCTACACGAGAAGAAATAACATTGAATTTGAGGGAGTAGTAACACCACGATTACTTAAGATTTCACAAAACTGTTCAACACCAGAGTTTTAAAGGATTGTCTTATCTTTCAATTGACACCAAGATCACCTCAATCGTTTTTAAAATGAGGGTGTTATGCTTTGTTTAGTGAGAGAGGAAAATAATATTTAAGAAAGAAGAAGAATCTTGTAAATGAAAATAATAAATGACTAGTGTATGCCATAGTCATTGCCATTGCATGAACTCCTTACCATCTTAAGTGTGTAATTTTGATATGGAAATATTTTATAAAGTGATATTTGAAAATAATTATGTTCATGGCAAGATTGTATTTTACCAATGATTTTTGGTAATGATTATGCTTTGATGATAAATTATGGCATGTGAGTATAATGAACACACTTGTTATTGAAATCAGATTTTTGGCTATTAACGTGAAAAGAAAAGAGATGAGCACAGTCACATGGTGGTCCGTGTGGTGCACTAATAGGGGACACCCTACTAACAGCTATGATTATATTAATGAGAAAAGAACGAGAAAGTGTGCCATGTCGAACGGAGCGAGAAAAGTCTGTACCAGAGAGTAGAAAGTACTGACCCTGACTGGGGTAGCTTGATATGAAAATAAGTTGATAGTCATCATATGATATTCTAAAAATAGTTATTCATGTCATACATGTCATTTATGTATAATTTTCATGTGCATAGATAAAGTGCATTCATGTGACCTAAGATATTTGTTGTAGCTTATACAGATGAACATGACATGATGATCTATATTAATGATAATTATGATTTATTGTTAAACCTATTGGGATTTAATTCTCACTATATTTCCATATCATGTTCAGAGGACTAGATATGCAGATATTCTCTATGACTGGCTTTTAGCATACGTTGGGTCGAGTTGGCTAAGATTCTGATGGAGGTGCAACCACCTACACCCGTATCCCCAGAATTGGTCAATATGGACGAATACGATGTAGACATATATCTGTTTGATTTTTGTATGGATATTGTTAATTAATGATGTGTAAACCTTAATTATGCTTGGTTAAATTAATTGAATGTTATTATGAGTTAAATAGTTTGAAAGAAAGAGGAAATAACTTCATGAAATTTTAAATATATATATATATATATATATATGTAAAAAAAATAGAGTTGTTACACCAATGATGGAGGTGGCAAAAAATAATAAAAGGTTGAAGACAAACATTGAATCAAAGTAGCAAGTAGTTGTATTAGATACCTATCTAGAAGTCCAACAAATAGGTGATGTTTTGAATCTTGAATTACTTTTTTCTAACAGGAAACCTCTGCGACTTATTTTGAAAACAACCTCTTTTGAATTGAAGCCATTTCCCAAGCACCTCAACTACGTCGTATAGGGCGAAGGAGGGACACTTTTGGTCGTAATTTACAAAAAAATTAACACTACACAAGAGAAAAGTTAGTACAAGTGCTTAAAACATAAAACAACCATAGGGTATGCCATTGCTGATTTTAAGGGTATTACCTCCTCTACTTTCAGGCACAAGATTTTACAGATAAAAAGAATTAATCCCAATGGACAACCATAGAGAAGGCTAAATGGACATATGATGGATGTGGTAAAAAATAATAAAAGGCTCAAGATAAACATTGAATCAAAGAAGCAAGTAGTTGTATTAGATATATAACATCCCTAATTTCATTTCTTTTATTAATAAAGGTACATAAATATTTAATTAAGGAAATAAAACTTATTAAACAATTTTTAAATATCTAAGAAAATATAAGCCTTAGATATTCTTCAACTTATGTGTATGCATAGAAAATATTTCTAACATTAAGGGAATAGGTAAACAAAGAAAACCTAATAAGAAAAATTAGAAATAACATCCTAAAGAGAGGCAAAATTCTTGGTTAAGGAAGATAAATTTTTCGAAGTGAGTAAAGGTCTTAAAAATTTAAGAAGATTGGATTAAGGAAAATTTTCCTAATTCAACAGCTAGAGTTCCTAAGTTTAACATCTCCACCCATACATTTAGGCCTTCACCTATGGACACTTCATAAAGAGTTTTTACACTTCACATGAGTTTTTAGCAAGTCAATTGGATAACCCAAGCAAGAGATATAACATAGAATTAAACTAGAAAATAGAAGCTGAACCGATAGCCTAAAAATCATGAAAATGTGACCAAACCCTCCATCAGAGGTAGAATTTTAGCCAAACCAAAGGAAATAGGCAAGAATGAGCCCAAATCCAAGAGGAAAAAAATAAGAACCTTGTGATGAAATAGTATTGTAATAATAATCAAGATTAGGACACATGGCATTAGGATAAAACATCTATATCCTACACTCATAATTTTAGCAAGCCATATGATGAAAGAGTAAGTAATAATACATGGCATTAGGACGAAACATCTATATCCTACATTCATAATTTCAGCAAGCCATGTTATGATATAGTAGATAATAATACATGGCATTAGGATAAAGCATCTCTATCATACATAAATAATTTCAGCCAAGCAAGGGAGACTCAAGGGCTAGAAATTCGCCACTTAGAAAGACAAATCTATCATACTTGAGTGAGACAAAACAAAAAGAAAATGAATCCCTAAGTTAAAAGGACTAAGTACTCGAGGTAAGTTAGCTTAATCTCCAATTGAATCTATCTTTTCTCTTCATCCTTGGGGTTCAAAACTCACCCTCCTTCTCTTATTCAAACTACTGGAAAAGCTAATGGAAGGGAAGAATCTTGCCACTTCCTTCAAAAGGAAACAAGAAAAATAATTCACTAAGTGAGCTAGGGAGATCTTTAGGTAGGTTTAACAATATCTCATTTTGAAGAAAAAATTTGAAATTTGTAACATTTATATGGGATTTTGATCTTAGAACTTTGATAAAATTTACAATATTTTCTACTTTGATGATTGGACATGGATGTTTCTATATCATGTTACATGTTGATCTTGCATGTCATGGATGTTTTGAATACTTCGGTTGGTATGTAAAGTTTTGCATAGATATGGCTATGTGTGGCAAAATTTTAGGGCTTTTATGCTGTTGTTATGTATATTTGAGTGTGGTGAAAAATTGATGGAATATGATTAGATTGATAAAATGAGTATGGCTTTAAACACTTAGAAGAAGACCATAAGACATTTCTGTTAGGAAGCACCCTTAATAATACATGATTTAATTTCTGTTTTCTTTAGAAGTAGATGATGGAATATGTTAAATTAAGTGTAAGGAATCTAATTAAAATGTTGAAATGAGTAATCTTATGAATAGATGTAAATTAGGAAGAAAATGGAAGATGACATAATAAAAGGATGAACTAAAACCTTAGGAAGGGTTTGGTTAGAAAATTGGATTTCAAAGTAACTAGAGAAGCTTCAGTTTTTGAAATTTTGGGAAGAATCAGTTAAGAATTAAAAGAAATAATTAACTTTAAAAATGTAGATATATGTCTCACAGATTTTTAGCCATTGGAATCACCCAATTAGGAGTTCAAATGAGGGAGATATGGTTCGATTTGTAAGCAGTGATTAGAAAATGGTTAATCAGGGAAGAATATGTTAAGTAAGGTTCTGTGTTTGAAATTTTTGGAAATATCTATAGGGATTGAAAAGAAATGGTTAACATGAAAAATATAGATATATGTCTCATGAATTGTTATCCACTAGAATAATTCAATTTGGAATCCATATGAGGGAGATATGGTCATATTAGTATTCAGTGGTCAAAAACTAGTTAAGCAGGGAAGAATCTATTAGGTAAGCTCATGTGTTTGAATTTATGGGAACAATTTGTAGGGAATTAAAAGAAATGGTTAACATGAAAAATAATAGATATATGACTCACGAATTTTTAGCCATTGGAATCACTCAAGTTACAGTCCATAGGAGGAAGATAATGTAAGATTAGTAAGTTGAGGTCAGAACCTACTTGGGAAAAGATAACATTGAATTTGATGGAGTAATAACACTAAGATTCCATATGGTTTCACTGAATTGTTCACCATATGAGTTTTCGAGTATTGTCTTAACTTTAAATAGACACCAATATGACCTCAATCGGAGTTAAAATGAGGGAGTTATGCTCTGATTAGTGAGAGATAAAAATAATATTTAAGAAACAAGAAGAATCTTATAAATATAAAAAATAAATAACTAGTGTATGTCCTAGCCGTTGCCTTTTCATGAACTCCTTACCATTTTAAGTGTGTAATTTTGACATAAAAATATATTATAAAGTGATATTTGAAAAGGATTATGTTCATGGCATGATTGCATTTTACCAATGATTTTTGGTAACGATTATGCTTTTAATATAAATTATGGCATGTAAGTATAATGAACATACTTGTTATTGAAATCTTATTTTTTGCTATTAATGTGAAAAGAAAAGAAAAGAAAAGAGACGAGCACAGTCACATGGTGGTCTGTGTTGTTCACTAGTAGGGGACACCCTACTTACGGCTATGACTATGAAAATAAGAAAAGAAAGAGAAAGTGTGCCATGTCGGATAGAGCGAGAAAAGCCTGTACCAAAGAGTAGAAAGTACTCACCTTGACCGAGGTAGCTTGATATGAAAATAAGTTGATAGACATCATATGATATTCTGAAAATAATTATTCATGCCATACATGTCATTACTGTACAATTTTCATGTGCTTAGATAAAGTGTATTCATGTGACCTAAGATATTTGTTGTAACTTATACAGATGAACATGATATGATGATCTATATTAATGATAATTATGAATTATTGTTGAACCTACTGGGATTTAATTCTCAATATATTTCCATATCATGTTCAGAAGACTAAATATACAAATATTCTCTATGACTGGTTTTAGTGTACATTGGGTTGAGGTGGCTAAGATCCTGCTGAAAGTGCAACCCCCGCACCCGTATCCCAAGAACTGGTGCATATGGATGAATATGATGTATACATATATGTGTTTGCTTTTTGTACAGATGTTTTTAATTAATGATGTGTATGTGAACTGTAACATCCCTAATTTCGTTTCATGTATTAATAAAAGTACAAAAGTATTCAAAGTAACATCTCTAATTTTTTTTCTTTTATTAATAAAGGTACATAAATATTTACTTAAGGAAGTAAAATTTATTAGACAATTTTCAAATATCTAAGGAAATATAATCCTTAGAAATTCTTCACCTTAAATATGCAAAGAAATGTTCTAACATTAATGGAATAGGAAAAGAGAGAAAACCTAAGAGGAAATATTAGAAATAAATATACTAAAGAAAGGTGAAATTCTTAGGTAAGGAAGATAAATTTTTGTGAAGGTATTAAAATTTCAAGAAGATTGGATTAGGGTAATTTTTCGTAATTTAAGAGTTAAAGTTACTAAGTTTAGTATCTCCACCGATAAATGGGGCTTTCAACTATGGACACTTCATATAGAATCTTTCTATCTCACATGAATTTTTAGCAAGCCAATAGGATAGCCCAAGGAAGAAATAAGACATAGACTTGGACTAGGATATAGAAATTGGACCGATAGTCCAAAAATCAGGAAAATGTGACTAAGCCCATTATGAAAGGTAGAATTTTAACCAAAGTAAAGAAAATGGGAAAGAATGAGCCCAAACCTAAGTGGAAAAATAAAAATAAAAATAAAGTGATGAAATAATGGTGTAATCAAGATTAGGTGACAAGGCATTACGACAAAACATCTATATCCTACACTCATAATTTTAGCAAGGGGTATGATAATACATGGCATTAGGACAAAACATCTATATCCTACACTCATAATTTTAGCAAGTGGTATGATAATGCATGGCATTAGGACAAAACATTCCAATCCCACACAAATAATTTCAGCCAAATAATGGAGATTCAAGGGCTAGAAATTTGCCACAAAAAAAAGGCAAACCTACCATAGTTGATTAAGACAAAAGAAAATGGAAATGAATCCCTAAATCAAAGAGACCTTGTCCCTTATCTTAAGAACATATCATTATACTTTTCAAAATACAAATCTCCTTTTGCTATGCATATCTTGACTAAGGAAGAGGAAGACAAGAACATAAATTGTTTGCTTTCCAAAAATTCAACCAAGTGTATCCTAATTGTGATAAGGTAGACCCACAATCATGAAAGATGAATTATTTGATGGTCTATTTAAGCAAAACTCACCCCTATAACATTTTAATTTCGTCCAAGTGAGGAAGAGAGAGAAATAGAAGCAAGGTGGAGAGAGGAAAGGAGAGAAAGAGAGGAGAAGAAAGGAAGGAAGAAGAAGGAGAAGTCTAGAGGGCTAATTACTTAAGGTAAGTTAACTTAATCTCCGCTTGAATCCATTTTTCTTCTTCATCCTTGAGGTTTAAAAACTCACCCTCCTTCTCTTATTTAAGCTGCTATAAAAGATAAGGGAAGGGAGGAATCTTGATACTTCTTTCAAAGGGAAACAAGAAAACAAATTCACTAAGTGAGCTAGGGAGATTCTTAGGTAAGTTTAACAATATTTCTTTTCGAAGAAAAGTTTTGAAAATTATAATATTTATATGAGATTTTGATCTTATAACTTTGATGATTGGTCATGGATGTTGCTATATCATGTTACATATTATGTATGTTTGAATACTTAGGTTGGTGTAGATAGTTCTGCATAGGTATGGCTATAGGTGGCAAACTTTTAAGCTTCTATTTTTAAAATTTTGGGAAGTATCAGTAAGGCATTAAAACAAATGGTTAACATAAAAAATGTAGATATATGTGTCACCGATTTTTATCCATTGGAATCACTCAATTTGGAGTCCATATGAGGTAGATATGATCCAATTAGTAAGTAGTTATCAGAAAATGGTTAATCAGGGAAGAATATGTTAGGAAAGCTTTTGTGTTTTAATTTCTGGGAACATTCTGTAGGGAATTTAAATAAATTTTTAACATAATAATTATAGAGATATGTGTCACAGATTTTTAGCCACTGGAATAACTTAATTTAGAGTCCATATGAGGTAGATATGGTCCGATTAGTATGCAATGGTCAGAAATTGGTTAATCAGGGAAGAATAGTTTAGGATAGCTTCTGTGTTTTAATTTTTGGGAACATTATTTAGGGAATTAAAATAAATGATTAACATAACAATTATTTCTATATGTGTCATGGATTTTTAGCCACTAGAATCACTTACTTTGGAATTCTTTTGAGGGAGATATGGACAAATTAGTAGGTAAAGGTCAGAACCTACCCCAGAAGAAATAACCTATACTTTGAGGGAGTAATATCACCATGATTTCTTAATATTTCGTTCAACTGATCAACATAATAGTTTTAGATAATAGTTTTATCTTTAAATTGACACTAAGATCACCTAAATTAGAGTTAAATTTAGGGCGGTATGCTCTGATTACTAAGAGAAGGTTAGATAGGATGAAAACCTGCATCAAGAAAATAAAGAAATAAAATTAATATTTAAAAAAGAAGAATCTTAGAAATGAAAATAATAAATAACTAGTATATGCCATAGCCTTTTCCATTGCATGAACTTCTTACCATCTTAAGTGTGAAATTTTGACATGAAAATATTTTATAAAATGATATTTGAAATGGTTATGTGCATGGCATGATTACCAATAATTTTTGGCTATTATTATGAAAAGAAAAGAAATGAGCACGGTCACATGGCAAATCCGTGTGGTGCACCAGTAGGAGACGCCCTACCAACGGTTATGATCATGTTAATGAGAAAAGAAAGAGAAAGTAAGCCATGTCGGACGGAGCGAGAAAAGCCCATACTGGAGAGTAGAAAATACTCACCCTGACCGGGGTAGCTTAATATGAGAATAAATTGATAGTCATCATATGATATCCTGAAAAATAGTATTTATTCCATACATGTCATAATTGTAAAATTTTCATGTGCATGGATAAAGTGCATTCATGTGGCCTAAAGATATTTTCTGTAGTTTATACAAATGGACATGACATGATGAACTATGTTGACGGTAAATTATGATTTATTGTTGAACTTACTGGGATTTAATTCTCACTATATTTCCATATCATGTTCAGAAGAATAATTATACAGATTTTCTCCATGACACTTATTATTGCCATACGTTGGATCGAGGTGCCCTACCTTGGGCAACTACCAGTTATATCGGATATATCTGTACTAGATATGATTGAGATTCTGGTGGAGGTGCCGCCACCCGCACCAGTGTCCCTGGAAGTAGTCTACGTAGATGATTAGGGTTAATATGTATATTTTAAACCTTTGTACAAATGTTTGTAAAATAATGGTGTGTATGGAAACTCAGTATTGTATCACTGTTAATAAAAATTATGCTTGGTTAAATTAATTATTATTATGAGTTAAGTGATTAGAATTAAAGCAGTAATAACTTCATGGAATTTTACAAATATAAAAAAAATATTTTGTTACATTTACATAAATGGAGTTGTTACTTGAACCTAGAATTGTATCAATGTTAATGGTATACCATAAACCTTAATTATGCTTGGTTAATTTATTTGAATGTGATTATAAGTTAGTTAGTTATAAGTTAGTTAGTTATAAGTAAAGAGGTAATGACTTCATGGGATATATATATGTATGTGTATATATATGTGTGTGTGTGTGTGTGTGTGTGTGTGTGTATGTATATGTAAAAAAATGGAGTTATTATATAATTGGTATAAGAGGAGGTCGATCCTAGATGGTCAGTGGGTGGATGGTTGTCTAAATCGATCTTATAGTGTCTTGAGTATGTTTGTGGTTATGTTGTGTAGGGGATCAATGATTTCATATAGGTAAGAAATTACTAGTGTTTCCTATCTACATGCCGAGGTGGTGTTATGATTGCTGTAAATATTTTTAAACTAACTATTTGGCTTCATCAACTAAATAACAGCATAACTCTATTTTTGCCAAAGTAAGATATGGCACCACCGAGGAGGAACCCTGCAAACAATGCGAAAGAAACCTTGCACAACTTGGCTACAGTAATTCGAGCCCAAGTCATAGCCACCAATCAAATTATGTAACATCTCTAGAATATTAACAACCTGAATGGAGAAAATAATGCGAACAACCTGGTGGTTGGAAATGATAATGGCCTATCTGAGCTCTTGAGAACTAAGCCACCTTCTTTCCAAGGTGGCTATGACCCAACAGTAGTTGAAAGGTAGATAGCGGAATTGAATAAGATCTTTGAAGTGATGGGTTGCACTAATGAGCAACTGGCTATCATTGCTGCATATATGCTGAAGGATGATGCTGAGTGTTGGTGGCGAGGGGCTAGAGAGCTGCTAACTCACCAAATGAGGTAGATCACTTGGCAGGTGTTTAAGGACATTTTCTTGGAGAAGTACTTTTCAAGTACTGTGTGGGTCGAGAAGGACATCGAATTTCTCTAACTCAAATAGGGTAACATGTCGATAGATCACTACATCACTAAGTTCAAGGAGTTGTCTAAGTTCTCCTCTTACCTAAAGTTTAACCCTGATGAAGCATGTATGGTTAAGTTTGAAGCTGGACTATACCCAAAAATAAAGAAAGTGGTGATAGCCTTGGAAATAAGGGAGTTTATGCCCTTCATAAATAAATTTAAACTTTTGGAGGACTTTAAGGGTAGTGAAGGACGAGAAGCAGAGTTGAAACTTCTGGAACAGGAAAAACAAATTCCAACCCTGGCAAAAATATGAAGGAAAAGAGGATATGGTTTTGGTAAGAGGCCATTGACTGCGTGTCTCCGACCTTTCCAACAAGACCTCGCCACAGTCAAATTCAGTAAGTGCAGACATATGTATAGTAACTGGCCATGCTACATGGGACCAGATGTCTGCTTCAAATGCAGACAGAAGGGTCATTTTGCGAAGAACTGCTGACAGAATGTGGGGAAGCAACTAGAACAGAGGCCTCAGGTAAAAGGAAGGGTTTTCACCCTGAGCGGCCAAGAGGTAGCTTAATCCTTTGAAAAGATTCAAGTTACGTGCTATGTAACAACTTTTTTTTTTACATATATACATATATATATATTTGTAAAATCCCATAAATTCATTACTTCTTTATTTCTAATTACTTTACTTATAATAACATTCAATTAATTTAACCAAGCATAATCAAGGTTTAAGTCTACCAATAACACTTATACAATTTTGAGTTCACATACACATCATTAATCAAAACGTATGTACAAAAAATAAAACAAATAAATATCTACATCTTATTCATTCATGTAGACAAATTCTAAGGATATGGGTGCAGGTGGTTGCACCTTCACCGGAATCTTAGCCAACTCGACCATAAACACCATTTTAATTTCTAGGATCTGCCCAACATAGAGTAACTTAATTCAATGTGCACTAAAAGCCAGAGTCATAGAAAAATCTGCATAACTAGTTTTCTGAACATGATATGGAAATATAGTGAGAATTAAATCCCAGTAGATTCAACAATAAATCATAATCATCATTAATAATGCTTGTCATGTCATGTTCATCTGTATAAGCTACAACAAATATCTTAGGTCACATGAATGCACTTTATCTATGCACAAGAAAATCGTACAATAATGACATGTATGATATGCATAAGTTTTTTCAGAATATCATATGATGGCTATCAACTTATTCTCATAACAAGCTACTCCGATCAAGGTGAGTACTTTCTACTCTCCAGAATAGACATTTCTCGCTCCGTTTAACATGCCACACTTTCTCTTTCTTTTCTCATTAGCATAATCATAGTTGTGAGTAGGGCGTCTCTTACTAGTGCACCACACAGTTTGCCATGTGACCGTGCTCTTCTTTTTTATTTATTTTCTTTTCACATTAATAGAAAAAAGTATGATTTCAATAACAAGTATGTTTATTATACACACGTCATAATTTATTATCAAAGCATACTCTTTACCAAAAATCATTGGTAAAAGACAATCTTGACATGAACATAATCATTTTCAATTACCACTTTATAAAATATTTTTATGTCAAAATTACACACTTAAGATGGTAAGGAGTTAATGCAATGGAAATGGCTAGGGCATACACTAGTTATTTATTATTTTCATTTATAAGATTCGTCTTCTTACTTAAATATTATTTTTCTCTCTCACGAATGAGAGCATAACATGCTCATTTTAAATCTGATTGAGGTGATCTTAGTGTTAATTTAAAGATAAGACAATCCTCTAAAACCCTTATGTAGAATATTTTTTTGAAATCTTAAGTAATCATGGTGTTACTACTCCCTCAAATTCAATGTTATTTCTTCTCAGGTAGGTTCACATCTCTACTTACTAATCTGACCATATCTCCCTCATATTGATTCCAATTTGAATGATTCCAGTGGCTAAAAATTCATGATACATATATATATATATATATATATATATATATGTTAACCATTTCTTTTAATTCTTTGTATATTTTGCAAAAATTCAAACACAAAAGCTTACCTAACAAATTCTTCCTTGGTTAACTAGTTTCAGAGCATAACTTACTAATATGACCATATCTCTCGTATATGGATTCCAATTAGATTTATTCCAGTGGAAAAAAATTTGTGAGATATATATCTATATTTTTCATGTTAATCATTTCTTTTAATTCCCTACATATTTTTTCGAGAAATGCAAACACATAAGCATACTTAACATATTCTTCCCTAGTTAACCATTTTCTGACCACTGCTTACTAATTGGATATTATCACCCTCATCTAGACTCCAAATAAATTGATTCATGTGGCTACAAATTTGTGAGATATATATTTACATTTTTCATGTTAACGATTTCTTTTAATTCCTAACTGATTCTTCCTAGAATTTCAAAAACAAAAGATTCCTAGGTTACAACGAAATCCATTTTCCTAACCAAACATTTCTTAAGGTTTTAATTCATCATTTTATTATTTCCTCTTCCATTTTCTTCCTAATTTACATGTAATCATATTTCATCAATTTTTTTACCACATTCAAATATACAAAATAACAATATAAAAATCCTAAAATTTTGCCACCCATAGCCATACCTATGCAGAACTTTCCACACTAACCAAAATGTTCAAAACATCCATCATATGCAAGATAACATGTAACATGATATAGCAACATCAATGACCAATCATCAAAGTAGCAAATATTGTAAATTTTATAAAAGTTTTAAGATCAAAATTCCATATAAATGTTACAAATTTCAAAACTTTTCTTAACAAAAAGATATTGTTAAACCTACCCAAAGATCTCCCCAGCTCACTTAGTGAATTCCATTTCTTGTTTCCCCTTGAAGGAAATGGTAAGATTCTTCCATTCCCTTAGGTTTTCTAGCAGCTTAAATAAGAAAAGGAGGGTGAGTTTTTAACCCTAAGGATGAAGAGAAAAGATGGATTCAAGTTGAGATTAAGCTAACTTACCTTGAGTACTTAGTCCTCTATACTTTTTTTTCTTCCATCCTTCCTTTCTTCTCCTCTCTTTCTCTTCTTTCCTTATTCTACCTTGCTTTTATTTTTTCTTCTTCCTTACTTGGACGAAATTATAATGTTATAAGGGTGGGTTTTCCTTAAATAAACTATAAAGTGGTTCACCTCTCATAATCATGGGTCTACCTTATCACAATTAGGATGCATTTGGTTGCTTTTTAGGGAAAGACAACTCATGTTCTTGTCTTCCTCTCCCTTAGTCAAGATATGCATAGCAAAAGAAGATTTTTATTTTAAAATCATAATGAAATGTTCTTAAGACAAGGGACAAGGTCCCTTTGATTTAGGGATTCATTTCCTTTTTCTTTTGTCTCACTCAAGTTTGATAGGTTTGCCTTTCTAAGTGGCAAATATTTAGCCCTTGAATCTTCCTTGCTTGGCTGAAATTATTTGTGTAGGATAGGGATGTTTTATCATAATGCCATGTATTATTACCTACTTGCTAAAATTATGAATGTAGGATATAGATGTTTTATCTTAATGCCTTGTGACCTAATCTTGATTATTATTACATTACTATTTCTTCACATGGTTCTTATTTTTCCCTCTTCGATTTAGGCTCATTCTTGTGCATTTCCTTTGCTTTGGCTAAAATTCTACCTTTTCATAAAGGGCTGGGTCACATTTTCATGATTTTTAGGCTATCAATCCAACTTCTATATCCTAGTCCAAGTCTATGTTATATCTCTTACTTGGGCTATCTAATTGGCTTGCTAGAAACTCATGTGAAGTGAAAAAAACTCTATGAAGTGTCCATAGGTGAAAGCCCAATGTATGGGCGAAGATGTTAAAATTAGTAACTCTAGCTCTTGAATTAGGAAAAATTACCCTAATCCAATCTTCTTGAAATTTTAAGACCATTACTTACTTCCCAAAAATTTATCTTTCTTACCCAAAAATTTTTCCTCTCTTTAGTATGTTATTTCTAATTTTTCCTATTAGGTTTTCTCTCTTTACCTATTCCATTAATGTTAGAAACATTTTTCTATGCATACACATAAGGTGATGAATTTCTAAGGCTTATATTTCCTTAGATATCTAAAAATTGTTTAATAAATTTTATTTTCTTAATTAAATATTTATGTATCTTTATTAATAAAAGAAACAAAATTAGGGATGTTAAATGCTACATCTATGGATTTGGTCTTATGGTGTTGTTTGACTCTAGTGCTAGTCATTCATTTATATTAGAAGAATGTATTAGAGAGCTTCAGTATCCTATTTTTGAAACCCCTTATGAGCTATCTGTAGTAACCCTCACAAGAGAAAGGATCTTAACTTCCTTTGTATGTAAAGGCTTTCAGGTCACCATCATGAAGAAAACTTTTTCTATAAACCCTGTCTGTCTACCTTTAAGAAGTATTGATGTCATTGTACGGTTAAATTGAATGTCTAAAAATCGTGTCTTGCTAAATTGTTGCACTAAGACCGTTGAATTTCTATCTCCTATTCCACAAGAAGAGATGCAGTTATTGATGTTAAATACCAATCAAGTCAATTGGGAGTTAAAGAGTGAAGTACTTGGTTATATTCTTCTATGTTTATCAAACATAAAAGTCGAACTAAAGCTTAATGAAATCCCAATAACTAATGAGTTTTTTGAAGTATTTCTACCAGATATTACAAGCTTACCTCCCGAGAGAGTAATAGAGTTCTCTATTGATCTCCTACTTAGGACAAGGCCTTTCTCTATTACACCTTATAGAATGGCCTCGAAAGAACTATAGGAACTCAAGAAATAGTTGGAAGAATTGTTACACAAGCAATTCATTAGATGGAGTGTATCACCTTGGAGAGCTCTTGTATTGTTTGTTAAGAAGAAAGACGGGAGCTTGATGTAACATCCCTAATTTTGTTTCATGTATTAATAAAAGTATAAGAGTATTCAAAGTAACATCCCTAATTTCATTTCTTTTATTGAAAAAGGTACATAAATATTTAATTAAGGAAATAAAATTTATTAGATAATTTTTTTAGATATCTAAGGAAATATAATCCTTAGAAATTCTTCACCTTACGTGTATGCATAGAAATGTTCTAATATTAATGGAATAGGTAAAGAAAGAAAACCTAAGAGGAAATATTAGAAATAAGCATGCCAAAGAAAGGTGAAATTCTTAGGCAAGGAAGATAAATTTTTGTGAAGTAATTAAAGGTCTTAAAATTTCAAGAAGATTGGATTATGGTAGTTTTTCCTAATTTAGGAGCAAAAGTTACTAAGTTTAGTATCTCCACCCATAAATTGGGCTTTCACCTATGGACACTTCATATAGAGTTTTTCAAATTCACATGAATTTTTAGCAAGCCAATAGGATAGCCCAATGAAAAAACAAAATATAAACTTGGACTAGGATATAGGAATTGGACCGGTAGCCCAAAAATCATGAAAATGTGACCAAGCCCATTATGAAAGGTAGAATTTTAACCAAAGTAAAGAAAATGGGCAAGAATGAGCCCAAACCTAAGAGGAAAAATAAAAATAAAAATAAAAGTAAAGTGATGAAATAATGGTGTAATCAAGATTAGGTGACATGGCATTAAGACAAAAATTTAGCAAGTGGTGAGATATCCTACATTCATAATTTTAGAAAGTGGTATGATAATACAAGGCTTTAGGACAAAAACATCTATATCCTACACTCATAATTTTAGCAAGTGGTATGATAATACATGGCATTAGGACAAAACATTCCTAT
This sequence comes from Gleditsia sinensis, assembly GCA_037074535.1. Classification (NCBI taxonomy): domain Eukaryota; kingdom Viridiplantae; phylum Streptophyta; class Magnoliopsida; order Fabales; family Fabaceae; genus Gleditsia; species Gleditsia sinensis. The sequence continues at coordinate 42,941,407 of CM073463.1, forward strand.
CCCACACAAATAGTTTCAACCAAATAATGGAGATTCAAGGGCTAGAAATTTGTCACCTAAAAAGGCAAACCTATCATACTTGATTAAGATAAAAGAAAAAGGAAATGAATCCCTAAATCAAAGGGATCTTGTCCCTTATCTTAGAAACAATTTATCATAATTTTCAAAATACAAATCTCCTTTTGCTATGCATATCTTGACTAAGGAAGAGGAAGACAAGAACATAAGTTGTTTGTTTTCCAAAATTTCAACCAAGTGTATCCTAATTGTGATAAGGTAGACCCATAATCATGAAAGGTGAATTATTTGATGGTCTATTTAAGCAAAACCCACCCTTACAACATTAGAATTTTCGTCCAAGTGAGGGAGAGGAAAAATAGAAGCACGGTAGAGTGAGGAAAGGAGAGGAAGAAAGGAAGAAAGATGAAAGAGAACTCTAGAGAACTAAGTGCTCCAGATAAGTTTAACAATATTTATTTTTGAAGAAAAGTTTTGAAACTTGTAATATTTATATTAGATTTTGATCTTAGAACTTTGATGATTGGTCATCAATGTTGCTATATCATGTTACATATTTTGTATGTTTGAATACTTAGGTTGGTGTAGATAGTTCTGCATAGGTATGGCTATGGGTGGAAAACTTTTATGCTTCTGTTTTTAAAATTCTGGGAAGCATTGGTAAGGAGTTAAAACAAATGGTTAACATAAAAAATGTATATGTATGTGTCACGAATTTTTACCCACTGGAATCACTCAAGTTGGAGTCCATATGAGGTAGATATGGTCCGATTAGTAAGCAAAGGTCATAAAATGGTTAATCAGGGAAGAATATGTTAGGATAGCTTCTGTGTTTTAATTTATGGGAACATTCTGTTGGTAATTAAAATAAATGGTTAACATAATAATTGTAGTTATATGTGTCACGGATTTTTATCCATTGGAATCACTCAATGTGGAGTCCATATGAGGTAGATATGGTCCAATTAGTAAGCAATGGTCATAAAATGGTTAATCAGGGAAGAATATGTGAGGATAGCTTCTGTGTTTTAATTTTTTGGAACATTCTGTATGGAAGTAAAATAAATGGTTAACATAATAATTATAGCTATATGTGTCACAGATTTTTATCCACTGGAATCACTCAATTTGGAGTCCATATGAGGTAGATATGGTTCGATTAGTGAGTAATGGTCAGAAAATGGTTAATCAGGGAAGAATATGTTAGGATAGGTTCCGTGTTTTAATTTATGGGAACATTTTGTAGGGAATTAAAATAAATGGTTATCATAAGAATTATAGCTATATGTGTCATGGATTTGTAGCCACTGGAATAACTTAATTTGGAATTATTATGAGGGAGATATGGACAGATTAGTAGGTAGAGGTCAGAACCTACCCAAGAAGAAATAACATGTACTTTGAGGGAGTAATATCACCATGCTTTCTTAATATTTCGTTCAACCATTCAACATAAGAGTTTTAGTATGAGAAGGTTAGATAGGATGAAAACTTAGAAATAAAATTAATATTTAAAAAAGAAGAAGAATCTTATAAATGAAATTAATAAATGACTAGTATATGACATAGCCATTGCCATTGTATGACTTCTTACCATCTTAAGTGTGAAATTTTGACATGGAAATATTTTATAAAGTTATATTTGAAATGGTTATGTTCATGGCATGATTACCAATGATTTTTGGTAATAGTTATATTTTGTTGAACATACTTATTATTAAAAGCATATTTTCGGCTATCATTATGAAAAGAAAAGCAAAGAGCACGGTCACATGACAATCCGTGTGGTGCACCAGTAAGGGACGCCCTAGCAACGGTTATGATCATGTTAATGAGAAAAGAAATAGAAAGTGAGCCATGTCGGACAGAGCGAGAAAAACCCATACTGGAGAGTAGATAATACTCACCCTGACCGGGGTAACTTGATATAAGAATAAATTAATAGTTATCATATGATATTCTGAAAATAATTAATCCTGTCATACATGTCATTACTGTACGATTCTCATGTGCATAGATATAATGCATTCATGTGACCAAAGATATTTGTTGTAGTCTATACAGCTGAACAAGATGTGATGAGCTATATTGATGATGATTTATTGTTGAACTTACTGGGATTTAATTCTCACTATATTTCCATATCATGTTCATAAAATTAGTTATGCAGATTTTTCTATGGCTCTGCCTTCTAGTGCACGTTGGATCGAGTATTTTATGTTGGGCAGATCCTAGAAGAAAATAAAATGTTTGTGGTCGAGTTGGCTTAGATCCCGGTGAAGGTGCAACTACCCGCACCTGTATCTCCGGAATTAGTCAACCAAAATAAATAAGATGTAGATTTTTATGTGTTTGATATGTTGTACGTATGTTTTGGTTAATGACATGTATGTAAACTCTATATTGTATAATAATAATAAATAAATAAATAAAGTTGTTACACCTTATACTATGCATAGACTATAGAAAGCTGAATAAGGTGACTATAAAAAACAAGTACCCTCTCCCTAGGATAGATGACTTATTGTATTAACTGAAGGGAGCCTCCATCTTTTCTAAGATTGACTTGAGGTCAGAATACCTTCAGATTAGGATCAAGAAGGAGGATGTACCAAAAATAGCCTTCAAGACTAGGTATGGCCACTGTGAGTTTCTCGTAATGCTTTTCAGGTTGACAAATGCACTTGTAATTTTCATGGATTACATGAATCATATTTTTTGACCTTGCCTAAATCAATTTATGGTAGTGTTCATTGATGACTTGATATACTTTAAGGTTGAGAAAGAACATGAAAAACATCTTCGAATTATGTTGTAAGTGTTGAAAGAGAAAAAGTTGTATGCCAAATTGGAGAAGTGTAGATTTTGGCTGACAGAGGTGAAGTTTCTCGGATATGTCATCTCCAATAGAGGGGTAGCCGTAAACCCTAGCAAGACGGAAGCATTGATTTAGTGGGAGAGACCAAAGACAGTTACAGAAGTCAGAAGTTTCCTTGGTTTGGTAGGATACTACAGGAGGTTCATACAAGGCTTCTCTCGTATAGGCTTGCCATTGACTAAATTGTTCGAGAAGGGAAGTCCCTTCAAATGGACTGATGAGTCTGAAACTAGTTTTCAGGAGCTTAAGATAAGATTGACCACTCCTCCTGGTTTAATTATTCCAAACCCCAAAAGACATTTTAAAGTGTATAATGATTCTTCAAAGAAAGGGTTAAGGTGTGTGTTAATACAAGACAAGAGAGTAGTTGCTTACACCTCTGGGCAATTGAGACCCCATAAGGGAAATTATCCAACCCATGATCTTGAATTAGCAACGGTAGTGTTTGCCTTATAGATTTGACAACATTACTTATACGGAGCAACATTTGAAGTATATTATGATCATAGGAGTCTTAAGTACCTTTTTTATAAGAAATAATTAAATATGAGGAAACGAAGATAGATAGAATTCCTCAATGACTACAAGTTTGAGGTAAAGTATCATCCAGAAAAGAAGAATGTTGTAGCTAATGCCTTGAGTCAAAATTCTCTGCATATAGGTCCGATGATGGTGTATGAGATGCAAATGCTAAAGGAGTTTTGAAATTTGAAGTTGGACACTACTCTTTCTCTAAAGAAGCTAATCATCAATGGGTAAGGTATAAAGTGTGACCTTAGAGCCTAGATTAAAGAGGCTCAAGCTCTCAATCAATACCTATAGGATCACAAAGATTAAGATAATTTTTTTGTCTCGGAAGATGGAGTGATCATGTATCAAGGAAGAGTTTATGTCCCTCAAGAACAAGAGTTAAGGAACTAAAATCCTGCAAGAAGCACATTAGAGTAAGTACACAATCCATCCTAGATCCACTAAAATGTATTAGGACTTAAGAAAGATGTACTAGTTGTAACATCCCGTAATTTTTATTTTTAAATAATAATGTTTTGTTATAAACAAATATATTTTTATTTGTTTAAAAATGATTATGTTCTGTTAAAAGCAAGTATACATTTAATTAAAGTAATTATTTTTTTGCTTAAAATAATTATATTGTCCTTTAATAAATTTTTGTTGTATTTTTAGAAATATTCTTTCTTTTATTTTGTATAAAGATATTTATTTTGTGATTTGTTTTATTAAGATTTTTATCAAGAAAAATCATGATTTAAGAGTTTAACTAAATTTATGAGAATGTAAATTTTTAAAAACTTTTGGGATGTTTTAGGATGAAAAATGGTATTTATATGAATATATATAAAATAAAATTACATTATTTAATTATTATTATTATTATAAATGAAAAAGAGAAAAGGTGGAGGGAGAGACAGAATGAAAAAAGGGGGAGGGGGAGGGGGAGGAGGAGAAAGAGAATGAATAGTGAATAGTGTGAATAGTGTAAAGAGTACCTCCATATTTTCTCTCTAGACCTGGAGTGTCTACAGGCCTCTGATCTCTAAACTAAGGGTACCACTGGATTCAGGACGGAGAATACTACGATTTTGACTGAACAATTTCTCAAATCAGCCGTAGAATCGCCATAGATCGGAAGTAGAAAATCTTAGAAAAATGAAAACTTTAAAACTCTTATTTAGAGATCTCAAATTGGAAATCTGACACCGTAGATAGATTCAAGAGCTAAATAAACCTTAGGATATGAATTTTTTCAGTTATCTGACAACTTTTTGTTCTTTGTGAATAGTATTCTCTGGCGGTGAATAGTGTTTTGGCCATGAATAATGACCAAGTTCCCATAGTCATCTTCTTGATTTTTTGACCCTTCGGACACGTTTTTGAAGTCTATTTAGTCAAATGTGGATTGAAAAAGTGTATTTTGGGGTTGTCCAATCTAAAGCCCTTACCTTGTGAGTAGATGATTCTTTCTATGATTTTCCCTATACTCTTCTTGATCTTTAAACATGTATTTGATTATGTTTATGAGATATTTACACTTTTAAATGTTTTTGAAATGTATTAAAATTATCTGAATTGCTTACAATTTAGAATATAGTTTGAGAAGAGTATAGTTTTGAAAATGGATTTTTGAACTCATGGTATATCTGATTTCACATGTATTTCTCATTAAATGATAAAGTGAATATTTATGCACGTGGCATTGATTTGTAAAACTATAAAGTTACTAATTATGATTAAATGGAAAGCCTAAAGCTCATGGCGAGTTGCTTAATAATTTTACATTGCATTGATGAATATGCATTTATATATATGTATTTATATGTATGAATGAATATCAACGTGTTGTATGGCTTGTGACAGTACCGAATAGAGGACGTCTTATTAGCCTAAGTGAGCCGAGGGAGGGCCGCTCCAACCAGATGGCAGTGGTAATGTGAGGAGGCAGATGGGTGATGGATTCACATTCCCTGATCACTATTGTGATTATAGTCGATCGATCACTATGCGTATAACAAATGTGTGTATGGGTTGACCAGATCGTCGAATGAGGCAGTTCATTTTAAATTAGGTTGACCAGATCACTGAATGAGGTAGGTCATTTTAAAAGTTTATAACTTTATCTCAAAAGCTTATTATTTTACTATAGTTTATACAGCTGAGCATAACAACATTTGTTTAATGATCATACCGTTCTGAATATGGTTTGGATATTTGAATATCATTTTATTTGAAAATATTTGAAATACGGGTCCTATATGGATGTACTTTTGAACTGTATTTTCTAAGTGACAAATTTTAAAATATGAGTACATCCATATGCTGACATAAGATGTCATATGAGGTATTATCTGCTCACTGATTTGTCAAACTTACTACACGATATTCCCACAATTTTCAGATAAGAATATAGAGTCTGATTCTGCAGATAGGTGATCAATTAGGTGACATATTCTTTGGGTGAGTCTACATTACTTTCAAGGCTCATAGTTTTGAATTATACTGTGTTTGTATTCTAGAGTGTGCTCTGATTGCTACAGGTAGGCTCCTTGCTTCTGTTGTTACTTTGACATTTATAACTTGGTCTGTATAATGTAAATACATGAGAGAACCTATATATATCTATTTCTATGAAAAAGAATAGTGTTATGCATGTTAAGAAAGATATCTGACTGTGGAAAAAAATCTTTGTTTCACGTGCTCGAAATTAGGGGCGTTACAAGTTGGTATCAGAGCATTAGGTTTCCCTGTAACTATCGGAGTAAAGGATTCTTTAGTAGGATCTTTAGTATAGGTATAAGCCGGACATATTTATACTTTAGGTACTGCTGAGGGATTCTATAGGATTTCAATTTCCTTTCTATTTCAAGTTATTAAATTTCCTAGTATAAAGTTGATTGAGTATTATGACATCTTAAGAGGTATCTATGGGTCAATTACTGCTTGAAAGTGAAAAGGATAAGTATCCTAGAGAATTTAAAGAATTGAGACAAATGTTAAATATGATCATTTCTGAATATAATATCCGTTTTACCTGAATGTCAAAATATGGTAGACTTTGATATGATATTAGAAATGGATTGGTTGGCAATATGTCAGGCCATTTTAGAATGTCATCCGAAGATGATTAAATTCAATATTCCTGGAGAATCTTCTTTCTTGATATAAGGAGACTATAGTGAGGTACCCAAAAATCTAATCTCTGTTTTAGCAGCATATAAGTTATTACAAAATGTGCCAAGGATATTTGGCAGTAGTGGGAGATGTTGATATAAAGCATACCATTGTAAATCAAGTTCTAGTGGTTAGAGAATTTTCTGATGTAATTCCTGAGAAATTGTTAGGATTATCTCGAAACGTAAAATAGAATTTGGTATTGATTTACTTCCTGAAACCCAACTAGTGTCTATACTCCTATATAGAATGGTAACCACTGAACTCAAGGAATTGAAGAATTAGTGTTAGGACTTGTTGGACAAGAGATTTTTAGACCTTAGTAATCCTTCTTGGAGAGCTCCAATACTATTTGTGAAAAAAAAATATGGATCGTTGCGATTGTGCATAGATTATAGACAGTTGAATAAGGTGATAATGTGGAATAAATACTGATGACCTCGTATAGATGATCTGTTTGACCAGTTACAAGGTGCTCAATATTTTTTTTCAAAAATTGATTTAAGATATGAGTATCATTAATTGAGGATAAGAGAAGAGGGTATTTAAAAAACAAATTCTTTAAGACTCATTATGGGCATTATGAGTTCTTGGTTATGTCATTTAGTTTGACAAATGCCCCAACTGCAATCATAGATTTAATGAATAGTAATTAAGTCATCCTTGGATCAATTTGTTATTATATTTATTGATGATATAATATAATATTTCAAGAGTTCAGAGGATCATAAGCAACATCTAAAAATAGTTTTACCAACTCTAAGGGAGTATGGTTAGTAAAGATAGTATCCAAGTAGACTTTAAGAAAGTAAAGTGGTACAACAATGGCTACTTTTTATTACATCTAAAGATGAAGATCCAAATCCAATTTGCTCTTCTTGCGATTGTCTACCGTCCATTCTATTAGAGCCATAGTTGGATTAGGTACATGAACAAATGCCTGTAAAACATCAATCAACTCCTCAGCATTTGAAGCTAAGATAAGAATTCGTCGTGTTGAGTGTGGGATGAACCTCTGTTTTACAGTTTGATCAAGAAAAGACAACAAACCATCAAATAAATGGTTAACATTTAACAAACCTGTCAGTTTGTGATGCATATTCAGTTGTGCTCAAGAAACTATTTGGAAAATCTCTTCTAAAGTACCAAAACCACTTGGTAAGGCAATAAAGGCATCAGCATTGCTCATCATTCTAACCATGCGCTCATGCATGGAAGCTACCATAAACTCTTCCCCAATTGTCTTTCCTACGATGTTGGATGCAGCTAGAGCTGTAGGAATAATACCTAAAACTTGACATCCTCCTACATGTACAGCTGTAGACACACACCTCATTAATCCACGGTTACCTCCACCATAGACTAAATGAATCTTTCTCCTAGCTAGCACCATACCTAGGTTTTGTGCAGCTTTCACATATTCTCCATCTTTTCCAGGAATGGAACCACAAAAGACACAAATATTTCAAAACTGACAGAATGCGATTCCCTCCATAGTTGCACACACTTTAACTTTGAGTATTAATGTAAAGATATTAACGTGTGCATTTATAGAACTCAGAGAAGGACATACTTATGATAGCTATGCGAATAGGTCAGAAATAATTAGAATAGCTATGTGAGTGATTGGTGGATGGCATGCTATAATTTTAGCATGTATTTAGCATATTTTATGTTACCTTTTATTTTATTAAAATAGTGAATAAATAGGATTTAATTAATTTTTGTGTTTTATGTTTTAGGAATAATAAAGAAGAAAAGAAGAGAAAAATAGAGAGAAAATCATGAAAAATACTTATTTTTGACCTTTCATCACTAATGGAGGCATATCTCGCTCATTTGAGCTCCGATCGAGGTGATTCTAACGGCTATGGAAAGAAGAAACATAGAGATACAACTTTCATGTTCGGAACTTTGGCAAAATCTAGAGGATTCTAGGAGCCATGCCGCTCACAAGAGAGCGCTGAGGCGCCACGTTAAGACAAATTCGGAGCGCCGCGGCGCTCAACCCAGGGCAATGCAGTGCCTGAGCAACTTTGACACAGCCCGCCGCGGCACTGAATGAGGGCGTCATGGCACCCCGTGGCATGTTCTCCGTAGCGCCGTGACGCCCGCGCGCCGTACAGGCTTGTTGATTTCGCGATTTTAGGTCATTTTTGCTCAAATTGAAGGCTAATGGGCGGGAATTTTGACCTAAATACATTCTTACTTCAATTAAGAGTGGGGAATCTATAAAAAGAGAGGAAGCAAGCAGAGAAGTGATCCAATTCTTCATTTACATTCTTCAATTCTTCTTTAGACTTGCTTATAGCCCTGCGTGGCTAGTTCTTTTAGTTGGTTGAGGTAAATTGAAACCTCAAGGGATATTCATGTATTGTGAGATTTGGAATTGTTTTCAATAGTTCAATCTTAACTAGGTATTGTTTATTCATCTGCTTTTCTTTTCTAAATGATTTTTCATGTGATTGCTAAGAGGCCTACTAGTATATTGTATGTCTAAGTCTACTGCTGAATTAGGTTTTGAACAAAGTTTTTATTACTTGATTCATGAAGCAAATAAGATTGAGGATTTTGGATTATAAATCATTAACCCTATGATGAATGATCAACTAAATTAAATATAATCGATTTGCTTATATTTATTTAACTCTATCAGTTTCTCTCATTCTTAATGCAGTTGATAAGTTAGACTTTGCCGATGTGTTAAAGGATTTTTTATCAATTAGAGTTTAATTGGTACGATTGTTATCAATTCACTAGGCTTAAGGAGGACCTGGGATAGAGTCCCAATGATAGATATTTGGTTTAAGATTGATAATTTTGTCAATGATCGATGTAATCCCTTGATGGTGAATATCGACCGAAACCAACGCTTTTCTCATTAATTACTCTTTTCACTATTTTCATTATTGTTTAATTTACTTTATTCACAATTATCAAACCCCCTTTTCTTAATCACATAAGGTAATTCCAGTCTCTGTGGGATCAACCCTTACTCCCACTACTACAGGTTAGTTTTGAGGTAAGGTATTAATTTGGGTGTACCTACGACAGTGCGCACCAAATTTTGGCGCCGTTGCCGGGGACTGCGTCATTACTTTTTGTGATTTTTTTGATTTATGCCTGTAACTCGTTCTTCTAATTCTCGAGATTTACAGTTCAATATAGATATTGGAAAATCTATATACAGGTACAGAAGAGGAATTCAAGAAGACATTGATCAGGATACGGAGGAAGTGATCATGGCCAGACACCCCACTCTGAAGGATCTTGCAGCTCCTGATTTGCATCAGCAACCCTTATGCATTACTTTTCCTAATCTTGATGACAATGTTAATTTTGAGTTGAAATCTGGATTAATTCATCTCTTACCAAGTTTTCATGGTCTTGCAGGTGAAGACCCGCATAAACATCTGAAGGAGTTCCATGTGGTATGTACCAGTATGAAGCCCTCTGGAGTAACTGAGGAACAAATAAAACTAAAGGCTTTTCCTTTTTCCTTAAAGGATTCAGCCAAAGATTGGTTGTATTATTTGCCCTCTGGTACTATCACTACCTGGAATGAGATGAAGAGAATGTTTTTAGAACGTTATTTTCTTGCATCTAGAGCCGCTACTATTAGGAAAGAAATATGCGGCATTAGGCAATTGCATGGTGAAACGTTTTATGAATATTGGGAGAGGTTTAAGAAACTTTGTGCAAGCTGCCCACATTATCAAATTAGTGAGCAGCTACTAATCCAATATTTTTATGAAGGTCTTTTGCAGGGAGATAGGAGCATGATAGATGCAGCTAGTGGAGGAGCACTAGTAGATAAAACTCCTAAGGCAGCCAAAATCCTGATATCAAATATGGCTACCAATTCACAACAATTTGGCGTTAGTCATGATCCTCCTATTAGGCATGCCCAGGAGGTAAGTACTACTTCTCTTCAGAATCAAATATCTAAACTTACTTCTCTTATGCGCCAAATGGCTACAGGTACACTACAGCAAGTTAAAGTATGTGGAATATGCTCAACCACAGGGCACCCAACTGACATGTGTCCTACACTTCAAGAGGAATCCACAGAACAAGCGAATGCTGTAGAAGGTTTTCCTGGCCAACCAAAAAGGTATGATCCATATGCCAATACATACAACCCTGGATGGAAGGATCATCCCAATTTTAGATATGGGAGTGCACAAAATAGGCCTGTAGGACAAAATTTTCAACAAAATCAGCAAGCCTATTATCCTAGACAGAATGCACCCCAGGATCAATAGGTAAGTAATCCATTGGAAGACATTGTGAAAACTCTTGTACATAACTCTCATCAATTTCAGCAAGAGACAAGAGCTAGCATTCAAAACCTGACAACTCAAGTAGGTCAGTTAGCAACCACAGTGAGTTGATTGGATGCTCAAAACTCAGGTAAGTTACCTTCACAAACTGTGGTGAACCCCAGAGAGAATGCTAGTGCAATTGTTTTAAGGAATTGTAAGGAGATTGAAAGTCCACCAGCACCCTCTTCTCCTAAGAAAACTAAAAATCAATTAAGGAGAATGAAGCACCTACAGGTAAGTCTCCTTCTAATTTAAATTATGAAGTGGTGCCTCCTTTTCCAGAAGCTCTTAAAGAGAATAGGCTAAATGAGAAAACTTCTTAATTGTATGATATCTTTAGAAAATGTGAAGTTAATATTCCCCTCCTATATGCTATTAAGCAGGTACCAAGATATTCAAAGTTCTTGAAAGAATTATGCACTCAACAAAGAAAGCAAAAAGTGAAGGGGTTTGAAAAGGTTCAAATGAGTCAGAACGTATCTGCCATGATACAAACAAAACTCCCCATTAAATGCAAGGATCCAGGTATGTTTACTATTCCATGTAAAATTGGGGATACTCATGTTGAAAAAGCTATGTTGGATTTAGGAGCTTCCATAAATGTCATGCCATATTCTATATATGCTTCCTTGAAATTAGGACCATTGAACTCTACTAATGTGGTTATTCAATTAGATGACAGGTCCACTGCATACCCTAAGGGAGTAATTGAGGATGTTTTGGTACAGGTAGATGATTTGGTTTTCCCTGCAGACTTTTATGTACTAAACATGGAAAATGGGGATTTTACATCCCCAATATTATTAGGGAGAGCATTTTTTAAAACCTCAAAAACCAAGATAGATGTTCACAATGGCACACTTACTATGGAATTTGATGGTGAAGTAATAAATTTTAATATGTATGAAGCCATGAAACATCCAGGTGATGATACTCCTGTTTATTTTATAGATATCTTTGATTCCCTAGCACATGATGTATTTGAATTAGATGGACAGGATAAATTGGAAGTGATTGTGAGCAAATCTATAGAAGAGGATGATGGTAAGATAGAATTGGATGAAGAAACAAAAGAGGAACTGGCTGCACTAAATGGTTTTTCAGAAGAACCACCAATAGGTAATGTTTCTTATATAGAATTACCAATTGCTGATACTTCTCTTCTACCTTCTGTTGTGCAGGCTCCTACTCCTGAACTGAAGCCACTCCCTGATCACCTCAAATATGTATTCTTGGGAGAAGGAGAAACACTTCCTGTTATTATCTCCAACTAGCTTGAAAATGATCAAGAGGCAAAACTAATCCAAGTTCTTAAAGAATACAAAACTGCAATAGGTTGGACCATAGCTGATCTTAAGGGAATAAGCCCTTCTACATGTATGCACAGAATATTGATGGAAGAAGGAGCTAAACCATCTAGACAGCCCCAAAGAAGGCTAAATCTACCTATGATGGATGTAGTGAAGAAAGAAATTCTTAAATTCTTGGAGGTTGGGGTAATATACCCTATTTCAGATAGTCATTGGGTGAGCCCAGTGCAAGTGGTTCCCAAGAAAACAGGAATAACTGTGATAAAAAATCAAAAGGAGGAATTGGTCCCCACCTGGATTCAAAATGGGTGGAGGGTTTGTATAGATTATAGAAAATTAAATTCTGTAACCCGAAAATATCATTTTCCTTTACCTTTTATTGATCAAATGCTTGAAAGATTATCTGGTAAACCTTACTACTGTTTTCTTGATGGTTATTCAGGCTATTTCCAAATTGCAATTGCTCCTGAAGACCAGGAAAAGACAACCTTCACTTGTCCATTTGGGACATTCACATATAGGCGCATGCCATTTGGGCTTTGCAATGCCCCTGCCACTTTTCAAAGGTGTATGGTTAGCATATTCTCATATTACCTTGAAAAATTTATTGAGGTATTTATGGATGATTTTTCAGTTTATGGGAATTCATTCGATGATTGTTTGCATAACCTTTCACTAATTTTGAAAAGATGTCAAGAAACTAACCTTGTTTTAAATTCTGAAAACTGTCATTTTATGGTTGAACAAGGTATAATTTTAAGCCATGTTGTCTCAAAAAGAGGAATAGAGGTAGATAAAGCAAAGATTGATATTATACAAACTCTACCTTATCCCACTTGTGTGCGAAAAGTTCGTTCTTTTCTTGGCCATGCAGGTTTTTATAGGAGATTTATAAAGGACTTTTCTAAGAAAGCAGCATCTATGTGCAAATTGCTTCAGAAGGATGTCTCTTTTGAATTTGATGGAGAATGTAGGGAAGCTTTTGACAAATTGAAAGAGTCCTTGATTTCAGCTCCAATCATCCAAGCACCAGATTGGAACATCCTTTTTGAAATTATGTGTGATGCCAATGACCATGCAGTTGGAGCAGTACTAGGCCAAAGGATTGGAAACACATCCCATGTGATATATTACGCCTCCAGAATTCTGAATGATGCCCAGAAGAACTATACCACCACTGAAAAAGAACTCTTAGCTGTAGTCTTTGCATTAGAAAAATTTAGATCATATTTAATATGTACTAAAATTATTGTTTTTACTGATCATGCAGCTTTGAGGTATTTGGTGATAAAAAAGGAGGCTAAACCTACGATAATCAGATGGGTGCTACTGCTTATAGAATTTGATTTAGAGATTAGAGACAAGAAAGGATCTAAAAACAATGTAGCAGATCACCTAAGCCGCCTGACACATGTGGAAGAAAAATTGAAAATTGAAGAATCATTCCCAGATGAAAATTTATTTTCAGTTTCAATTCATATGGCATGGTATGGAAATATTGTAAATTATCTAGCTACTAATCAGTTACCTCCTCTTTTGACCAGGGAAGTTAAAAATAGGATCAAGAGTGATGACAAATACTACATATGGGACGATCCTTACCTTTGGAAGCAATGCTCAGATCAAATTATAAGAAGGTGTATTCTTGATTCTGAAGTTTTATCAATTCTAACTTTTTTTCATTCTTATGCATGTGGAGGACACTTTGGAGCAAAGAGGACATCAAAGAAAGTGTTGGACTGTGGTTTTTACTGGCCTACTCTATTCAAAGATTCATATCGTTTTTGTAAGTCATGTACTAACTGTCAGAAAACAGGTAATATATCTAGAAAAAAATGAGATGCCTCAAACACCAGTATTATTTTGTGAAATTTTTTATGTTTGGGGCATTGATTTCATGGGACCTTTTCCCTTGTCATATGAATATAATTATATTTTGCTGGCTGTGGATTATGTCTCAAAGTGGGTGGAAGCTAAACCCACCAGGACTGATGACTCTAAAGTGGTTGCAGATTTCATTAAATCCCATATTTTTTCAAGATTTGGGATTCCAAGAGCTTTGATAAGTGACAGGGGAACACATTTTTGCAATAGGACTATTGAAGCCCTATTAAAGAAGTATAATGTCACTCATAAATTGTCAACTGCATATCACCCCCAGACCAATGGGCAAGCTGAGGTATCTAACAGAGAAATCAAAAATATCATTAGTAAGACAATAAATCTCAACCGCGAGGATTGGAGTCTCAGATTAGATGATGCTTTATGGGCATACAGAACAGCCTATAAGACTCCAATTGGTATGTCTCCATACAGGTTAGTATTTGGAAAAACTTGTCATCTTCCAGTTGAATTGGAACATAAAGCATTTTGGGCCATAAGGAAATTTAACATGAATGTGGAAGAAAGTGGAGAACACAGGAAATTACAGCTTCAAGAATTAGAGGAAATTAGAAACGAGGCCTATGACAATGCAAATATTTATAAGGCCAAAACTAAACTCCTACATGATCGCATGATTTCACGTAAGGAGTTTAGCAAAGGACAGAAAGTTCTCCTCTACAATTCTAGGCTTCGATTGTTTCCAGGTAAATTTCGTTCTAGATGGGAGGGACCATTTATTGTTACTGATATTTTTCCTCATGGTGCAGTTGAAATAAAGAGCATGAATAACCAGCATAGCTTCAAAGTCAACGGGCATAGGCTTAAACCTTACTATGAAGGATTTCAGCAAGAGGAAGCACAATGGATAAATTTTCAAGACCCTCATTAATTTTCTTTGAATCTATGTCGAGCCAACGACGTAAAACAAAGGCACTAGTTAGGAGGCAACCCAACAACCATTCTTCTTCTTCTTAATTTTTCTATTCATAGTTTACTTTTTCTTTATTTTTTATAAAAAAAAATTTCAGAACTGCGGACATGCACATGCACCGCAGTGCCCGAACCTAGGGCCGCGGCGATCACCCAGGGCGCCGCGATGCTCCGCGTTGTAGCAAAGAGCACTGTGGCGCTCTCTATAAGAGGATTGCATTCCTCTTCGTGTACCCCTCCATTTTTGCATCCATTTCACTTCCCAATCCACTTTCTTGCCTTAAATCAACCATACCCACCTCCCATTATGTTATCTTGCTTACATTACATGATTTTTCATCTTCTTTTACAGGATTAAAACACCCCTTTCAGCATTTGAGTTGGATTCCAAGGAATTTTTCTAGGGTTCTAAGGCACATTTGCCCTTGCACTTTCTAGCCACAAATCACGCTGAATTGGGTACGATTTACTTTGTTTATCCTGCTGAAGTTGATCTTCATACTGCATTGCTACTGGTTTTCACTGCATTGGGACTTCAAGCTACGAATCTACCATCCATTCTCTCAATTTTTCAAGAGCGCACACTAGGTGTTTGATAAAACGCCCCAGTGAATCTGCCAAGTGCAATGGCCCCAAAAACTTCCAAATTAGGCCTCTCAAAGGGGAAGAACAAAGCTGAGGACCCTCCAGCATTCGACACCGTGGCTTTTGTGACTGAAGAGGTTTATCAACACCACATCAAAGTGGTGGTGCATAAGCCTATAGTTCCAGAACGTGGATTTATTATCACCAAAGGATTACCTCACAGAGACAATATCCTCCATAGGCATTGGGAGATTTTTTGCAGGAACCCAGAACCAGGAGTTATTCCCGTGGTACATGAGTTCTACTCCAATGCCACAGTTCACGAACGTCATAAAGCACGGGTTAGAGGCAAGATGGTGTCATTCACTCCGCATGCCATTAATGAATTCTATTCACTACCTGATATTGAGGATGATGATTATATGGCGCTTCTTCAATCATACATTGACTTTGATGACGTTATATGCACTCTATGCTATAGGGGGCCTCCTGGAAATTGGATAGCAATGGCCATCCGGTATACTTTGCTAGGGTTGATATGAATAAAGTGGCTAAAGCATGGCACTATTTCGTGTCAGCAAGATTCATGCCCAGCTTCAACATGAGTCAAGTCAGGAGGGACAGGGCCCTTTTGCTTTATGCAATACTCAAGGGCCTTTCTATTGATGTAGGCAAGATTATTCATAGGCAGATGCTCAGCTGTATTAGTGCTAGAGGTGGATCCCTCTTTGCCCCTAGTTTAATTACTGGTCTATGTCAGAAGGCAGGAGTAAGCTGGGATTCCACTGAGGCTCTCATTCACCAAATGAGACCTATTTCCTATGCAGACATACAAAAATACAAAGGCCATGAAGAAGCAGCAGAGGAGGAGCTAGGGATTCAGCCAGTACCTACAGAGGAACCAGGCAGCAACTCAGCTCCACCACCATCCCAGCATACCATTGAAGATTTATGGGAGCGCACATTGTGTCTGAGCCATCAAATGAACGATCTGGCCCTCTACCAGTACTCTATTGCACAGCATCATCATGCATGTTTTAGGCAATTAGTTCATGCCCTAAACCTCCCAATTGCTTTCCCGGCACCTCCTGAACCACCCTTTAGGCCTGCACCTGAGCATGATGAGATGGATAGTGATCACTAACTAGGGAAGTTTCACTGAACCCCTCCTTATATTATTACTTGCCCCTATTATATTCTCTTTTATATTCTTACATTGGGGACAATGTATGTTTTTAAGTGTGGGGGGGTCACTTTATGATTCAGCTGGATGATTGTATAATAAATCATACACTTGTACACTTTCCTACTTTGATGCATAACTACAATTTTATGATATGTGCACTTTTAATCCTGTCATGAGGTGAGCATGTGAACAAAATTTCAATTTCTAAGTGTGTTAGTGAAACCAATAGCCAATGATATAACTGTTTAAATTGCTTATAGCTCTTGGGAGATGTAGAAAATTCATAATTATGTGTAATTTTAATTTCTTTTCAATTTATGATTACCTATTTTCTAAAAATCCTGAAATTCTTTTGCACAGTAATTTTGGATATTTAATTTCTCTTTTACTTAGAAAAAGATTATATAACTCAAAAATATTTTATGATCTTATTTAAATTTCTAGAACTTATTTAAATGCTACTTGAGGCGAAATTCTAGGCTAATACTAACAATTAGGAGATGATTTAGGCATTTTTTTTATGAGATTGAGCCTTTCAAGCTTAACCCAAACAAGTAAATATCCTTAGAACCTCTATTTTGAGCTTAATTAACATTTTATTCTATACCCACAAAACAGCCAAGACCAAATTTTGTGATTGATACCTTTATTTTTTCTACCTGATTCACACACTCCATGATTAATTTCTGAAATCTTGTTTTATAGATCTACATTAATGAAAGGGTGGAAGGGTGGAGCAAGGACATATAAATATATATATATATATATATATATATATATATATATCTCAAAAGACTAATGAAAGTCTATCCAGTGATTGAAAAAGAAGAAATAGAGAATCAAAGAAAAGTAGAATGCAGAAAAGCAAGGAAATAAGTGTGGGGGAAAAATTCTCCAATCTTGAGAATTAGCTGAAATAGATCAGAGTTAATCATGTGATGTTGGGAGATTGAGCTTTAAATTATATCTTTTATCTCACCCCATAGCCTAGCCACATTACAAGCTGAGTTTAGTCCTTTTGATCCTAAGAAGTAGTTTTAGCCTACATTAGTGGAGAGTAGCATGAAAAATAAGTCTATGGAAATTTTAAATAGAGAACCATGCTATAATTCTTGAGATGTATAAACTCATCTTGGTAAAAGAAAATTAAATTATTCAAAGACACACACACACTATGGATTTTAGGGAATAAAAATATAAATTGCATTTGAATTAAATTTTGCACATAGCCATGAAAATTTTCTGAAATTTCTTCAAGAGCATACAATTTTCACTATGAGGTAGCATATTGGTAAGCCATTCACTCATTTCATATATTGAATTCTGTTTACATGAATTAATTTGCTTGAGGACAAGCAAAAGAGTAAGTGTGGGGGTATTTGACATGTTATAATTTTAGCATGTATTTAGCATATTTTATGTTACCTTTTATTTTATTTAAATAGTGAATAAATAGGATTTAATTAATTTTTGTGTTTTATGTTTTAGGAATAATAAAGAAGAAAAGAAGAGAAAAGTAGAGAGAAAATCATGAAAAATGCTGATTTCTGACCTTTCATCACTAATGGACGCATATCTCGCTCATTTTAGCTCTGATCGAGGTGATTCCAGTGGCTATGGAAAGAAGACAAAAAAAATACAACTTTCATGTTTGGCATTTCGGAAAAATCTAGAGGATTCTGGGCGCCGCGGTGTCACGTTAAGACAAATCCGAAGCACCGCGGCGCCTGAGCACCTTCGACACAGCCCATTGCGGTGCTGAATGAGGGCGTCGCGGCGCCCCGTGGCATGTTCTCTGTAGAGCCGCGGTGCCTGCACGCCGTACAGGCTTGTTGATTTCGCAATTTTAGGTCATTTTTGCTCAAATTGAAGGCTGATGGACGAGAATTTTGACCTAAATACATTCCTACTTCGATTAAGAGTGGGGAATGTATAAAAAGAGAGGAAGCAAGCAGAGAAGTGATCCAATTCTTCATCTACATTCTTCAATTCTTCTTTAGATTTTCTTATGGCCCTGCGTGGCTAGTTCTTTTAGTTGGTTGAGGTAGATTGAAACCTTAAAGGATATTCATGTATTGTGAGATTTGGAATTATTTTCAATAGTTCAATCTTAACTAGGTATTGTTTATTCATCTGCTTTTCTTTTCTAAATGATTTTTCATGTGATTGCTAGGAGGCCTACTAGTATATTGTATGTCTAAGTCTACTGCTGAATTAGGTTTTGAACAAAGTTTTTATTACTTGATTCATGAAGCAAATAGGATTGAGGATTTTGGATTATAAATCATTAACCCTATGATGAATGATCAACTAAATTAAATATAATCAATTTGCTTATATTTATTTAGCTCTATCAGTTTTTCTCGTTCTTAATGCAGTTGATAAGTTAAACTTTGCCGATGTGTTAAAGGATTTTTTATCAATTAGAGTTTAATTGGTACGATTGTTATCAATTCACTAGGCTTAAGGAGGAATTGGGATAGAGTCCCAATGATAGATATTTGGTTTAAGATTGATAATTTTGTCAATGATCGATGCAATCCCTTGATGGTGAATATCGACCAAAACCAACGCTTTTCTCATTAATTACTCTTTTCACTATTTTCATTATTGTTTAATTTACTTTATTCACAATTATCAAACCCCATTTTCTTAATCACATAAGGTAATTCCAGTCTCTGTGGGATCGACCCTTACTCCCACTACTACAGGTTAGTTTTGAGGTAAGGTATTAATTTGGGTGTACTTGCGATAGTGCGCACCAGTGGATATAAGCTAAATTGAAGGTAAAATTTTCAAAAATGACGGCAAGCATGTATATGTACAATAGTTGTGATAGTCGTTCATATTAGGCATATAAAGAGAATAAGGTTAAGATATCACTAGCAATTTGCCTTTTCCTTGTTGTCCTTGATGAAACATTGATGTCTTGATTCTTGTAGGGAAGTTGTAGGTGATAGGCATAATTGTAAAAAAAAGAGTGAAAATGTAAAGAAGTTAGTTGTTGAAGAAGGACAATCAAATGATTTATTTGATTTTCCCAATGTTTTTGCTAGTTCACTATCGGTATTATTAAGTCGACTAGCTATTTTGAGAAATTTTAATTTGGACTAGTTATTTTACACTTGATTGATTATATCTATTTTGAAGCAATCAACTGTATCCTACCAATTAATTACGTATTCTTTGATTTTCACAGACTTTTATAAGCTCATAAATGTTTCTTTTTCACTGAATATTAATAGCTTTAAAGTACATTTTGGCACATATATTCAAAATTTGGGGCCACTGATTTTTGCTAAAATAATAGCTATATTTTGTTTACAGATTTTCAAGAATTATGACCACCGATATTAATTTTTTTCAATGTTTTGTTCAAATTTTTGACTTTTTATTTGGCACCGTTTTCTATTATGTTTTTTGTCTATTCTACTGCATTCTCCCTTATTAATGTTTGACATTAAATGCAAAGTTCTTTTCCCTCATTACAAGAAAAGTTAATTTATTTTCTTTGAAACTCAATTATTATGATGTCCAAGTTGTTAGTAGGTTAAAGTAATGAAAAGTTTGAAAGGAATGGACAGATGATTGCCTTATGGTGTTTTGACGAATGTAATCAAGAGGATTACTGATGTTGAAGTTCTTGAGGAATAAAATATGGGAAGTAGGATTTAAATTAATCTTTGAACTCTTAATTTAGAAATATGGAGATTTTGAAAGAATTTATCTAACAAAGAACGTATTAAAAAAAATTTATATCAAGTATGTATAACTGTGTAAGTTGGCAAACTATGTGCAAATTAGAAAGAATAATGAGTTTACAATATATACTATTTGAGTATTAAGGTATGAAGAACACTTGAGTTTACCTAATGTGGTTGAGAAGGGAAAAGAGAATAATTGGAGAACCATGTTCGAAAATAATGTAAAGCGATCAAGGTATTTGTGTTAAGGGTTTATACCATGCTAAGTTGAGTTTAGTACCTAGGATGTGAATTATATTGAGATTGGAAATTCACGTGTGAACAATTGTTGAGAAATGAGATTTCAAAGGAAGTCATATATTGTGAACATGGATAACCCGAGACAATAAGGATATACTAAGATATGAAATAATTGTACAAGTATAATGGTAAAAGAAGATACAAGTGAAATATTTTTCGTTCTTTGGTATGTCAGCAAGTAAGAATTGAATATATTGTTTTAAGAGAGCTAATCAGGAAGTTTAGGATCTTAACTAGATTATAGTATAGCTGATACTAAATAAATGATGTGTTTATACATTAGAAAT